>OY856413.1:581657378-582857378 GCA_963693085.1 Alisma plantago-aquatica
GACTGATTCGTACTAAATCGGATTGAAACTCGAATAAGAAAAATATCATGAACGATGACCGACCCAAATAACACCGGGCCGGTGTGGCCGAACCGGAAAAAAACATGAACCGGAATGAGATCTGACTGAGACCGAAGTGAATCCGAACTACTACTAAATATGTAAAAGGTTAATTAAATGTGATCTACTTGAACTTTGTTAACTAAAATAGATATATAATTTGCCATAACATACGTATCGTAAGGTAAGTACTTTTTCTTTTCATGCTAAAATAAGGTTGAAAAAGACTTGCAATTTGAATTTCCATGCGTGATGCTACGACTGAGAGCAACAAACAAACTAAATATTGTGATAAACTTGTCCTCGTCGGTTCAAAAGTGCACACGCAAGTCAAGACTATCGCATTGTTGTTGTCTAATCAACAGTTAAGATCCAAAATCAACTTGCAAAGACTAATATATATATATATATATATATATATATATATATATATATATATATATATATATATATATATATATATATAACAGCCCACACACTGAGGAACTACAGAATAACATAAAAATCAACATTACAATAGAGTGATAGAAAAACAACAATAGCATCAGCTAGATGAGTCAAGCCCAACAATCCTTCGCCTCCTAGTCCTCCGTGTCCGAGTCCTTCAGTAGATACTCAATGGAGACCGCTTCTTTGACAACAACAACTCCACCTTCTATATGAAAGTCAAAGGTGTCAGAGTGTTTGACTTAATCCTTCAAAGAAGAAGAACCATTACCCTAAGAAAGATGACCAAAGAAAAAAGAGACAACATATGTAATCACAAATCCTACTAGCATTAGAAGAGATTTTATTATAAAATATATATATATATTCTTTTGCACTATAATTCCCAAAAAATAGCATCACCCAGAGTGGACTTGAGGTCACTTTGAGATGAAGCTAAAGTACGTCAAAGAAAAACTTAACGTAATAATTTTACCCTATGGGAATGAAAGAAATCACCCCATACACTATGACAGAATAGACACAAAAGGAGGATATAAGGCACATCATCTTAGTTTTTGGAGAGAAAATAACAAATGATGAAACTGTTAAATCCCAAGGTATGCTAGCGTGTCCCAAAGGAAAAAAATTGTTGGCAACGAGCCACATTAAGATGTTGAATCTGCCTGAGAACTTAATCTTCTAGATTTTTTATACCTATCATGTCTTGAATACCAAAGTCAATGATGAAGTTATTTGTCTTAGAAACTATAGAGGGACCTCATTTCCACCCTATGTTTCTTGAGCCATTAGAAAGAATATAGTTTGTGTAATATTTAAGGTCATGACCAGAAAGGCCAAGGCTAGCGAGTAGAGATTTCAATTTATTTGACCTACAAGAGGTGTTGAGCTTCAAACCAACAAGACATCTAGGGAGAGTAGAGTTGGTGGAATCTGAAAGTTGAGAAAGATGTTCTAATTTTAGTCGTTGTTTTGTTGATAATCTAACCAAAAGTAGACACGGGGTAAAGAACCCATAGGAGCAATTGTAGAATTTGAATGATGAAAGCACATTTTTGCATATATTTCTAGAAAGTAGATAGCTTTTGGGATTAATATTATGCCAAGGCCTTTTTTCAGGAGTAATACATTTTCATGACAAATTCAGACCATGTGGAGGGTCATTTGTCACAAAGAACAACAAGAACCCTGTTGAACAGACATAAGTAACATACACAAAGGTCTGAAATACCCCAACCACCCATACAATAGGGATATTGTTACGACCCCACCTTCCGGTAACCCCTAATTAAGGGAGACCGAGAGGTCCAAGCCGCACCCATAATTTCCGGATCAAAGGTGCGACATTTAACTAAGAAAATTATTAAATTTTAACAAACTATACTAGAAAGCTGTAAGAAAATAAACTTTTCCATACCTTTTGAAAATTTGGATCTCTAAACTTCTATCCACATATGAATTTCTACTCTAACTAAACCTCCTTGTATTTCAATTTGTGAATTCACAATATGTCGATTTACTGTTTGTCCTTTTGGCTTTGTACCTAAAATGCCAACAAACAAAATGTCGGTCAGCCGAAGCTGGTATGTGGGGGAACAATAATCGTGCAATTATTTATAACAATGTATTGCATCCAATTACCATTTAACAAACAATTTTACGTTTTAAATATAAATGCGCGATCCATGCATTCCCTATCCTCTGCGTTGTCCCTGTAGTGGACCTGGATGCTACTTTCCTTATAGTAGATCCCCATTAAACCCCTCATGATCCCACCTATAGGTGAACTAGTTTCTAGGGTTGAGTCACATGGCACTACTCATAAGTAGCCCACTCCTTAACTCATGACATGCTAAAGGGTCTCATGACACTACACTTGGTAGCCAGTTTCTAACCCACGATAACCTAGACCTTACTCTAGGTTACCCCTTTTTAGCCTTTACAAGCCACAGAGGTGGATTCAGATCTAAGCCAGTTATATATATACATTCATAGTGATAATCATAGTCACTTTATAGTTTCATAAAATAAAAGACATCCAACAGTTATTTTCAAGCAACTGATAAAAACATTCAAAAATCGTCGTCAAACTAAAGCGATTACTCATAAGCGCAACCACATACCTGATTTGATGATTTCACAAGCATTAAGCAATTCCAACCGAGAAAGCAATCCAAGAAAGCAATTCATCAATCACATAATTGCTGAAAAGAATATGTATTCTATTTACTACACACTTTATGAAGAATCTACTTTATTGACTTGGATTCACTTTCTAGGGTTTCCAATCCAAATTAGGGTTTCATTAATATTCATTAGGGTTTCGTAGATCAATTTCTAAAACTTTATCCCTTTTAGGTCAACAAACCCTAAAATACTCTTTTCTACTTATATAAACCCTAATTGCTCAAATTATCCATTTTAATAGTCTTTTATACCCATATTGACTTAGGATCATCATATCTCTATTTATTCATGGATTTGAAAACAATTAAAAGACATATTCATCTAAATTAGGATTTTCAAGTCCTTTAATGCATATTCATGCACATGGAACCCTAAATTAAGCCAATTATATAAAAAGATCATCTTTTTAGATCCTATTTTCACTTTTATTAACAACATGTTAATATTGGCTTGAATTATCCAATGAACATCATTAAATCCATCTATCATCAAATCTAAGGGTTTTTCATTAATTAAATCATTAAAGATGATAACTTTATGTAATTTTCAAATTTCAAGCATATTTATGCACATAAACTCTAAATTAGACTAATTACGTACAAAGTTCATTCTTTTCGATCTTAATGTACCTTTTTACAATTAACAGGTTAATATCAACTATAATCACCCATTAAGCTCTACTAATTACATTAATCATATCAAAGTAGAGTTTCCTAATCTTTAATTCATCAAAGTTGATAACTTACACTACTTTTTGAATTGCAAAAGGAATTGGATTCTAAATATATTTTTATTGAATTCCTCTCATTTTTCTGAGCAAAATGCATGTATTATTCGTATTCATCCGAGCTACCGATTATTAGATATAATTTTTGCAATAAATCACTTACTTTGGCCAATCGGAGAGCGCAACATGTCTATTTCCATGCAACGTTGCTTGTAGATTTGTAAACATAATGAAAAGACGCGATTACCCTCCGCTTAACCAGCCGATCCAGCACAGTGCAGAGGGGTAAAACTATCTAACGACCCTTAGGTCGTCTCCTACCTTCG
This sequence comes from Alisma plantago-aquatica, assembly GCA_963693085.1. Taxonomy (NCBI): domain Eukaryota; kingdom Viridiplantae; phylum Streptophyta; class Magnoliopsida; order Alismatales; family Alismataceae; genus Alisma; species Alisma plantago-aquatica. Next base: position 581,661,126 of record OY856413.1, read on the forward strand.
ACTAGCAGCAATGGCCGCCGAGGACGACCCTTTGCATGGCTGCTCCTCCCTCTCCAAGGTTTGAAACTCCACGCCAACCACCGTCCCACCTCCGACGTAGCTGGGTGCACCCAGAGCACCCTAAAAACTCGGCCAATATGGCCAGGGTTGGCAGAGTTTACCCGCAATTGCAGCCGCCCTTTGCAGACGTGCTGCTGCTATGGCACACTGTTTAGGGCATGGCGATGCTGGATGGAGCTTGTTCTGACATCGGGGAAGGTGCAGCTTCCTTCGCAACCCCACTTGGTCTCCTTGTTGTGCCAGGATCACATCGCTTTCCTCCGATAGGGTTTATGGACGAGAACATGGAAGAAGAAGAGAAGATGGTGTGTGGGATCTTCTGAACTCGGCCCAAGGGCTTACCCCTTATACAGGGGAGTGTAGGAACGCCCTGGGATGCTTGCCCTCGAAGAAAACAATCTCTCTTTCAAAAGGAATTCAATTCCTTCATTAGTAAGTAAGTTCCTCTCTCTTTCCTAATTCTTTTGAAAATCCTTTTTCCTTAAATATTAGGATTTCTAAAATTACATCCTTTATCTTCCTTGTACTTGCCTTTTATTTCATTGGCACTAAATTAAGTTTTCCTTTTAATAGAAAATACTTTCTTTTTATCAATATCACAAAATTCATTAATGAAGTATCACATTATCCTTTTATTTTGCAATTTTGGTATTTTCTCTTTCTTTCCTTTTTATTGGGACTCCTTGGATCCCAAGAAACTCTATTATTTTGAAATCATTTTTATTAGATACTCATTATCCTTCTAGATGCATCTAAATACATTATTCTTCATCATCATGTATATTTCTTATTAAAATATTTCTTTTTGAGGATTTCTCTTTATTTCTCTTTTATTATCCTCATTGGTATTCATTTTATCATTAGGAATCTTTGGGATACAAAAATCCATAAAGGATCACTCAATTACACCTCTTTTCACTTGTTTTCCACATTTTACCATTGTTTACAATTTCTTTCTTAATAAAGAAATACTTAATTAATCTTTTTCTTTCTTTTTGCAACTTTGGACTCCTTGGAACCCAAGGAACCCAAGAGGCTCGAAATCCCTCTTTGGATTTCATTCTTTTGCTTTCTGGAGGTTTCCACATCTTTCTTTTCTCAAAAACTCAATTATTCATTTACGAATTTAATAATTGAATTTGCTTTCTTCATTTCCTTGTTATAGGGCGCAATAGCCAATAAAGCCCACAACACAATCATCAAGGCTATTGTAAATAAAATCTATTTATTTAAAACAAATTATATCATTATGTGTTCAATTGTCTTTAATATGAGAAATTACATTTCTCACCAACTGAACCCAAAAATTGGGGTTGTAACATCCTTCCCCTCTTATAGGAACTTTTTCCTCAAAATTCCTATCAAGCAAATAAACAATTCAGGATAAGAATTTTCCATGTCCATCATTGGCCCCTATGTGGCTTTACCTTACCCATGGCACTTCCAAAGAACCTTTATCATCACATATCTGAGTTCTTTCATCCTGGCGTCTATAAACTGCACAGGTGACTCAGGCCATTTCAGCCTCCCTTGGGGCTCACTAGGTTCATTGCTCAGCACATGGTCGGGGTACCTCACATAGTGCTCTGAATTGGACACCTGGAACTCATCACACATTTCTTTATCCTGAGGGGTAAGATCAAACTTAACCCTCTCCACCAAACCATGACAAAAGAACCCATGCATCGGGGACTCAAATCTCTTAGCTATAACTTAGAGGGGTCGGATTTTCATGTCACATATTCTCCCACAGTGAACTACATGCCAGTCTACTTTGCATCCGCTCATGACTCACGTCATCTCTAGGATCCTTTCAGCCATTGCACGATCAAAGTGACTTCATCTACACACACTGTGGCCCTTTCACCAACATCACCTTACTAAAGTGGTGATCGACACAACCAGACTTCCTTAAATCCCGATACTGGCTATGGTGGTTATCATCACATCTTTCTGAAAGCAAGAACTGTCTCCAGATATCACCCTTAATGAGCACACATGCTCTCATCATACCCCTTTAATCTGGATCATACTAACCATTAGTTAGGGGTGATAAACTGTACTATTAAAGAGTTCTTCATGTTTCTACTTCCACCTCACAAGAGTGAACCTTTAGGTTACACTCAAGAACTTTTGAACTCATCTCCTGGTGTAGTTGAACCATCTCTCTTATATGTAGTTCAACCCGATCTGTCCCTTGACAGTACTCTTTCTTTCTAATGTCATCTATGTAAGGTGATCTACCATAACCCACATTGCATCTTGACCTTCCTTGGTCCAGGGGAGACTTACAACATCTATAGTGATGAACTCCCTTTCTCTATTGGGGACTCTTTATCCTTTATATCAATGCACTGGGTTACTAGTGTTCATCCTTCTCCCTCAGTTTGCATGGCCATATACCACAAGAAACTTTATCATATGCATCTAAAGTACTACTATCACTTATTACCTTGGTAGTACCACAGTGTATGGTGATCTTAAATCATGATTTCATGTACATCATGATTCCTCAAGATTGATTCCCCAGAAACTCTAAACCACTCTAGTCGGGGTTTCATCATATTCCTTTCCAAAGAAGTGCATTTGAGGTTCTACAACCATCCTTTCATTGCATCAAGGCCTAGGCTGGCTAACCAAACAACCATTAACTTGTTCAACAAATCTCGTTACATCTAAGTGTTAGCCAAACACATCTCCTTTCCAAACATAGGGTTAGCCTAACAACCTCTTCTAGCCTCTAGCCAAACTAGTCAGATACTTCTCAACCAGAGCATCCATTACCACTTCACATCCTTAGGTATTAGGTAATGTTGATGACATACACCTCCATGTATTACACTTATTAGCTCATCTCAGCTCTAAGTCTATCTTCATCGAGAAAACTCCGAGCTCATCCTCTTGGTTTTTGAATTCAACCTTGTATGAATCATAGCTCATGATAAAACATCCTCATAAGATGACCACATTATTCCTTTTATTGTTTTCAAAACATCCATGGATCATTCACTTTACCAGGGTATGTTATCTTCTCTGTCCCCATATCTCGTGGCAACATTCCAACTCGCATCATCTTTTATCCTTGGTGTATGGCATGCGTACTGTCCCATCTCTCCTTCTCATAACAAGAGGAAATAAGCATTTGGCGGCCGTCCAAACACAAAGTTCTTCCTATTCTAAGAGTATAGATGATACATCCCACATCGCCAGTACACCTTCAATTCTAAGTTGAAACGTGCAACTTATGTCTCTACATCACAAACATCATGATATCAAATTTAGTTCCATGGAAAACTAGTCTCGAACCTACTTGGTTCACCACACAATCCTTAGTCATCTCCTCTAGGTCTATAGGGTGCCAACACTTTTGGGGGTCATCCCTCTTCCCTTATGCATCCTGAGAGTGCCCTACTCATCTGCCCGTTGGGTCCCATGAGTTCATGAAGGTGATCAATCTCCTAACCCATGGCCCTCAGACAATGATAGTTGTTACCTCCCGACCCTATGGTCATGTGCAACTAGGTAATTAGGAAACTCCTACTTCCATCGGTCTTATCCCTACCTGACCCTAGGATAGACTTAGGATTCTCTTATAGTACATGTTCAACTTAGAACCTTACCCAAGCCTTCATCATCTCTCTCTGCATTTATGGACTGACTTTCATCCTTTCATAGGGATCATGGCAACCTGCCTACCTTGGTCAAGCCCCATAGTAGTTACCTCCATGGTAACACATCCATATGCAAATAGAGATGGCTATCTATGGGTCTAGAGGTTCGTCTTCATACCATGTACTTTTCACTTAGTTTCTCAAGATCTTATGAGACCTTTTTAGGTTTCCTCAAAACCCACAAACTGGTATACACCCTACCAAAGGGTCCCTCTCCCAGGATGGGAGGAAACTACGACTCTTGAAAACAAGGTCACAAACACCCTTAGGGTTTACATCCATATGAGAATTCTTGACCCTAGAAAGCCATTAAGGCACAAGCGGACCACCTGCTAAACCATGCTAGGTCACACTTATTCTCGTCCTCAACATTGGGTCAAGATTATACCTTCCCATGTCATCAACTTAGTTGTAAGGGGTTCATCAAACATACCTTTAACTTAAGGGGTTTCTTTTTCCTCTACACGTGAGGATTATTATGCTTGAAACTATAGAGACTCAAATCTCATTATGAGCATCAGATACACTGCTTCCCCTCTTAGGCCTAGGAACCCTAGATTCTCCTTTGGGTATCCAATTGCATGCTCAATCTTTTAACCACAAATCAAACATGTCCAAGGTATGTCATGTACTCCTACGATCCTTTTATATGAGACACACCTCAGAGTTGAGTCCTCCTCAAGGACAACCAACTAGGTACAAGGCCTCACAACCTGGTTACCTAAACCTCCTCAGGGTCTAAGGCACTCTTTGTCTCATCTCAGTAGGTAAACACTTATACCATAGGCACATAGGTACCAAATGCATCATCCTCTCTCTAGGGTTTTGGTTCCTCTCATGGAAACCAAGACATCATCAACCTCAAGGGATCAAGCATGTGGCGACCACTATCATCCACTTAGGTTGCATCATACTGAACTCCCTACTTTTCCTCATATCTCAGAGTCTAGGATTCCAACCTTCTTGCTTGGTTCCTGCTCTCTCTTTCTAGAGCTAACCCTACAACCAACCTCACCATTATATGTCCTCTCTCCCTGAAGGATCAACCTCAAAGGCATGCCCCTACCTGGATGAAGCCTATGCTCAACTTATGTTCGCTTAAGGTTATCCATAGCCCCTTATGCTTATCACATAAGCTATCCAACATGCTCCCTTGGCCAGGGTTTCGACCTACTGCCTGTACTACATGACGTGCTCTGGGTGCATATTATGCCAAGCTCATGGGGTTTCCATAGGTTCTTCTCTAACCTCATCCATGAATGAGCTATCCTTCGCTCAAACATGCACGACCCTTCCCAGAGTTGGGTTGCCAAAGGTGCGAGGTCATCCCACCTCTCATGGCTCGTATGGCAATCCAAAGGCATGTCCCCCCAAACACCCAGTCTATCGTGATATCTATTCACCACTTCATATCTCTCTAACCAACACCTAGGGTTAGGGTTATCATCATCCTCAGAGGATGTGCCAGGTCTCTACTTGTAATGGAGATCTCTATCTCCAAGACTAACTTTCTTTCCTTATCCTCCTGACAAGAAGGTCTAGCCTCAGGTCTCTCCTGAGGGAAATGACAACTTATGTCATATGACCTAATCATGTATCTATTCTTTTACGCTTACTATATTAAGCTTATGTCCATGACATCTTATTTAAATGCTTTTTATTAATTTGGTGGAGGATTCCTTAATCCTTATCAATCTTGCCCATACCTCAAGAGGGTGAGGAGAAGAGAGGAAACCCTAATCCTTAAGGTCCTTAATAGAATTTGTGATGAGAAGGGATGAATAAGATGAGAAAGTCCTAAAGGTATCTTATTTTGATTCATACCCTAAGACTTTGGTCAGGCAGTCACACAGATCCGGGAGTCCTCGTATTCCAACTAGCGGTGCAGAGGACAATATTTCCAGCCCCCGATCGTGATCCTTTTCTAGACACCTCTGTCTTTCAGACAATCCTCTAATAACTCCCTTGGGTTCTATGGAGTTTGTAAAAATTTAATAATTATTAATGGTAAAGTGAGGAACCTACGCTCTGATACCTAATGTTACAGCCCCACCTTCCGGTAACCCCCAATTAAGGGAGACTGAGAGGTCGAAGCCGCACCCATAATTTCTGGATCAAAGGTTCGACATTTACCCAAGAACAATTATTAAATTTTAACAGACTATACTGGAAAGCTGTAAGAAAATAAACTTTTGCATACCTTTTGAAAATTTGGATCTCTAAACTTCTATCCACATATGAATTTATACTCTAACTAAACCTCCTTGTATTTCAATTCGTGAATTCACAATATGTCAATTTACTATTTGTCCCTTTGGCTTTATACCTAAAATGTCGAAAAACAAAACGTCAGTCAGCCGAAGTTGGTATGTGGGGGAAACAATAATCGTGCAATTATTTATAACAATGTATTGCAGCCAATTACAATTTATCAAACAATTTTGTGTTTTAAATATAACTGCACGATCCATGCATTCCCTATCCTCTGCGTTGTCCCTGAAGTGGACCTGGATGCTACTTTCCTTATAGTAGATCCCCATTAAACCCCTCATGGTCCCACCTATAGGTGAACCGGTTTCTAGGGTTGAGTCACATGGCACTACTCGTAAGTAGCCCACTCCTTAACTCATGGCATGCTAAAGGGTCTCATGACACTACACTTGGTAGCCAGTTTCTAACCCACGATAACCTAGACCTTACTCTAGGTTACCCCTTTTTAGCCTTTACAAGCCACAGAGGTGGATTCGGATCTAAGCCAGTTATATATATACATTCATAGTGATAATCATAGTCACCTTATAGTTGCATGAAATAAAAGACATCCAACAGTTATTTTCAAGCAACCGATAAAAACATTCAGAAATCGCAGTGAAACTAAAGCGATTATTCATAAGCATAACCACATACTTGATTTGATGATTTCACAAGCATTAAGCAATTCCAACCAAGAAAGCAATCCAAGCAAGCAATTCATCAATCACATAATTCCTAAAAAGAATATGTATTCTATTTACTACACACTTTATCAAGAATCTACTTTATTGACTTGGATTCACTTTCTAGGGTTTCCAATCTGAATTAGGGTTTCATTTATATTCATTAGGGTTTCTTAGATCAATTTCTCAAACTTCATCCCTTTTAGGTCAACAAACCCTAAAATACTCTTTTCTACTTATATAAACCCTAATTGCTGAAACAATTAGGACTTATACCCATATTGACTTAGGATCATCATATCTCTATTTATTCATGGATTTGAAAACAATTAAAAGACATATTCATCTAAATTAGGATTTTCAAGTCCTTTAATGCATTTTTTTTTTGATTTACGAGAGAACCGCCCCCGCAGAAGCGCCACATTAGTGACCCCCCCAGGCGGCGTAAACTCTCGAGGGCCTGAGTGGTTGAGCGGTCCGGTAAATTAGGATTTTCAAGTCCTTTAATGCATATTCATGCACATGGAACCCTAAATTAAGCCAATTATATAAAAAGATCATCTTTTTAGATCCTATTTTCACTTTTATTAACAACATGTTAATATTGGCTTGAATTATCCAATGAACATCATCAAATCCATCTATCATCAAATCTAAGGGTTTTTCATTAATTAAATCATTAAAGATGATAACTTTGTGTACTTTTCAAATTTCAAGCATATTTATGCACATAACTCTAAATTAGACTAATTACGTACAAAGTTCATTCTTTTCGATCTTAATGTACCTTTTTACAATTAATAGGTTAATATCAACTATAATCACCCATTAAACTCTACTAATCACATTAATAATCTCAAAGTAGAGTTTCCTAATATTTAATTCATCAAAGTTGATAACTTACACTACTTTTTGAATTGTAAAAGGAATTGGCTTCTAAACATATTTTTATTGAATTCCTCTCATTTTTCTGAGAAAAATGCATATATTATTCGTATTCATCTGAGCTACCGATTATTAGATATAATTTTTGCAATAAATCACTTACTTTGGCAAATCAGAGAGCGCCACGTGTCTATTTCCATGCAACGTTGCTTGCAGATTTGTAAACATAATGAAAATACGTGATTACCCTCCACTTAACCAGCTGATCCAGCACAGTGTGGAGGGGTAGAACTGTCTAACAACCCTTAGGTCGTCTCCTACCTTCGACCAACAGTAATGGCCGCCGAGGACGGCTCTTTGCTGTGCTGCTCCTCCCTCTCCAAGGTCTGAAACTCCATGCCAACCACCGCCCCACCTCCAACATAGCTGGGCGCACCCAAAGCACCCTAAAAACTCGGCCAATATGGCCAGGGTTGGCAGAGTTTACCCACAATTGCAACCGCCCTGTGCAGACATGCTTCTTCTATGGCGCGTTGTTTAGGGCATGGCGATGCTGGCTGGAGCTTGCTCTGACATCGGGGAAGGTCAACTTCCTTCGCAACCCCACTTGGTCTCCTTGTTGTGCCAGGATCACATCGCTTTCCTCCGCTAGGGTTTATGGATGAGAACATGGAAGAAGAAGAGAAGATGGTGTGTGGGATCTTCTGAACTCGGCCCAAGGCCTTACCCCTTATATAGGGGAGTGTAGGAATGCCCTGGGATGCTTGCCCTCAAAGCAAACAATCTCTCTTTCAAAAGGAATTCAATTCCTTCATTAGGAAGCAAGTTCCTCTCTCTTTCCTAATTCTTTTGATAATCCTTTTTCTTTAAATATTAGGATTTCGAAAATTACATCCTTTATCTTCCTTGTACTTGCCTTTTAATTCATTGGCACAAAATTAAGCTTTCCTTTTAATAGAAAATACTTTCTTTTTATCAATATCACAAAATTCATTAATGAAGTATCACATTATCCTTTTATTTTGCAATTTTGGTATTTTCTCTTTCTTTCCTATTTATTGGGACTCCTTGGATCCCAAGAAACTCTATTATTTTGAAATCATTTTTATTGGATACTCATTATCCTTCTAGATGCATCTAAATGCATTATTCTTCATTATCATGTATATTTCTTATTAAAATATTTCTTTTTGAGGATTTCTCTTTATTTCTCTTTTATTATCCTCATTGATATTAATTTTATCATTAGGAATCATTGGGATACGAAAATCCACAAAGGATCACTCAATTACACCTCTTTTCACTTGTTTTCCACATTTTACCATTGTTTTCAATTTCTTTCTTAATAAAGAAATACTTAATTAATCTTTTCTTTTCTTATTGCTTTCTTTTTGCAACTTTGGAGTGCTTGGAACCCAAGGAACCCAAGATGCACTAAATCCCTCTTTGGATTTCATTCTTTTGCTTTCTAGAGGTTTCTACATCTTTCTTTTCTCAAAAACTCAATTATTCATTTACTAATTTAATAATTGAATTTCCTTTCTTCATTTCCTTGTTATAGGGCCCAATTGCCAATAAAGCCCACAACACAATCATCAAGGCTATTGTAAATGAAATCCATTTATTCGAAACAAATTATATCATTATTTTTTCAATTGTCTTTAATATGAGAAATTACATTTCTCACCAACTGAACCCAAAAATTGGGGTTGTAATAGATAGAAAAAGAGAAATCCAGTTAGCTAGATGAGGGTGCTATTGTAACATCCCTGACCTGGTTATGCCATAACCTGAAAGTTTTTCTTAAATTAGTTATTTATAATTTGTTTTAATCTTTTGAAAAGTAATTAAGACTCTCATTGAGTTTAATTTTCAAGTTTGAGCTTATTTGCAAACTGTTTGTGCATTATATGATAGTTTGGGTGTAAATTGCAATTTATGCAAGATGAGGGGTTATATTGTAATATGTCACATTTTGAGCATGTTTAAAGTGATTTAGCATCATAAGAGAAAGAAAGATGCTAAGAGGTGGCTTGTGGAAAGTCTAAGTTCCAAGTTAGAACTTGTTTGAATAATGCTTGTACCTTGTGTACTAGTTTTGGTGCAAGTTGTAATTTACCCAAAATGTAGGGTTGATATGAAAATTACCACATCTAGAGTGTCCCTACTATCTTTTAGCATCATATATAGGAGAGATAAATAAAGAGGCACCATGTTTGTACCATTTTTGAATGATGGATTTCTTAGTGATGAAAAGACCAAGAAAAGTTGTATAGTTGAAACCCTTATATGAGTTGTATCAAGTTGTAGAGCTTATATGGGAGTGCCTATCGGCCAAGGAGACATAGATGAGGTCCCATATCATTGTTTCAACTCTTTGGCTTTGCCATGATATGTTAATCACCTCAAGAAGGTGATGGATATTAGTTTACAACTTTCCTTAGAAAAAGTGTATCAGTTTGTGAATAAAGTGATGTGGAGTTGAAATATCTTGCTCAAAAAGATAACTAATGGCCAAAATATTATCCCTAGATTATCCTCAAGAGTTTTTCATGTCAAGATAAATATGTGTGAATGGACACGTATCAACCATGCATGGATACATGGCACCTAGTAGTATATGATGATGACACCTCTCATACACTCTCTCTCATGAACCTCAATTATATATACCACTCCTTTCACATACTAGTGAAATTTTCAAATCCTACAACCCTCTTTCTCTTAGATATCATGCATAGAGTTGAGGAGAAATTAGGAGCTCTAACCTTAAGCCTAAGGTGAATCCATGGTCATCTTCAACCTTGGTTGAAGCATGAATCTCGGGTTGTGATTCTTTCTTTCTTTTCTTCTTCACTAAGTTCTTAACTATGGTGATTCCTTGCATGTAGAGGAGATGTGAACGAGTCTTGGATCTGTGATAAGTTCATCTTCAACCTTTGGAGTGTGAAGCTTTGGAGCTTTGAGTTTTTCTTGAGGCGGGATATATAACTTGAACCTAATCATATTATTATTCACCTTCAATCTTGCTATATTTGATGATCTACTTTCAATTTCAAGTTTTCTTAAATAATTGATGAATCCATGAGTTCTAATAGTTGCATAGAATTGTTGTCTGTGAACTAGGACAGTAAGGATGGAAGTCTAGAGCTTGAAGATGATGACATCATCATGGCACAAATCGATATCGGGTAGAAGCACCTGTAACCCAATATGGTGATATGAAACCCGATATACCTTGGAACCCCACACACCTATCAGTTTGTACACTTGGGTTGGTGGAGACTAACTGATTGTCTAGGATGTCACTTAACACGTGTTGAAGGGTAGGCCAACACCATGAAGGTTTGAAGAGTTATGAACATAAAGGTCTAACCTGACATGCAAAACCCTAATTTTGAGCAACCCAATATGAGTGCCACACACATACACCTCATACACGATATGGTGATCAAGTATACACCTCGTACACAATATGGTGATCGAGTATACACCTCATGAACTATATGGTGATTAAGTATACACCTCATGCACGATATGGTGATCAAGGATACACCTCATACATGATATGGTGATTAACATACATATCTAGAATGATATGGTGATGATCAAACATCTCTAGAATGATATGGTGATGAGCATACACCTCATGCATGATATGGGGACACACACACACACACCTCTTTCCCAATATGGAAACAAGCACACACCTCTTGGGCGATATGGTAAGCAAGAACACACCTCTTGCCCGATATGAAAGTAAGCACACACCTCTTGGGTGATATGGAAGCAAGCACACACCTATTGCCCGATATGGTGGAAGCACCTCAAATCTAATATACTTGATTGAGTAAGACATGAAGTGTGTTACGTCAAATGATACATTAAGATGTATAGAGTTTAATGAATTTTGATAAATGTAGGCCAATGTACCTTGAGAAAAGGGTTATAATCAATATCCTAGTGAGGATGAGAGACAAACTCATACTTTGTGTGATAATCATTTAATGAGCATACATTGATACTCCTAATATATGTGGACCTATGAATCAGGGTTTTGATTCTTGATAATATGAACTTGAAACCCTAATTGTCTTGAAAACCTAATTCACTTGAAACCCTAATCAGTTTGAAAGGGAAACCCTAGCCCTAACAATGGGAAGGTTGTATTTCTCTTGTATTGCATGGTGATGATATGTACTTGATATCATTTTTATCATAAAATACTAACCATGCAGGTATCATGAGATGATGAGCATAGTCATGTATGAGCTATGATGTTTCATATGATATAGATTAAATGGGCCTTGTGAGCCATGTGAAATACTTGTGCAATAAGTATAATGTGTACCTGGTCTGAGAACCTAGAGGTTATAATTACCTGATAAGAGGTGACAATGTTCAGTGATGAACTAAGGGTTTGAATACCCAAATCTAGCAAACATGATGATGATAATGTTAAGGGATGAGAATTCCTAGGAATGTGATAAGGGACTGAGATCCCTAGTGTTATGCATTCAATGTGTTCCAAAGATTATAAAAGTACTTGATAAATGTATTACACCTTTCTTTATAACATCTTTTATAATTCATTCTTGGAACTTTATTGATGCTAAAAGATACTATAATACACCTAATTAATCAAATGGAACCTTATCATGTAGTTTCCCATGCCATAGATCCATTCGGTGTCAGGATTTAATGAATGGTGAAATGAGTTTAACTTAGAGTGCATATTTTTGAATATAAGGGGGTCACAGACAAACATATCCTGACGTCCTGATAGATATTTTTATGTGATCTCCCTGATGAATATCTAGGTTGTTGTGTGATCGACCTAATGAAAATGTGTCGAGGATTGATGTGTGATCTCCCCGAAGAGAGTGCATGCTACGACTGTAGCTCTTTAGCGAAGATGCTGCTATACCCTGTCAAGGTAGTTACAATCTGACATAATGTCACTGCCATGGTGTGACGATCTGACAACAAATCAAACCGTCACCAGTAAAATAATTGTGGAATAACCATAAGCAGCGGATTAACAAAAATCACTTAAAATTAAAACCATTTTGTAAAGAGATCCACTTCTAGGAAACTCTTAAGAAGAGAACCAAAGTACTACATACATCATGGTTCACTTTGTACATATTCGAGGATAACATATAACAGTTGCTTTGCCAAACTATACATAAGCAACATAAAACCTCGAGGCATACAAGCCAAAATCTCTGATTGTTCATAAAACCGTTAAGTACTGACTCCAAGGACCTGAGAGTACAGAGATGACTCATAGGACTTATATCTACAAAACATGAGAGACAGTACACTCATCCTGAGATGCTACTTCTTCCCCTGATGTTGTTGTCCTCCCTCTGTTGTATGGTCCCTACCTCCTCGTCCGCGTCCACCTAAAATTTTTTGGTGACCAACGAGGTGAGACCCATGTCCTAGCGAGATATATAACTCTCTGCCAACAATATTATCATTGCAGATAAACAATAATAAACTGAGAAGAGGATTCTTTTATATTAATAAGAAAGATTTAATCACTGTTTAAACAGACTAGAGAAATATCATCTTATGAAACATTGTAGCTATATAAAGCAGTAATTCGTCTATTCATTTTATAAGGAATATGAAGAACATGTATAACATGTAACCATTGAAGATGTATTAAAGAAATGTAACATCAACCAATGATTTCTATATTCCATCCTTAAGCACATACGAGACATGGATGATTACATTTTACAATCACACGTATGCCCTGAGGAGATGAGGTATACTGCCCATACTCCAACCGACCACTGCGAAGTCAAAATTGATACCATACAAGGTCAATGGAAGAGTCAGCTTCCATGACCTCACTTGTCTCTATCAATGCGAGACCACAAGAAGGATCTTGTGTCAACTGCTAAATAGCTTTCTAGGGTATACTGACAACTTCTCAATAGAGCTACAACCACAACATGCACTCTCTTCTGGATTGTGAGATGTCAGTTATCTACACATCAATCCTGACATTCATCGTCATCAGGAGATTCATGATACATCCATCCCAACATTTATAATGAAGGATTGAGATATCTCAATTATCTACACATCAATCCCTCACTAGGGCATAAGGATATTTGCACCCATCATCCTCGCATATTCAAAAATATGCCCTCTAGGAGATCCTATGGGAAAACATGTTTCACCATTCAACAACTACTGACGCTGATGGATCTATGGTCAGGGAGCTACATGATAAGATTCCACTTGATTAATTAAGTGAATTACGTTATCTTTTAACATCAGTCAAGTTTCAAACATGAATTATTATAACAGATGCTACAAAGAAAGGTGTAATACATCTATCAAGTACTTTTCAAATCTTTATAACACATAACATTTAAGATTTCAATCCCTTATCTCATTACTGGAAATTCTCATCCCTCAACATTATCATCATCATGATTACTATATCTGGGTATTCAAACCCTTAGTTCATAACGAAATACTGTTACTACTTACCAGGTAACTCTTACCTCTAGGTCCTCAGACCAAGGTATACATGACACTTGTTATACAAGCATCTCACATGGCTCACAAGTCCCATTTAAATATGTATCACATAGAACATCATAGCTCATACTTGGCTATTCTCATCATCTCATGATACCTGCATGGTTAGTATTTCATGAAAACATCCATATCAAATACATATCAACACCATGTAATACAAGGGTAATACCATGATCCCAATATTAGGGTTAGGGTTTCCCTTTCTTATCGAATAGGGTTTCACATACATATCATCCCCCTTCAATAGAATTAGGGTTTCCCATTATTAACCATTTAGGGTTTCAAGATCATATTATCAAGGATAAAAACCTAATTCATACCCTACACATATTAGGAGTATTAATGTATGCCTATTACATGATTATCATAAAAGTATGAGTTTCTCTCTCATCCTTACTAGGATGTTGATTACTCCATCCTTTATTAAGTTGGATCAACCTTTCCTTCAAGGTACATTAGCCTACTTAATCATTATTCATTAAACTCCATACCTCTTAATGTATGACTTGATATAAGACACTTCAGGTGTTACTCCATCGAGTACATTGCATTTAAGGTACTTTCTTTCATATCAATTTTGAGGTGCTTCCACCTATCAGGTACGAGGTGTGTGCTTGCTACCATATCACCTTAGAGGTGTATGTGTGCTTACCATATCAGGTATGAGGTGTATGCTTGATTCCATATTACTTTAGAGGTGTTTGTGAGCTTACCATATCGAGTAAGAGGTGTATGTGTTCTTCACACCATATCGGGTAAAGAGGTGTGTGTGTGTGCTTCACACCATATGGGGCAAAGAGGTGTGTGATTGCTTCCATATCACTTTTGAGGTGTATGTGTGCTTCACACCATATAGGGCAAAGAGGTGTGTGTGTGATTCACACCACATCAGGCAAAGAGGTGTGTGTTTTCTTCCATATCACTTTTGAGGAGTATGTGTGCTTCACACCATATCGGGCAAAGTGGTGTGTGTGTGCTTCACACCATATCAGGTTAGACCCTTATGCTCATGCCTCTTCAAACCTTCATGGCATCGACCTACCCTTAACCATGGGTTAAGTGACATGCTAGACAACTGGTTGAACCTTTGACAACCCATTGTACAAACTAAAAAGGGTGTGGGGTTACTATTATATAGGGTTACATCACCATATCGGGTTGGAGGTGTGTGCTTCAACCCGATATCACTTTACCTTTGATGATGTCATCACCATCAACCTCTAGAACCTTGTTCTTACTGTTATAAGTCATGGACAACAGTCCCATTAAGATTTTAGAACTCAAAGGATCATCAATTATTCAAGAGAAACTGAAATTGCAAATAGATCAACACATATGACAAAATTGAAAGTGCATAATAATATAATTGGGTTCAAGTTATATAACCCACCTCAAGAACAACTTCAAAGCTCCAAGCTCCAAAGCTTCACATTCCTAAGGTTTAAGATGAGCTTCACAAATCCTCTATATGCAAGGAATCACCATGGATAAGCAATTGGTGAAGAAGAAAAGAAAGGAAGATCATAACCCTAAATTCATGCTTCAATCCAAGGTCAAAGATGATCATGGCCTCACCTTCGGGTTAAGTATTGAGCTCCTTCTTGCTCCTTAGCACCTTGCATGATACCTCACTACTCATGCACGATATGACATCACTTGTGGCCAATATCCCCTTGACGTGTGGCCAAAAACACTCCACTATGGCCGATATCACCTTGCTAGGCCGATATCAACTTGCTATGGATGATACCCAAGGCCCTATGCACGATACCACTTCACTCTTGCACGATACAAGGACCCTATGCATGATACCTTAGGGAAATAGGGTGGTAAGATTCAAAACATTTCACTAGTGGGTGAAAAGATGGGTATATATACTTGAGGTTCATGAAAAAGTATGTAAATATGGTGTCGTCAATTTGAGCTACTAGGTGCCACGTGTCCATGCATGGTTGACACGTGTACATGCATGCATATATATATTTATCTTGACATGAAAAACACTTGAGGATAATCTAGGGATGAAATTTTGTCCATTACTTGTAAGGACCCTGACCCACATTTTGGGCTAACCCTATTTGCTTTGATTATGAAAGGTGCTTAGAACCTTAATCTAATCTCTTAAGATGTTTTGATATCATGTTACAAGCTCATGTTTCCAGTTTGGTCCCGTTTGGATGTTGTTTGAGCAATGTTTGCTTGTTTTGGACCAAAGTGCAATTTACCCAAAGTAAGGGGTTATATTGCAATATGTCACATGTAGAGCATGCCTCTAGTTCTCTATAATCATTAGAAAGAGAATGATGCTGTTGGGTGACTTGTGGAATACCTATGTTCCAAGTTTGAGCTTGGGTGGTTGATGCTTGTGCTTTATGTGCTAGTTTTGGTGTAAATTGCAAATTGCCCAACGTGGAGGGTCAATATGCAATTTATCAGCTCTAGAGTCTTCTTGATTCTGTTTGAAATCACCTATGATGAGGATGGAGGTTGGGGCGCCTTGTTTGGATGTTTGATGAGGAGTGACATCTCTACATGATCTTTATAACATATATGTGTCGCATATGTCATCTTGTCCTTTAGAATATCGGCTAGGGCTTGGAGGTATGTCACCCAAGAGGAGTGTATCGGCCATGGTAGTTTCCCAGCTTCATGATACACATTATAGAGTGTATCACCAGGCCGTGCATGTGCTTCTAGGGTGACAACAAGTGGCGTTAAGTGCAAGAGCAAGTGGCACCTTGGTTTATGTGGTTATGACACCTCTCCCTTGCTACCTCTCTCTTCCTTGGTGTATATAACTCCCTTCCCCCTTAACCAAGCAATCCTTTTCATCTAGATTCCTTCCCTTTCCTGTTGGGACGAGCATGGGAGCTTTGGGATCTAAGGAAGACTCCAATGGAGCATGGATGGGCGAGCTCCTTGGCCATGTAAACTCCTTGCTCAAGATCCGACCTTGGTGAGTCATGCTTCTTTGCTAGTTTTTCCTTGTGCTTTCTTCTTCACCTTCCTCTTACCCTCTCGGCCATGGATAGGCCCTTGATGTGAGAAGGCAAGGCCGTGGTTATCTCCCCTCTTTCCTTCTTCTTGAGCTATACATAACCATGGTATCTTCTTCTTCTTCCTTTGTTTCTTGAGGTGATGATGATGGTGCCGAAGGCATGTTTGGAGCTTTGGATGGGTGATGTTCTTGGACAAGAACGTGTCTTTGCTGCTTGGACCAAGAAGATTTATGCCTTTCAAGGAGATCCTCTTAAGGCATGTTAAATAACTCTTAATCATCTCTATAATGTTCACCCTTCTTATGTGCACATATTGGTTCTTGTAATTAATTTGGTACCTTTCTCCATGATAGTTATATATATGGAATTTGGGATCAGATCTAATGAAAATGGTCACGTTCTATTACTTCCTTATTCTTGTTTATCTTGTGAATAACGATTTTGGGTGACTTGAGGTTGAAGATGAACCACCCGATAGGGTGCCTGCACGATATAGTGCCTTGCCCGTTAGGTCTTGTTTTGGTTGTTGGCACATGAACGATATCCCTTGGACTTGAGAAGTGAGCCATGCTGTAGTAGATTGGGCAAAACCCCTCTCTCTCCTTGGTTGATGAATGGTGAACCTATGGTCTAGGTGTTTGTATGTTAGGTTGAGTTGGTTAGCCGATAGGGTGTTGCTCTACCCTTGTTGCCCGTTATGCTAAAGGTTGTGCAAGACCCCTCTCACTTGGTTGTTGAGAGGTGAGCCAACTTTTGGTATTGTTGGACGATATGGTGTGGTGACCGATATCCTTTTCCTACCCTAGGGTTTAGGGTTTGGATGATATGGGTGGTTGATACCTAGTTGGACCTTTGACCGATATGAAGTGTTGATCTTTAGGGGTGAGTTGATGGTCTGCCTTTGTTGCACGACATGCTCTTGGGGTTGAACCCTTGGATGATATCTTGGGCATTATTGTGGTGATCCCTTTGATGGTTTAGAAAACCAATAAGCTAATCCTTTGGGTGGGCGATAGCCCTAGAAGTAGTGCCTTGGACGATATGGGTGCCCTAACCCTAGTTTGGGGTGATAAGCATACTAGGCCGATAGAATGATCCTAACTCTAGTTGCCCGATATGGAGCCTTGGATGATAAGGTTTCTCTAACCCTAGGTGACCGATAGGTGGTGTTCTTGGGCGTTATGGGTGGATGGCACCCTGTAGACCCCTCACCCGATATGGGGTTTGATAGATGAGTTAGTTAAGTGTTGCATGATATGATGAGTTGGTCGTTATGATGTGTGGGGTAATATGGCCTTGTTGGCTTTGCACGATACTTTGGGGTGAGAACCCTATTTCTTGTTTGAGCTTTTGAGTGATTCTAGTATACCTTCGCGATATGCCTTGGTTAAGATCATAACCTGACACCCTAGTTTGCCCGACACATGCTTCCTTCTTGGTTGGTTATCTGGCATGAACAAAGGGTTGATAGCTTGGGTGGTTCTAGGGTTAAAGATAATCCTTAGGAATGATGCACATATGACTTGAGATATAGGGTATAATGGGATACCCATGATGTGATAGTAGTAGTGTGTATTGATTAATACACCAATTATGACACTAAGATGCATATGTTCATAATGATGGATGAATATTCCAATATGTCATGATGATCATGATATGCTCATGAGTTATGGGGCATGATGGATGCTCACAATTTGATAACAATAATATAAATTGTCTACAAACACAACCTTGTACTTCATGTAACTATGAACATGGATGTTGTTCCAATCCTGTGCGCCTAAATTCTTGATGGAATGATAATCATAAGATGCTCTTTAAGATCTATGTTCTATGCTTAGTGATCCAATTATCTCTTTCTTATGCACGCTAACCATGCAAGTGTATTGAATTCATAGCCAGGTAAGAGCTATGGTGATTATATGCTTATGTGCTTTGTGTAGCACTTGGCATATGTGCAATATCTGAATAATAATGATGTGTCTTGTTGTTGAGATAACACGTATCACCATATGATGAGAAAGGTTCGGTGACATGTTGATGTGTGATCCTTTAGTGATGACATGAGGGATTGATATCCAATGATGATGATAAGGCCTTGGGAGGCAGTGGCGGTATGTGATGAACAGAGGGATTGAGATCCCATGATGATGTATGATGGTGAAGCATTGAGAGGAAGTGGCATTATGTGATGAATGAGGGATTCATATACCATGGCAATATGATGATTGTTGAGGGCAATGAGAATAGTAGTAGCAGTGTAACACCAAAGTAATAACATTTAATGTTGTTCATGTTTTATATATACAACTTGGTTGCCCCAACAATCCACTTAAAATGCATTAAATAATTACAGTTGAACCTTTCATGTAGTTTGTCCTGGCCATAGATCCATCATCGTCAGTAGCTGGTGATGGTGAAATGGGTTCTCCTGCGGGTTAACCTGGAGCATATGTTGTTGAATATGTGGGGTTTCTCCTAGTCGAAAGTGAGGAGGATTTGAGTGCAACTATGGTTGCAGACTCATGATATATGGAGCATGGTGAACATGCCCATGGCTCAGGATATGTGATAAGAGCATGAATGCATTCATGGCTTAGAGCACAGTGAACATGCCCGTGGCTCAAGGTTTACTAGCACCGAGACCTGTACCAAGGCGGACTAGGGTTATGGGTAGCCTGCGGGAATGACCCTGTGGCTGAGGCCACTTAAGCATGAGACTACGGTCCTGCTTTGGTTCTCGTGCACTGAACACGAGGTGGTGAGGTCATGGAGTCTTTCTCTTCCATTAACCTTGTATGGCACCAGATTTGGGTTTCACAGCCGTCGGTTGGATTTGAGTGGTACAACTCACTTCCTCAGGGAATAATAATTCATAATCAAGCCGTATAGTAATCTTGCTTAGGGCAAATACAAAACATTGGTTGAGGCCTTATTTGTATAAGTTGCTCTAGTTATAACTTGAAGTTTATCATACATTCCTTGTATCATGTGATATAAAGATTATCTTGTCAATCATGTTCCATACAGAATGCCTGGTTATATGCCTCCTGATGTTTTAGTAAGATTGTTAATAAATTTAGTTCTGCTCAGTATGCTTCTCCTATGGTATGCTTATATCAGTTATCTGTGATCATAATAAAGTTGGTAGATGGTTATGTTTCTCGTTGGGAATGTGTGTCTCACCCCGGTGGTTAATAACCTTTTTAGGTGGACGTACCTGGTGAGATGAAGATCATGTGGTTGGATATGTAGAAGTATCATACCTGTTGGATTAGATATCATCTAGAAGTAGAGTCCTATGTGTCATCCCTGTACACTCAGGTCTTCGGGAGAGCTTTTCGATATTTCTTGTATAATGATCGATGCATAGTTTTCGATATGTATCTTGATGTAAAGTAGCATGACAAACAATTATTTCATGTAAAGAGATGATGGGAAATTATGTTGTAGCACCCTAAAAAGATGTTATGAAATGAAAAATATTGGCTCAGATGTACTATTCTTCATCTTGTGGTGCTTGTTGTAAATCAGTTTTAATTTCCCATGATTTTCTGTAATCCGCTCGTTAGCATGTAATTGTGTTTTGTTGTCGATGGGGTGTCACAAGTGTTTGGTATTAGAGCTCTAGGTTCACTGAGTCTACAGGGACACTAGGACTAAGATTAGGATGGTGTCTAAGGTTGGACCATGACATAAAATATGGTGCATACTACCTAATCTCAGTACTTGATGCCCTGGCCAGGTATTCAAATACCGAAGACATAGGTAAGTATGGAGCCTTAGATTGTTTCCCCTTGATTACTCTGATCAAGTAGTCATTCTGGAGCAATCTAAAGAGCATAGCAAGTTAGGAAATATGACGATAATACCTTCATTATGGTATAAAAGAGGTAAATGAATGCACCATAACCTCTTAATACATGGATTCTTGATAATCAAAAGAGGAAGTAATGGTTCTATAAAACCTAAATCCGTATAGGAATATGATGAGATAAGTTCTTGAAACTGTAATCTCGAGAGATACACGTGACAAAAGATAGATTAACCCATGATACCAAGGTAAGTTAAAACATCAAACTTACACAAGATGAAGAAAATGCCTGAACGCAAAGATAAAGTTAGAAGAAAGAGAAGAACAAGTGATGAGTAAATAAGGTGGAACCTGAGATCATCTCAGACCAACCAATAAACATAAGCCAAAATGAGAAAGTATAAAGTGAAAATCTGTGATAAGAAAAAGAGAACAAGGGAGATGATCCATGTTCAATAAAGAATATGTGAAGAGTAACAATCTTTTTCACAAAGAGGAAACAAAAATATGATATAATCAGGAAATAATCATGATTATGATGAAACGGTAACAAGAGAACAAGAATAATAACACATAATGGTCTTGATGATTCCTGTGCTGAGTCTAAGGAAACCAAGAAGAAACATGATGAAGCCGGATGGAACAAGGTTTAACGATGCATAAACGGTTGAAAACTCATGTAAGGATCAAAGAAAGTGATAATATTCTCCCCTTTGATATGAAACCATAGATGTTGATGGGTTGATGGGAGGAGTTTGTTCCTTTGCGTCCCTTCCTTTCGAGGGAGTGGCAGTCAAGTGGACCTTGTATCACTTGATATGTGTGATTTTGAAGTGATCGTTGTTTGGATACTTCGAAAAGTATCAGCTGATCTTGGACTTTAGTTTACAAGATGGAGAGGTCTGTGATAGATGATGATGGTAGGATCCTCTTGGCATGCCTTCTGAGAAGGGGTTGAGAATCAAGATGCTTAGATCTTGGAAGTATAGTGGTGAACCATTCTGATAGATCATCCTTGACCTTGAACCCACAAGCCTGAAGCTTGTCTTGGAGTCTGGATCTATGTGGTGACCCTCAAGGCAGTCGTTCAGCATCATAGAGGAATGGTGTTAAGGATAAGGAAGTGAGAACCGGATGGTTTGACCAGGAAGCAGATGGCAACAGGCAGCAATTAGATCTTGAGGCATGAGCCGGTCAGAAATGGCGAGATGACCAGGGTGTGCTGGCAGGATGGATGGAGTTAATCCCTTTTGCTTTGTCTTCTTATTTCCTCTTATCTGCTTCTATTTAGGATGTACCCTCCTTTGAGCACTTATATCATGTGTGGCAGATACTTCCTTTTATTAGTCAGGAGAGAGATAGCATGTTGTTGAGCACCTTGTTGGATGTCCTGGTTGTGTAGGATGGAGTATACCATTCTCGTATCCTTCCTTTTCTTGGGCTTGACATGTCAAGGATCAAGATAACCTTGGGGATGGATAACCTTGGAAAGGTGTGAAGTTATCTCAGATGAAGAGGTCGACTTAGGTTTGACCTGACTAAGTGCCTATAGTATTTCTATCACCCATTAGGGGTTTATGCACCGCATAAATAGGACATCGAAAGGTTTGCACCCAAGTAAAGGAAGTGTTGTAAGGTCATCTTGGGAAAGTTCATCTAGCTGAGCCTGATTCCTTGGATTACTCCTAGCTAAGTTTCGAGTAATGAAAGATCCAGACAGGATGTGCAGCGGTTAGAGATGGATGAACAAGGTTTGTGAATCCTATCTGTTACCATCCGATTATGAGACCTATCATGTGCATACATGTGTTTTGTAGAGTATGTATGTTGTGATAACCTTTTCTGAGATAGATCTCCTTTTTTTAGAGACATCCTTTGTGAAAGGAGAAGGAACAATTGGAACATGTATGGCAGAAGCATAGTAATACAAGTTATGCAAAGCTCAAGTGTTGAGCATGTGAGATTAGAGTAGCACATCAGAAATGTAACAAGGAAGGTGAGATATCAGTAGAAGGAACTAATACCTGAGTAATACAAGTTCTACGTGATGTACCGGTATCTAAGAGTGTTACCAGACAAAGGATGATGAGACAGAGGGTTGAGTCTATGACCAGTATAAGGAAACCCTGAATGGCTCTGGGAGAAGCACAAGTATGTTGGACATAGATCTCTGACACCTAGGAGCATTGCGGAGTTGTATGATGCGATGCGCGAGTAACACCCATCTTCTTTCCACTCGGGATTTCAGGGACGAAATCCTTGTCAGGGGTTTATGTCTTGTAAGGACCCTGACCCACATTTTGGGCTAACCCTCTTTTCTTTGCTTATGAAAGGTGCTTATAACCTTAAACTAATATCTTAAGATGTTTTGATATCATGTGACAAGCTCATGTTTCCAGTTTGGTCCCGTTTGAATGTTGTTTGAGCAATGTTTGCTTGTTTTGGACCAAAGTGCAATTTACCCAAAGTAAGGGGTTATATTGCAATATGTCACATGTATAGCATGCCTTTAGTTCTCTAGAATCATTAGAAAGATAATGATGCTGTGGGGCACCTTGTGGAAGACCTATGTTCCAAGTTTGAGCTTGGGTGGTTGATGCTTGTGCTTTATGTGCTAGTTTTGGTGTAAATTGCAAATTACCCAAATTGGAGGGTCAATATCCAATTTATCCACTCTAGAGTCTTCTTGCTTATGTTTGGAATCACCTAGGATGAGTATGGAGGTTGGGGCGCCTTGTTTGGATGTTTGATGAGGAGTGACATCTCTACATGATCTTTATAACATATATGTGTCGCATATGCCACCTTGTCCTTTAGAATATCAGCTAGGGCTTAGAGGTATGTCGCCCAAGAGGGGTGTATCGGACATGGAAGTTGACCATATGCATGATACACATTCTAGAGTGTATCACTGGGCCATGGATGAGCTGCTAGGGTGACAACAAGTGGCGTTAAGTGCAAGAGCAAGTGGCACCTTGGTTTATGTGGTTATGACACCTCTCCCTTACTACCTCTCTATTCCTTGGTGTATATAACTCCCTTCCTCCTTAACCAAGCAATCCTTTTCATCTACCTTCCTTTCCTTTCCTGTTGGGATGAGCATGGGATCTTTAGGAGCTAAGGAAGACTCCCATGGAGCTTGGAGGGGCGAGCTACTTGGCCATGGAAACTCCTTGCTTAAGATCCGACCTTGGTGAGTCATGCTTCTTTGCTAGTTTTTCCTTGTGCTTTCTTCTTCACCTTCCTCTTCCCCTCTCTTCCATGGATATTCCCTTGATGTGAGAAGGCAACGCCGTGGTTATCTCCCCTCTTTCCTTCTTCTTGAACTATAATAACCATGGTATCTTCTTCTTCTTCTTCATCTTCTTCTTCCTTTGTTTCTTGTGGTGATGATGATGGTGTCGAAGGCATGTTTGGAGCTTTGGATGGATGATGTTCTTGGAGAGGAACTTGGGTTTGCTTCTTGGACTAAGAAGCTTGATGCCTTTCATGGAGATCCTCTTAAGGTGGGTTACATAACTCTTAATCATCTCTATTATGTTCACCCTTCTTATGTGCACATATTGGTTCTTGTAATTAATTTGGTACCTTTCTCCATGATAGTTATATATATGGAATATGGGATCTGATCTAATGGAAATGGTTACGTTCTATTACTTCCTTATTCTTGTTTATCTTGTGAATAATGGTTTTGGGTGACTTGAGGTTGAAGATGAACCACCCGATAGGGTGCCTGCACGATACAATGGTTGCACAATATAGTGCCTTGCCCGTTAGGTCTTGTTTTGGTTGTTGGCACATGAGCCTCTCTCTCCTTGGTTGATGAAGGGCGAACCTATGGTCTAGGTGTTTGGACGTTAGGTTGAGTTGGTTGGCCGATAGGGTGTTGCTCTACCCTTGTTGCCCGTTATGCTAAAGGTTGTGCAAGACCCCTCTCACTTGGTTGTTGAGAGGTGAGCCAACTTTTGGTATTGTTGGACGATATGGTGTGGTGACCGATATCCTTTTCCTACCCTAGGGTTTAGGGTTTGGATGATATGGGTGGTTGATACCTAGTTGGACCTTTGACCGATATGAAGTGCTGATCTTTAGTGGTGAGTTGATGGTCTACCTTTGTTGCACGACATGCTCTTGGGGTTGAATGCTTGGATGATATCTTGGGCGTTATGGTGGTGATCCCTTTGATGGTTTAGGAAACTGATAAGCTAATCCTTTGGGTGGGTGATAGCCCTAGAAGTAGTGCCTTGGACGATATGGGTGCCCTAACCCTAGTTTGGGGTGATAAGCTTACTAAGCCGATAGGATGCTCCTAACTTTAGTTTCCCAATATGGAGCCTTGGATGATAAGGCTGCTCTAACCCTAGGTGACCGATAGGTGGTGTTCTTGGGCATTATGGGTGGATGGCACCTTATAGACCCCTCGTTCGATATGTGGTTTTCTAGATGAGTTAGTTAAGTGTTGCACGATATGATGAGTTGGTCGTTATGATGTGTTGGGCAATATGGCCTTGTTGGCTTTGCACGATACTTTGGGTGAGAACCCTATTTCTTGTTTGAGATTTTGAGTGATGCTAGCATCCCTTCCCGATATGCCTTGGTGAAGATCATAAACTGACACCCTAGTTTGCCCAACACATGCTTCCTTCTTGGTTGGTTACCTGGCATGATCATAGGGTTGATAGCTTGGGTGGTTCTAGGGTTGAAGGTTTGGTCGATACATGTTCTGATCTTGGGTGGCATAAGGCTTCAATGACATGGAAACCCTAACCCTAGCTTGACCAACATGAGGTCTTGGCCGATAGAGTGTGTTGCCCGATACCATCTCATGAAGGGTTGTCGGATGTGGTGGAACCATATAAGGTCAATGGAAGAGCTGGCTGCCATGACCTCTACCGTCTCGGTCAGTGTGACACCACAAGCAGGCCCATGTCAACTGCTTCATAGCTTTCCAGGGTATACTGGCAACTTCTCTATAGAGCTACAACGGCGGCTACACTCTCTTCAGAATTGAGAGATTTCATGTTTATCTCCACATCACAATCAACATTCATCATCATCGGGAGATTCGTGATACATCCATCCTGACACATATAATGAAGGATTGAGAGATCTCGTGTTAATCTCAAATCAATCCCACATTAGGTCATAAGGATATTCACACCCATCACCCCACACATTCAAGAATATGCACCTCCAAAAGATCCCCTGGGAAAACTTGTTTCACCATCACCAGCTGCTGATGATAATGGATCTATGTTCAGGGATCTACATGATAAGATTCCACTTGATTAGTTAAGTGTGTTACCATATCTTTTAGCATCAGTCAAGTTTTCAAACAAGAATTATTATGACAAATGCTACAAAGAAAGGTATAATACATCTATCAAGTATCTTTCAAATCTTGAGAACACATATAACTTTTACGATTTCAATCCCTTATCTCATTACTGGGAATTCTCATCCCTCATCATTATCATCATCATGATTACTAGATCTGGGTATTCAAACCCTTAATTCATCACTGAATACTGTTACAACTTATCAGGTAACTATTACCTCTAGGTCCTCATACCAAGGTATACATGATACTTGTTAAACAAGCATCTCACATGACTCACAAGGCCATTGCACATCTTGTCACCTCTCACTAGGCAACAACTTATTCACATGGCTCACAAGGCCATTACACATATTGCCACCTATCACTAGGAAACAACTTATTCATATGGCTCACAAGTCCATTAATCATTATACTTGTTATACAAGTATTTAACATGCCTCACAAGGCTTATGTAATAAGAGAAATACAACTTTCCCATTATTAGGGTTAGGGTTTCCCTTTATAGCCGAATAGGGTTTCAAGTTCATATTATTAATTTAAACCCTAATTCATTACTCCACACATCTAGGAGCATACATTGATATCATAAGTATTCAATTATACTTATTTATTCTCATATTTTATCATTAACTAATAATCAACACAAAGTATGAGTTTCTCTCTCATCCTCACTAGGATATTGATTACATCATACTTTATTAACTTGGCTTAACCCTTTATCAAGGAATGTTAGCCAAAATTTATCAAAGGACATTACATCTCAATGTAACAATTGACATGACACACTTCATGTGCTACTCATTCATGTATATTGGATTTAAGGTGCATCAAGGTATATCAACCTTGAGGTGCTAGATGTGATATTTATCATGTCTTGATATATCACTTCCCTCATCACTTTTAACTTACTTAAGTTCATCAATTTATCTTGTATTAGGGAATTTTCCATCCTAATACTTTAAGCACTAACTCATCACATTTGTCATGTAGTGTTTTGGTCATAAGTCACACATTTGAATTATCCAACCATTATCAATGATATGGGCTAATCTCGAGTAAAGGCATTGTTGATATACCATTATCAACCACTTTAGGTGTTCTACCTATCAAGGTACTAACCAAACCACATCATTATTTGGTGTTACACTTATCACTCTTAAGAGTGTTTTACCCTCACCTTTACAAGGTGCATCAGATTGAATCATGTATGTCAAGTTGAACTCATGTATTGGATTAGGTGTATATCGATCTAGGCATCATCATATCCCTCAGACTGTTACCCATTAAGGTATCAACCTTACCATTCATATGGTGTATCAACTTCACCATACATGAGTGTAACGTCCTCAACTCTCTTGAAGATATTGGCCACCCCATACTTTAGTGTATTGGCCATCATATGTTCAAGGGTATTATCCACCTTACCACTTTTGTCATCTAGTGTGTTGTGTTACCCACCATATCATTTTCGAGATATATTCTCAACACCATATCATCCAAGAGGTGTATGCTTAACCCAATATCGGTTTAGAGGTGTATGTTTGCTACCCATATCACTTTACAGGTGTATGTATGCTTACCATATCGGGCAAGAGGTGTATGCTTGCTTCACACCATATCGAATAGAGAGGTGTGTGTGTGCTTGCTTCACACCATATAGGGCAGTGAGGTGTGTGTGCTTTCTTCACCCCATATCAGGCAGAGAGGTGTGTGTGTGCTTGCTTCACACCATATCGGCCAGAGAGGTGTGTGTGTGCTTGCTTCACACCATATCAGACAGAGAGGTGTGTGTGTGCTTTCTTCACACCATATTGGGTAGAGAGGTGTGTGTGTGCTTGCTTCACACCATATCAGACAGAGGTGTGTGTGTGTATGCTTCACACCATATCGAGTAGAGAGGTGTTTGTGTGCTTGCTTCACACCATATTGGGAAGAGAGGTGTGTGTGTGCTTGACCTCATATCATGCAAGAGGTGTATACTACACCACCATATCTTGCAAGAAGGTATAAAATCATATCCATATCGTTTTAGTGGAGTAGGTGCATCACCATATCAGGTTAGAGGTGTGTGCTTGTGTGCTTGAATCTGATATCACTTTACCTTTGATGATGTCATCACCATCAACCTCTAGACCTTTGTTCTTACTGTTCTAAGTCATGGAAAACAGTCCCATGAAGCTTTTAGAACTCAAAGGATAATCAATTATTCAAGAGAAATTGAAATTGCAAGTAGTTCAACAAGTATGACAAAATTGAAGGTGCATAATAATATAATTGGGTTCAAGTTATATAACCCTCCTTAAGAACAACTTCAAAGCTTCAAGATCCAAAGCTCCACGTTCCTAAGGTTGAAGATGAACTTCACAACTCCTCTATATGCAAAGAATCACCATGGATAAGCAATTGGTGAAGAAGAAAAGAAAGGAAGATCATAACCCTAAAATCATGCTTCAATCCAAGGTTGAAGATGATCATGGACTCACCTTAGTGTTAAGTATTGAGCTCATTCTTGCCCCTTAACACATTACACGACACCTCACTACCCTTGCACGATATGCCATCAGTTGTGCACGATATGCCACCACCCTTGGCCGATATCCCCCTCACTTGTGATCAAAACACTTCACTATGGTCGATATCACCTCACTAGGCCGGTATCACCCTACTTGACCGATATGAACTTGCTATGGATTATACCCAAGGCCCTATGCATGATACCACTTCACTCCTTCATGATACAAGGACCCTATGAATGATACCTTAGGGAAGGAGGGTGGTAAGATTCGAAAATTTTCACTCAAGGGTGAAAGAAGGGGTATATATACTTGTTGTTCATGAAGAAGTGTGAAAATGAGGTGTCATCAATTTGAGCTACTAGGTGCCACGTGTCCATGCATGGGTGACACATGTATATGCATGCATTAACATTTCTCTTGACATGAAAAACTCTTGAGGATAATCTAGGGATGAATTTTCGTCTATTACTTATCCCTTTGAATAAAATATATCAACAAAATCACCACTTTAATCACAACCCGATACACCTTTTCTAAGGAAGTTGTAAATAGATACAATTCACCTCCTTGTGGTGCTTTGCAAGTCATGGGATTTTCCTAGAGTCCAAAAAACGATATGAGACTCCTCCTATGGCTCCTTTGCCATTAGGCACTCATATATAAGCTTTTCAACTTGATACAACTCAAGTTAAGGTTTCATATTCAACCCTTTTCTTAGTCATTTCATCACCAAGATTACCATCACTCATAATTGATTGAAACATGGTGTCTCCTTATTTATATCTCCTCTAAATGATACATAGAGTAATTAGAAATACTCTAGAGGTGGTAATTTGCATATTAACCCTACAATTTTGGGTAAATTACAATTTGTACCAAAATTGGTGCACAAGGTACTTGCATTATTCATACATGTTCAAACTTGGAATTTAGGCTTTCCACAAGCCACCACTTAGCATAATTATCTCTCTTATTATTCTAAAACACTTAAGGCATGTTCAACATGTGACATTTTGTAATATAGCACCCTCATCTTGGGTAAATTGCACTTTGGTCCAAAATAAAAGAACATTGCTCAAACAACATTCAATCAGGACCAAACTTGGAACATAAGTGTGTTACATGATATCAAAACACCTTAGAGGATTACATTAAATTTCTAAGCAACTTACTTAGCCAAAACAAATAGGGTTACCTCATAACCCATGTCAGGGTCATTACAACACTGGTCGACCTTTCTTTCAACAACTAGAAAGATTGTTGACACTTGTCATTTCAGACAAAAGGAACTTCCTTCCTGGTCAACTTGGTTGGGGTAAGGCTATAGAACTGAAGTCTTTAATAAACATCCTGTGATAACCTACCAGGCCTAAGAAACTGCAAATCTCAGTCGATGTCATGGGATGTTCCCACTCTAAAATAGATTCCACTTTCTGTGGATCAACATGAATACCTGAAGTAGATATAACGTGTCCAAGAAAAGACACTTCTGACAACCAAAACTCGCACTTGCTAAACTTAGCATATCGTGTGTGTTGTCTCAACAATGTCAAGGCTTGACGAAGGTGTTGTAATTTTGTTGACTATCTCTACTGTATATTAGGATGTTGTCTATGAAGACCACTACAAACTAATCAAGGAATGGTTGGAAGATTCTATTCATCAGATCCATGAATGCAGCTGGTACATTAGTTAGTCCAAACAACATAACTACAAACTCATAATGACCATACCTTGTCCTAAAGGAAGACTTAGGTATGTCACTCTCCTTAATACGCAACTGATGATATCCCGAACTTAGATCTATCTTAGAGAACTGTTGCACCAGGCAACTGGTCAAACAGATCATCTATCCTTGGCAAAGGATATTTGTTCTTAATAGTCACCTTGTTAAGTTGTCTATAGTCTATGTATAATATCATAGACCCATCCTCCTTTTTAACAAAAAGAACTGGAGCACCCCATGGGGAAGTACTCAGTCGAATCCAACCTTTCTCAAGCAACTCCTGTAACTATTTCTTAAGTTCTACCATCTCAGCTGGCACCATCCTATAAGGTGTTTAAGCTATAGGTTGTGTACCCAGTATTAAATTAATCTCAAAATTAATCTCTTGAGGTGGAGGAATGTCTAGAAACTCTTTAGGAAACACATCCTCGAACTCCCTGATAACTAGAATTTCAAAAAGACTAGGACTCTCTGCTCGGGTATCTACCACATGTAACAAGAATGCTTCATATCCTTATCACATCAACTTCTCAACTATCATTGTTGATACTAGATAGATTGGAAGAATCTTTCTAATTCCCTGAAAGACCTATGTCTCACCATTGTCTGTGAACATAGCTTGCTTGGAACCACAATCCAAGACAACCTTATACTTTTCTAGGGTGTCCATCCCAAGAATTATGTCAAACCCATGCATCTCAAGTGGAATAAGATCCACCTAAATGTTGTGTTCTAAAAAGGAAAGAACATAGGGAGAACATACCTCCCACAACACCGCAGATCCGACTAATGGAGTTTCTAATAACAGATTGTTTGCTCTACAACTGAGAGTCATATTGCAGTCATAAATCACTTTTTGAGTGATAAAGGAATGTGTAGCACTCGAATCAATCAAAATAGATATGAAGCAGGATGAAGACATATCAGAATGAAATAATTCCATCTGACCTATCATGACTCGTGGGTTGACCACTGCTTACGGCTGATACATAGCATATAATCCCGCCATTGTTGGTTTCCGACCACGTGTCCTATTATTGGGTGCAGATGAACTAGTTTGGGACCCCAGTCTACGTCCTCGTGTGCCACTTATAAACTGTTGCTTCTAAGAGCCTTGTTGACTCTACCTCGGTGGTTGGGTTACACTTCTGCCTCCAAATGGACAATTCCTCATCAGATGTCTTGGATTCCCATACTGGTAACAACTTAGGTTTTCCCATTGCGTCCTAGATGGTATTGTTACTGACATTGATGCTGAACTATGGGATCTACTTAGTAGTAGACTACGACCTCTACCCTTGCTGGATGTCCACTGTGTCTGAGCACTGAACTTTTGTGGTGCTATTGGTGCAGAAAACCTCAATTTCCTAAAACTTTCAGACCTCTATCCTTGTAACTGTGTAGGCACTTTCCTACTATTGTCTTCACGTTTCTCAGTCACAAACCTTTCTATCCACCAAACTGACTCCATAAAGGTGACAAACCTCTCTTTATTCTCTAGAGAAGATACATGTGTGGTTAACTCAGTGTTCAAACCCTTCTCAAAATACTAAATTCTCTCCTCATCTGCAGTAGCCATGTGTTGACAAAATGTAGAATCTCCATAAACTTAGCTTCATACTCGCTAATGTTCATTGGTCCCTACCTAATCCACTCAAATTGTGAGATTTTCTCATCCAGATAAGTCTTGGGAAAGTATCTATTGACAAACTCACGTCAGAACTCTCTCCATTCAACCTCAACACCTAGTCGTTTCTCTTCCTCGATGGCCCACTAGTAGAAGCTCTATAAACTTAGCTTCGTACTCGCTAATGTTCATTGGTTCCTACCTAATCCACTCAAACTACGAGATTTTCTCATCCAGATAAGTCTTGGAAAAGTATCTACTGACAAACTCACGTCAGAACTCTCTCCATTCAACCTCAACACCTAATCATTTCTCTTCCTCAATGGCCCACCAGTGGCCAACACTTCCTTTTAATAGGTACACAACATGTCTAACTTTCTTAGTTTCGGGAATGCTGAGGATTCTAAAGGCGCTCTCCAACTTATACAGCCATGAATCTGTGTCTAATGGATTAGCTATACCGACATATTCAGTGGCTCCTACCTGAAATAACCACTCAAAGGTCTTGCCAGATCCATGCCCCTCATTGGGAGTTGGTGCGTTAGGTGCTGGTGCTGGCATCCGATCTGCCATATGCGTCATTATGTTCATGAACTGTCCAAACAGAGCATGAAAAGATGGGTTTTCTATTGTAGCTTGGTCAAGCTGGGGATTCTCATGTACTAATTCCTCTCTAGCCTAATCCCTTGCATCTCCTCCTGGTGCAGCTACACTGCTTTCAGCAACATGTTCTTCATGTTATCCAACCATCTTTAAGCTTTACTTCTTCTCCTATATGAGTAGAAGTCACTATCAGATAAACTAGAGAACACTTAGAACAAGCTCAACAACCTTAATCCTATGTCTCTGTAGACTCAGTGAACCTTAGGTTGTGATACCAAAACTTTGTGATGATCCGATAGCAAATCAAACCGTCACCAGTAAAATAATTATGGAATAACCATAAGCAACAGATTAATAAAAATTACTAAAAATTAAAACCATTTTGCAAAGAGATCCACTACCAAGAAACTCTTAAGAAGAGAACCAAAGTACTACATACATCATGGTTCACTTTGTACTTACCCTATACCATCTCATCTCGAGGATAACATATAACAGTTGCTTTGCCAAACTATACATAAGAAACATAAAACCTTGAGGTATAGAAGTTAAATTCTCATATCATTCATAAAACCGTTAAGTACTGACTCCAAGGACCTGAGAGTATAGAGATGACTCATAGGACTTATATCTACAAGACACGACAGACTATACACTCAACCTGAGATGCTACTGTTGCCCCTGATGTTCTTGTCCTCCCTCTTTTGTATGGTCCCTACCTCCTCATCCACGTCCACCTAAAAAATATCGGTGACCAACAGAGTGAGACCCATGTCCTAGCAAGAGATATAACTCTATGCCAACAATATTATCATTGCAAATAAATAGTAATAAACTAAGCAGAGGATTATTTTATATTAATAAGTAGGATTTAATCACTATTTAAGCAGACTAGAGCAATATCATCTTATGAAACATTGCATCTATATAAATTAGTAATTCGTCTATTCATTTTATAAGGAATATGAAGAACATGTATAACATCTATCCATTTAAGATTTATAAAAGAAATGTAACATAAACCAATGATTTACGTATTCCATCCTTAAGCAAATACGCTACACATATGATTACATTTTACAATCACACTTATGCCTTGAGGAGATGAGGTATACTGCTCATACTCCAACCGACCACTGTGAAGTCAAAATCAGTACTATACAAGGTCAATGGAAGAGCCGACTGCCATGACCTCACTTGTCTCGATCAGTGCGAGACCAAAAGTAGGACATATCATGTCAATAGCTAAATAACTTTCCATGGTATACTGGAAACTTTGCTATAGAGCTACAACCACAACATGCACTCTCTTCAGGATTGAGAGATTTCATTTATCTACAAATCAATCCCAGCATTCATCATCATTGAGAGATTCATGATACATCCATCCTATCATTTATAATGAAGGATTGAGAGATCTCAATTATCTACACATCAATCCCTCATTAGGGCATAAGGATATTCACACCCATCACCCTTGCATATTCAAAAATATGCCCTCCATGAGATCCCGTGGGAAAACCTATTTCACCATTCATCAGCTACTGACGCTGATGGATCTATGGTCATGGTGCTACATGATAAGATTCCACTTGATTAATTAAGTGCATTACTGTATCTTTTAGCACCATTCAAGTTTCAAACATGAATTATTATAACAGATGCTACAAAGAAAGGTGTAATACATAGATCAAGTACTTTTCAAATCTTTAGAACACATATAACATTTAAGATTTCAATCCCTTATCTCATTACTGGAAAT
The DNA here is from genome assembly GCA_963693085.1 of Alisma plantago-aquatica. Taxonomy (NCBI): domain Eukaryota; kingdom Viridiplantae; phylum Streptophyta; class Magnoliopsida; order Alismatales; family Alismataceae; genus Alisma; species Alisma plantago-aquatica. The sequence goes on from OY856413.1 coordinate 581,695,636, forward strand.
TCTCATCCCTCAACATTTTCTTCATCATGATTACTATATCTGGGTATTAAAACCATTAGTTCATAACTGAATATTGTTACCACTTATCAGGTAACTATTACGTCTAAGTGCTCAGACCAAGGTATACATGACACTTGTTGTACAAGCATCTCACATGGCTCACAAGGCCTATTTAAATATGTATCACATAGAACATCATAGCTCATACCTGGATATACTCATCATCTCATGAAACTTACATGGTTAGTATTTCATGAAAATAGCCATATCAAATACATATCAACACCATGCAATACAAGGGTAAAACCATGATCCCAATATTAGGGTTAGGGTTTCCCTTTCTTATCGATTAGGGTTTCACATACATATCATCACCCTTCATTAGGGTTAGGGTTTCCCATTATTGACCATTTAGGGTTTCAAGATCATATTATCAAGGATCAAACCCTAATTCATACCCTACACATATTGGGAGTATTAATGTATGCCTATTACATGATTATCACAAATGTATGATTTTCTCTCTCATCCTTACTAGGATGTTGATTACTCCATACTTTATTAAGTTGGCTCAACCTTTCCTTCAAGGTACATTAGCCTACTTAATCATTATTAATTAAACTCCATACTTATTAATGTATGACTTGATATAAGACACTTAAGGTGTTACTCCATCAAGTACATTACATTTAATGTTCTTTCTTTCATATGGGTTTTGAGTTGCTTCCACCATATAGGGTATGAGGTGTGTTCTTGCTACCCATATCACCTTAGAGGTGTATGTGTGCTTACCATATCGGGTATGAGGTGTATTCTTTCTTCCATAATATTACTTTAGAGGTGTATGTGTGCTTACCATATCGAGTAAGAGGTGTATGTGTGCTTCACACCATATCGATCAAAGATGTGTGTGTGTGCTTCACACCATATCGGGAAAAGAGGTGTGTGCTTGCTTCCATATCACTTTTGAGGTGTATGCGTGCTTCACACCATATCGAGAAAAGAGGTATGTGTGTTCCTCACACCATATCGAGCAAAGAGGTGTGTTCTTGCTTCCATATCACTTTTGAGGTGTATGTGTGCTTCACACCATATCAGGCAAAGAGGTGTGTGTGTGCTTCCCACCATATCGGGCTAAGAGGTGTGTGTGTACTTCACACCATATCGGGTTAGACCCTTATGCTCATGCTTCTTAAAACCTGCATGGCATTGACCTACCCTTCACCATGGGTTAAGTGACAGGCTAGACAACTGGTTATACCTTTGACAACCCATTGTACAAACCAAAAAGGGTGTGGGGTCACTATCATATAGGATTACATCACCATATTAGGTTGGAGGTGTGTGCTTCAACCCAATATCACTTTACCTTTGATGATGTCATCACCATCAACCTCTAGACCCTTGTTCTTACTGTTCTAATTTATGGACAACAATCCCATGAAGCTTTTAGAACTCAAAGGATCATCAATTATTTAAGAGAAATCGAAATTGCAAATAGATCAACAAGTACGACAAAATTGAAAGTGCATAACAATATAATTGGGTTCAAGTTATATAACCCACCTCAAGAACAACTTCAAAGCTCCAAGTTCCAAAGCTTCACATTCCTAAGGTTTATTATGAGCTTCACAAATCCTCTATATGAAATGAATCATCATGGATAAGCAATTGGTGAAGAAGAAAAGAAAGGAAGATCATAACCCTAAATTCATGCTTCAATCCAAGGTGAAAGATGATCATGGCCTCACCTTAGGGTTAAATATTGAGCTCCTTCTTGCTCCTTAGCACCTTGCACGATACCTCACTACCCATGCACGATATGACATCACTTGCGGCCGATATATCCTTCAATTGTGGCAAAAAACACTCCACTATGGCCGATATCACCTTGCTAGGCCGATATCAACTTGCTATGGATGATACCCAAGGCCCTATGCATGATACCACTTCACTCTTGCATGATAAAAGGACCCTATGCACGATACCTGACCAGCCTAAATTGCGCATCCAAAAGGAGCGGATTTGAAGTAGTCATACTTTTAAATTACCCGACTCTTAGGCCCCCGCAATGTTGACGGGGTCCGAAGTAGCAATCGGGGTCGAACCACAGGGACAAGGGTGGTAGTGCTAAGAACACGGAATTGACACTCTACACTCCGGTAAGAGCAAGATGAGGATAAGGTTCCCAAAGGAACGACAGACGGAGTTCGGTAAAATAAAAGAGAACTATTTCCAACTGGAGTTACAAGGAAAAATAAGGTTTCAGGTATTTATTAGTTTTTAGGGGTTTTGCACAACGGAACCAGAGGAGATAATACCATTGCCTCGGTAAGGAACGAAGAAGGAAAACTTTGGTATAACAAGCGGCAGCAGGAACATCCAGTACCCCTTCTCTCAAAGAGGGTACATCTAACTAAGCACCAACACCCTCTCTCAAGGTTGTTGGACTTGGGTTAGAGTGGAAAGATAACTGAAGCAACTCCGATCATGGGTACTCTCGTACTCCCTGATCAGACCAAACACTAGAGCTACAACACCTCTCTAGAGGGAGTTGCAATGGGAAACACGATTCAATAGCTAGTCAAAACATTATTCAAGCATACAAGCTAGAGTTTGGATGCTAAACAGAGTAACCGTCCCACAAAAGGGACCAAACATAGAGAAACAAATATTTAAAACTCATCTAATTCCATTGGCATAATCATTATATAAAAGGGTTTGGTTACATTGCGTATATAAAGAAAGTAACTGACTGAAAAAGGGAAGATAAGAATCACCTCAATTTAGGAGATCAACAAGCAGCAACAGATCCCTAAGGTCCCTCTAGCCCAATACCAGGTGGGAGCTCTGCCCGATATGCCTGTGTCGGGCGACATCCCCTGTCGGGTGACACGCAATGACTAGGAAACGTATCAATCAAAGCGCTCATGCCCGATACGGTCGTATCGGGATGCCACCCTCTCGGGTGACACACCGTAACGGTTGATTCGTATCGGGCTCGGTATCGTGTCGGGCTAGAGACCACTTAGAGTATCGAGTTCCTCGTATCGGGTGGCCTTTTTGGTCGATATCGGGCTGATGCAGCGACCGACACGGATCCCAAGTGAACCATTCCCACCCTCTCGGGTCGAGGAAGTGCTCACCTAGTATCGCATGGTATGCCTCTAGGACGTGACACACTAGCTCCAGGTGCTTTCCAAAGTTAGCTTTCATGAGATTCTGACCCGTCCCATCAAGGTCCTGTAGCTGCTATTTATAGGCAGCGGTTGGAAGAAGTAGCGGTCCTCCGGGTGCCACGTGTCATCCATTAGCTCTATTAGCGCGACTTCAGGGATGCCCAACGTGCGTGTCACCCGGCAGAGTGGGTGTCGGGCAGCAAGCGCATCGGGTATAATGATGAGTGGGTGCCTGCCAGTGGGTAGCTTGTATCGTGCGACACGCTTCAACGGGAGAGTAGTTGTGGTGGGTACAACTCCATGTCAGGTAAGCGGCGTATCGCCCGTCAGATCTTCATTTCGTGGCATACATGTGTCGTGCGATAGCTGTATCGAGGTGCTGTATTACCGGTAGTAAGTGTGTCGGCCAACTGGTAGGAGGGCCGATGCAGGTAAAACACGTACATGGGTTGGGACGGGCCTTTTACTGATTTTGAGTGGAAAAAATGAGGAAAACTCTGCAAAAGATGATAAAATTGAGTTAAGAGCATAGTGCGGCCCATTTATTCAAAAACATGACAAAAAGGAGAGGAAAATAGTTTAAAAGGGCAGTTTTGACAACGAAATATGGGCCATAAACATCACAAAATGTGGTGTTATCAACTCCCCCAAACTTAGCATTTTGATTGTCCGCAATCAATTTTTAAAACTTTGTTTTTGATGCTTCTTCTTAACCGGTATAGTTTTCAGACAATGGGTTTGAGCGAGTATTGAGATGTATTAAAGAGAATACTTCCCGACCACGAACAACCGACTTTACTTTTCCCACCTTATTTAAGCAAAAAATTTCTCCACAGCTTCGGCGAGGCTTGGGTGCATGATTTCGAAGTTAGCTTTCACACCAAACAGCTTTTGGGAACAGAAAGTTGTGTGTTTGGGTAGGCTTAAGGCTTTTTGGGTTTTTCTTGTTTCCCATCAGTCCATCTAGGTATGGGTCCGTTAGCGGGTGAGTGGTCCCTGCAGTCCAAGGCAGTTGGCTTTAGAGCGGTGATTTCATATCCTACGTACCACTACCCCAGATCTACCATGCCTAAAGATGGGTACTTTTAGAAAACAAGTATATATATATATATTCATTTGGCACAACTCTTATGCTTTTATTCACTCTCATAAGGCTATTCTCTCTTTTTGGGATTTTGTTGGGTAAGGGAAAACAAGAGAAAATTTTGCTGTTTGGGCAGCTTTTTCCTTCTGCATACACGTCTCTTAGCTGTTGCGAGATAAATTTTCGAAATTTTTGGCGTGGAACGTCATAGTATTTTGTTGTTTGAGGCTGCAATTTCAAAAAGACATAACAAAACCTGCACCCCTTTGGAAACAGTGAAAACAAACTGGCAAGAAGTCATATCTGGTTTTTACTATAAAGTGTCTTTGTACATATGTATAGAAGCAAGGTTTTTGTATTTTTGTATGAGGCATGTATATGTATATGTACACATCTTATAGAAAAAGAACAGAAAGAACAAAAGGGGTGAAGTTCGAAGGGAAGGGATTTTAGTACCTCCCTCACTGGTACATAGAATCCCCCCCAAACTTACTCCACACTCTGTCCCAATGTTGTGAAGTAGATAAGATAGGGTAATGTTAACTCAGTGAGGGTTAGCTGGTGAGTGCACCTTTGCCAGATAGAAGCTCCCACACATATTCTCCGCGTTTGCTGTGGTAGTCGATGTGGTTGAGCTGGTCAGGCATCTCTTCATTTGATATCCATTCCAGCACAAAGATGCCGCAGTCGTTGGAAAAAGGAATTTGATGTGGACTGTGGTGGCAGAACTGAAGTTCGTGCCATTTGCTAGATGTTGTCTCTAAGAATGGTTGTATTAGCGACACCACCTCCTCATAATATTTTCATACCAAGCACTCCAGAGATGTCAACGCCGTCAATGTACACTGCAATGGATGATCTTTGTTGCTGTCTGAGCTGTTGTAGAAGATTCCTACTCGTTGGTGAGTGTACATCATCAGGAGCATCCAGTAGTTGAAGTGCAGAATCGGCAGGAAGATGATGTGTGGAATCCTGCTCTGTAATTCTTCCTGAAAAGATTGCTTCGCTCCTGTCTCGTCGGAAAGGTAGATGTCATTGAACAAAATTAGATGTGCTATGTATGCATGTTCAAACTTATTTTGTAGTATTTGGATGTAGGCGGCCACCACAGATATCGCCAAACATCCTCCTTCTTTTACCATGTCCCTTAAGTCATCAACAGGTACTATGACACTGCCTGCCTCGTAGATGACATCTGTGGGGGTAGAGTCATCTAACTTTCGAAGAACTTCATTGACCTACTCCTGCGTGAGTGTAGAGCACGAGAAACGGTCGAAGTTGTTGATCATTTCTTCTGATGTTTCAGGCGAAGCGGGGTCTTCAATTCCGTGTACCTCCATCAGGATTTCTAACCGCTTGCCTACCCCGTAAACGTCTGCTTCCATCTCATCTTCTTTCCCTGGAGTGCTGTTGGGTTATGAAGATTCGTCTGCTTGGTCACTATCCAACAGCCTCTCTGGTACCCCTGTGTCTTGGAAGTAGTGCTTGTCTTTGATCAGCAATAGAGAGTAGGTGCTCCTGAGTTGGAAGAAGTCTTGGCTCTGGAGGTTCCTTATATTTCCAAATATGTTGAGCAACTCCATCGCATGAAAGACGACAAGTGTTCTATTCCCACTTCCTAATTCTGCTTGGATGGGGAAGTCTCTGATAGAGAAGAAGTTCCAAACGCCGCTATGACGTTGGACTCCTTGATTTATAGCTCAGAGAAGACACATCGATAGAAGCCTGAGATGTTTATCCTCTGGGCGACTAAAAATAAGTCTCGAGCATGGCACCTCCTCGTTGCAACAGCTGAACAACTGGACATCATGGTTCCGGAGGTCTGCCACGCATAGGAACCAGTTGTTGCGGTGCTTGTATGGGGCCAACACGAGGTTCGTGTTGTGTTCTTCAATATATCGTAGCATGTTGGCCACCGCAATGGAGTTTGATACTCCCATCATCAATCTTCTCGCCAAGGTCGGGGTGGCATTGTATATCGTTTGCCGACCTGTCCTAGTGCTGACATTCTCGATGATTGCACCCTACAGGACCCTGAACAACTTTTTTTCGACGACGGCTGGGGAGAGGAATAAGCTTCAAAGTGTTCCCCATTGTATTGAAAAGTAGCCGTCGCTCCATATTACTTCTTCTTCATCAGCCTGCGACCTCAGGACCTTATTTAGCAGCTTCTGGTCCCTGATCGTCAGGTATCTGATGGCCCTTCTATCAAAGTCCTCCATCTTAAAAGAAGATATCTCTGACGGTGCAGAGAATTCATTTTCCATCAAGCTTTTTCCTTTGGGGGGTGTCTTTGGTTGGCAGCATCAATGTCCCCCCCCATCTCCCTCCGATTCATCAGAAGAATCCTACCTGATGTAGACTGATTCGTCATTATCTTTGGCTTCATCAAGGGAGGCAGAGGGAGTGAAATCATCTATGCCTTGGGAGCTCTCCTCTCCTGCTGGAGACCCATCGGCAGACTTGTGTGTCGTCTCTTTGTCAGGCGTTGTAGAAGGCCCGCTTGAAGAAGACGATGCTCCAGAAGTAGAGGGTGTCGATGAGGAGGGTGCAGAGCCTGAGCCTGGGGGCGACGAAGACCTCCTCGGCTGTCTTGGGTGTGGATGGTCGTCCCCGCTGTTCAGCTTTTCCTTGATCGTGTCAAGGCGCTGGAGGGCCTGCTGTAGTGTGGCATTGAGTGCCTCAAGTTGGCCGGGAAGGCCAACTAGAGTCAGTAGTTGCCGTTCCTGGCTATTCAGTCTCTACTAGAAGATAGAAAACTTTTGGGTTAGCAAAGTAAAAGTAGCCGAGTGGCTTTATATTACCTCCTGCAAGTTATCAAGTTCGTGCCCCAACATTTGTCCAAGGGACGGAGGGCTCCTGCAGATCTCCCTCTCATCCTCGCGACACTCCTCATGTGTGAAGATCTACCCAACGAGTGAGCAACCTCTCTCGGGGTAGTGTCAATCTGGACTGGTCGCGAGGTAGTTGCTTCTGGGCGAGGCGTCAACACCTTCGCGGCTGACTCTGCCTCGCCTATTTTTGGTGGTGGAGAGGGGCGTGATGTTGGTGGATGCTACTCCACCTCTATGTTTTCTACGACCTCCTCTACAGTTGCCACAGGAGACACCGGCGGCAGTGTCGGCGTAGGTTGTGCAGCTCTGAGCTCCATCTCAAGGATCTCGGCGAATGCCCCATTACTGGCGTCTGACTGCATTTCTTCGTCCGCCACTAAGGGCACCACAGAAGTCTCGGGAGCTGTGACTGTCTCTTCTGCGACATCTTCTGTCGGGGCTAGCGAGGTTGTCCCAACCCCGGATGTCTTGACGACCTCCACGGTCACCGATATTTTTCAGCCACGATAGATATTGTCGTGATCATGGCTGGGATGGTAGGAGCGACAACAACTCTATCAATGGCTGTCATCGGCGACTCTGGAGCGGTGGGCAGCTCGGTAGGAGTTGTGGAAGATTTGTCATGCCGCATGTCGAGAGGAATTGGTTCTCCTCTTGCAGCCACCCTCTCTTATATCCTAGTGGTGGTGGCGTAAGCGGCTTCGACTGCCACAGCTTCAATCTCTTCTATTGTGAAAACTAGCTTTTCTGCGTTGTAGTTGGTGCAGCTAGGAAGCAGAAGGAGGGTGTTTGTTCTCACAAATTTGTAGAAGTAGCTTCGCCCCTCCTTGTTGATGATGCTGGCCCTCATGAGGAACTTGAGGTCGATCTTCTCATCGCCCCTTGTCCTTGAAAGACTGTGCAGTTCCTTTGGGTACCCTAACCCGACCACAATCAGATTGATTATGCCATCCATGCAATACTCCTTGGTGACATATTTTATAGGGTGCAACCTATTCAACAAGAAGCATCCCAAGTTGACCACCCTGCCCTCCATCATGTGCCACATGAGATGGAGTTCTTTGGTGTAGACGTTGGTTGATTCGTTCTTACTGAAGAGCAGGCATGCCACAAACTTGTGCACTATTCTCTTGAAGCAGGAGTGCATTTCCGCCACCTTGCTTCCCAGCTTGAATGATGACTCACCGATCATCTTTCTCCAGAGCTCCACCAGGTTGAACCCATCTTCTTTGATGATCCTTGCACTGTTGTTAAGCAGTTCCTTCTCTGCTTCACTGGAAGAGAAGATTTCATTGAGCAGCTTCTCGGAGATGACGTGCTCGACATTGTATAACCGCCCTTGCAGTCTGTCTGCTCCACCATATTCTTCGATTTCCTCGGGTTTATTCTACATCCGGAGGAGAGATGACATGAATTCCTTGGTGAGTTTAGTGTAGGAGGTGGAGTGGCTGAAGCAGATCTTCCTCAGCCCTGCTGCAGCTAGGACATTTTCTAACCTGTCAAAAATGCCTAGTTGAAGAAAGGATGACTGGTGGTAGAATCTTCTCAGCCTGTAGATTTTTGTTGCCAGTTCTGAGTATTGACACCCATGCTCATTGTCCCTGGGCACGAACCTACCTGGTGTGTGATCCAGAGGTTCTGCTGCTATGGTTGAAACTATTGTTGGAGCCATTACTTCTTCCGTCTTTGGTCTCTTCTCGGTCGTGGATGGCCCAGCTGCCTCAGGGTTTGGGCATTTCTTCCCGACTGTCGTAGCTTCTACTGTGGCCTCGGTGTCGATCCTCTGACCGTGTTCGTCAACTTGAACTACAATTTTCTTGGTGCGGGCCATTTCTGTTATCACATAAGACAAGTTTATTAAGAATCTGAATCTTTCACCTTACCCAACATCATGTAGGTAAAAATGTAAAGTCGATGTCAGTGTCTAAAAGAAAATTGATTGCACGATAAGCCAAAAAGGTCAGCCCGATACAAGAGCTACCCGACACCACCACATCGGGCTTCAAAACTAAATGATATGATGTCGCCCGATACACCTGTATCGGGCGATACGAAGTTCGACTCAAAATCACCATAGGTTCATCGTGAGACACCAGGCGTTACCGCGAATAGATATCATGCCCGATATGATTGCCCTGAAAAAGGGCGATACAAGACCGGCGACACGGGCAAATCCAAACGACATGGCCATTGCCCGATATGCCTAAAGTTTAGGTTGTGTCAGGCGAAACAGTCACGCGATGCGAAGCGCCCGATATGGTTTCTCCGAAAGAAAAGGTGTCGCCTGACAATAGAATCACGTGAAGCGATACAAGACTGGGTGACACGGGCATTGCCTGATATAAGGTATCGGGCAAGTGCACATTATAGATGCGTCTCGCGACACGGTCAAAAGGTAACGCTGCCGACACAAATGTGTGTCGGGCGATACAAGGAAATCAACTAAAGTCGTAAGTCCGATATGAAAATGCACGACATGATGGTCGTGTCGGGCAAGCCAAACGATACGGCTGTCGTGTTATACCTTTGTTATATGAAGATAGCTTGCGCGACAGGGGAGCAGAAGCTAGGTGGCTGATGCTAGAGCAAAAAGAGAAATTACTGCACGATACAAGAGTAGGTGAGGAGTAAATGTCGTTGCCTGACACAGTTTAACCTCAGTTACTATATATAGAAGTCCAAGTCAGGGGTAAAACAGGTAAAATAGGGGCACGTGTCGGCCGAGGAGACAAATCATTCCCGATACGGGCAGTAAAATCAGTCCCATCCGTTAAATCAAGGGCTATTACTCATGCCACCCGACATGGTTGCTCACTGCTCGGCGTATCATATGACACGGCTTATTACTAAGGTGTGACACCCAATACGCCTATCCCGATAGGGGTGTGTCCCATATTCCTCCTGAGACATTTTCCCGATACCGGCCAGGGAGCAAGGTATCCTTGCCCGATACAAGGCTTCAGAACAAGATACTTGATGAAAAACCAAAAAAAAAGCGAAGGAAAAAGCAATTGATGGGTAAAACATCATTGGCCTAAGGTGAAGTTCCCAACCTCAGATAGCATTACTCATAAATGATTATAAAACTGAGCGGTGGCCCATAAAACAGAAGAGTCAGAGCATGTGACACATGCACTGACTCGGGCCTTATTACAATCATAATGTTCATAATGTTTTTCTTGCAGAAAAGGAAATAACATCCTATTCTAGAAAAAGTAAAAACTCGGGCTGCCTCCTGAGGAGCGCCGTAGTTAGCGTCGTCAGCTCGACAACCTCAGATCCTTCACTTTATGCCTTCATCTATTTCCACATCCTGCAAACTTATCTCTATCCTTCTCATGAATGCTTCGTCTTCATAGAACCTTTTTACTCTCACTACTATAGAATCAGCATTCAGTGTCACTTTTTTGGGCATCAGTTATTTAGTAACACCGAAGCCTATAATATTAGACGTCAGTTATTTAGGCAAACCGACATCTATATTCGAAGACACGCCAGTCACGTGTACCACTTTGTATTCAACGTCGGCTGGGTATAACAGACCGACGCCTAAAATCGCCCGTGAAATCCAATTTTCGAGCGAAAAAATTTGCGTCACCTACAACGTCAGTTTGTTAACTATTCACCGACACCTAATTAAGATGAAAATTTGCGCGAAAAGTCCCACTTTCAGTGTCGGTTATCCTTTGATAACCGACACTGATAAAAAATAATTTAGGGTAAAGATTGTCTAGTTGGACGTCGATTTTTTACTATCAACCGATGCTAAATCATAATAGGCGTCAGTTTTGTAGATAACCGACACTGTGACCAACTTAATAGACCCGATCACCCAGCTCTTCCCCCTTTATTCCTGTTTCATCACGATATTTCTCCTGTGCTGCTGCTCGCCACCGCTCTCCCAAAATCGGCCGACGACCCCCGTTGCTGCTCGCCACCGCTACTCCTGGTGCTCTTATGCTCACCGCCGCCACTGCTCGCTGCCCGCCACTGCTGCTGGTGCACCTCTGCTCTCCGCTGCCATTGCTGCTAGTGTGCCACTGCTTTGCTCTTCTCGGTGCCACTACTGTTCGCCACCCGCCCCTCTGCTTCTTCGCCTGCTCGCCGCCACTGCTGTCACCACTCTTCTCCACGCTAGCTCCAGGTAGCCCTAGCCTCTTTGCTTCCTTCTCCCTAGCTCCTTACCAATAGCAAGCACGACCATGGATGTGTTGGCCTACCATGACCGTGGCTGTGTTGCCCTACCATGACCGTGCTGGACAACACGGCCGTGGTAGGCCAACCCAGCCACGACTGTTACCATGGCCGTGCTATCCAGCACGACCGTGGTAGGCCAACACAGCCACGACCGTGCTTGCTGTTGGTAAGGATATGAACAAATTTTTATGTAATGCTTTGTGTAAATCCTAGGATATGAACAAATCTTTTGCTTGCATATATTTGTTCTTCTAATCATAATGTTTGACCTAATTCAGTAAATTTTGATGCATGTTGAAATAAGATTTAAACCTGTCAATTCTAGCATCCTAATTTGATTTGATTAAACCTAACATTGATGAAACCCTAACATTAATTGTGATGAAACCCTAACATGTACATATCTATTATTGTGTTTGTTGGCCTAGAAACCCGTCCAAGATTTACTCATTAGGAGTAAATCTTGGATAGTCCCTAGTTTGGGATTGTTCTTGAACACCTAATCTCACTTAGGATGTAAGTGTATAATGTGTATTGGGTTTTCGAGAAAATTTCGGTAGCATTTCCCCGTTTGTTCTCTAAGTACATATGTACTTAGAGAACAACGGGGAAATGCTACCATTTTTTTTTGAAAACCCAATACACATTATACACTTACTAGTGAGATTAGGTGTTCAAGTATGGGATAGGTGGTACACATTTATTATATATAAGAATGACATCACATGTGTTTGTTGGCCTAGAAACCCGTCCAAGATTTACTCATTAGGAGTAAATCTTGTATAGTCCCTGGTTTGGGACTGTTCTTGAACACCTAATCTCACTTAGGATGTAAGTGTATAATGTGTTTTGGGTTTTCGAGGGTAGCATTTCCCCGTTTGTTCTCTAAGTTCATATGTACTTAGAGAACAGCATGGAAATGCTGCCAAAATTTTCTTAAAAACCCAATACAGATTATACACTTACTAGTGAGATTAGGTGTTCAAGGATGGGATAGGTGGTACATATGTGTTTGTTAACCATAAACCCTAATCTTGTCCTAATATATACTTGTTTTCTCTTTGATCATAGAATGGATAGATCATGGATGTCCATTTGCAATCGCTGCACCCCAAAGTTTATATCTGGTCTTGATTAGTTTATTAGATTTTCCGAGGAACATAGGAAAGAACCTGGAGATAGATTCTACTCTCCATGTAGGCATTGCAGTAACAACTTGCAAGTCAGCACTAGTGACGAAATCAAAAGTCATGTCATGTGCAATGGGATTGTACAAGGCTATATAGAATGGCACTGGCATGGAGAGATTTCAAACTCGAAACCAGTGGATGTCGATAGCAGTGCTTGGGTGGAAGAAGAAATTTCCTCTGATGACGTAGATGTGAACAAACCAGTTCTAGTAGACATCGTTGATGCGATGTTGGATAGTTGTAGGGTAGAGCACACCGATCCACATCCTATCTTTAGAAACATTGTGCATGATGCTGAGATACCGTTATACATAGGCTGTGCTAAGTTTACGAAGCTTAGCACTGTGTTGAGATTGTATAAGTTGAAAGCTAATAATAGATGGAGCGACAAAAGCTTCACTTCATTGTTGACTTTGTTGAAAGAAATGCTTCCTGAAGGAAATGAGCTGCCAATCGGCCTGAAGGGAGTATTGTTGAAGGTTATGTGGCGAGAGAGGTTATGTATTTTTGCAATGACTTTCTGAGTGGAAATAACACTCATGTTAATGACAAGAATATTGAGCAGGGCAAAGGAATTTTGGGATCACAGGTGAAAGTAATCAGCCGTGAGCAGTTGGAACAAGCTCACTTGTATATTTTACACAACATGGATGAGTGAGTGTTTATATCGACAAACATACCAATTTCATCAAGAGACAACATCTTCGAGCAAGTTCATTGTGGCTTGCTAGAGAGCATAACAAGAATTTTACTAAGTGGTTTGAAGATAAAGTCTTACATCAACTATCTCAAACACCAAATGATATTACAGAAACTATCAAATGCCTCGCCTTTAAACCAAAACCGAATGTTATGTCTTATGAAGGGTTTGACATTAATGGGTTCACATATTACACAAAGCGCCAAGATGATAAGAGTGTCGTCCAAAATAGTGGGGTCACTCTTCAAGCATCGACTATGTATTTTGCAAGTGCATAGGATATGAGTCCACGTGAAGCTAAAATGTCATATTACGGTGTCATTGAAGACATATGGGAGTTTGACTACATAGATTTTAGAATTCCGCTCTTTAAATGTAATTGGGTTGATAACACCAATGGAGTTATAGTGGATGAATTGGGTTTCACTTTAGTGAACTTTGAAAAGATTGGCGAGAAGGGTGAACCATTCATATTGGCATCACAGACGAAACAAGTATTCTATATCGATGATCCTGCAAATGATAAATGGTCAGTTGTTCTTCATGGTAAAAGACAGTTCATTGAAGATCCTATAGACGAAGAAGAGTACTATGATAAGTATGATGACTCTAGTCCATTCTCAGTTGGGTTGCCAACTCCACAAAATATTGAAGCTAATGATGACTTATATGTCCGCGGAGATCACAATGAAGGATTGTTAATTGATAAAGATCACAATTTTAGAGGCATGCATGTTTATATTTTTTTATTGAAGCTAAATATTTGCTTTTTTAATATCAATATCATTTTCAGATTTGATGTCTCATTATCTTGTAGTTAATACAAATGCTAAATGTTTGCCTTTTTAATGACATTTTTAGATGGATGACCATGATGAGCATGATGTCCATGATGAGCATGAAGTCCATGATGAGCATGCTGTCCATGATGAGCATGCTGTCCATGATGAGCATGGAGAGGATACCAATGTATGTTTTAAAAACATATCCTGTATTTCTATAAAATTCATTATCTTCTAGTTATGTCATATATCCTATATTTCTATATTGGGCTAATTCAGTGTGTTTATTTTTGTCAAATTTTAGGTTGATGTACCCACTGAAGCACTGGAGGAACTTGATGCGCATCACCAAAAACTTAACAAGAAAAGGGGCATCACTCTGTTGAAAAAGTTGATAGCTCTAAGTGGTAGTAGATCCAGATTGGATGTGGAGTTTGATAATGGAGGAAATCCAATTGGTGTGAACCGCAATAATTTTGTAAACTATCTTGGGGTTGTCACTCGAAGCCATTGTGGTGTTAAGTATGATAATTGGCATAAAGTTCCTCAGGCAAAGAAAGACATGATATGGAAGGATTTATGCGTGAGTTATTATTATTTGCAATTCTATTTTGTAGATTACAAATTCTATTATTTGCAATTCTATTTTTGGATACTAGTTAATAACAATTCTATTTTACAGAATCTATTTGCATTGGATGAGAAGCTACATCATAAAATCATGATGCAACGCGTTGGAAAGATGCTAAGGAACTATAGGACAAATCTCAACAGAGAATACATAAAAGATGGTGATAAGAAGAAGTCAGCCCTTGAACAGTGGAACTTCTTGGACAAAGAAGATTGGGACACGTTTGTTGCTTCAAGAAAATGTGAAGAATTCAAGGTATTAGGCGTCACTTGCAATTTAATTAATATACGTTGTATTAACATTTAGTGCTACTAACCAAATCATTAATGTGCATACTAACTAGGCCCTCAGTGAGGCACAAAAAGCAAGGTGTGCACTAAATGTGCATGACCACACTATGGGTCCAAAGGGCTATGCAAGCATTTGCCAAAGACTATAGGCGGAGTCTGATGCTACTCAGGAGTCTGCTGTGACTCAGGAGTCTGCCACACCCATGCCTCACCATGATGTCTGGATAGCTGGGAGGCAAAATAAGAAGGGTGAAATAAAGAAGCCCGTAACTACTGAGGCGGCTGCGAAAATGGTAAAATATAACTCTTAAAACAATCATTTGAATATTGATAATTTATGGTGTTATCTTACCAATTTCTGTTGATGGTGATTAGCGGGAGCTGCACGAGCAGAGGAAACAAGGCACATTCATCCCTCAGGGCACAAGGGATGAATTGATAGTTGCTCTGGGTAACCCAGAGCATCCTGGATGTGTTAGGGGTGCAGGCGCTGGTTTGGGCATCAAAGCATTCTTTGGGCCATCCCAGCGCAAACCCAGAGCGAGACTTTCATAAGAAGAGGTAAACTATTCTTTTTTTAGAATGTTACTGCAAAAAGGAATTCGATAATAAGAAGCTAATGTTTATTTTATCCATGTATAGGAGAATAAAAGAGTCTAGGATATAATTGCTAAGAAGGTCAGGGAAGAAATGCTGCGGTGGCAGGCATCTCAGGCTTCCAATCAGCCTATGGCGACCCACTCTTCTCCTGATGCACAGACTGAGAGTAATCCTGTAGACTCACCACCGCCTAACACATCTGCTGTAAGTATTGTTAAAGACATTGTAGATAGTCTTTTCAAGATGATATGTTTTCAATATGATATGTATATATGTATAACATTCTTTACATAAATTTGTAGGCGTTGAAGCCATTCCACTTAAGAATGCAAGACTATGTTGTTGCAGAGGCGCAGGCTTACCCGTCCCTTCCTGGGGCAACATTTCACGGGACTCCAATGCCACATGGCTACGTTCATGTGAGCTCGATACATGTATTCCCCGATTGGAGGGAAGCTACATTACCATATGCCCACCCGGATATTGATACACTTACTGAGGCAGAAGGCGGGGTGATATTGTGGCCTAAAGTAGATGTCGTCTACACTACTGAAATTGTAAGATAAATTTACATTACTTTAGATTGTTAATGTGTATATATGAGGTCAATTGATCTGAAATTATATATAGGTTAAAAAGAAGACACCTGGAGCATCTAGGCCTCCACCTCCACTTCCTGCATTACCAAGTTGGGTTCCAACTGACCTAAAATTCTCGTTAGGTCCTGCTTGTAGGGGAATGGCATGTGGCTACGGGAACATAATATACATTGCCCTATAATTGTTTCTTTAGAAGCAAATTATGCAGGTCAATCATACGAAAGCTCTTTATTTATACAAGATATTATTGAGCTATTTCTATATGATTGGCTAAATACATCAATGATAGAGACATGGATAAGGTGAGATCTTGTTTATACATCCATATACCTTGTGTAAGATCTGGTGATTTGGTTTCTTATATATTAATGCATACGTAATACATGTTTTGCAGCTACTTAGTCGAAAATAAATGTAAACAATTTGCATTTGACCACGTGGGATTTTTGATTCCATCATTGATTAGTATGGTAGCTAAAGACCCCGATAGTGTTCAACAATATTGTATAGATGCTTTTATAGTTTTCGGTCAGCAAAACAAGACGATAATAATAGCTCCATTCAATGTCAAGTAAGTTTACTTTACTCATAATTTGGACTTAAGAAAATTACATTTTTATTGTGGATTTTGAGTTATTAATTTTTCACTTTTTTACCTCTAGCGGTAGGAATTGGGAGTTACTAGTTAATGTCCCCAGGATGTTCACTGTTTATTATCTAGATCCTGTGGGGAGTACATTGAATACTAAAATTGGACACGTAATGAGATTGCCATTATTCTGGTGAGAAATATTTCATTTTTTATATCCATTAACATATGTTATTACTTTACTATTTAATTATGCAATTTACTGTGTTACATTAACATGTAGGGGTTTATATGCATTCAAAAATGCTGGAGGAAAGGTCCCAAGGAAAAAGAACCAGCCAATAATTTGGGAGAACATAAAAGTAAGTTCCCGACTCCAATGTATATATTATTTATGTGAACTGTGCTTAGTTGTATTTTTTAATATTTTGTATGTTTCAATTTATAGTGCGCTACACAAGACAACAGCTGGGCATGCACATACTATGTGATGCGATTTATGCAGATGATTATCCAATATGCCACATTGGACATCAATACCATACATGAGATATTATATATAGTCTCATTAATTAGTATGAAATATATCAATCTTATTTTGATATTATTACTTATATATATACATCATTCTCTTTGCAGGTATTTAAAACTGACCACACTATAGGTAAATGCTTAAAAGATGTACATGCTCCATATACTATGGAAGTATTAAATGAAGTAAGAGAAGAATCGGCAAGAGCCACACAAGCAGTGGTGATTGTAAGATATAATTGGGATGCTGATAGCGAAGTTGAATGATATTTTGTAAATGAATATTTCTGAATGTTTATACATGTTTGAATGTTTCTACATGTATTTGAATGTTTCTACATGTGTGAATGTGAGAATGGAATTGATGTCTGAATGTATCTACTTGTGTGAAAAGTAAATTTGTTGATTTTGTAGGTTTGTGGCCAGTTTGTAGGCTGATATCAATGGATGTCGTAAACCTGTAGTTCAGAAAACTAAACTGCAGGTTCTCATCCTGCTAACCAGCCACAACAGGCCTACAAACTGATAAGAAAAAAAACATAGACGTCGGTTATTTATAGAACACCATCATCAAAGACGTACATCGTCGGTTATTGGATAAAACTGTCGCCTAATATGACAAACAACCCGACCGTGCAAGAAAGCACGACCGTGGTGGTAAATGGCGTCGGTTATTAGTATAAAACCGACGCCTATATTACTAAACATGGCCGTGAAGGGAAGCACGACCGTGGCGTTTGGAAATATGGCGTCAGTTTTTTAGTTGTAAACCGACGCCGAAAGTGTCCTAGATGACACCCTTTTTGTGGCGCGAACCCTTTTGGCGTCGGCGTACTATACATAATTGACGCCGATAGGTGCGCTGCTGGCGCCTTTTCGGTGGCGTGAAGCCTTTTGGTGTCGGTTATAAAACTGACACTGAAGATTTGACCTTTAGCGGCGCCCACATAGGCGTCGCTTGAGAACCATCGCTAAAAGGGCATAAACAACCGTCGCTAAAGCCCTATTCTGTAGTAGTGTCTGTGCCTGTGCACTGGAAAAACTTTGGATGGATCATCTTTATCATACAACTCCATCATTCCTGATGGATATATCTTTGCTATGGTGAAGGGTCCAGACCACCTTGTTTGCAACTTACCTGGAAAAAGATGAATAGAAGATTTAAATAATAAAACTTTGTCACCTTCACTCACATCCTTCTTCCTCAGGTGGGTATCATGCCACACCTTGGTCCTCTACTTATAGATCCTTGCATTCTCATAGGCATGTATTCTCAGCTCTTCGAGTTCTTATAACTGTAGATATCTCTTCTCTCCTGCCTTCTCTAGATCCATATTCAGGAACTTAATTCCCCAAAGAGCCTTGTTTTCAAGCTCTAAGGGTAGATGATAGGATTTCCCATAAATCAATTTGTAAGGGGTAGTTCCAATGGGTGCCTTATATGTAGTTCTGTAGGCCCAAAGGGCATCATCGAGCTCCATTGACCAATCTTTCTACGTGCGGCTGACAATCTTCTCTAAAATTTGCTTAATCTGTCTATTCGAAACCTCCACCTGCCCAGAAGTTTGAGGGTGGTAGGGCGTAGCGACCTTGTGTTTAACCCCATACTTCTGCAGGAGTGCTTCAAATTGTTTTCCCCGAAGTGCGATACACCATCGCTTATCACAACACAAGTTACTCCAAAGCGAGGGAAGATAGTTTTCTCAAACAACTTGATCACTGATTTGGATTCGCAAGTTTGGGTGGCAACAACTTCCACCCATTTAGACACATAATCCACTGTGACTAAAATGTATTGATATCCTTTTGATGGGGGAAAGGGACCCATATAGTCTATTCCCCATACATCAAAGATCTCGACTTCGACCCAATTGGCCATAGGAATCTCATTTATTCTTCCAATGTTTCCTGTCGATTGGCATTCTTTACAAACTTTTACATAATTTGCAGCATCCTTGAACAAAGAGGGCCAATAAAACCCTGATTGCAGAACCTTGGTGGCGGTCCTTTCGCTCCCCATGTGTCCTCCATATGGTGAGGCATGGCATTCTTTCAGAATGTTTGGAACTTCTTCTTCAGGGATACACCTTCTATACAGGTTATCTACGCATCTTCTAAAGAGAAGAGGATCATCCCAATAGTAGTTCTTTACATACGAAAAGAGTTTCTTCTTTTGATTGTATGTTATATTAGGAGGTAACTCCCCGCAAGCGAGGTAATTACAAATATCTGCAAACCAAGGCAAATTCTCATCTTTGGTTTCAACCATTAGTAAGGCTTCATCAGCATAGTTGTCGTTGATAGTGGATTTTTCTTGTCTTCGACTATGATCCTTGATAAGTGGTTGGCGACTACATTTTCTGCACCCTTCTTATCAACGATCTCGTGCTCAAACTCCTGGAGTAACAAAGCCCACCTTAACAGCCTGGGCTTGGTATCCTTTTTCTGCATAAGATATCGTATCGCCCCATGGTCGGTGTATACCTTTACCTTTGTTCCGATAAGATAAGATATGAACTTGTCGAAAGAAAAAACAATCACAAGCATCTCCTTCTCTGTAGTTGTGTAATTTACTTGAGCTTTATCTAGAGTATGACTGGCGTAGCAAATGACATGGTGCCTTTTGTCCTTCTTCTGTCCTAGGACTGCTCCTACAACATAGTCACTGGCGTCGCACATAAGCTCGAAAGGTAGCTCCCAATCTGGAGATTGAAGGATAGGCGGTGAAACAAGTGCATCTTTTAAGGCCTGAAAAGCATTTAGACAATCGTTAGAGAAATCGAATTCAACATCCTTAACCAGAAGATTTGACAACGGTTTCGAGATCTTCGAGAAGTCTTTTATGAATCTTTGATAATAACCGGCATGCTCGAGAAAACCCTACAGTCCAGTTACAGACTTCGGTGGAGGAAGTTTAGATATAGCTTCAACCTTGCTCACATCTACCTCGATGCCTCGCCTCAAGATTTTATGCCCTAGCACAATGCCTTCTCGTACCATAAAGTGGCACTTCTCCCAGTTGAGGACCAAATTCTTCTCCTTACAACATTGTAGGACCAGAGACATGTTTTTCAGACAGGTATCGAAGTCCTTCCCATAGACAGAAAAGTCATCCATGAAAACTTCCACGATGTCTTCCAGAAAAACCGAAAACATCAATATCATGCAACGCTGAAATGGTGCGGGAACATTGCACTATCCGAAAGGCATTCTTCAATAGGCGTAAGTACCATAGAGACAAGTAAAAGTTGTTTTCTCCTGGTCGTCTGGTAAGATGGGGACTTGATAAAACCCAGAAAAACCATCCAAAAAGTAGAAATAATCATGATGCGCTAATATTTCTAGAACTTGATCAATGAAAGGAAGCGGATAATGATCTTTTTTCGTGGCTTGGTTCAACTTTCAGTAGTCTATGCACATCCTCCATCCGGTGACAGTCCAGACCATCAGCTCATCGCCTTTGTCTCCTTTCACAAATGTTATGCCTCCTTTCTTCGGTACCACATGGATGGGATTTACCCAGTTACTGTCACTGATTGGGTAGATAATTCCTGCATCCCTTAGTTTGATCACTTCTTTCTTCACAACTTCTTTTAGCATCTGGTTCAATTTTCTCTGGGGTTGAGCCAAAGGTTTAGCAGATTCTTCCAAATTAATGTGATGCATGCATAGCGCTGGGCTAAGACCTTTGATATCCTCTACTGAATATCCTATAGCCTGCCTATGGAGCCTCAACTCCTCGAGAAGCCTTTCCAATTGATCCTTCATAAGATAGGCATTAATGATGACTGGATTTCTCCCTTCTTAATCTAGAAATTCATACTTTAAACCTTCAGGCAGCTATTTCAGTTATGGCTTAGACTTGGGTTCCTTTTCTTCTAGTGTCTCCTCTAGAGAAGCAAACTTAACTGTTTCTATTACCTCTTCCTTGTTGCTTAGATCTTCATCAAACCGATTTAGATAGTTGAAAATATCGACAACATCTGGATCTTCAGAATTAGAGTCTTGATTGCTTAATGCTCTCACAAGAGGGTCTACCATTACAATATCTTCTTCCACCTATTCAAAAAACTAGTTGTAGCTTTCTACGAAGTAAGCAGATTCTAGCAGGGACGGTCCCTTCATAGCATCCTTTACTTTGAAATCTAAGTGATCATTTTCGACTCTCAGAGTGATTATTCCTTCGGCAACATCAATCAACGCTCTTCCTGTAGCCAAGAACGGGCTTCCAAAAATGATAGGACAGTTAGGGTCCTCCACTGTGTCAATGATCACAACGTCGCAAGGAATGAAGAAACTTCCCACACGGATCGGTACATCCTCAAAAACTCCTACAGGTGTTTTGAAGGTATGGTCCGCCAATTCAATCCTCATGTTGGTCTTGACCAGTCAAACCCAAACATTGCTGAGGCTTAGGGGCATAAGGCTGATGCTCACCCCGAAATCAGCAAGACCTTTCCATTCGATATTATCTCCAACAACAAAAGGAATGGTGAAGGTTCCTGGATCCTTCTTATTGGTAGGTAAATCCTCTTTGACAAAAGCAGAAGACATACTAGCTAGGTGCATTGTCTCGATTCTTCCTCCTCTTTTCGTCTTGGTGATCAAATCCTTGAAAAACTTGGCGTAGGTCGACATTTCCTCTAAAGCATCTAGAAAAGGTACTTCGGGGTGAAGCTTCTTTACTGACTCCATAAACCTCTCGTAACACTTTTTAAGATGTGCCTTTATGACTTTGTAAGGGAAAGGCAACTTTGGAGAGTAAGGATTTCTTTTACCAAACAGTTCCTCCATAGATCTTGGTTCTGGCTCCCTGACATGAGCTTGTTGGTTGTCTTCCTCGGCAGGATTATCTGCCGCAATCCTTGATTCAGGTTCCTCAGGTCTGGCTTCTTCAGGGCGTTCTACTGTCTTCCCTGATCTCAACACTGCCATTTTAGCAGATTCAGTGTTGGAGGGTATCTTACCTGAGGGATTCTTTATTAACTCAGCCATCTGCTGATCTATTTGGCATTGGTGAGTTTGCATGTCTGCCATCTGAACCTGCATCATATTCAGAACCCCTAAATTGGACAACACACTTTGTGCCAGCTGGTTGTTAATAATATCTTGCCTTTTGACAAAATCGAACAATTGACCCAGCAAGTCTGGTTGGTTCGAGTTCTTGTTCTGACTTTGCTCCTTAGCTTGACCCTGGCCTTGACTAGGGTTAGCTGCTTGGCGATTTTAGTACTTTCCTTCCCCTTGAAAGTTTGTCTTGTTTGATTGGAAATTGGTAGTTCTGGCGAATTGACTTTGTCCACCCCTTTTCTCAAAACCTTGTAGTTGCTTGGGTGGATTATTCAGCTGATGCGAGTTTTCAGCCGCATCCTTGTTGCCATAGTTAAAACTAGGGTGATCCGGTCTCTTGAAGTTGATAAAAGAGACGTTCTCGGATTCCTCTACTTCAGATTCACTTTCACTTGACTCGTCAGTTCGGGTGTAAACGCAGTTATCAGTCCTGTGTCCACCTTCTCCGTAGGTGACACATTTCATAACTTTCTCAACCTGTTTCTTCCCTTTTCCACCTGATTCTTTCAATTGTCTGACATCAGTGGCTATCTTCTGGATTTGAGTGGTGATAGCTTCAAGAGCTTTGGACTCGACTGAAGGTCTTTCATTAGTGGCCTTCTTAGCATGTCCTCTATCAGATTTGTTGTAGTCAGTACCAGCTTGTAACTCGGCCATGTTTTCGATGATCTTTTTGGATCTGCTGGGCTTCTTCCTTAGAAAGTCGCTTCCTACAGCTACATTCAGCGATACCCTTTCTTCAGGGGCCAGACCATTATAGAAAGTGGTTATCAGAAACCCTTCTTGTAGTTATGATGAGGGCAGTCCCTCTGATGACGTGATCCTTTTCCTAATCCTGACAGTTTTCTCTATAGGGTAAAACTTTTTCACAAAACCATCTGGCAGTGCATTCCATCCGTTCAGAGCTTGATGCGGTAGCCTGAGGTACTAGGATAGGGCCTTGTCATCTAAGGATAAGATGAAGCCCTTGCAGTAAATGACTTCTTGTGGAACTCCCCGCATTTTAATGGTATCACAGATATTCTTAAAAGCATCAAGATGATGGTAAGGGTTATCATTCTTTGAATTCCATCGGAAGCTCTTGTTTTGGATCATAGATATGACAGATGGTTTCAGCTCAAAGTTTGTTGCATTGAACCTTGGGATGACAACAGGACATCTTGAGTTATTGGTCTTTGTGGCAGGCAACTCCCTGAGGGTCTTTTCTTCTTCATTAGAATCTTCACTGTCACTATCGCCATGGTTCTGCTCCTGATTATGTTGATTTCTTCTACGTATTCGGTGATGACGACGTCTCTCGTGGTGATGATCATCCTCGAATTGTTCTGTTTCAGGTTCTTCCTGTTGATGATCGTCATTATAATAGTCATTGTCCCCATGCGGAGGTGAGTGTGGTCTAAATCTAGCGTGTCTCTCATCCTCAGAAAGAGGTGGTTTGATGCGAGGTGGCATGACTAGCGGTGTCGGTGCTCAACTGATCAAAATGCTTCTTTCCTGAGTACCTGAATAGAACGTATAATCAAGTTAGAAAACTTGTATCAATAAAAAGAACTACTCTATACTCATTTTAGGTTAGAAGATCAAAAGGAATATTGCTGTCAAGCTCATTACTAAGCTTGAGGAACAAGAGTGTAGTTAGTGGATTCACGTTCATCAACAGTACCGTTTTTCCTTGTCCCCGACAGCGGTGCCAAAAAGTTGACCGGCCTAAATCGCGCCTCCAAAAGGAGCGGATTTGAAGTAGTTAGAATTTTAAATTTCCCGACTCTTAGGCCCCCACAATGATGACGGGGTCCGAAGTACTAATCGGGGTCGAACCACAGGGACAAGGGTGGTAGTGCTAAGAACGTGGAATCGATACTCTACACTCCAGTAAGAGAAATATGAGGATAAGGTTCCCAAAGGAACGACAGGCGAAGATCGGTAAAACAAAAGAGAACTATCTCCAACTGGAGTTACAAGGAAAAATAAGGTTTCAGGTATTTATCAATTTTTAGGGGTTTTGCACAATGGAACCAGAGGAGATAATACCATTTCCTCGATAAGTAACGAAGGAGGAAAACTTCAGTATAATAAGCAGCAACAGGAACATCCAGTACCCCTTCTCTCAAAGAGGGTACATCTAACTAAGCACCAACACCCTCTCTCAAGGTTGTTGGACTTGGGTTAGAGTGGAAAGATAACTGAAGCAACTCTGATCCTGGGTACTCGCGTACTCCCTGATCGGACCAAACACTAGAGCTACAACACCTCTCTCGAGGTAGTTGCAACGGGAAACACGATTCGATAGCTAGTCAAAACATGATCCAAGCATACAAGATAGAGTTCGGATGCTAAACAAAGTAACTGTCCCAAAAAAGGGACCAAACATAGAGCAACAAATATTTAAATCTCATCTAATTCCATTAGCATAATCATTATATAAAAGGGTTTGGTTACAATGCGTAAATAAAGAAAGTAAATGACTGAAAAAGGGAAGATAAGAATCACCTCCTTGATTTAGGAGATCGATAAGCAGCAGAAGATCCCTAAGGTCCCTCTAGCCCGATACCAGGCGGGAGCTCTACCCGATACGCCTATGTCGGGCGGCATCTCCTGTCGGGCGACATGCCATGACGAGCAGACATATCGATCAAAATGCTCATGCCCGATACCGATACGGTCGTATTGGGATGTCACCCTCTCAGGTGACACACCATAATGGTTGATTCGTATCGGGCTCGGTATCGTGTCGGGCTAGAGACCACTTAGAGTAATGGGTTCCTCATATCGGGTGGCCTTTTTGGTCGATATCGGGCTACTGCGGTGACTGGGACGGATTCTAAGGGAACCATTCCTGCCCTCTCGGGTCGGGGAAGTGCTCACCTAGTATCGCCTGGTACGCCTCTGGGACGCGACACACTAGCCCCAGGTGCTTTCCAAAGTTAGCTTTCACGAGATTCTGACCCGTCCCATCGAGGTCCTGTAGCTGCTGTTTATAGGCAGCAGTTGGAGGAAGTTGCGGTCCTCCGGGTGCCACATGTCCTCCATCAGCTCTATTAGCGCGGCTTCATGAATGCCTGACGTGTGTGTCGCCTGACACAGTGGGTGTCGGGCAGCAAGCGCGTCGGGTATCATGACAGGTGGGCGCCTACCGGTGGGTGGCTTGTATCACGTGACACGCTTCATTGAGAGAGTAGTCGTGGCGGGTACAACTCCCTGTCGGGTAAGTGGCGTATCGCCCGTCAGATCTTCCTTGCGTGGCATACCCGTGTCGTGCGGCGGTTGTATCGGGCTGCTGTATTACGTGTAGTAAGTGTGTCAGCTGACTGGTAGGAGGGCCGATGTAGGTAAAACACGTAGATGGGCTGGGACGGGCCTTTTGCTGATTTTGAGTGGAAAAAATGAGGAAAATTTTGCAAAAGATGATAAAATGATTTAAGAGCATAGTGCAGCCTGTTTATTCAAAAACATGACAAAAAGGAGAGGAAAACAGTTTAAAAGGGCAGTTTTGAAAACGAAATATGGGCCATAAACATCAAAAAATTTTGTGTTATCAATACCTTAGGGAAAGAGGGTGGTAAGATTCGAAAATTTTCACTAGTGGGTGAAAAGCAGTGTATATATACTTGAGGTTCATGAAAAAGTATTTAAATGTGGTGTCATCAATTTGAGCTACTAGGTGCCACGTGTCCATGCATGGTTGACATGTGTACATGCATGAATATATATTTATCTTGACATGAAAAAACTTGAGGATAATGTAGGGATGAAATTTCATCCATTACTTATCTCTCTGAATAAGATATATCAACAAAATCACAACTTTATTCACAACCTGACACAACTTTTCTAAGTAAGTTGTAAACCGATACCCTTCACCTCATTGAGGTACTTTGCACGTCATGGCGTTTTACAAGAGTCCACAAAACGATATGAGACTCCCCCTATGGCTCCTTGGCCGATAGGCACTCATATATAAGCTTTTCAACTTGATACAACTTAAGTTAGGGTTTCACATTCAACCGCTTTCTTGGTCATTTCATCACCAAGAGTATCATCATTCATAATTGACTCAATCATGGTGTCTCGTTATTTCTCTCTCCTCTAAATGATACTAGGATGGAGTAGGGACACTCTAGGTGTGTTAATTTTCATATCAACCCAAAATTGGTGCACAATGCACTAACACTATTCAAACAAGTTTCAACTTGAAATTAGGCTTTCCACAAGCCATCCTTTAGCATCATTCTATTTCTTATGATGATAAAACACATGAGGTACATTAAACATGTGACATTTTGCAATAAACCCCTCATCTTGGGTAATTTGCACTTTATGCCCAAACTATCATGTAATGCACAAACTATTTGCAAATAAGCTAAAACTTGAAAATTAAACTCTGCAAGAGTCTTAATTACTTTTCAAAAGATTAAAATAAGTTTATGAACAATTTACTTAAGCAAAACATCTAGGGTTAAGCCATAACCCAGGTCAGGGATGTTACAAGTGGTCTCGGACTGAATGAGACGGGTGAGGACTTGGCAGCCGACTCTTCCATTGACCTTGTATGGTACCAATTTTGACTAAGCGATGGTTGGTTGGAGCATGATCGATATACATCATCTCCTATGGGCATTAATGTGATTGTAAATATGTAATCAACCATGTAGCACATCTGTTTAAGGATTGAATATACAAGCATTTTGGTTGATGTTACATTACTTTTATACATCTTAATTAGATAGATGTTATACATGTTCTTCATATTCCTTATAAAGTTAATAGATGATCTATAGCTCTGTCATGGATAGTTGAACTGCTTAAACAATGCTATTTCTTTTCTCTACAATTAAACAATTATTAAACATGCTTATTTCCATAAAAAAATCCTCTGCTCAGTTTTATAATGTTTACCTATGATAATAATATTGTTGGCAGAGAGTTATATCTCTTGCTGGGATTTTTGTCTCACCCCATGGGTTCCACAATTTTTAGGTGGATGTGCACAAGGAGGTAGAGACCTTACTGTAGAGGAAGTATAACAGTAGTAGGGACTTCATTTTTAGGTTGAGTATGTTGTCTATCATGTCTTGTAGATAGAAGTCATATGTGTCATCTCTGTACTCTTAGGTCCTTGGGAGTTAGTATGTAATGGTTTTATAAACAATCTGAGACTTCGGCTTGCATGCCTCGAGGTTTTATGTTGCTTATGTATATGTTTGGGCAAAGCAACTGGTATATGATATCCTCGAGATGAGATGGTACAATGTATGTACAATGTGAACCATGGTGTATATATTGTTTTAGTTCTTTCTTTAAGAGTTTCCTGGAAATTGATCTCTTTACAAAATGGTTTTAATTTTTAGTGATTTTCATTAATCTATTGTTAATGGTTATTCTGCATATTAATGGTGGCGATTCGACTGTCGGGTCATCACAAGTTTTTGGTATCAGAGCCTAAGGTTCACTGAGTCTATAGAGACATAGGATTAAGGTTGTTGAGTCTGTTCTAGTGTCCTCTAGTTTATCTTATAGTGACTTCTGTTCATATAGGAGAAGAAGTAAAGCTGAAAGATGGCTGGAAAACACAAAGAACTTGTTGTTGAGAATAGTGTTGCTACACCAGGAGGAGGTGCAAGGGATCATACAAGAGAGGAATACGTGCTTGAGAATCCCCAAATTGATCAAGCCATGCTAGAAAATCCAGCCTTTCATGCTCTTTTTGGGCAGTTCATGAGAATAATGATGCATATGGCAGATTGGATGCCAGCACCAACACCTAGGGAACCAATTCCCAATGAGGGACATGGATCTGGTAAGACCTTTAAGAAGTTACACTGGGTAGGATCCACCAAATATGCCAGTACAACTGAACCAACAGACGTAGATTCATGGCTCACTAAACTACAAAAAAGCCTTTAGAATCCTTAGCATCCCAAAAACTAAAAAAGTGAGGCATGTTTTGTACCTTTTAGAAGGAAGCGCTGGCCATTAGTGGACCATTGAAGAAGAGAAAAGACCTGGTGTTGAGGTTGGATAATAGGAATTCTGACATGAGTTTGCCTGTAGATACTTTCCCAAGACTTATGTGTATGAGAAAATCTCATAATTTGAGCAGATTAAACAAGGACCAATGAAGATTAGTGAGTACGAAGCTAAGTTCATGGAGCTTCTGTAGTTTTGTCCACACATGGCTACTACATATGAGGATAGGATTTAGCATTTTGAGAAGGGTCTGAATGCTGAGTTAACCACACTTGTAGCTTCTCTAGAGAATAGAGAGAGGTTTTCCACCTTTGTGGACTCAGTTAGGAGGATAGAGAAGTTTGTGATTGAGAAATGTGAGGCTAACAGTAGGAAAGTACCTACCGAGTTCTAGGGACAGAGGTCTGGAAGTTTCAATAAACCGAGATTTCCTGCACCAATAGCACCACTGAGGTTCAATGCTCATACGCAGTAGACATCAAGTAAGGGTAGAGGTCGTAGTTTTGCAGCCATGTGGATCTCATAGTATGACATCAATGTCAGTAACATGACCATCTAGACCACGGCGAGACATAAACTATTTCAAGTGTGGGAAAACAGGACATATGATGAGAGAATGTCCAGTTCGAGACATGGTGGAAACCCAACCAACGACACAGAGTAAACAGGGCTTTCAGAGGAAATAGTTCAGCAGTGGCATATGAGGACATGGACATGCGTCCCAAGTAGGTTCATCTGCAACAAACAATAGAGCACAAAGTCGGCAATAGGCAACAATGAGATTTTATGTTATGAATCAGCTGGTGGCAGTGGTTAATCCCCAAGTCATGACAGGTCAGATGGAATTGTTTCATTCTGATAGGTATTCATCTTGCTTCATATCTATTTTGATTTATCCAAGTGCTACACATTCCTTTATCACTCGAGAAGTGATTCACGATTGCAATATGATTGTCAGTCGTAGAGCAGATAATCTGTTATTAGAAACTCCGTTTGTCAGATCTGTAGTGTTGTGGGAGGTATGTTCTCCCTGTGTTCTTTTCTTTTCATAATACAACATTTAGGTGGATCTTATACCACTTGAGATGTACAAGTTTGACGTAATTCTTGGGATGGATACCCTAGAAAAGTATAAAGCTATCTTGGATTGTGGTTCCAAGCAAACTATGTTTGTCGACAGTGATGAGACATGGGTCTTTCAGGGGGATAGAAAGATTATTCCAACCTATCTAGTGTTAGGAATGGTAGCTGAGAGATTGATGTGACAAGGATGTGAATCACTCTTGGCACATGTGGTAAACACTAAAGAAGAGAGTCCTAGTCTTTCTAAAGTTCCTGTTGTCAGGGAATTCAAGGATGTGTTTCCTGAAGAATTTCTAGATATTCCTCCACCTTGAGAGATTGATTTCGAGATTAATCTAATTCTGGGTACGCAACCTATAGCTCAAACACCTTATAGGATGGTGCCTGCTGAGATGGCATAACTCAAGAAAGAGTTACATGAGTTGCTTGAGAAAGGTTTCATTCGACTGAGTACTTCACCATGGCATGCTCCAGTTCTTTTTGTTAAAAAGAAGGATGGGTCTATGAAATTATGCATAGACTATAAACATCTTAATAAGGTGACTATAAAGAACAAATATCCTATACCAAGGATAGATGATCTGTTTGACCAGTTGTGTGGTGCAACAATGTTCTCTAAGATAGATCTAAGGTCAGGATATCATCAGTTAAATATCAAGGAGAGTGACATACCTATGTCAGCCTTTAGGACAAGGTATGGTCATTATGAGTTTGTAGTTATGTCATTTGGACTAACTAATGCACCAACTGCATTCATGGAGCTGATGAATAGAATCTTTTATCCATTCCTTGATCATTTCATAATGGTCTTTGTAGACGACATCCTGATATATAGTAGAGACGATCAACAACATGAACAACACCTTTGTCAGGCCTTGGCTTTTCTAAGACAGCATAAGCTATATGGTAAGTTTATCAAGTGCAAGTTTTGGTTATCAAAAGTGCCTTTCCTAGGACACTTTATATCTGCTTTAGGTATTCGTGTTGATCTTAAGAAATCTGTTGTAGAGTGGGAATAGCCCAAGACACCAACTGAGATTCACAATTTTTTAGGTTTGGCAGGTTACTACAGAAGGTTTATTAAAGACTTCAATTCTATAGCATTACCCCTAACTAGGTTGACCATGAAGGAAGTTCTTTTGTCTAGAATGACAAGTGTCATCATTCTTTCCAATTGTTGAAAGAAAGGTTGACTAGTGCACCTGTGTTGGTTTTACCTGAGCAGGGAAAGGGATACATTATTTTTTGTGATGCCTCTAAGAATGGTCTAGGATGCGTGCTGATGCAGAGTGATCATGTAGTTTCTTTTGCTTCACGCCAGCTTAAGAAACATGAGGAGAATTATTTGACGCATGATCTAGAATTAGCTGCAATGGTCCACACATTGAAGATTTGAGACATTATCTTTATGGAGAAACATGTAAGATTTTCACAGACCATAAAAACTTAAAGTACATCTGCTCACAACACGAGTTGAATATGAGACAATGCCGCTAGATGAAATTAATCAAGGACTACAGTTGTACAATTGATTATCATCTAGGAAAAGGTAATGTAGTGGAAGATGCACTAAGTAGAAAATCTTAATCTC
This sequence comes from Alisma plantago-aquatica, assembly GCA_963693085.1. Lineage (NCBI taxonomy): Eukaryota > Viridiplantae > Streptophyta > Magnoliopsida > Alismatales > Alismataceae > Alisma > Alisma plantago-aquatica. The sequence continues at coordinate 581,726,553 of OY856413.1, forward strand.
CACCCATAGATAAAGCACAATTGAATTCTTTAATGTGCTTTAAATGGGACATGTTTTTCTCTTTGAGACAAATAAATGTACAATTAAAAGTATAGTTTTTAGCAGGATTACTGACTGAGATGCATGTGAAACCTACTCTGAGACAACAGATTAAAGAGGCACAACAAGCTGATACCATGATTCAATAGATCAGATTAGAGTATGGTAGTGAGAAACGGGATGGTTTCCATGAGTCAGAGGATGAGGTAGTTAGTTACCATGGTAGGATGGTAGTACCTGATGCCAATTACTTAAGAAAGATAGTTATGGAGGAAGCTCATTCATCCATGTAAGAAATGCATCTAGGGAGTACTAAAATGTATCATAGTTTAAAAGATATGTATTGGTGGCCTGGTTTGAAGAAGGATGTAGATGAGTTTGTTATGTGGTTCCCAATGTGTCAGCAAGTTAAATCAAAACACCATAAGCCTACAAGAAAATTGCAACCCTTACCTATACCGCAGTGGAAATGGGATCACATGACAATGGACTTTGTGGTTGGTCTACCCAGAACAACCAAAAGCCATGATTCCATTTGGGTAACAGTTGATAGGTTGACTAAATAAACAAATCTTCTTCCTGTTAAAACAACCTATACTGTTGAAAAACTTGCAGAGATCTACATAGATGAGATAGTGCGGTTACACAGAGTTCCAGCTACAATTGTGTCTGATAGAGGTCCCTAGTTTATAGGTCATTTTTGGGAAAGACTACATAAAGCCTTGGGTACACAGTTAAATTTTATCACAACTTTTCACCCTCAGACAAATGGAAATTTTGAAAGGACTATACATACTTTGGAGGACTTGCTTAGGGCATGTGTTCTTCAGTTTGTAGGAAGTTGGGACTTACACTTGTGATTCATAGAGTTTGCCTCAAACAATAGTTATTCGAAAAGTATTGATATGGTACCATATGAAGCATTATATGGTAGACGTTGTAGATCTCTATTATGATGATATGATATAGGAGAATACCAACTTTTGGGTCCTGAATTAGTGCAACAGACCACTGAAAAGATTAAAGTAATACAACAACAGTTGAAGGCTGCACAGGATAGACAAAAGTCATATACTGACAAATGTTGTAGACCTTTAGAATTCCAAGTTGGGGGCAGGGTGTATCTCAAAATCTTTCCTTAGAAAGGTGTTCTCAGATTTGGGAAGAAGGATAAGATAACTCCTAGATTTATGGGACCTTACCCAGTGACAACATAGATTGGAAAGGTAGCCTATAGGTTGGAGTTGCCACTTGAGCTACATAGAATACATCCAGTGTTTCATATATCTATGTTGAGAAAGTGTCATCCTGATATAGAGTTGGTGTTCCAACCTGTAGAGGTAGAATTGAATGAAGACATATCTTATGTAGAAGGTCCAATGATGATTCTTGATAGAAGAATCAAGAAGTTGAAAAAGAAAGGCATAGTTCTTTTGAAAGTTCTCTGGCATCATCGTGGTGTGGAAGAAGCCACATGGGAGTTGGAGGAAGAAATGAGGAGGAAGTACACTTCTCTTTTCTCTTGAGATTTTGGGGACAAAATCCCTTTTAGGGGTTGATAATTGTAGCATCCCTGACCTGGGTTATGCCATAACCTGGAAGTTTTGCTTAAGTTATTTATAAACTTGTTTTAATATTTTCAAAAGTAATTAAGACTCTCCTTGAGTTTAATTTTTAACTGTTTGTGCATTATATGATAGTTTGGGTGTGAATTGCAATTTACCCAAGATGAGGGGTTATATTGCATTATGTCACATTTTGAACATGCTACAAGTTCTTTAGCATCATAAGAGAGAGAATGATACTAAGGGGAGGCTTGTGGAAAGCCTACGTTCCAAGTTAGAACTTGTTTGATTAATGCTTGTGCCTTGTGTACCAGTTTTGGTGCAAGTTGCAATTTACCCAAAATGTAGGGTTGATATGCAATTTACTACCTCTAGAGTGTCCCTACTCTCTCTTAGCGTTATCTATGCTTGAACCATTTTTTAATGATGGTATTCTTGGTGATGAAAATACCAAGAAGAGTTGTATAGTTGAAACCTTTATATGAGTTGTATCGAGTTGTAGAGCTTATATGGGAGTGCCTATCGGCCAAGGAGCCATAGAGGAGGTCCCATATCATTTTTTCAACTCTTGGCCTTTGCCAAAATGGTTAAGAACCTCAAGAAGGTTATGGATATCGATTTACAACTTTCCTTAGAAAAATTGTATCCGTTTGTGAATAAAGTGATGTGGAGTTGTAATATCTTGCTCAACAAGATAACTAATGGCCGAAATCTTATCCCTAGATTATCCTCAAGAGTTTTGCATGTAAGATAAATCTATGTGCATGGACACATGTCAACCATGTTGGATCAATGAGCTCTAGAGGGGGGGTGAATAGAGCTACACACACTTCACAAAATCAATTAGACCACCAATTTAATCGTAGTGCAAAAACTAAAGCAATCAACAATTTGATGTCCTATTCTAGCATACAAAGCAAGGATAAGAGATAATGAATAGCATGCACTTGGATAGGTGGTTTAGAGTGGTTCCACATCCTAAACTTAGGAACGATGTCAGTCCACTACCTAGAGTTGGTTAGACTCTAGGATTTGCAACTTGGTTTTCTTATATATCACTATAAGATTACAAGATACATAAACCACACAACCAAGGGCTTAATTTCTCAAGCTAAGATCTTCTACCTATCCAAGGACTTACCCACAAAGAAAGATTCTTCAGCCTTCTTCAAAGGACTTACCCAATCTAACCTTTGTCTTCATCCTTGCAGGATTTACCTATCTCACTTGAGCTTTGCCTTGCACCTCTCCTTCACTTGGAGAGCTTCTCCACGTTTTCCCTTCACCAAGGGATCTGGAGCAATGAGCTATCTTCACTCTTAAAGATCAGCAACACATCTTCCCCTTCACTCGAAGAAGAATAGCAACAACTCCTCTTTCACTTGGAGAAGTAGCTTCAAACAATCTTCAAAGGGATTTGGAGGTAGGAACAGAGAAAATAGAGCTTTACATAACACAAACGATAGCTCTCATACACAGGGACCTAACTCACTCTCACGAAATTGTCTTGAAGGTAGAGAGAGAAAGGGGCTCAAGGGATTGGAACACTCTCAACTAAGCTAGAACCAAGTTTGCAATGGAAGAGCATCTTGGAATGAAGTCCAAGGCATTCTATTTATAGTTGAGGGTGGCCCTTTAAGTTGTGGGACACTTGGATGCAAAAGTAGTCATTTTTTGTTCAAGAAAACGGCTCTATTTTTGCCCAAAACAATTCACCAACATTCATATTACTTTTTCTGCAAATTCCGTACAGTGCAATCGGTCGAGTTTCAATGGGTGTAACTCGACCGATCAAGTAACAGGAAAACCGATATTCAAAGGATCGGTCGAGTTTGTCCTGAGGAAACTCGACCGACCATTTCAACTAGAAATGGCCTTCTACCCGATCGGTCGAGTTCTGTGGGTGCACAACTCGACTGATGCAATCTTTTGATAATTGACCAAGGTTGATCGGTCGAGTTTCAGGCTAGGGAAAGTCGACCGACCAAGTGCATGTAATTGATTTTCTAATTTGCAATAAAAGTGATAAACACTTGGTGAATTTTGTCCCAAACATTTTTCTCTTCTAAGTTACAAGACAATTCATCATTACAAGTGATTACAATGATGTTCTAAGGTAGTTTACATATAAATCCTAAAATGCACACTTGTAGCCATTTTGGCTTGCACTTGGCCCATTCTAGGGCTTTGTATATATGATCCTTTTCATGTACCTAATTCCTGCAAACAATCTTAAACGCACATATTAGATACATATGAATGGAATGGTTAAGTCATTATCAAAATATAGGTAATGTATAACATCTAGGTCAACAAACCATGCATGGACACGTGGCACCTAGTAGTATAAGATGATGACACCTCTTGTACACACTCTCTCATGAACCTCAATTATATATACCACTCCTTTCACCTACAGTGAACTTTTCGAAACCTACAACCCTCTTTCCCTTAGGAATCATGCATAGAGTTGAGGATCAAGGAGGAGCTTGAACCTTAAGCTTAAGGTGAATCCATGGTCATCTTCAACCTTGGTTGAAGCATGAATCTCAGGTTGTGATTATTTCTTTCTTTTCTTCTTCACTAAGTTCTTAACTATGGTGATTCCTTGCATGTAGAGGAGTTGTGAACAAGTCTTGGATCTATGATAAGTTCATCTTCAACCTTGGGAACGTGATGCTTTGGATCTTGGAGTATTGAAGTTGTTTTTGAGGTGGGTTATATAACTTGAACCTAATCATATTATCATTCACCTTCAATCTTACTATATTTGATTATCTACTTTCAATTTCGAGTTTTCTTGAATAATTGATGAATCCATGAGTTCTAATAGTTGCATAGGACTATTGTTCATGAACTAGGATAGTAATGATGAAATTCTAGAGCTTGAATATGATGACATCACCATGGCACAAACTGATATTAGGTAGAAGCACCTCTAACCTGATGTGGTGATGAAACCCAATATGGTGATATGAAACTCGATATACCTTGGAACCCCACACCCCTCTCAGTTTGTACACTTGGGTTGGTTGAGAATAACCAGTTGTCTAGGCTGTCACTTAACACATGGTGAAGGGTAGGCCAACATCATGAATGTTTGAAGAGTTATGAACATAAAGGTCTAACCTGACATGCAAAACCCTAATTTTGAGCAACCAGATATGAGTGACACACATACACCTCATGCACGATATGGTGATCAAGGATACACCTCATGAATGATATGGTGATCAAGTATACACCTCATGCACGATGTGGTGATCAAGTATACACCTCATGCACGATGTGGTGATCAAGGGTATACCTCATGCACAATATGGTGATTAACATACATCTCTAGAACTATATGGTGATGATCAAACATCTCTAGAATGATATGGTGATGAGTATACACCTCATGCATGATATGGTGACACACACACACCTCTTGCCCGATATGGAAGCAAGAACACACCTCTTACCTAATATGAAAACAAGCACACACCTCTTAGGTGATATGGAAGCAAGCACACACCTCTTGCCCGATATGGTGGAAGCACCTAAAATCTAATATACTTGATTGAGTAACACATGAAGTGTGTTATGTTAAATGATACATTAAGATGTAAAGATTTTAATGCATTTTGATAAATGTAGGCCAATGTACCTTGAGAAAAGGGTTGAGCCAACTCAATAAAGTATGTTGTAATCAATATTCTAGTGAGGATGAGAGAGAAACTCATACTTTGTGTAATAATAATTTAATGAGCATACATTGATACTCCTAATATATGTGGAGCTATGAATTAGGCTTTTGTTTCTTGATAATATGAACTTGAAACCCTAATTGTCTTGAAAACCTAATTGGATTCAAACCCTAATTGGCTTGAAACCCTAATCAGTTTGAAAGGGAAACCCTATCCCTAATAATGGGAAGGTTGTATTTCTCTTATATTTCATGGTGGTGATATGTACTTGATATTGTTTTTATCATAAAATACTAACCATGCTGGTATCATGAGATGATGAGCATAATCAAGTATGAGCTATGATGTTTCATATGATATAGATTAAATGGGCTTTATGAGCCATGTGAAATACTTGTACAATAAGTATAATGTATACCTGGTCTGAGAACCTAGAGGTAATAGTTACCTAATAAGAGTTGACAACGTTCAGTGATGAACTAAGGGTTTGAATACCCAGATCTAGCAATCATGATGATGATAATGTTAAGGGATGAGAATTCCTAGGAATGTGATAAGAGACTGAGATCCTGAGTGTTATGCATTCAATGTGTTCCAAAGATTATAAAAGTACTTGATAAATGTATTACACCTTTCTTTGTAGCATCTGTTATAATTCATGCTTGTAACTTGATTGATGCTAAAAGATAATGTTATACATCTAATTAATCAAATGGAACCTAATCATGTAGTTGTGCAGGCCATAGCTCCATTCAGTGTCAGGATTTGTTGAATGGTGAAACAAGTTTAACTCGGAGTGCATATTTTTGAATATGTGGGGGTCACAGACGAACATATCCTGAAGTCCTGATAGGGATTTCTGTGTGATCTCCATGATGAATATCGGGGTTGTTGTGTGATTTCCCTGATGAAAATGTACCGATGATGGATGTGTGATCTCCCCAAAGAGAGTGCATGATGTGGCTATAGCTCTTTAGCGAACATGCCGCTATACCCCAACAAGCTAGTTGTAGTTTGACATGATGTCACTGCCCGTGGTCTCGTACTAACTGAGACGAGTGAGGTCTTGGTAGCTGGCTCTTCCATTGACCTTGTATGGTACTGATTTCGACTAAGCGATGGTTGGTTGGAGCATGACTGGTATACCTCATCTCCTCTGGGCATAAGTGTAATTGTAAATATGTAATCAGCTGTGTAGCACATCTATTTAAGGATTGAATATAGAAACATTGGTTGATGTTACTTTACTTTTATACATCTTAATTAGATAGATGTTATACATGTTCTTCATATTCCTTATAAAGTAAATAGATGATCTATAACTCTTTCATGAATAGTTGAACTACTTAAACAATGCTATTGCTTTGCTATACCATTAAACAATGATTAAACATGCTTATTTCCATAAAAGATCCTCTGCTCAGTTTTATAATGTATACATGTGATAATAATATTGTTGGAAGAGAGTTATATCTCTCACTGGGACTTTTGTCTCACCCCACGGGTTCCACAATTTTTAGATGGATGTGCACGAGGATGTAGACACCATATTACAGAGGAAGGACAACAACAGTAGGGACAATAGTAACATCTCAGGTTGAGTATGCTGTCTTTCGTGTCTTGTAGATAAAAATCCTATGTGTTGTCTCTGTACTCTCAGGTCCTTGGGAGTTAGTACGTAATGGTTTTATAAATGATCTGAGATTTTTTCTTGTATGCTTCAAGGTTTTACGTTGCTTATGTATATGTTAGGGAAAAGCAACTGGTATATGACATCCTCGAGATGAGATGGTACAATATGTGTACAATGTAAACCATGATGTATATATTGTTTTGGTTCTTTCTTTAAGAGTTTCCTGGAAATGGATCTCTTTGCAAAATGATTTTAATTTTTAGTGATTTTTGTTAATCCGTAGCTAATGGTTATTCTTCATATTACTGGTGGCGATTCGACTGTCGGGTCGTCACAACTATATTATTATGCATTGATATCCAATTTCTGTAATGGGAGAAAGATGATGTTTTTGATTGAACAATACTATTTTAAGTTAAATTTAGTAAAAATTTATTTACATAAATTTTATTTTAAAACCAAAAGTAATAATTATTTTCATTTCACGTTGTGTTGTTTGGACGTATATTCATGAAAAGTTGTTGATATTATAAAATATATACTAGCTCTAGTTTGATATAATTCACAAATGATTACACAACATGTGTCATAAGAGTCTAGACATGGTATAAGTCTGATACCTCCAATATTAGACTAAATAGAAGATCAATACATATAGGCTCTAGCAATCCCTTCAAGCTAGAGAATGGGTGAAACACTTGTCTAGATTTCTACTACAAGAAAAGATTATAGTAGCCTTTATGAAAAATGTATTCTCCTTGAATATTATGGTCCAATAATTGCAACATGAAAACACATTAATACTCCTCCTTAATTGATAATCAACATGTATACAATTAATCTTTGATCAACAGTCAATGCAACAAGTATAATTTCAACAAGAACAATCAACTTTGTAATACTCCCTTAAGAAAATGACTACAAGTAGGTCTCAAGCAGTTACTACTAGGTTATTAATTTAAAAATAAGTGGAATCTAGCATAGTAGTATATATTAACAAGTCAGAGCAAGTGGCATCATCTTAGTTTCTAGAATATTCAAGTAGTTTAGGGAGTGATGAGTCACAAGTAGAGTAGTTAAAACTGTGCACCAGCATAGAAATCAAGAGTGTAATGCCTAGTCCCACAGTCCAAGGCACTATTAGAGTTTTGAGAATGATGACTAGCCTAACAAACCACCACTTGAAGCACTAGTATATAGCAACAAATCAGATAAAATGGCATCATCTTAGTCCCTAGTGTCTTCAATTAGTCCAAAGAGTGGCAGGTCACAATTACAATAGTCATCAATGTGCACAAACATAAAAAACAAGAGTGTAATGCCCAAGCCCACTGGAGAAGACTCTAGTAGAGTTTCAAGAATGATGTCTAGGCTCAAAAATCACCAGTAATCTGAGTTGCATAATTTTTCCTCACTTATGCATAGCTTGGGGTCAACTTATTAAAAGATCACCCATACTAGTACTACTCTGGATTGTGCATGCTTAACTGCATAATCTATTAATAGAATACATGAATAGTAGGTGCAACTTGGTGCTTGTTTATCAATCATTCCTTTTAAGATCACTTTATATGAGGTATCAAATACTGAGATGTTATAGTCTCCTCCTATTAGACACTAACATCCTTCTCAAGGCTCAACTATATGGAATCATAATATTGATCTCCATTTTAGTGTACCCATAATAGCCCATCTACACCCAACTCCCATTCACAACTACCAACACAGAGGTAGCTCCATATCACCTCAGTGGATAGCCCTTTTTGACATGCTTGGACCACATGACTAAAGACTAGCATGCAACATGCCCATGTCGGCCCCACATACTAGAGGAGAATTTTCTCTGATACCATTTCTAATTCACGTCCCCACTACCTAAGGATCAAGTAGCATTTATGAAAGGATGACTGACCCCACAAACCATCACTTTCCCTGGCTGCATGCTCTTTTGTCACTCATGCATAATCCAAATCATCTTTTGGATAGTTAAACCATCCTAATACTACTTTGGGTAAAAAATGCTTAGCTGTAGAGTAGCTATTGATGAGCCACGTAAAAAAGAGGTGCACCTTGGTGATATGGTTGTCCAATTATTCCTTTTTAGATCATTTTATTTGAGGCATAAAATACTAGGATGTTACCTAGAGAGTGCAGGAGAACATGCAATGTGGCAATCAATAGGAACAAGTATGAATAAGTCAGAGACTGTTGGAGCATATGCAAATAGTAGTTAACATGGGTAAGCATGGACAAGACAAAGAGCAATAGAGCACAAGAAAAGTAGTGGCCACAAGCACAAAATAGCTAGACAGTGCTATAGAATGTACAAAATAGTAGTTAACATGTACAAGCACAAATAACTATAGATAGAGATGTTCAATACAGAATGAACAACCTCTTGTGCAAAACAACATGTATCAAGTAACTTCAAGATAAATATTAGAAACATTATATAATTATTTCCTTTTCACTCTTCGCTCATGCCATTGTTCATCTCATCTCTTCATGTATTATTCCCCTCATACCAAAACACAAAGTGGTTGGAGGTGGAACATAACTATGACTTGTGGAGAGGGCCAAATAAGGGGTGCAGTAGATGGGGTTTGACAAAAGGGGGATGGATTGGGGTAGAATTTTGAGTGTGTTAGGATTAGATAATCAAGCAGACAACAACTTTATACGAACAAAAAAGAAGAAAAGTATAGAGAAACATGGTGAAAAAGTAGGTAAGAAATGAAAAACTTCTATCCATATTTCCTAACTAACAAATCACATCAATAATGTTGTATTAATAAAGTGGGTTCAAGTTGTATGTTGTCCTCGAGCAAGTTCAGTGACTATCCTTGCATGGGGATGCACTTCCTTCTCAAGCAACATACATATAGTATCCAAGTCATCTTCCTGGTGTAGCACTCACGAATGATGGTGTGAGAACCCTTTACACTAAACAAGATTACTCAAAATATAAAGCACAATAAATCACTAATTAATGACTTACCCAAAAATATGGGTAAATTAAAACCAATTTGAACATCAACACCCTCTAAAAAACATTTGCATAAGAGCCCAACATCTTTCTGATATCCATACTATGCCAAGATTTTAATAAAAATTGTTCTAGAACCTTATCCACAACATATATACATAGGAGAAAAATATTTTTATATGCTACATAACAAACATTAACATGCTGAAAAAAATCCTATTTGTTTAAAACACCATATACAAACTTTTCTTGCCTGACCTAAGAGTACAGGGGTGACTCTAGGACACACAAGACATCTAATCAACTTTCTCAAAGATCCATTACTATAGTTCCTCTTTACTTCCACGATTCTATTATCGTTAGCACTGATTACCTAAAAAAAGGTGGCGAACCACAAGGGTGAGACCCATGTCCCAACAATAGATATAACCTCCAACAATGCTCATTGATTGAAACATTTTAAATAGTAGATAACTAAGTATTTGGAGCATTTAATAATCAATTGAACAGATTGAACAGTTCAAGTATACTAAACAGATTAAGAAAATCATCTTAGCAACAAGTATGATCATCAATGCATATATAGATAACAAATAAATCCATTTATTTGGATAGTTATCTTCTCAAATATCATCAAGTTGCATATATTAACAATCATTATCATTAATCTAACTATCATCATATTCCTTGCTAACAGTACAAGAAATCTAGTAGTATGAGAACCCCTGAGATCATGAATATGTCTAGTAATATAACATGGAAATCAATATTGGCATCTCAAATAAAGGGAATATATCTATATCATAAGTAGAACTAACATCATAACACAATGAACTACATAGGCATGATTAGCAGTTTAATCATTTCTACTTACATAGGCATGGCTAGCAATATTAAACATAGCTAGCAGCAACATCTTAACCATCAATGTCAGTATATTTGACAACATAAGCATGTTCACAACATGAGCATAACTACAACATAAGCATATATATTATCTCTTATTGTATTATACATGATCTCAGTGAAAAGAAAGCAAACAAGGGTTATCATCCAATATGAAGTCTTGTGTATAACACTAAATAGATATGCTACACGGCTGTCTTACATCTTTTATATGCCCTAAGGAATTGGAGGATACCACTCAAAATCCAATTGACCAATGCTAAGTCAAAATCAATGCCATACACGATCTAGGAAGAGTCAGACTCCTAAGATCTTCTCTGCCCCTAGTCAGTACGAGTCCACCACAGCGACACATAAGGTCAAGATGCTAATAACCTAGTTTGTCCTTGGTACGTCACGACAGTAGTGAAAGGAGGTGGGTACGCATATCCTACCATCCGAGGTACAACCACAATTGTCCTCCACTTTCATCACATATATAATCAATGAGACACAACCAAAACCATTCTCAATCACATCAGATGTATGAGGTATGACCATTGCCATCCTCCACAACCTGCATTGTGGATGACAAGGATATATCCTCAACTTGCCACCCCTACATACTCAACAATATGCCCTCCAAGTTTCCCTTAGGAATACTCATTTCACCATCTGGCAAGTTATGACACTCAGATGGATATATGGCACATGGCACTACATGATTAGAGTTTCACTTGATTAGTTATGCCAATTGGGTGAATTAAGACCGCATCAAACAAGTGGACATACAAACCCTAATTCACTTCTAGCAAGCATATAAGTATCACAACTTTAAAAGATATAAAATGTGTGAAACATAATTTCTCATCTCATCATCACATGGTACTATTCACTTGACATTCATGAGGCTACACTTGTCATCATACTATCACAAGATATAAATTCTTTTCACAATATCATAGGGTATCAACCCTTATCAACACAAGAGGATTATGCCTCATTCAGGGCTCAACCATGCCCAACGGTCATTAAGAACATCATACTATCACATCATATAAATCCTTTTCACAATATCACAGGGTATCAACCCTTATCAACATAAGAGGATTACACCTCATTCAGGGCTCAACCATGCCCAAAGGTCATTAAGACCATCATACTATTCCTTGCAAGATCATCATTATCTTGGCATGCCTTATAACAAGGCTCAACAACATCACTTACATATAATACACCAGATCAACACAATATTGCATTAATGAGCTAGGAGACATTTATAAACAATCATAGCAGGGTTATATTAACATTAAGAACATTCCTTTATCACATCAACATTCAAGGAATCTAGATATGATTAACCCTCATCATATTCATAATGCACATGTTTAGCATAAGAAAGTATCAACCATGCAGCTATGATAACCACCAATGAACATATTAACGTTATGATCATATTAAGGAGGTTATTTCACCATCTTTCCATCATATAAGAATGTTAGACATGAATACTCATATTTATCTATTTGCATTATAGTTAGGTTCAACATGATAAATTATATCAATGTTACTAATAAACACTTATACCCAAACCCTACCTCACATCATCCCCATTAGATCATGGATGCATAAGGTGAAGCATCACCATCACATTCCATACTATTCTCAAGTATGAACCCACACATAAATCAAGGTGTAACCATTGGGTTATAGCATACTAGGGTTTCAACAACAATAAGAGAGTACTCCATGATTGTATTAATCATTCAAGGACTATTTATACCCAATTACCATGATTTAGTTATATTAAAGCTAGGTATAACAAGTTATACCTCATTAGGGTTACATATCAACACAATATTGTTATCATCCCTTCAATGCATATGAGTGAATAGGTAAGACTACCTTATTAAGGGTAACCCTCCATTTTTCCATCATCATTCAACCCATATCACCATACCACAATGTCACCCAGAACCATTGGATGTTTAAAAGGTAAGACCATTGGTTGTTTACACAAGTAAACATCTTGGATAAACCACCTATGAAGTCCTTGATTTGTTCTCTAGAAAGAGTCACCATTTAACCCTAGACATCCCTTTATTAACAACATTAAAAGTTCCATTGAGAGTAGGGTAAAAGCACAAGAGATTGTTTATTTAAAACAAGCCGTCAATAAATGAGCTTCTTAAGTTGATCTCATAAAGGAAAATATCTAAATCACTTTATTAGGACCAACATATTACATTAGGCATCCTTCCAATTTAATTGGATGAAAAAACATTAAATCTTAACCATTAGGTCAAGTTCATATATTAAAACCATCAATTGTAGTATAGGCCCGATCATTGCATCAAATGACCCAAGAAACCCTTGGTTTAAGGCTTTATTGATGCTACAACTACATGATTAACTCACCATTGGTTGTGGAGATCTGATCCACCCTCAGTAGTGACCATTAAGTCCCCATAGGTTGTTAGATCAACACTATATTCATTAATCACCATCGAATATCAAGTTAATGTCACCATTGATTGGTAGAATCATTAGGGTACTTAGTTGTTGATCATTAAGATTATAATTAGGCCAAAAAATGATCTAAGGTGTGAACTTCAGTTGACACCCTTGGTCACCATAATCAGTTGTCATGAAGACAACACCATCATTTGTTGCAATGGTACCACCAATGGGTTATGTGTTTATAGAAGAAATCAGCTTAAAACCCTAAAATTGACCATTGGTTGATAGGTGCTTAGCACCATATGTTGCCAAACCAACCTGATCCAAGTCATATTATACCTTAGGAACAACATACACATGATCACAGGTTCATATAGAACTGAAATTAGAATAGGGAACATTATAAAAATCGAAATCCAAGTCAAGCATAGCTTTTTAGTGCATGGATCATCATTTTAAAGCAAGAACATGGGCTAGAAAGCATATGGTAAGAAATAAATGTGGCGAAAGTTATAAAAATTGCCTCTAATGAGAATGTGAAACCCCACACATAAGAAAAAACGAGTAGTTAGGGTAGAAAATCCAAGCATAAGCTATGAACTCGTATATCTAGCACCATTCTTCATCAAATGAACAAACCCTAAGCATAAGGAGCAAGAAAGGTAGGATTTTAGAGCTTTAGAGCAATTTCTACCATGTAACAACAAGTTTCTGAACTAGATAAATGTAGGAGAAAGGATAAAAAATAAATAAATGGAGGAAATAATGGGATTCTTACTCTTTTAGGTCAAGATCACTAGAAGGAAGCTTTTCAAATCCTAAAAGGAAGTTAATTGCAACCCTAGATTCTTTTTTTCCAAGAAGATCCCCCCTTTCTTATTTCTTGGACAGGAAATTCATAGCATCACAGAGGGAGGACGATGTTTTTATAAGGAGGGAAGTGTTGGAGAGCAAATGTCTCATTTTGGTACTTAGGGATAAGTATATGAAGCTTTAAGATAAAGAAAAAGAAAAAGTTGAAATTCTAGTATATTTCCAAGTGTCCATGGCCTTAAAATATTAAGAATACACAAGCACACACACAAGAAGCTCCCCCACCACCCATAGAGACATTCTTATCCCTCATTTCTAGATTTTCCAAGCAAAACAAATAACTCATTAGTTGACAACTACTAAAGGTAGCTCATCCATGAAGGGGTAAACCCTAAAATACCCTTGGAGAAAACACCTTCAAACCAAGGTTTAAATAGGCACCCCATGGATCAAAAAGCTCAATAATGACATAATGAAAGTGATAAATTGCAAAGAAAACCTCTCAATTGGGTAAATTGTTGAAAAGTCCAAAATGTGCATAACTTTCTCAAATAATGTCCAAATTGGACCAAATTTGAAACTTCAGCTTGTATTATGATTTTAAAGCATATCACAAGGTTATATTAGGGTTATAATAATTCAATTAGGATAAGTAAGCTTATTCAACTCATTAAGCAAGTTTAGGGGCTTTACAGATGGCTAATAGCATCCTCCTAGCATAGCACCAAATTCTTCCGTGCCTCTAGTAGTTCACGTGAACCACTAGGCACTCCACATCGTACTTTTTTATTCAGTAGGAATGGTATTCCCTTTCATTTGTTAATGTGCTAGCATTGACCTATACTCCCTTGCTAGATCTCTGTTTCACGGATAAGATGACTTCAACTCTCATGTTACCATAACTTTGAGAAGTCTAGTGTAAGTGTATTGAGAGCATTGGCCATACCCCTTTATATAGGAGTGACTATGCCAAGGTTTCACAAATCTTGGGAGATGAAGTGTCAGTTTTTATGGTTGGGTGATAGTTGTGCATGGCCAATTAATTGACTAGCCAATCCAGTCAATGGATTGTCTTATGGTCAACAACATAATAATAGTGATTTAGTTGCAATGATCAATGCATTTTATTTCAACCAACATTAAATAGTTTGACTCATTCAAACTAGCTGATTCGACCTAGTCTGTCGATTGGACACTCCAATCAATCAACTGACTACTCTAACTATTTGTTGGCAACATTGATCAGTTGAGCAATAAACATTTCAATTGCCTGACTAACTAGTTCCATCACCCAGAGTTAGCACAATCCATTCAATCGACTAGAACACCAGTCGGTGAACTAAACACTCTAGTCAGTCAACTGATAACCAATATTATTCATTTTAATTATCTAAACACTTTAGCAACCAAATTGAATCTTATCCATGATTAAACTTGTAACATAGTCGAATCTTGATGTTTAGCTCAATGTCCCCTCTTTAGGACCAATTTTTTAATAATGTAACATTTAATCTTTTTTGTAAAATTTGATCAAATAATAGCAATTAGTGTTAGGAAAATATAATTTTGTGATGAATAACCTTTTATATAAAATTAATGACTAATTCATCATTTAATTAGCCCTTTAATTGGTAGTTAATGACATAAGTTAATCAATATTGACCCTAATATGACACTCTAAAATCACCCAAATCTAATTCAAAAAAGGAAATAAATAAATATGAAATAATGTATTAAATTGATTAAGGGGGAGATTAAATGTATTAATTGAACACTTAGCCTACAAGTAAGAAATAAAATATGAAATTCTTCCAAAAGAGAAAACTAGCAATAAATTGGGTTACTCACATCTTTTTTAATCTAGATGACAAATTTAGGGTCAATCATACCTTGTATACCCTTCTACTTAATTAATTGAATAAAAAGCTTTTTATTCATATTAAATGCATAATAATTCATTGAATACCTAAGTTTCTAATATGACCTTGTAAAACCCGCATGTCTGTGGGTCATCTTTCTTGGGAGAATGATGACCACTGTAACGGTGGATGTTTCTACTCTTCCTCCGTACCCTATTTATCCCCCTTGCATTTCTTTCTTATACCTTGCACCATTCAATCCCTAGCTTCCAGTCCCTCTTCCTCTGTGCCCAAAAGCCTAAAAATAAGAAGATCGCTACCACCATGTGTGAAGTTTTGTGGCATCCAGAGACCATGCATTCACTAAGTTGCATCACCTCCAAATTTGTGATTCTCCCATACAACCATTTTACCCGTCACCTGCCACCAAACATCCATCCACCTCCATCACTTCAGTCTTCTTCTCCTTCCCCGGTGGCCATCTATATGGCAGAGAATCCTAGCCACCTCTTTATGTGATTCGACTCTATTATTTATCCTTTGCCAAGGTGACCACCGCCACCGCTTGAAGAAGATACTAGCCACCATTTCTTCTCCATCATCACCATCATCATGGATGTTGCAACCAACTACATGGCCATTATTAGACTATACGAAAGACGAATGAGATCATTTCCACCTCTGCATACCACATGATTGTACCTATCTCGACCATGAAGCATGTAACAACCTATTTTTCTCTCTCCTCCAACTATACTCACATTGACTCATAATGCACTCTATTTGACTCAATGATTTCCTAATCATCACTTGGATGTTTTAGGACCACTTGTTGCTCAATTGTTGGGATATAATGTTTAATTTTGAACTTGAATATATAATGTTGAGTGACTTAATAGACTAATGAATTTATGAATTTTTGAGACTACTCAGCATCACTATCTTAATCTCAAACATTGTCCATTATATAGAGGATGAAAGTTTGGATCCAATGGTGAAGATTTCACCCAATTTGATGAATCAAGGTGAAAGTTATGGATGTTTGATTTTGCCCCTTTTTCTAGCCCTTTTACACCTTGTTTTTTCTCTTTTTCCTTGCCTTGTTGTGTTATGACTGCATTTGTGCTTAATTGGTCAACTAGGGTTTGCCTGAATGATTACATGCTTGATTAGATTGAACATCATTTAGACTTGATTCATGATAGTAGCTCAATTCTGATGTTTCAAACCTAATAATAAACTATAATTATGATTTTAGTTTGAAGAATTAGGGTTTGAGAAATTTAAAACTTAATTGGAAAAAATTAGGGTTTTGGTAGTACATGAATATGAAATTTGATCAGGATAGTAGTGAAGTAAAATATTTTTCATATTTTCTACGTATTCTTTATTCAAATGAATTTTGGATATGATATGGATAACTCCATCGTGCATGTTGGAGAAGAATTTTAGAATATGTGGATGTTCTTTGAATGTGGTTCTTGGTCAAATTATACTTTGACCGAAATGCTGACAGAGTGTTGTTGAGTAGTGTAGTTTTTTATTTTAATTATTTATTGTAATTCCTAATGATCTAAAATTTATTCTAGATCTCTAAAATTACATTTTAGACATTACAATTTTTTTTTGTAATTTTTAGAGGTTGTTTGACCTCTGAAATAAATGAATTACGGTAACTTTTTATAACAGAAAAATCTGTTGAAATAAGAAAAAGTATAGTGAGGGGTTAATTTGTAAATTACCCAAGCACCTCAATTGATCTATATGAGAAGCTAGCTCCCGAGTATCTCTCATATTTCATGATCCATTCTAGATAAACACAATTCTAGAGAGAGAGGAGAGTTAGGGTTTTGAGTGGAGAAAGTGGTGGAGATGCTGACCTAGGGTTTCTCTATTTGAGATATGATGAAATCAAGTAAGTTTAGCTTCTTTGCAGATCCTTTCATGGTGAATCTTCTCTCACATGTCAAGATTCTGTCCCTCCTCTGACTTGATCCAAAATCATATCAAATCTCTCCTTTTTCTCACTCTTTCTTCACAATCCCCCATTTCTAGGGTTTCTGAGTTGAAAGAAAGAACAAATCGCTAATTTGCTAGGGTTTTGATATGTATTCAAGATTTTCAGAGATGGGTTGCATTTTTAAGGTGTTTTCACGCCTTAGGGTGAGTGGGTACTTTCTTTAAATAGTAGATTGCACAAAAATGAATTAAATCATCAATTATCTTCAATTGCTTAGTATGCGAGTACAAACCCTAAATTGCCTTTTTTATCTAGCTTTTGCAAAATGATATGAAATGGATTATTCCTCTTTTTTTATGAATTTCAGATGATAAAATCATATTATAAATGGATAAAATCCATCTTAATGAGAATTCCCTAAGTATTTGTAGAGGTTAAACTAAAATTTAGGGTTTTTGGCTATAACTAAAATTGTTGTATAACTAGATAAAGAAATCTGTCTATCTAAATCGAATTGATTATGAATGATTGTTTATTTGACTGCATAGTACATATATGTTATTTCATGTGATGTGAATAGTGTTTGCTTGATATCTTAGTAAAGAGGGTGAAACCCTAGATGAGTGGAAAGTTAGAAATTTGTGAATAAATATTGTGAAATCCATTTGAAGTGTTTTTCTTGACATAATAGACTTTATTTATTCAATGTTATTCTTGATTCATGATATCTCAATGAATGACATGGAAACCCTAATTTATCTCAATTCCAATATTTCATACATATGTTGATCGTATATGACTTGTTGGAAGCAATCTTTATTCAGTGAATGTTTATGACACATGAAATCTTTATGCAAGTCATGTGATAAGTGAATGAGGTAAATGAAGCCCTAAGGATAGGGTGTTCAGTGACTCAAGTGTTGTGATATCAATGTTTCTCAGTATGAGATGTGGTTATGCTTAATAGTTCAGTTGTGGTAAATGTTATCATATGGTTTATGAAATGAACAGTTTACAAAGCTAATTTAGGATATGTTGATGTGGTAATTGAATTGTGAATTTAAAGAGTGAATTGGACATTTAGATGTCCTAGATACTACAGAATACTCATAGGACGATGCCTGCGTTGTGGGGAGGAAATAATTTTCTAACTGGAGGTAGTCTAGATCGAGGTAAGTTTGAGCACACCAGTAGGGTGCAGGGGTCTTGACTAGTAGGGTAGACTCTTTACAGTTGTTTGGTACCCAACACTAACTGGGGATACTGGTGGCACCTGTGTAACATGTTGTAGTGATCAGTGGTCAGTAGGTTCACTAATGCACAATAAGCCTGAGGGCTTTGACTCACTATCTGAGTACCCATGTTGAGAGGTGGAGTCTGAGATATCTGACCACTCCCATTAGCTGCCGAGAGGTAGGCATGCCGAGGCCCGTTGTAGATAGGGTCTTACTTGAGAGATAGGATTAGGAACCCGAGCATGCTTCTAAGGCTTATATAGTGAGATCGTAGCTTGCTGCGATTTTTTCACATTTTGAGGTACACCTCATGTGGGTTCAGGGCATAATGAGATGAATGAGAGGTTAACAAGTGTGTGTAGTTATTCAATTATTCTTTGTATGCTTCTGAATTATTAGTTCTTTTTATGATCTATCAAGAATGTTCATATATATTTTTTTGGAGAAGTCAGGAGGCAATCTTATTCATCCCGCCCTCCTCGTGCGAGCTAAATCAAAGTTTAACTTACATCCACTAATTAAACTATGAATAGGAAACATGGTAGTACTACTACAATTACAAAATTCTTTAGCTACTAAGGTACTAACCTCCATTGGAGGTAAGGGGTAATTTTGGAATCCACCAGTGTTCTTAAGGTGGTGTTTGGTAAGGCTGTCCGCCACTTCATTAGTAACCCTACTAGAATAACAAAGTTGCCACCCCTTTTTCTTATGCGATTGGATCTTGTTGATTATTTTGCCATATCCAGGATTCATGGTTACTGGTTCAGCTATCATATTCACGGCCACTAGGGAGTCCGACTCAATGGTGATCTCTGCCAATCTGTTGTGTATTCATACTATAGTATCCTACCATATTTATGTTTGTGAATGATTAGACTCTTTAAAGCTTACTACTATTATAATTGATATCAGTTGCTCGACAATATATCTGTAATTATATAAGTGCTTTAAGTGGTTTCTATGAAGTACTCATTCACTGAGCGAGTAGGCTCATCCCTCTACTCACAATTTTTAGGGATAACTTATGGACTGAAGATGTCAATGCACTAGAGTAGATCTTCCACATGAGTTAAGTATGAGTTAGTTAAGCTCAGTCGGTCCCTGTCACTCTAGGTCCTTATATAGAGTTGAAAGAGAGTTGTAAATGATAATGTGTAACTTTTTTTCTTTAATAGTAGAGTAAATATTTGGTTATCATGTTGTATGTACATGGAAGTGTCAGAATAAAAATGAATGTTTGGATGTGTATCATTAATGTTGGGATCATAGTAGAGTTATAAATGTTTAATTCCCTTGTAAAGTTTGTTTATGTGATTGAATGTGAGAAAACAAAGAGTTTGAAATCAAATAAGAAGTTGGGAGTGAACTTTGTATTGAGTATAATCCTCAAACTTATGCTCTAATCTCAAGATAAGTGGTAATCATGGGATGTGGGTGTAACATGTTGGGCCTCGACCCTCTTCTTTTTTCTTGGGACCAACCCTTGCTCATGCTTAGGTATCCGACCCATGCTAAGGCGGGAGGCTCCCAACCACAAGACCATGATCCCACAAATTGGGGCTTATCTAACGGCTGGGGATTCATCCCTAACCTTGCAACAAAGTCAAGCATCTATGGTTAGTAGCCATGTTCACAACCCCCTAATTTTTGGGGCTTTTAACTTATTTCTCATTTGAAATCATCATGAATCTTCTCCCCTTGGTCCTTTCGACCTCACTCCTACTTTGTTCCAGATAAATGAGCTATGGGAGGGGCATGGGACACCCCTCCATCCATGGACGAAATCCACGGTTCGGATCAAGATGGGTGGGTACATCCAACCCTCCTCATGACCTCTTTTTAAATCAATTGAGTTTTCTACACTTTGACCTTTGATTTCCCCACATTGTTTTTCTCGCACACCCCTCAGAACTCGCTCCAGATACCCTTCTTCTTCCTTGAAGCTCACTGGAAACCACCGCAGTAGCTGTTTTGGGCGTTTCTTTGGCACTACCTCACCACAATCTGAAGCCACCAATGATTTCTCTGGGACAAGGCAAGATTGGGTGGCATGTTTCCCTCAGCTCCTTGCCTCTGTTCTTGTCTTTTCTTCATGCTCTGATGAGCTAGAAATAGTGGCACCGCCCTAGCTTTCCCATTTCGTTGTTTCCCTTTGCTAGTTGATGAGGGTGGTGGGCGAAGGTTGTTGGGGTTTGTGAATTGTTGGGAACCGCCCATGGGCGGCTAGAAGCGGTGAACAACTTCATCCACTAGTCAAAGGTGTAACCATGGACCCACACCCTATGTCTTGTGCGGACCCCCACTAGACACCTAATTAGGGCACGCCATGTCATCGACCCATTATGGTACAACATCATTCTTTCCCTCTCCTTTATGAATATATGTCTTAATTTTGTAAAATTCGTATAAATTCATTCCTAAGTTCAAAAATGGCATATTATATATGAAATTTGATCTACTCGATGAGATCTATCAATGAACAAAGTTTTAGAGTCTAACTCCTTTTTAGTTCTTGTTATGTTAAAAAGGGCATATACTTGTCCTCTTTTGCAAGTTTAATGATGTTTAATATAAAACCATGATCATATCTTGAGTCCACTTGCTTTTTATGACCCTGATCAATAACATATTCTATCTTGTACTATAATAATCGAACTTTATCATGCCATGCTCTAATAATGATTCTAATTCATGAAATGGACCATGAAATATGCATCATATGGACTTTAATGCCAAGGATCACTAATTTTGATGCTCAACTTGATTATATGCACTCGAAATCATCATGTTCGATCTAAATCAGTAACGTATAATCTTTGACAAATCAATATCATATATGTTCCATACTTGAAATTTATTACAACTTGATATTATGAACAATGTCATTAAATGGAACATTTATGGACTCATCATGATTATATTCAAAACCTTGTGCTAAATTGAACCAAATATGATCAAAACTATATCTTGTCCTTTAAATCAGTATTTTGATGACTTGTGACACGAAATATCATGTTATGCACTCTTATTCACTATTGTGACTTGTTGACATAAGCATGACATGTAAATGTGACTTAATGTGCATGTTGCTAAATTTGTTATCCAATCTCATACAAGACTATGGTCACTCATTCTATTTGATGCTTAAATTTGGTAACTTGTTGATAAGTATGACACAAAATCAATCTTGATTACTCTTGTACTCTAATGATGAACTTCTTGCATGAAAATGATCCAATATGACTAGTTTGATAATGTTGATACTTAACTTGCTTAATCTTACTCAAAACTCATGTTGGATCTATTAAGATCCATGAAACCCAAGTTGAAAATCTTTGATCTTGTAAGAATGTTTCACCATAAGTAAAATTATATATGATCTAGTATGTAGCTTGATGATGAATAATTTATAATATTGGAGATGTTGAAGTCAAACATCATGAATAATGGAACTTAGATTATGTGAAACATACACCCTTGATGAATATGTTTAAGATCGCCAAACTCTTATGATGTTAATCTAGTCACACTTGCTTGCAATGTCATGATATCTTGATGGAATCTTTTCAAAGATCTATTCTTATTCTTAATGCTAGTTTGCTAGTTTCAAGGTACACTTTATCCTCCTATTAGCCTGACTAGCAGTACTGAAATTTCTTGTATATATGAATTATAAGATGCTTGCCTTATATACTTGTTTGAGCTACATGTTGCCAATGACTACTAAGTTTTGGTCTTGATTACAGATGTTGAACAAACTTGAAAACATAATGATAGATGTCCATTATACAACATTGTGCACCTACCTATATTCTCAAGGTAAGAGCACAAGGCTGTGTGTCCTACTTGAGTTATAATGTTAGGGCAGACCGCGTTAATACAAGGGTTAGCTCTTAGAAATGGCCTTGAGGTTCCTTATGAATATGGTTAACTCTCAACATTAAGTCTTTTAGTCGCTCATGTTGAAATAGGGTAGCTAATCTTGAGCACCCTCACGGACCCCTTCCTTTGAGAAGCTGGTCAAAGGCCTTAAGATATTGTTGGTATAAAAGAAATGAAGACAAAACGCACTTGCAAGATAATAAGAAAGTCTTGAAATGTTGTTGCTTCATTCCTTTTATCTACTTTATGCTTTTTCCTAGAAATATATTTTCTTAAACCTACAATTTTATATGTTAATTTGCCAACGTACTCAGCACAGTTGTGCTGATGTGTACCCATTTTATGATTTTAGGTAATAGGTACACTGTGAATCTCTAATGATGATCAATGCTTCCACACTTATGATGATCTTCTCATACTTTGATGATATAGAATGACATGTAAATGGAATATACACAGTTGATATATGGGACCTAAGATCTTATCAGGTATTAGTTTAGCATTCTTTTATGATTTTTTGTCTCATACCTTAGTTGTTGTTTGTTGTTTTATTCATGCATATGTTGTGCATATGTTGTGTGATCTATCCTATGGAAGGACGCTCATGTCATCTCACCTTTGTCTTTCTAGCCATTAGGAGTCACAATTTGGGTAACAAATGGTTCTGTGATAGATGGTATCAGAGAAATCACATATCCTCTATGCGTGTTTAATCACCCAACTTGTATGAACCTTTGGAAAACCTAAGTCCATAATGGTGAAGCTGAGGTGTCTAGGCATGTCACTACATGGGGCTGATGCACCTCCTATCAACCTAGCTACGACAGTTGGGGTTTCCCTTGTATACCTACCTAGCCAAAGTGAATCCAAGACTGGATTAAGGATTTTTCCTTAAAAAGTTTAGAGAGTCTTCTGGCATCTCATATCTTCATTAAGGACTACCCTAAGCCACTCATTAGATAATGATTAGATAGTTTCTCATCTCCTCATGAGATCTCTCTCATGACAATTAATCACATGACCTCATGATTATGGGTAGCTTATGTATGGGGAAAATAAATTTGAATGAATTGGTAAAATATGATTACTATGATAATCATGCCATGATCTAGTCTTAATTCAAAAACTCGATTATGATTAATGAAAGTATTGTTGAAGCTAAGTAATCATGTGTAATATCTCAAATCATGAAAACTTAATTTTACCAAATATGAACCACGTGCTTCATATGTTTGAGGAAAAGAATAATTACCTTAATATGATGAAATAAGGAGAACTCATGTGTTATGCCTCATTGTTGATGAGGTCCCTATTGATTAAGTACATGCTGCTCTATTGTTGAGTAAATATCAAACATAATTAAACAAACATTCCCCTATTTGTTGACATGTACCATGATCATGCTTGAAATGACTATGACTTTGGACTTTCAATGGTGATAAAAATTTGATACAAGAGTCAAAATCCCCCATTGATTTTAATGCCTCATTATTAAACTCAATTTGAATAATATTACAAATATGAGATCTCAATCATACTCAATAATGCACAATCATTGAAGGAGCCTATATTGACTTCTCGTTTTCAAAGTATACCCCTTGCTCTTAATTATGAAGAGAAGGGAACCATATTATGACCTAGAATATATGGAATCTTGAATCATGGTTGCTCTATTATGATAAATGATCCTTGATCTCATGACCTTGTCAAATCCAAATTGATAGTTGATGTTTGTCCTAATTTGATAACTTGATAGTTCACGACTAATGAGGAAAAATGTGCTATCTTAGGGTGGTAGTTTGTTTCATAACTCCCCTAACCTAGGTCACATACCTATTATATTTATCTCTAAATTTTCATCTTGTTGACTATTTAGAGTTTGGAAAGGTAACCCTTTTAGACGATTTTGATCTCTTGATCTAAGTCTCTAATAGGTCTAATCTCATTATGATATTGAAACTTGAGACTGAATCCCTATTTGATGATGATCTTGAAATATGATGATGTTGACTATAGCTTGTGGTTAAGTTCCTAGAAGGGCCTAGGTTTAGATCATTAGACAACCTTGAATACCATGATAATGATATTGATATAATAGAATGTTGCTCGATTGTTGCTCAATTGTTTATTATGGATGAATGATCCCACCTATTGTTTAATAGGAATCTTATACCCTAGCTTCAAGATTTTGGACCTATGAATTTTGTTGTCCAAAACCATGACTCTCGATATTGATTTGCAAAATCTTAACTAATGATGAATCATCTCAATTTTGATTTGATTCCTATGATCACCCTATTTGGATCTTGAGATCGCCCTCAATTTATGATTGATGACTTTCATGTTCTGAATCTAGACAACTTTGAAATGATGATTATGCTGATTTGCTCGATTTATGACCTAGGTATGAGCTCTCATGTGGACTAGGGTGGACATTCCTTTGATTTTAGGTATGAAACCACAATGTTGAAGTATGATGTTTGTCTCGAATGATGAAATATGAAATCTCAATCAAGGATGTATAACCCCAACTAGGTCCAATGTAGAAGCTAAAACCCTAAACGTTGGGATTGAAAGTCATGTATTACTCTTGAATTAAAGAGACCTATTTGTTTGACTTAACTAGTGATCGCTCCAAATTTGTGATCTTTTGATGTTCTTTTGTATCAGAGTAGCACAGTGGACACATGGGTATGTTTGGACTTTGATGTTTGGTATCTTTATATTGGAATAATGTTATGATTGTAGGATGAAGATAATTGAATTTTATGATGGATATAATATGAAATGTGAAATCCCAGTGTCGTTTGAGGATTTGCCTAAATGTTAGGGAGAAAATTTCCTTTTTAAGGTGGAGATGATGTAACAACTTGGTTTTTCTCTCCCCTCCAACTATACTCACCTTGACTCATAATGCACTCTATTTGACTTAATGATCTCCTAATCATCACTTGGATGTGTTATGATCACTTGTTACTCAATTGTTGAGATATAATAATTAATTTTGAACACCAATATATAATGTCGAGTGACTTAATAGACATTAATGAATTTCTAAAATTTTAAGACTACTCAACATCACGATCTATCCAAAACATTATCCATTATATAGAGGATTGTATTTTGGATCCAATGGTGAAGATTTCACCCAATTTGATTAACGAGGTTACAGTTATGGCAGTTTGATTTTGTCCCTTTTTCTAGCCCTTTTACACCTTGTTTTTGCTCATTTTCCTTGCCTTGTTAGGCCTCAGCCCTCTTCTTTTCTCTTATGCTGAGCCCATGCTCGTGCTCAGCTATCTAACCCATGCTAAGGAGGGAGGCTCCCAGCCACAAGATCATGAGCCCATAGATCAGGGTTGATCTAATGGTTGGGGAGTCATCCTTAACCTTGCAGCAAAGTCAAGCACCTATAGCTACTAGCCATGTCTGCGAGCCCCTAATTTTTGGGGCTTTTGACTTGTTTCTTACTCAAAATCATCACAAATATTCTCCCCTTGGTCCTTCTGACTTCAACCCTACTTTGTTCTAGAGAAATGGGCAATGAGAGAGGAATGGGACACCCCTCCATCCATGGATGATAGCCATGGTCGGGCTCATGATGGGCGGGTGCATCCAACCCTCCTCACGACCTATTTTTAAGACGATTGAGTTCTCTACACTTCAACCTTTGATTTCCACATATTCTTGTGCTCTCACATGCCTCTAAACTTGGTTCAGAGGTCCTTTTTCTTCCTTGAATATCACCGACAACTGCCACAGTAGCCCTTTTGGGCGTTTTTCTTTGGCACTACCTCACCACAATCTGAAGTCACC
This sequence comes from Alisma plantago-aquatica, assembly GCA_963693085.1. Classification (NCBI taxonomy): domain Eukaryota; kingdom Viridiplantae; phylum Streptophyta; class Magnoliopsida; order Alismatales; family Alismataceae; genus Alisma; species Alisma plantago-aquatica. Next base: position 581,753,378 of record OY856413.1, read on the forward strand.
AATGCTTTTTGTGGGCCAAGGCAAGATTAGGAAGCATGTTTCCCTTGACTCCTTGCCTTTGTTCTCCTCTTTGCTTCATTCTCCAATGAGCTAGAAATCATGGCGCAACCTTGGCTTACCTAGTTTGTGTGCATCCCTTTGCTGGATGACAAGGGTGATGGATGAAGGTTGTTAGGGTATGCAAACCACTGGTAATGGCCCACGGGCGGCTAGAAGCAATGAGAAACCACATCAATTGGTCAAAGACCATGGACCCACACCCTATGGCTTGTGCGGACTCGCACCAAACGCCCCATCAGGGTGCGCCATGTCATCAACCGATTATGGTATAACATCCTTCTCTGCCTCTCCTTTATGAATATTTGTATTAATCTTGCAAAATTCGTATTACTGCATTCCTAAGTCCAAAAGTGACATATTATAAATGAAATTTTATCTACTAGATGATATTATCTAATGAACCAAGTTTTAGAGTCTAATTCTTTTTGTAGCTCTTTTTATGTTGAAAATGGCATATACTTGTCCTATTTTACAAGTTTAATGATGTTTTATGTCAAACCATGATCATATCTTGAATCCACTTTCTTTTGATAACTCTGATCAACAACATATTCTTAGTGTACTATAATAATCAAACTTTATCATTCCATGCTCTAATAATGATTCTAATTCATGAAATGGACCATGAAATATGCATCATATGGACTTTCATGCCAAGGATCATTAATTTTGATGCTCAAGTTGATTATATGCACTCAAAATCATCATGTTCCATCTAGATCAATAATTTATAATCATAATGAATCAATATCCTATATGTTCCATACTTGAAATGAACTGCAGCTTGATAGTATGAACAATGCCATTAAATGGAACATTTATGGACTCATCATGATATTTAAAACCTTGTGTGAAATTGGAAGAAATATGATCAAAACTATATCTTGTCATTTAAAATGATACTTTGATGACTTGTGACATGAAATATCATGTTATGCACTCTTATTCACTATTGTGACTTGTTGACCTAATCATGACATGTAAATGTGACTTAATGTGCATGTTACTAAATTTACTATCTAATCTCGTACAAGACTTGCCCTAATGGTCACTCATGATTTTTGATGCTTCAATTCAGTAACTTGTTGATAAGTATGACACAAAATCAATCTTGATCAGTCTTGTACACTAATGATGACCTTCTTGAATGAAAATGATCCAATATGACTAGTTTGACAATGTTGATACTTAAGTTGCTTAATCTTGCTCAAAACTCATGTTGGCTGTATTAAGATCCATGAAACATAAGTTGGAAATATCTAATCTTGTAAGGATGTTTCACTATAAGTAAAATTATATATGATCTAGTATGTAGCTTGATGATGAATATTGTATAAATATTGGAGATGTCAAAATCAATCATCATGAATAATGGAACTTAAATTATGTGAAACATACACCCTTGATGATTATGTTTAAGATTGCCAAACTCTTATGATGTTAATCTAGTCACACTTTATTGTAATGCCAGGATATCTTTATGGACTCTTTTCAACGATCTAATCTTGTTCTTAATGCTAGTTTGCTCGTATCAAGGTACACTTTATCCTCCTATTGGCTAGGCTAGAAGTATTGAAATCGCTTGTATGTATGAATTATAAGATTCTTGGCTTATATACTTATTTGATCTACATGTTCCCTACAACTACTAAGTTTTGGTCTTGATTACATATGTTGAACAAACTTGAAAACATAATGATTGATGTCCATTATACAACCTTGTGCACCTGCCTATATTCTTGGGGTAAGGGAACAAGGTTGGGTGTCCTACTTGAGTTGTCATGTTAGGGAAGACCATGTTGATACAAGGGTTAGATCTTGTCAATGGCCTTGAGGTTCCATGCAAATAGGGTTAAATCTCAATGTTTCGTCTTGTAGTACTTAATGTTGAAGTAGGGTAGCTAATCTTGAGCACCCTCACAATCCCCTTCCTTTGAGAAGTTGGTCAAAGGCCTTATGATATTGTTGGTATAATGGAAATGAAGATGAAACACACTTGCATGATAATAAGAAAGTCTTTAAATGTTGTTACTTCATTCCTTTTATCTACTTTATGCTTTTTCCAAGCAATTTATGTTCTTGAACCTGTGATTTTATATGTTAGCCAGCGTACTCAGCACAATTGTGATGATGTGTCCCCATTTTATGATTTTAGGTAACAAGTATACTATGAATATCTAATGATGATCAATTCTTTCGCACTTATGATAACTGCTCATACTTTGATGATATATAATGACATGCAAATGGAATACACATGGTTGATATATGGGACCTCAGATCTTATCTGGTATTAGTTTAGCATTCTCTTATGCTTTCTTTTCTCATGCAAATGGAATACACATAGTTCATGCATATGTTATGTGATATATCCTATGGACGGATGCTCGGGTCCTATCGCATTAGGCTTTCTAGGCATTAGGAGTGAGGATTTGGGTAATAAATGGTTCCATGGCAAAGCATCTACAACCCTCCAAATGATTATGGTGATTCTTGTAGTGAATTGGAGGGTGAGTGACAACTAACAACTATTGTGACCACTAATTACATCCTCCTCCTAGTACCTATCTGCCCATCTACATCAAAGCTGATGATTATCGACCGATCTGGTTTCAACTCCAACACAACATATAGACTCAACATCATCACATGATTATCCATAGCACCAAGAAAACCACCTCTATGTTCAACCTCTACCCAGTTTCCCTGATGACTCAATGTTGAACCATACAAGGTTTAGATCCACTTCTTTGAGATGCTTCTAGACGTGTATCACCATCAGCTACGTTTGGGTGACCCATAGATGAGGTTGCCATAAAACTGGGATGCCAGGATCAACCGAGAAGTAGATATGTAGATGATCCTAGATCTCCATTGAACTTCATTTATAGACTATGATCAGTTGCAGGTCAGTGTCTTCATCTACTTTTCTCTGGTTTAAAACCAAGCAATAAAAACTATAATAGGTGAATATATAGGATTTATAAATATAATCCTAGAACCCCCATGCATAGTTACAACTATGCACTAACATTTTAAAGAACATTTGGAGTTGTTCATGTCCTATATGCCAAGGATTTATTCTTTATAAAGAAATTAGTCCATGTGAATACTAATGACACTATCATAGATAATATTTAGGATGATAAAAATTATGTTTTTCACAAAATAATATGTACACTGTGCACATGTACACATGTTAGGTTTCTAATACTAGTAAGTAATAAGCATGCAAACCAGTTGTGCACATCACATGTATTCCTAATGTTAGAAGATTACTTAATTGAAATATATTATACAATGTATAGATGGTAATATGCATGTTTAGAATATAAACCATAATTGTACTTCAAAAATTCAATTTGAGTATCCTAAGTACCTATGGAATCAAACCCTGGATCTTAAATTAAGAGAATTATCGAAACAATATCTAATGTGAAGTATATAATTTACCCTAACTTATTATGTTTGACTTATATGACATTAAGTGGGAGAATGACATTGCAATATTTAAATTTGAGCAATGTTTTTACCCAAACTAAAACCTGTGTGTACTTAGATTTATGTGACTAAAGATGGACCTTAGAACTAAATTAGGCATCCAATTGATCATATATTCAATTTATAACTTTAAAAACTATAATATTAGGTGATCGAAACTCTAGGATGAGTAAAATACAAAAATCAATAACAAAAATGTATACAACAAAATATTTTGTTTTGATTACCTTACATAATGTGTTCCTAGGATGAATTCTTGAACCTTGGGGGACCAAGATTTCTACTAGGTTAACCACTAGGATTGAAGACCAGTTATGTTCTCTTCCCTATTTAATTTTGGGTATTAACTGACTAAAATACATCTATAATGAGGCATTCTTATTAATTGGCCTTTTTAAGATGAAAATTCCTTTTTCTCTGAAATTGGAAAATATCTTGATGCCTTAGGTCTATGACCCCACCTACATTATTGTTCAGATTTGGAAATGTGATTGGTTACTTATACCATATTTTGCCACTCTATTTATGCATGTTTGATAGTTTAGCTAGATATCTATTGTATGGTGCATGAGCACAATGACTAGGGCGTGCTACTCTGCCCAGAGTGCACTATTTTACCTCATTTTATATAGGGCTACACTATTTACACCAAGGGTGTGCTATTACCCCATTTTTAGGCCAAAGATCTAGTGGTGTCATTTTTGTAGTATAACTATTTATTCTATAAGTATCAACATGTGAATATGTTTGATTGTTGTGGTAATATGAATTTTGGCAAGACTTTTCATCTCAAATATTGCAATCTAAAATTTAAATGCCTATTCTCTTGAAAATTCATTCTTCTGAACTAACCTATATTTAAATGTCCCTATCTTGTGAGAACTCCCTCTTTAGCACTTCACTCTCTTACCATACCCAAGAAATTTTATATCGGGTACATATACTAGTTGATACTGATGCACACCCTTTTTATTTCCTATTTTCTAGGATGTTCTCAAAACCACCCATGTATAGGTGCTTGGAAGGACATGGACACGTGAAGGTTGTATACATGAGGTTGTCTTAAGGATAGCTTGGAATGTCTAGGTTGGCCTCTACAACTCGGGCTCTTGTAAAAGTAGTTATAGTATTTTTATTTTTATGTATCATCCTTAGGGTGAGACACTTATGCATATGGAACATTTTGTAACTCTGTAAATAGGTATTGTTTCTGTTTCTTAACCTTCCATGGCTCGTGTCTTTTACCATTTGAGTGGGCCGCCTATTGGGTCCCACTCTTTACAACATGGTATCAAAGCCTAAGCATTTGGTGACTTAACTATTCAAGTTATCCTCTACTTGTTCCTTATTTGGGTAATTAGGTATCCCTTATGGGCTGATCATATACCTAATCCTAAGTTGTGAAATACCAACTAGGGTTCAAATTCCAATGTAAATTGGTCACTTCCACTCGCTACTTTTGAGTAACCCTAGTTCCCCCCAACCTTTCTTTGGAGGTGGAAATCACACTATGTTGGAGTTGACTCCTAGTATATAGCTCATATTTCCTCCTTTATAAGAAACTTGTTGAACTAATATTGGATGAAGGATGCCCCAAGCACATATAGGATTAAACCTATTCCCTATTCCTATTCTATAGAATGGAGATGTTTTTGGTATGACCATTTATATTTATGAAGTATCATACCCTTTAGATGGATTGCAGTGATGCTAGAATATTAGCATGTGTGTAGTGTAAGTGGTTGACTTGGTTCTTCAACCTATTTTGGTTCCATTTTTAGATTTCCATTCTAAAGTTTTATCGTAAAACTTCTTTTTATTATAATGTTATATGTACAAATTTTTTTTTCTAATTTTATCGATGTTTTTTTGGAACCAATTCTGAACCACAAGGAAAGTCAGAGTCATAGAGAAACTATTTAGTGATTAAACCTTTGACTGGCATATTATACACTTAGACCCCTTACCGAAGTTTGATGTAGCATTTAAGAAGGAGTTCAGATGTATATATACCTATAATCTGGTTGCCCTACCCTTTTTGACTCTATATGGTTAGATAGGTTATAGAGAAATCATTTTAAGGGGTAGAGCCTTGTAGTCTTAGGGTTGTAACTTAATTTAATGAAAGATTGAAACAAATAGTTATTCAGAATAGGACACTCTTGGGTAATTTCTGATAAGAATGTCAAATAATTATAGGTAACACCAAATTAGGGTGGTGAGTAAGCATTTCTTATGCCATGATAAATGTTACTTTGATAATTAGATAAAAGGGTTCAAACAAAAATTATCTTCACTAATCCCTATAGGATTAACTTAATGTAGATAATGTACTAAGTTATATATAAAAAAGTGTTAGAGAAGAAAATGGTCTATACCCCTAATTTTCTAGGAATGTAACATTGAGGATGATTACATGCTAGAAACGAAGATAAATACACTAGGAATGAAAAAAAATGAACACACACATTTCCATAAATTCATAACAAACAAAAGTGGAAATTTACTACATACACATTTATTAAAATATGTAATGTAAATTGAATACAATAATCATGGATGACTAAATCAATAAGTTTCATATGACACCCTATATTAATCAACATGTATGGTAACTAGGAATCCAAACAAAAACCATGATGTTATACCTTAACCCTAATCTATCCAACTATTTACATAAAGTGGTTGGTCATTTGAAATTAAAGAGTTATTATTCCATGGTAAAATCCATAAATATACTAAATCCTAAGATATAACCCTATTTTTTCAAGATAAGAAGACATTCTCTACCCTAAGAATACTTATGCACCTTATAAAACAAGTGCAAATGATAAACAAAAATAATAGTAATAACTTTGATAATGAAGATTATGGTGATATGTGTTGAGGTTGTCTTCCATGCACTAGCTTGGTCTACCAACATAATGGTAGTAGTTTGAATGACCCCAAGGCAAAATCTAGTTTTGCAAAACTGGTCATTCATACTTAAATGATGGACAACTAGGAGTGGTAGTAAAACCAGAGACCATGTGCGAGTCATCCTATGAAAATGGCAAGTGGATAGTGAAATCATCATAACTGAATGGGTAATCATAACTGATGCAAATGTATTATGTAAATCCTAGGTTGTGATGTTACTTTCCTAAATAAACCTCTAATCCAAGTAGCATAACGAAGACTTGATGTATAGTGTAACAAAGTTACCTAATTAAGTGAGCTATAAATTTAGGCTTTGATTAGGAGATGTAACTTAAGTATAGTAGAGTATAGCTGGGTGGATTTTGGGGACAAAATCCTCTTTAAGGGGTGGACTTTTGTAGCATACTCGAATCTCAATGTCTAGCTCAACATCCCCTCTTTAGGACCTTTTTTAATAATGCAACATTCAATTATTTTTCATATATTTGATTAAATAATAACAATTAAAGTCAAGAAAATGTAATGATGTAACAAAAAACCTTTTATATAGAATTAATGACTAATTCATCATTTAATTAGATCTTCAATTAGGAGATAATGACATAAGTTAATCAACGGTGACCCTAATATGACATATTGAAATTTAATTCACAGTCTAATTCATGAAAGGAAATAAATAAATATGAAATAATGTATTAAATCGATTAAGAGGGAGACTAAATGTATTAATTGAGCACTTAGCTTACAAGTAAGGAATAAAATATTAAATGATTCCAAAAGATAAAATGAACAATAAATTTGGGTAACTCACATTGTGTTTAGTCTAGGTGACAAACTTAAACTCAATCATACTTTGTATACCCTTCCACTTAATTAATTGAATAAACATATTTTGATACACTTTAAATGCATAATAATTCATTGAATACCTAAGTTTCTAATATGACCATGTAACCCCCACACGTCTGTGGGTCATCTCTCTCGTGAGAATGACAACTGCTGTAACGACAGACGTTTCTACTCTCGCTCACTTTTCCCTTCATCTCCTCTTCCTCCCTCCCCTAATTCTCCCCCCCCCCTTTCATTTCAAACTTCTACCCTATGTCAGTCAAACCCTAGACGCCAATCCCTCTTCCTCCATGCCCCAAAACCTATAAAAAGGAAGCTCACTGTCGTCGTGTGTGAACTTTTGTGGCATCCTGAGACCATGAATTCACCAAGCTTCATCATCTCCAGATCCATGATTCCTGTGTGGCACCATCTTACCTGTCACCTCCCACTAGATCTCCATCCACCTCCATCACTTTACTCTTCTTCTCCTTCCCATACAGGAAACCATATGGTAGTGAAGCCTGTCCGCCTCCTTGTGTTATTTGACTCAGCACTTTGTCCATCTTTACCAAGACGACCACCAAAACCACTTGAAGTAGATACCAACCAACCTTTCTAAACCATTGCCACCGTCAGCATGTATGCCACAACCAACTGTAGGGTCGTTATCATCCTGGGCGGAAGATGAATGAGGTCACTTCCACCTCTGCAAGCCACATAACTATACCTATCTCCACCATGAAGCCTCTACAACCCTCCAACTGATGTTGGTGATTCCTACTATGAATCTGAGGGCATGCGACCATCAACAAATGTTGCAATCATTGACTTCTTCCTCCTCCTCCTAGTACCTAGACACCCATCTACTTTAGAGTTGATGACTACCAGCCAATTTGTTTTTTAATCCAACACAACATACATACTCAACATTGTCACATGATGATTTGTAGCACCATGAAAACCACTTCTATCTTCAACCTCTGCCTGATCTCCCCAATGACTCAATGTTGAGCCATACAAGGTTTAGATCCACATCTTCGAAGTGCCTCTATACATGCATCACCATCAGCTAGGTTTGGGTGACCCATAGATGAGGTGTCCATCAAACTGAGATGCCATGATCCATTGAGAATCATATCTATAGATGATCCTAGATGTCCATTGAACTTCATCTATAGACTATGATCAATTGGAGGACAATTTCTTCATCTACTTTTCTATGATTTAAAATCAAGAGATAAAAACTATAATAGGTGAACATATAGGATTTATAAGTGTATCCCAAGAACACATCTGCATAGATACAATGATGCACTAACATTTGCAAGAACATTTAGATTTATTCATGTCCTATATGCCTAGGGTTGATTCTTTAAAAAGAAATTATCCTATATGAATATTGATGATAATATTATAGATAACACTTAGGATGATAACAATTATATTTTTCACACACACAATATGTATATCATGCACATGTACACATGTTTGGTTTTTAATACTAGTAAGTAATAGGCATGCAAACCAAGTGAGCACATCACATGTATTCCAAGTGTTAGAAGATTATGTAATGAAAATAGATTATATAGTTTATAGATGGTAATATGCATGTAAGAACATAAACCATAATTGTATTTCTAAAATTTCAATTTGAGCATCCTAAGTACCAATGGAATCAAGCTTTGGATTCTTAAATTAAGAGAATTCATGAAAATATAGCTAACATGAAGTACATAATTGATCCTAACTTTTTATGCTTGAGTTATATGACATTAAGTGGGACAATGACATTTCAAGATTTAAATTGGAGGAATGTTTTTACCCAAACATATATGAGACGTAGACATACTTTGATGTATGTTTCTAAAGATGTACCTGCAATCTAAATTAGACATCTAATTGATAATAGATTCAATTAATAAGTTAAAAATCTCTAATACTAGTTGATCGAGACTTTAGGATGAGAACAATACAAAAATCAATAATAGAAATGTATACACAATTAGTTTGGTTTTGAATACCTTACATAATGTGTTCCTAGGATGAATATTTAGACCCTGGGGGGACTAAGATTTCTATTGGGTTAACCATCATGCTTGAAGACCAGGTATGTTCTCTTCCCTATTTAATTTTGGTCATTAACTGACTAAAATATATTTATATTGAGGAATTCCTATTAATTAGCATTTTTATTTGACCCAAGATGAAAATTCCTTGTTCTCTGAATTGAAAATATCTTGATTCCTTGGGTCTATGACCCCACCCGCATTGTTGTTCAGATTTGAAAATGTAATTGGTTACTTATACCATATCTTTCCACTCTATTTATGCATGTTTGATAATTTAGCTAGATATCTATTGTATATTTGTATGGTGCATGAGAACAACCAGTAGGGCATGATACTCGGCCCAGGGTGTGCCCTTCCACTACTTTTAATACAAGGGCACACTATTTCCACCCAGGGTATGCTATTCCACAGATTTTTTAGGCCAAAGATTTAGTGATGTCTTAGTTGTACTGTAGCTATTTAGTCTAAATATATCAACATGTGAATATGTTTGATTGTTGTGATACTTTGAATTATGGAAAGATTTATCATATTAAATATTGCACTCAAAAATTTAAATGCCCCATTCTCGTGAAAATTTAGTCTTTTGATCTTACCTATCTTTAAAAAGCACCCTCTTATAGAAACACCTTCTTTATCACTTCACTTTCTTACCATGCCCAATATATTTTATATAGAGTACATATACTAGTTGATATTGACACATACTTCCTATTGTATAGGTTGTTCCCAAAACCACCCAGGTATAGGTGCTTGGAAGGACATGGACACATGAAGGTTGTATACATTAGGTTGCCTTGAGGATAGCTTGGATTGTTAGGGTTGCCCAAAACAGCTGGGGCTCTTGTGAAAGTGGTCATAATATCTTTACTTTTATGTACTAGTCTTAGGGTGAGAAATTTATGTATAAGGAACATTTTGTAACTCTGTAAATAGTTATTTCTTCTATTGCTCAACCTTTCATGGCTCGTGTCTTTTACCATTTGAGTGGGCCCACTATCGGTTCCCACTCTTTACAAAGCTCCTCTCTCAAGTGCAACTGATGTATGTGACCATAAAGGTCCCAAATAATGTTGGTAGAGAATGTCCATAACCAGATTATGACATCACAAGCAATGAGAAGTAGCTAGAAACACATCATTGTTACCCAAGTAATTGGGAAGTTGGAATACAACTTAAACCTACATATGTGATCAGTGTTACTGTGATCAAACAATTACTTTATCTCAGATTTCCATATTGAATGTGAGCCATGTAATCATCATCCTCTTAATATTCAATCAATGTTTCTTGGACTAAAGAAGACTGTTGAGATGGACATGATCTCAATATCATGTATCAACTCACATTAGAATGGCCATCTATTTCTCAATCTTGCTTATCAAGTGGCTAGGATATCAACTCTGGTAGGGGGGGACAAATCACATTTACATCACTCGCGGTCGATCCCCATGTGTCATAACATACCTGAGAACCACCTTTATGGCTATTGGTATGTATTTACAAAGAGCAAATCATATGATAATTGTAATGGCATAACATGTAATTGATTTGATTAATTATAAAGGCAACCTTCCAATTTATTATGTTTAATTCAATTATGAGATAATGATGTAACATTATAAACTTCTAGAGATTTTTTTGAAGGTATAAATGTCTAGAGAATAATGTTACTCAATGGCATATGTCTTCAAGTATTATACTTGGATAAATGAGATCATACGAATGTTAAGAGTAGATATACATGTTCTCATTATGTCCCATATCGGTTGTTATTATGGAAGGTTGATAGACAATAATAAAACATAAGATCAAAGTGTGGGTTGGTTGATGACAGAATCTCATCAGTCATGATATGGCAATATCAAACCAAGCACACAGATACATGTTAGATAACATTGTATTAGACATACCCACCAAGAGACTAACACATGGAAGCCATCATCGTGGAAGTCATAATTAGATCTGACAATGATGGCGGTGGTTTTGGTTCTTAGACATGAAATCACTACACCCATCACATGTTTTTGGGTATAGTTTGACATCATCAAATGTAGTCCTAAAACATGGGTTGTTATAACAGTGATGATTGGGTGACTTTGAAACATGGGGAATGGTTGTAAGTGATAGAGATGGGATTTGTCCCTCCTACAGGAATATGATATCCAAGACCTCTTGATTAGTAAGACTGAGAAAAGTATGGCCATATGCATGTGAGTCAATATGTGATATCGAGCCTACACATATCTCATGCTGTCTTCTCTAGTTCAATAAACAAGATTGAATAATAATGAAGAAGACTGCTCCATGCCTCTAGTTCAATTTGGATATCAGTGACAAAGGAACTATACAAACATTGTAATACCATGCATAGATTGTAGGTTGAAGTTGCTCCCCAACTTTCCATTTACTTGGGTCACACTGATGTGTGACTAGGCACTACTCTTTGCTTGTGATGTCATAAGTTGTTATGGGCATTCACTGCCAATGTGATATGGGACCTATATGGTCACACACACATAGGAACTCACCTAGAAGAGGGGTTGAGATCTTAATGACAATTGAATTAAGTATGGAAGTGTTTAGGTATATGATTCATGCAGCAAAAAGCCTAAAAACACTGCCAAACAGTTGTCTTAAGGGTTTATACAGGCGTCTCGAGAGTGCCAAATGGCCATGTCAAGTGTGGAGACGAGCATTTGTAGATTCAGGGTTGATTTGAGTTGAAATTGGCTAAGAAGCAAATCGACCCAACCGACTGGCTAGATTCAGATCACCAGATGATCATCTGGGTGACTCAGATAGCCATCTCAATGGGTGAGATGGTCAAATTTTGATCAAGGGAAGGTTCTAGACATTTCACTATTTGTTTCACTTGTACATTACTTGTTGTGGAAGGAAAATAATGTCCAACATTGATGGGAATTGAATTGCCAATTTTCTGTACAATTGGAAAGTGCAAAACAACCATCTTGCTGAGTAAGATGACTTTCTTTCATCTCATACGACCAACTCTACGGGCGAGATGACCGTCTCGTGTGTCGCATGTTGCAAGGTTTCCAAATGTTTTGCAAAATTTTGAGATCTTCTGGTCCTTTCCACTCCCACACTGACTGGGAACCCTGAACCTGACCTCTACTACAAATAGTGGAGTACTGGGGGCTTCCCAGAGTACAACACAAACTGTTGAGAATCAGTTGCTCTAACAAACATTGTCCTCTCTAGTTGTGGTAACCATGAGAGCCCAAGAAAGTCCTACCCAACTAGGGAGGGATATCCACGGGAGAGGGACAACTAAGGATCATTGTTGTTGGAGAGTAGGTTTGTGACTAGTACACCAAAGGGAGGGACAACTCCTTCCTATCCATTCTAGTAGGACAACAAGAGTTCTAGTTTATTCATGTGGACTAGACTAGAGGCAGGAGGTCGATGGCTGCTGTTAGGAGGAAACATCAACTCGTGGTCTATGGCAAGTTCTGAGGAGTCATTGCCGCGGTTGTTCGAGTCTGTTGTCCATAGAGGAGCAGTCAGATGAGACCCATCGCAACTACAAGCTGCACAACCATCGTCCAAGATAGAGTGCACATCTACATTGATGAGGATTGTCATTGGACTTGTTCCATGATCAAGTATACCTTTGTGAAACCATCCTTCCCATTTCATAGTTATTGATGCGATCTACTAGTTAATGGGAAATATGTCAGTTAAATTTTTGTTTCTGCTGCCAATCTAATGTCATATTTCCCAATAGTGGTATCATAGCCACGTCAATAATTATGTTTTGGGATAATTGATATGATCGGATTTTTGGTTTTATCGAGTTTGTTTATTGCATGTGATGCAAATATTTACACTAGTTGATGTGCAAGCCCATCTAAATCACCACATAAATAACTCAAACAAATACATATGTAGGATATATATATATATATATATGCAAATTACACATGTAGCCATAAGATCACTTTTGATGTTGGATGTGAAGCATGGTTATGGCCAAAACCCCAGATTTGTGTGTCCATGGTTGTGGTTATTTATTCCTATTGTTAATCGGTATACGTACTGAGACTTTCTCTCCTTTCTAAATGTATATCAATGCTCTTCTTCCTATTTCCACTCTAATGTAAATTTCCCCGTATACAATGTAATAAGAAATAGGATAGTTTTAATTTATGTTTCGACGTGAGATGATGATCTACACAAAGGAAAAGTTACCGGCTTGTAAGATGACCCAATAGAATGGAGGACTAAGGAGGCTAGACAATAGGAGGATGAACCAATCGACTGGTGGCTCAACCGATCGGCTGGAGGTGTCCAGACACTGTTTGGACCTAAGAACTAGATAATCGTTTTAGAAGAGCCCACTCGAGCAACCAGGAGGTGAGTCGATTGGTTCAAGAGTTGAACCGATCAACCAAGATTGGTTAGAGCACAGATCTTCACCAAAATTAGGTTGCGTATGATGTGGACCATAGGTGGTAGTAATTCCTTATGGCTCTAAGGAATTATATTAGTATGGACATAACCATCACTTGTGTGTTCTATTTATGGCATGTTTGCATTTGTGATTATAGAATGTATATGATATGTACTAAGTATGTGGTGATTGGATAAAGTATATGTATTTGTATATATAAAAAACCCCTCAAATAAAATATTGAGGTTTAGATGCTTTCCATAAGAAACACACATGAAAAACTTGATTGACCAAACCTGGGCACGCCCTAGCGTTGTGCGCCATCTATCTTGTAAAAGTGTGATGGTAGATATGTGGGTCTGCCGTAGCAGGGTGCATATTTATCATGTTGGCTTTTGGGTCAGGCTTAACTAGGTGACCTTAATTGGATTAAGGACCTAGAAGCATATAGATGATCAATGATGAGGAGTTGTGCATATCATCTATCAAGAGTTGCATATGATGTAATTGGCAAAAGTTGCCTACCTGATTGAATCAAGTTTTGGGTGACATCCCTAGCCGACTAATGATTTTGATGATATTTGGATCTTGGCTCACTAGAAGATTTTACACTGCAATCGTATGAATTGATATTTGAGGGTTATCAATTTGAACAAAATGGTGGGAGAGATAGTTAATTAAATACCTAATTCATATATTCAAATTTTTATCAAATTAAACCAAATCAAACATGTTTTGAAAAGTTGCAATATTTTTTTGTGGAATCTAATGTCAAACACAAACACATTCAAATTACGACTAGTCCTTAAGAAGGACAAAACATGATAAAACTTGACAACTAGTAAGGACTTTGAGAAATGTTCTCATCAATGAGTGAAAGCACTATGCTCTTGATAGACCAATGCCAGAGGAATCCGCTCCAAAGGTTCCTAAGGCTAAATGGATGCTCATTGGAAGCATGCCAATGATGCCATAAACATTTGAATACCTAATTCTCTATTGTATGAACTATGAGTTGCATGAACAACATGAAAAACATGGACATTATCGAGATGGTAAAATATCTTAAGAATCATGTAAACAAAAGAAGGTATAATGTCTCGAAAGTGCTATTTGAGTGCTAACTAACAAAGGGAGGTCCAATAGAACCCCATGTGCTCAATGTGATTAAACATATGGAATGACTGGGATTTATCTCAGGTCAAGAGTTGACCATGAATATGATGATGCAAGCATTGCATGAATCATATAGTCAGTTTATCACATGCTTGGCATGTGGATGTCAATGCAAGAAAGAAGAAGGATAGATTTGTGATGATGATTAGTGGAAGTGAGTCCAAGGGCAAAGGCAAGGCTAAGAAGTGTTCTGAGGCTAAGATAAATTCCAAGTCTTCTACACTCAAGTTATGGAGAAGGGCAAGTGTAAAAGGAATATGTCCTTTTCACTTAAAGGATAAAGAAAAGGAAGTGCCACCGTTGTCACTTGTCTGGACATTTGAAAGAACTATCCTTCTTATAGAGGATCTCAAGAAGAAGATGGAGATAGAGATCTATACTTCAGGACATGAGAAGAAGTAAGCTAGAACTGTGTGGAGAAAGGGTTTCTACCTTTACAGTTGGGAGTTGTCATTCATGGGCACATAATAGAATCAATGAATTGCTATTATGTACATGCCATTGATGAAAACATAACATGTCTTGTATGACAAGAACATTATGTCTCATTTTAAAATATATGATCCTTTATGGAAATGAACTATGTCTTACAAACTATACTTGATAGTTGTAGAGACAAAGGTGTACATATTGAATGACTTGATGACTCAAACAAATCGAATACCTATAACACTATCATCTAGAGAACATAAACAAGAAATGCATTTCTAGAATCCATATTATGGTTATCTAGACTCTTTTGGTTACTAAACCAATAGATATATGCATGTCTTATTTTTGTGCAATATGACAAAAAGCATCTTCTCTAGATGTAGTGGGAGATTGACTATTCCATTAGTACTAGTACATACTAATGTACATATACCTTTTAGAATGAATGCTAAAGGTAGTTACAAGTATCTCATTATATTTACTAATGCGATCAATAGATATTGCAATTTGTATTTAATGAAATATAAGGTTGGATATTTTGAAGTGTTCAAGGAGATCATAAACGACATACATAACTAACTTGGTATAAGTATTAAGATACTTCGATGTGATTGATGTTGAAAGCTTTTTTAACAAAGAGTTTGAGAACCTCTGGGAGATAATGATAGTGTATCATGATGAACTCCACCTGAAACACAATGATAATGTATCATTAGAGTGTATCAGAAAGAAGGAATTATACCATGTTAAGTCATGGTCCAATTATGAACATATCTAGCTAATCTTCCAATATTCCTTTTGGAACATGCTTTACACTAAAATATTGTATCATGTAAATTGGTTCAAAAGACATCATATGAGATATGGCATGGGAAGTATCTTGGTATGTCTTTTATAATGATTAGGATTGAATGTTTGTATAAGAAAATAGTTTCTTAAAAGGCTTCATCCACAAATCACATGAATGTTATCTTGTTGAATACTACTTATATTCCAACCCGACAACAAAGTGTTTGTTGGTAGGATGTCTGAATTCCTAAATGGAAATTATTTACAAAGGAATCAATGGGAGTAAAAGTATAACTCAAAATATTCGAGACAAACAAGAAAACATAGAACCTAAAGAGGTCCACTAGGAACAAAACTAATCACAAGTTGTTGTGGAATCTCAAGCTCCTTATGTAAACACAGAACTCATAGTTCTCATAGAACACACCTTGAGTTTGAAATATTATGATATCTTATAACTCAAGAAGGCAGTAAGTTGATCATAGAGATGAGTCAACAACCTAAGTAGAAACTATTGAGGGATCAGAATTTGAAAAATGACTTCGAGCCATAGGATCAAAGATGGACTCCATGTACACTAACAAGGTATGACCTTGCTGGATCCACCTGAAGGGGTAAAATCCATTGGGTGCATTTGGGGTTTTGTAAGAAGACCAACTTGGAAAGGTAAATTGGCTGCAAAGAATTTCAAACTAGTTCAAAGTGTTGAACATGATGAAGTCTTTTCACCAGTTACCATGGTTAAATCCATTTGGATCATGCTTGTTGTTCCAACTTATTATGACTGTGAGATTTGGCATATGGATGTTAAAACCACATTCCTTAGTTGGAATAATAAATAGGATGTGTACATGACACGACCTAATGGTTTTATAAATCCATTAATTCAAATAAAGTTTATAAGCTACAAAGTCAATCTCTGGATTGAAGCAAGCATCTCATAATTGGAATCTTCTATTTGACAAGATAATCAAAGGGTTTGGCTTGAGTCAGAATGAAGATGAAATGTGTGATTACAAATGATTTAGTGGGAGCATATTAATATTCCACATAATGATGGGGAATAACATTCTTATCCTGCATATGTTAAAACCTGGCAAAGGAAAGTACCTTCTTCAGCCAGCCTCTGATGCGACTTATTGAGATATCGGTGTGTGGGAACATGGGTCTCCTGGGTTTACCATCCCTGCTATCTGGGCCTCTGCCTAGGAGGGTGGGTTTCCCTAGAAATAAAAAAAAGTACCTTCTAGATGAAGGGTTTAGGCGAAGCATCCTATGTGATGGGATCGAGGTCTATAGAGATAGATCTAGAAAGCTTCTTGACCTAAGTAAGAGCACATACATTGGTAAGATGTTGAAGGGTTTAACATGCTAGACTCAATGAGAGAAAATGTATCCATGATGCATGGAGTTAGTCTCTCAGGAGCCTAGTGTCCCAATTCTTGTGAAGAATAGGAACACACAGATAGATGCCATATGCATTCGTAATTGGATTTGTCTTGAATGCAATGTTATGTACTTGTCCCATTATCTCATATGTATTGGACATGACAAGAAGATATCTAGTAATCTCATATGTATTGGACATGGCAAGAGGCTATCCAGTCATCTCATATGTATTGGACATGATGAGAAGACATATATATACCTACCTAGCAATCGTGTATGTATTGGACATGACAAGAAGGTATATCTCAGATACCCGTGAGAGTCACTGACTACCATAAAGAACATCGTTAGGTGTGAGCACTTAAAGGATTGGTTCCTTGGTTATGGTAATAAGGAAGAGTTGGATGTAAGCTTACAAACTAACAAAACAATCACAATTTAGATTTATGTTTGATGACAAATGAGAACTGTAAGCTAGAAAGGGTTCTAAGCTAATGACAGTTGTTCAAATCTACAAAAGAATCTGAGTAGCTCTGTTTTATAAGAACAACAAAGGATATGTATGAATCAAGAAGTTCATATGGGTGAACTTGTGTGAGGTTTCAACCATTGATGACATAGTAGAAATACTGATGACAACAATGGAGCTACTAGTTGGGTTGGGAATCTCAGATCAAATACTACAAAAATTCCATATCATATGTATAGTCATACATCAAAGAGATGTGAAAATTGCAAAATATCAACTAATGGCAAACATTGCTAAACCTACTATAAAAGTACTTTTGCAACAGAAGCATGATGGTCATGTTAGATCACTCGGGATGATATTCATGGGTGATTGACTCTAAGTGCAAGTGGGAATCTATTGGTATGTATGCCCAGAGATCCGATCAACATGTAATTGATTTGGTTAATTATAAATGAAACCTTCCAAATTATTTTGTTTAATTCAATTATGAGATAACAATGTAACATTATAAAATGTCTAGAGAATAGTATTACTCAGTGATGTATGTCTTCAAGTATTAGACTAAGACAAATGAGATCACACGGATGTTAAGAGTACACACATATATTCTCATTATGTCCCTAATCGGTTGTTATTATGGAAGGTTGATAGATAATAATAACAAATAAGATCAGAGTGTCGTTTGGTTGATGACTGAATCTCATTGGTCATGATATGGCAATATCAAACCAAGCACACAGACGCATGTTAGAGAACAGTGTATCAAATAGACCCACCATGAGACTAATACATGGAAGCCATCATCATGGAAGTCATAGTCAACTCTCACAGTGATGGTGGTGGTTGTGGTTCTTAAGCTTGAATTCAATACACTCATCACATGTCGTTTGATAGACTTTGACATCATCAAATGCAATCCTTAAACATGGGTTGTTACAACGGTGATGATTGGGTGACTTCAAGACATGGGGAATGATTATAAGTGGTAGAGAAGGGATGTGTCTCTCCTATAGGAGTATGATATCCAAGGCCTCTTGATTAGTGAGACTGAGAAAAGTATGGCCATATGCATGTGAGTCTATATATGATATTAAGCTTACATTTATCTCATGTAGTCTGCCCTGGTTCAAGAAACAAGATTGAATAATAATAATGGGGATGATTGCTCCATGCCTCTAGTTCAAACTGGATATCAGTGACAAAGGAACTATACAAACACTATAATACCATTAACAAATTGTAGGTTGAACTTGCTACCTAACTTTCCATTCACTTGGGTAGCCCTGATGTGTCACTAGGCACCACTCTTTGCTTGTGATGTCATAAGTTGTTATGGACATTCACTACTAATATGATATGGGACCTATAGGGTCACTCACATAGGAACTCACCTAGAAGAGGGGTTTAGATCTTGAGTGACAATTGAATTAAGTACTAAAGTGTTTAGGTATTTGATTCATGCAACAAAAATCCTGAAAACACTACCAAACAACTGTTTCAAGGGCTGAGATGGGCGTCTGGAGAGTGCCAAATGGCCCTCTCAAGTGTGGAGATGGGAATCTACAAATTCAAGGTTGATTTGAGTTGAAATTGGCTAAGAAGTGAACTGACCCAACCGACTGTCTTGACTCAGATCACCAGATGACTATCTGAGTGACCGAGACGACCATATCGCATGGGAAAGATGGTCCAATTTGATCAAGGGAAGGTTCTAGACATTTCCTTATTTGTTTCACTTGTACATTACTTGTTGGGGAAAGAAAACAATGTCCAACATTGATGGGAATTGAGTTACCAATTTTGTGTACATCTGGAAAGTATGAAATGACTATCTTACTGAGTGAGATGACCGTCTCACATCCCAGATGACTATCTCAGTGGGCTAGATGACCGTCTTGACTATCGTAGGTAGTAAAGTTTCTAGAATTATTGGAGAAATTCGAGATCTTTTGGTCCTTTCCACCCTGCACCGACTGGAAACCATGAACCTAGCCTCTACAATAAATAGATGAGTATTGGGGCTTCCTAGAGAACAACATAGATAATTAAGAATAAATTTCTCTGAAAAATGTTCTCCTCTTAGTTGTGATAATCACAAGAGTACAGACAAGTCCTACCTGACTAGGGAGGGATAGCCACAGGAGAGGAACAACTCATGTGACAAGGAAGAGCAGGTTGGTGATTAGTACGCTAACAAGAGGGACAACTCCTTGCTATCCGTTCTAGGAGGATGGCAGGAGTTCTAATTGGTCAATGTGGACTACTCTAGAGGCAGGAGTCCTTTGGCTACTGCTAGGAGGGCAACATTAACTCACAGATCATGGTGAGATATGAGGAGTTGTTGTAGTAGTTGTCTGAGTGTGTTGTCCATATAGGAACTTTTAGACGAGTCCCAATGCAACTAGGAGCTGCACAGACACTGTCAAATACAGAGCGCATATCTACATCTATGAGGATTGTCACTAGACTTTCTCTAAGACCAAGTATATTTTCATGAAACCATCCTTCCCATTGCATAGTTATTGTCGTGATCTACTGGTTAATGGGAAATATGTTGGTAAAAATTTTGTTTCTACTACCTATCTGATGTCATATTTCCCAACAATAAAAACCCTTGTTCAAGGTCGCATTGAGTTGTGTCAAAGTTCATCAAATGACATGTGATGAGTTGAGGAACTTCATGTATAAGAACCACAATCACCACTATCACTTTAAGAGATGATTTTGACTACCATTTATTGGTTCCATCTATCATACTCAAGGTGGATTTGTCTGATACATTATTATCTAACAAGTACCAATGTGTTTGACTTGATATCCAATATCATGACTAGTGAGACTCTGTCATTAGTCAATATACATTATAGTCTTATGCATCATTGTTGTCTATTTTGCTTCCACAATAATATTTGACTAGGGAAATAACAAGAATGTATATACTCTTATGATACATATGATCTCATTGTTCAGGTCATCAACCTAAAAACATATTCATCAAGTAAAATTATTCTTTAGACATTTATCTTGTTATATAATAATCTCATAATTGAACAAACATAATAGACGTAGTTGCCTTTATTATTAATCAAATCAAGTACATGATGCCACATTACAATCATCATATGACTGTCTCTCTGGTCATACATACGAAAATATGGTCAAGCTACTTCGTCCCTCTCCCTTACGGTCGATCCACTTCTTACCTCATCGAACATGAGGAAGGAGAGCAACATGAAGTGTGGCAGTCTCGGTCGGTGCGCTCCAAGCTTCCTCACACCATGGGTGCGGTGCTTTAGAGAATTCCCTATTCCCCTGTTTTAGACATTAGGTAGACCCTAGATAGTGGGGGGAAGTTCCTTTTCCACCCCTGGGACAAATGGATGGTGTCACTAGTTTCTTAGGATCATGGATTCTTGAGACTTCGACAAAGCATCAGGCATAGGACATCCTCTCCAGATGGGCACTCCCACTTCCACTTAGAGCCAATCACCCATGAATCTAATTCCAAGTGATCTAACATGACCATTATGTTTCTTCTTCCAAAGTGCTATTATAAGTGGATCAACAACATGTTTTTATATCGACACTCTATAAATGTTCACATCTCCTCACTGTATGATTTCTTGTATGGCATGGAAACCCGAAGTAAATGCATGGAACTATGATGTGCTCTATGTTCCTTTGATTGTGCAATGGCTCCATTTTTGTCACAATAAAACTCTATCACATCACTAATGCTTGGAACCACTCCAAGTTCATTGATGAAATTCTTGATCCAGAAACTTCCTTTTTTGTACTCTAGGCAATAATGTAGTAAACTTCTATTGTAGAATCAACAACAATCTCTTGCTTGTAACTTTTTCAACTTGCATCTATGTTGTTAAGGAAAAATACAAATATAGATTGTGGTCAATAATCATCTTTGTTAGTTTGGAAGCTTGCATCGGTGTAACCCTTTCCACCCAACCCTTCCTCATTGACATAAACAAGGAATTGATCCTTAGTCCTTCTCAACTACTTAAGGATGTTCTTTACGATAGTCTAGTAACCATCATTGGGATTTAGTAGATATCTTCTTGGCATGCCAAAAGCTTACAAGACATTAGGATGAGTGCATAACTTTGCATACATGATTGATTCAATTGTGGATGCATGTGGAATCTTACTCATGCTTTCCTGGTCTTCACAAGAACTAGGACATTATTATCTAGAGAGACTAATTCCATGAGACATGGGTAAATTTCCTCTCTTTGAGTCCTTCATGTTGAACCTTTTCAATACTTTGTCAATGTGTGTAATGTATCTTAGGCTAAGAAAGTTTCTAGATCTATCTCTATATAGCTTAGTTCCTAAGTTATCAATGCTTTGCCTAAGTCCTTCATAGAGAAGGTATCTCCCAACCTGGTCTATACCATTTGTAGGGTAGGGATGTCATTCCCCATGAATAGTATGTCATCTACATACAATATGAGGAATGCAATTATTCTTCCACTATATAAAGTTAGAAAATAACATGTAGGGAGCGAGTTGAATTGCTAGGGTATAGTGCTAGTTGTATGTATTTCTTTGTCTCCTAATAATTTGTTAGGAGGGTCGGAATAAAATTTACCAAATTTTTACAATTATGCTCCCACTAATCTTCTTGTAAAAACATGGTTCATGTTTATTTTGACTAAAGACAAATTCTTTGACCGTCTAATCAAATCAAAGATTCAAGCTCCAATACGCTTGCTTCAATCCATAGATTGACCTTTATAGCTTACAAATTTTTTTGACTTCTATTGGAAGTATAAAACCTTTGGGTTGCATCATGTAACATACAGAAGGATATTCCTATTAAGGAAAGAAGTTTTAACTTCCATCTGTCCATTCTTGTAGTCATAATAAGTTGCAATGGAAAGCATGATTCTAATGGATTCAACCATGGCAACTGGAGAAAAGGATTCTTTATAGTCAATACCCTCAAATTGTTTGAAATTCATTGCAACCAATCAATATTTATATATTTGTACATTACCATCCATCTTAGTCTTCTTCTTTAAGACCCATTTGCACCATATGGGTTTTACCCCTTTAGGTGGATCCACCAAGGTCCATACTTTGTTGTCGTACATGGAGTGCATCTCAAATCTTATGGCCTTGATTAAGCCATTTCTTAGACTCTGGTCCCTCAATAGCTTCTAGGTAAGTTGTTGGCTCATCATCTACGACCTACTCATTACCTTTTTGAGTCAGAAGATATCCAAACCTTTCAGGCTCAAGGCATGTCCAACCAGATCTATGAGGTTCACATGTTACATGAGGAACTTGATGTTCCACAACGTTTTATGACTCTCCTTGTTCCTTTTATTCTTTTATAGGTTCAATAATTTTTTGTGGTCTCAAATTTATTTAAGTTATACTTTTCTCCCACTGATTCCTTAAGAAATAAATTGCTTTTGTAAAAAATATAGCATCCCTGGAAATAACTACTTTGTTATCATATGGGTTATATAAGTAATATCCCTTAGTTTCCTTGGCATATCCAACAAAATAACATTTTTCTGATCTAGGACCAAGCTTTTCGTTAAACTTTTTTCTCACATAAGCTTCACATCACCAATTCTTTGTAAATGACACGTATGGATGCTTTATAGTCAATATCTCATATGGTGTCTTTTTAATCGATTTAGAAGGTATGTGATTAAGTTTAAACACTGGAGTTTCTATAGAATGTCCCCATAAAGGAGTCAGAACATCAAAAAAATTCGTCATTTGTCATATAATGTCTAATAGGGTGTGATTCCTTCTTTCTAATACACCATTATGTTTTGGTGTTCTACGTCGAGTCCATTGTGATATAATACCATAGTCTCTCAGAGGGTCCTCAAACTCCTCACTTAAGTAAAGTCCACCTCGATCATATGAAGTTCTTTAACACTTTTACAAAGTTGGTTATATAGTTCATTCATAAGATCCTTATAACTTTTAAATGGAATATGACTTGTATTTCATCAAACACACATATCCATATCTATTGAGATCATCATTAAATGTGATAAAGTAATGGTAACTATCTCTAGCATTTGTTCTAAAAGTTCCACATACATCAATATGTATGAGTCATAATAGATCACTCACTCTCTCACTATTTCTAGTGAAAGGAGCTTTTGTCATCTTTCCCAACAAACAAGACTCACATGCCTCTATTTCTAAGAACCTTGACCTGATTTTGGGGTAACCCTGTTTACTTTGACTTAAACATGTGCTTAGAACCTTGCTATAATGTTCTGTGATTAGGGCTTGGGGTGTGCTTAAGTTTCAAGTTTGATCGTATTTGGATGATGTTTGTGCTTTTTGTGCTAGTTTTCGTGCAAATTACAATTACCCAATATAGGGGGTTGATGTGAAATTTGCAACCTCTAGAGTGTTCCTTCTCTCTATTGGCTTCATGAGAGAGTGTGTGGTTCTTTGTAGCACGTAGTTTGACCATTTATTGAGTGTTCTTACCCTTAGTGGTGATTAGGGTTTACTAGGGTTGGTGTGCTTTGACTTAGTGACCTTTGGTGATTTGTCTCGACCTAGGCTGTGACCTAGGGCTTGTAGAGGGGGCGATGATGTTGAGACACTTCCCCTCAATGTGGTGTTCATGACCAAGATTGTCTTGGGTCAAGACAAAGGCTTGTGGAGGTGTGTTTTGAACTAGGTTTCTTGTGGTGGTTTTGGTGTCACAAACTAGTGGTGTTGTTAGGGTGAGTTGTGACCATGGAACCATTGGTGTATCGCGGTCACAAAATAGAGGGTGGATTTATTTGTGTGGTCAAGACACTACCTATAGTGTATCACCATGTCTTGCATGTCATGCTTAATTGGTTGCATGTGGTTGCATGTTGGTCCTTTTAGTAGACAAGTGTCTCTTTGGGGTCCTCTCTTGTTGACACCTCATCCTTTATCTTACCTCCCTCCTTCATTGCTATTTAAACCCTATTCTCTCCATGCAAGTGGTTCTTTCGCTCACCTTCTTCCTTCCTTCTCTTATTCTCGTCCTAGGAGCTTGGTGGAGCAAGAAGGAGTGTTCTTGGTGCCTTAGAGGTGGTTCATTCCTTGCATGTGGTGGTTGTGGTGATCATTTGGTCATCTCCAATCTAGGTGAGTGTTTATCTTCTTTCTTTGATGTTTTATTCAGATCTTCCACCCCATCTTCTTCCTCTTTCTCAGCCTTAGGATGTGTTTTGACGTCGTTCTTAAGAGTAAGCTCCTCATCACAAGGGTAATAGGCCATGTTTTGACAAGGTGACACCCAAGTGCGAGGAAGTTTCTTCTCTCTTTTCCACCTTCTTTCTTTTGGTTTGGTTTTGAGTTTTTACACTCTTTCTTGAGATACTATTTGACCTTGGTGTCCTCTTTTTCTTGAGGTGCTCTTGTGGCTGAGTATGGAGCTTTTGGTGGAGCTTTTCCAAACCTTTGATCATGTGCTTGGAGCTTTGGGGGTGATATTCTTAAGGCGAGTTATATAACACTAAACCTACTCTATTATTGCACTTATTTATAATTATTATTATTGTCTTCTTCCTATACATTACCTTCACACCTTGCTTGTATTTAGTGGTAATCTCTAGAGTTTGTTTGGTGGTGATACCTTGCTTGGTTTGAAAGTAATCTGAAACCCTAATCTTTTGTACCTGTTTTGGTAGATGATGTGCTGTGAAGGTTCTTCCCCATGTTTTTCTCTTTACCTTACCCTCAGGCATGATGTTTGTACACCTAGAAGTTTGAGGGATGTTAGATTTAGTTTTGGTTATCTTGAGGTTGATTTTCTCTTCCTTGTCTAAGGTTCTTCCTTCATAGATTCTTGACTCGTGACTTAGGATTTTGGTGACTTGTTGTATGTGATCTTTTCTTCATCGTAACCATAGTTTCACCTTCAGTTTCAGTTCTATTTTGGCAACCTTGGTAAAGCATCTTGGGAGGTTGTGACACTCCCCTCATGATAGTGGTGACCTTGATAGCTTTTGGGTCCGATATGCTCCTTTGAGGATGAGTTTGACCTAGTGTTGTTAGGTTGAGACCCTTGGTAGTTGGTTGCCAAGTTTCCATTGGTGTTGGGACTTTTTTTCTATTTTGCTTTAGTTAAGAGTAACCCTATAAGTAGGGTCATGACCATGATGGTCTTGGCTCATGACATGGGTGAAGGTTGATCGTCTTGGGTCATGACATAGGTTGGGGTCAAGACACCTCTGGTTGAGATTCTTAGGTGAAACCCTAACTCTGTGTCACGGGCCCGACATGGTCTAGATGTTGAAGGTCACAACATGTGCTTGATAGTTGAGGCACATGAGGGTCGCGGTCACAACATGGACCATGGTATGTGATGGCAACCTATCTGGTTAGGTGGCCAACATAGGGTGGAGATCTTCAACATCTGGTGACCATGACCCTCATGTGCATCAATTGACCATCACATGTCGTGACCTTCAACATCTTGACCATGTCACACCCGCAACACTTAGGGTTAGGGTCCTACCTAAGCACCTCTACCAGAGGTGTCTCAACCCCAATCTATGTCGCGACCCAAGATAATCAAACTTCACCCATGTAGCAACCTAAGACCATCATGGTTGTGACCCTACTTCTAGGGTGAGTCTCAACTCATGAAAAATAGAAACAAAGCCCCAACACCAAGGGTAACTCGACTACCACACACAAAGTTCTCAACCTAACATCACAAGGTCAAACTCAGCCTCAAAGGAGCATCTCGACCCCTAAAGCCATCAAGGTTGCCACTATCATGAGGGGAGTGTCATGACCTCCCAAGATGCTCCACCTAGGTCACCAAAATAGAATAGAAATTGAAGGTGAAACCATGGTTATCATAAAGAAAAGGTCACATACAACTGGTCACCAAAACCCTAAGTCATGGGTCAAGAAACTACCAAGGAAGAACCTTATCCAAGGAAGAGAAAACCAAGCTCAAGATAACCCAAACCGAACGTAACATCCCTCAAAATGCTAGGTGTACAAACACCATGCTTGAGGGCAAGGTAAAGATCAAAACATGGGGAAGAACCTTCACAACACATCATCTACCAAAATGGGTACAAAAGGTTAGGGTTTTGGATTGCTTTCAAACCAAGCAAGGGATCACCACCAAACAAACTCTAGATATTATAACTAAACACAAGGAAGGTGTGAAGGGAACTTAGAGGAAGAAGATAGTAATAAAAATTATAAAGAAGCGCAATAATAGAGTAGGTTTAGTGTTATATAACCTGCCTTAAGAAGATCACCACTAAAGCTCTAAGGACATGATCGAAGGGTTGGAAAAACTCTACTAAAAGCTCCACACTCGGCCAAAAGATCAACTCAAGAACAATAGGACACCAAGGTCAAATGGTAGATCAAGAAAGAAAGAAAAAACTCAAAACTGAACCAAAGGAAAGAAAGGTGAAAAGTGAGAAGAAACTCCCTTTCACTTGGATGTTACCTTCTCAAAACATGACCTATTACCCTCATGATGAGGAGCTTACTCTCAAGAACGACCACCATGTCAAAATACAGTCTATGGTCAAGAAAGGGGAAGAAGATGGGAAGGAATACTTGAAGAAATCATGAAAGAAAGAAGATAAACACTCACCAAGATTGGTGATGACCAAGGATCACTACAACCGCAACATGCAAGGAATGAACCACCTCCAAGGCACCAAGAACACTACTTCTTGCTCCACCAAGCTCCAAGGATGAGCACACGATAAGGGAGGAAGAAGGTGACCAA
The DNA here is from genome assembly GCA_963693085.1 of Alisma plantago-aquatica. Taxonomy (NCBI): domain Eukaryota; kingdom Viridiplantae; phylum Streptophyta; class Magnoliopsida; order Alismatales; family Alismataceae; genus Alisma; species Alisma plantago-aquatica. The sequence continues at coordinate 581,781,184 of OY856413.1, forward strand.
AATGAACCAATTTCATGGATAGAAGAGGGTTCATATAGCAAAGGAGGAGGGAGGTAAGACAAAGGATGAGGTGTAAACAAAATAGGGTTTGAAAGAGACACTTTTCCACTAAAAGGACCAACATGCAACCACATGAAACCACATGCAACCATTTAAGCATCACATGAAAGACATGGTGATACACTCTCGGTAGTGTCCCAATCACCCAAACAACTCCACACTTTATGTTACAACCATGACATACCAAGGGTTCCATGGTCGCGACACACCCTAACAACACCAGTTGGTCGTGACACCAAAACCACGACAAGCAACATAGGTCAAAACACACCTCCCCAAGCCTTTGTCTCAACCCAAGACAACCTTGGTCATGACCACCACACCAAGGGGAAGTGTCTCGACTGTGACACCCCCTCAGCTAGCCCTAGGTCGAGACAATCTACCAAAGGTCACTAGGTCAAAGTACACAAACCCTAGTAAACCCTAATCACCACTCATAGTGAAACCACTCTACCAAGGGTCAAAAAAAGTGCGTCAAAGCACAACACACTCTCTCATGAAGCCAAGAGTTTGAGAACCCATTACACTAAATGAGATTACTCAAAACATAAAACACAATTGATCTCTAATTAATCACATACCCAAAAATATGGGTAAATTAAAATAGATTTCAACATCAACACTCGCTCAGAAACATTTACATAAGAGCCCAACATATTTCTTGTATCCATACTATGCCAAGAATTTGATACAAATTGTTCTATCACCTTAGCCACAACATATATACATAGGAGAACAATATTCATGTTTGCCACACAAACAAGCATTAACATGCTGACAAAAGTTTGATTCATTTGAAAAATGATATACAAACTTTTCCTTCCCAGACCTAAGAGTACAGGGATTTCTCTAGGACACACTAGACATCTAATCAACTTTCTTAAAGATTCATTACTGTAGTTCCTCTTTACTTCCATAGTTCTATTGTTGTCATTGTCGATTACCGAAAAAGATGTGGCTAACCACAAGGATGAGACCTATGTCCCAGCAAGAGATGTAACCCCAACAATGCTTATTGATTACAACATTTTAAATAGTAGATAATTGAGTAGTTGGAGTATTTAATAATCAATTGAATAGATTGAACATTTCAAGTATGCTAAACATATTAAGCAATTAATCTTAGCAACAAGTATGATTATCAATGTAGATATAGGTAACAAATAAATACATTTCTCTGGATAGATATCTACTCAAATTTCATCAAATTGCATCTAATAACAATCATCATCATTAATCTAACTATCATCATATTCCTTTCTAACAACACAAGCAATCTAGTAGCATAAGCATCCCTGGAATCATGAATATGTGTAGTAACATAACATGTTTATCAATATTTGCATGCCACATAAAGGGAACAAATCTATATCATAAATAGAACTAACATCATATCACAATTAACTATATAGGCATGATTAGCAATTTAAGCATTTCTAATTACTTAGGAATGGTTGGAAATATTAAACATAGCTAGCGGCATCATCTTAACTATAAGTGTATATATATCTAACAACATAGGCATGTTTACAACATGAGCATAACTACAACATAAGCATATATATCACCACTTATTATAATATACATGATCTCAGTGAAAAGAAAGAAAACAAGGGTTATCATCCAATATGAAGTGTTGTGTATAACCCTAAATATATATGCTACACGACTGCCTCACATCTTTTATTATGCACTGGGGAATTTGAATTGTATCATCCAAAGTCCAATCGACCCTATGAATGGCTATTCAGTTCCGTACAAGATCTAGGAGTGTCAATATCCTAAGATCTCACCCCCTCATTCAGGGTGAGTAAAAAGGTAGTGACATATTATTCAATGCTACCAATAAAACGACATATAGTCAAGATGCTAATAACTACTCTGCCCTTGGTACATGTCACAACACTAGAGAATAGACTCATACATGGTCGTTCTATAAGAGGCACCTACAGTTATACTGCTGTAACATCCCAGACCTGGGTTATGAATTAACCCTAGGTGTTTTGCCTAAATATGTAATTAAATTCTTGTGATTATCTTTTGGCATGTAATTAAGTTCCTAAGGAACATACATTTTCAATTCTGACCTTTTTAAAAACAATGATTGTTGTATTGTTTGGTAATACAGGGACCTATGTGCAAATTACCCAATTAGAGGGGTTAACTTGCAAATTACACAGGTTAAGATGTTCCTCTAACAATGAGACATCATATGAATGAATATGATGAGGTATGATGGATTTCCCAAGTTTGGGCACCAAGGTGCAGCTTGTGGAGCAATCCTTGTGCTTAAAACCCTAATTTTGGTGTAAAGTGCAATTTACCCAAAATGAGGGGTGCAACTTGTGATATACACTTTCTAGAAAATCTTTTATGACTTTTGACATCATTTAAAGTTATAATAATGAAGGAGGCACTTCATTTGAATAATCATATTATAAGAAATACCTTTGTAATTAAACCACCAAAGTTGTAAGTAAAGGAGACCCTTATATGTATATGTGCACCATAGTGACAAGTTGACCTTCCTTGCCTTTAGTCCTTGGTCTTAGAAGAAGTTTTACCTTAGATATGAATAGGAGGGAAGTGCCTAAAAGAAAGGAAGGACCTAGTTGTGAAAAGGAGGAGTAAGTTGTCCTTATGATGAAAATAACCTCAAAGTATATATGATCCTTTCCTTTGCAACCAAAGGCAACGTTTCCTTTCTTCCCTTCTTATTCCCTTGCTTAGACCGACTTAGGACAGAGCTCAAGAGTAGAGGAAGACGACCAAGTTCATCTAGGTAAGCTTTTATCATCATCTTGCTCGAATTCATGGAGGAAACCAGGTTACAAGGTTGGTTTCATGGTTATCTTACTTAGTTTTCTCTTCCTAGCCGATCCTTCCCAACTTTTCCTTGAAGAAACAACCTTGGATGACCTGTGGAGCTCAAGCCACCATTAAAGTTTCGAATCTTGGAAGCTTGGAGTTCTAGGAACAACGTTTGAGGCGGGTTTTATAACTCTACACCTTGCTTTGTTATGCATACTTTGATTCTTGCAAATAATAGTTAGTTCTTCTTCTTCACCATCTTTCTTTGCACTCTTGCAAGCTTTTTCATGAAGAACAGACCTTGGTTTCAAGGTTGAAGATGAAGGGCGTTAATACCTACGTTGGTCCTTATCCAACTTTATTAAATGATCTTGGACCAATAGGTCTAAATGGTTTGCAACCGTTTGAACTCAAGTGGGTTCACACTCGTTTAAGCTCAAATGGGTTCACACTCGTTTGAACTCAAGTGGGTTCACACTCGTTTAAGCTCAAGTGGGTTCACACTCATTTAAGCTCAAGTGGGTTCACACTCGTTTAATCTCATGTGGGTTCACACTCGTTTGAAATCAAGTGGGTTCACACTCGTTTAAGCTCAAGTGGGTTCACACTCGTTTGAAATCAAGTGGGTTCACACTCGTTTAAGCTCAAGTGGGTTCACACTCGTTTAAGGTCAAGTGGGTTCACACTCGTTTAAGCTCAAGTGGGTTCACACTCGTTTAAGCTCAAATGGGTTCACACTCATTTAGGCTCAAACGGGTTCACACCCGTTTAAGCTCAAACGGGTTCACACCCATTTAAGGTCAAATAGGTTCACACTCGTTTAAGGTCAAGTGGGTCCACATTCGTTTAAGGCTCAAATGGGTTCAAGGTCGTTTGAGATTAAATGAGTTCAAGGTCTTTTAAAACCTAAATGGGTTGAAGGTTGAAGGTTAAACCCTAAACCAATTGGAGATTTTCAAGGTTGTTTATACTTAATCACTTGAAGGTGTAAATGGTTCAATGATGATCTAATCTAAACTCTAATGGTAACTTAAGACATTAAGGGACTAAATGACTAATGAATTGACCCATGATGATCAATGGGTAAATTACCAAAATGCCCTTGAGGGGTTAATTTGAGTAATACCTTGTTTTAATCAAACCCTAATCACTTGATAGTGATGATTTGGTTTATGTTAATCAATGAGGACTTAAACCAACCCTATCTAGAGTGATATAATCACCATCTATTAGTAAGGAGAGAGAGAAAGTACCATTTATGGTTAAAACTCAAATAAAGTACCTTCAATGTATATGAATATGCAGGATTAGGGCATGATCCACTTATGAGAGATCATTAAAACCCTAATTAAGATGATTGATGAGTCTTAACCTAATTTGAAAGCATCAATGATGATGTTTCTCATTCATGATGATACTATGAGCTCATTTCACTATGATGTGAATAGTAAACCCTAGTTCTAGGGTAATCATGAGTAATGTGAATAGTAAACCCTAGTTTTAGGGTAATCATGAGTAATGTGAATAGTAAACCCTAGTTTTAGGGTAATCATGGGTAATGTGAATAGTAAACCCTAGTTTTAGGGTAATCATGGGTAATGTGAATAGTAAACCCTAGTTTTAGGGTAATCATGAGTAATGTGAATAGTAAACCCTAGTTTTAGGGTAATCATGAGTAATGTGAATAGTAAACCCTAGTTTTAGGGTAATCATGAGTAATGTGAATAGTAAACCCTAGTTTTAGGGTAATCATGAGTAATGTGAATAGTAAACCCTAGTTTTAGGGTAATCATGAGTAATGTGAATAGTAAACCCTAGTTTTAGGGTAATCATGAGTAATGTGAATAGTAAACCCTAGTTTTAGGGTAATCATGAGTAATGTGAATAGTAAACCCTAGTTTAGGGTAATCATGAGTAATGTGAATAGTAAACCCTAGTTTTAGGGTAATCATGAGTAATGTGAATAGTAAACCCTAGTTTTAGGGTAATCATGAGTAATATGTATAGTAAACCCTAGTTTTAGGGTAATCATGAGTAATGTGAATAGTAAACCCTAGTTTTAGGGTAATCATGAGTAATGTGAATAGTAAACCCTAGTTTTAGGGTAATCATGAGTAATGTGAATAGTAAACCCTAGTTCATGGTAATATGTTGAAATGAACAATAAACTCTAAACTCATGATTTTCCTTTAAGCATGTATTGTATGATCAAAATATGAGATGAGGAATCATTATTCCTAATCATAATGAAAGGTTGAATAACCCTAAATGATATAAACAAGGGAATCTTACCCTTTGTAAGGACATAAAAGTATAACCTTGAATTGAAAGGTTAATTCTGTCTTATTGACTACTAATCTGACTATGAATTGTTGACTATTATCAATTGATTTAATCATGAAGATTCTTATAAGAGAATAATCATATCCAGGTAAGGATCATGACATCATATCCATTGAAAGTATGTCAATAGCTTATGAACCGAAATAACTATGTTGCCTAGATGCAAGTGGCATCATATGAAACTGATATGCCTTGAGGGCCATGAATGACATCAAGGTCATGCTAATAGATGACTTGATGTTGACATGTCACTTGATAGCAAGTGTTATGATGATATAAGGGTGTAAGTAACCATGTTCCTGAATCATAGTGATAAGATGATTAAGAATTGATATCCATCTGATAACTGATATGAGTAATACATGTTACATTTAGTATTCTTCTGTTATAGCCATGTTTAGTACTTGAATGTTTGGAAACATGTATGATGCTAAAATAATAATGAAATGTACCTAATAACCAAGTATAATCATATCATGTAGAGCCCTGATCATAGATCCATCATTGTCAGGAGTTAAATGATGGTGAAACAGGTTTTCTTAAGGGAACTCCTGGATCACATACTTTTGAGTGTGTGGGGAATATGGATGTGAATACCCTTACATCCTAGTGTAGAAGTTGATGTGGATATATCTTAATCCATCAACCCATCACTATGTGTTTATGCTGGGGTGATGTAACACTATTCTCCCGAGGAAATCTTTTATACCGCATCGATGAGAGATAAACATGAAATCTTTCGATAGAGAAGAGAGTGCAGAATGCCACTGTGACTCTAATAATGAAGTACCAGAATACCCTGGTGAGCTATAATAGCAGAGACACTAGATGTCCTGCATGTTTATCCTCATTCTGACTGAGGTAGTTGAAGGTCATGAGAATCCGGCTCTTTCGATGACCTAGTATGATACCGATGTGACTTACTAGTGATCGGTTGTAGCATGAGCAGTATACCTCATCTCCGCAGGGAATAATGATGTTTGTAAAACATAATCAACCGCGTATCATAACTGCTTAGGTTGAACTATGAAGAACATTGATTGTTATTACATCGCTTGCATTTAATATCTTGTTCAAGTATTAGTATACATGTTCTTGTTCAAGTATTAGTATACATGTTCTTCATATTCCTTAATAAAGGTGAGTAATTGTTATCAAGCCTGCTGTGAGTAATCTAAGTTACCTGCTCATGATATTCCTTTGATAGCTTTTAACAAAGTTTCTGGCGGAGAGTTATAACTCTCGTTGGGACAATTATTTGAAATTGTCTCACCCCGTAGATTTCTACCTTTAGGTGGACGTCGAGGTCGAAGGAATCGATCTGCAGGTGGACAGCAGTAGCAGCAGCAAAACCAAGAGCAGCAGTGATTTCAGGTGTAAACACTGTGCTGTCTAGTCTTGTAGTTAGAATAGTCTTATGTTGTCTCTGTACACTCAGGTCCTAGGAGTTTGTTGATCTGATAATTTTGAAGTCTTGAGATTTTGTATCCTAATGTATATAATCACTCGAGAACAGTTCATCTTACTTTTATAAAAGGAGTTTTAGGTTTTTGAGATCTTATTTTCGAAAAGTTTTAATTTCTCGTGATTTTTCGTATTCCGCTGTTAATCGAATCGCTTCCGCTATGTTTATCTTGTGTTTTGGAGATCAGAGCCCACAACTGCTACTTTTCACATTTCACAATATTCGAGGCATAACTATAGTCATCCTACATAACCTAGAATTGTGAATGACAAGGATATATCCTCAACTTGCCACCCCTACATACACATCAATATACACTCTGAGTTTCCCTTAGAAATACTCGTTTCACCATCCAGCAAGTTCCGACACTAAAGATGGTTATACGGCATACGAAACTACATGATTTGAGTTTTACTTGATTAGTTATTTCCAATTGGGTGAATTAATGATGCATTAAACAAGTGGACATACAATCCCAAATTCATATCAAGAAAACATTACTATATAACAACTTCAAAAGATAGAAAACACATGAGACATAATTTCTCATCTCAACATCACATGGAAGTATTCACCAGCCAATCAAGATATTATACTTATCATCAAATCATCATTACGTGATATTATTGTCTTGCCATTCATGGGACTATCACAACAGAAAAAAGACTAATTATCTACAATTTTTTGCCTACATATGTGTTATATATAGTTAAAGAACATCTTATCCTACAAACCATGTAATTGTAAATGAATGAAATGTAGTCAGACGTGTGCTACTCAATTAACTATAAAATTGACTACAATTTTTAAATGTCATCCTGAATTATTTCTGGGGTGCTAAATTTTGACTTCATCCTACCCATTAATACTACTTTAAACCATCAAACTTCCTATTGATCTTTTTAGTTTCCGTCAAGTTCCCACCTTTTCATTTTCACCTACCTAGAATCAACACCCAAAACCCCACCACACATAACTCTCCATTCTAATCGTGCATCTTCAGGTAGCCCCCTCCCCTCTTCTCTCAAAACAAGCCATGAGGATGCTCCCTTTCTTCTCCTTTCTACTTTGTTCTCTCTCTAGCTTTGATTGACGATACCAATTTGGGGGTGTAGATGAAGACCTTGACTAGTCAACTGAGGAGCATGACGACCAGTGTGGAGGTAAAGATCCTTCATTTAACCTAGACAATGATCGTGCTCATAAGTATGCAGAGCCATGTGATTTTCGTTAGAGGGTAAGGCCTCTCCCGCCGAAGGTCTATGTTTTTCTGAAGCGATACATAAACAATATTAAATTTTTATCAGAATGTTTTTCATGTTCCCTTTTTGGATTTCTAGACCGCAAGGCAACTGCTTAGTAAAAGGATTTCATACGTACTTGTTTCTAAATAAAGAAGAAAAATGTCACTTGTATTGGTTCCAGATGTATAAGCGGGTCTATATTCTCTAGTTTCCTTTTTAATAACATATATTGTGTAAGTAGTAAAGTCGCTTATAACGCAATTCATTTCTGGTTGAACAATGCTTGGCATTCTTTGAGAAATGAAACAATTTATCAGGAATGGAATAGAAAGCACAAAACATGAGTGGAGTTTAACAAGTTCAACTTCACAACCTAAGGTAATAAACTAAACATGAGCTCCTTTGCAACTGATTTGATTATGGTCATAGGTTAATTTGAACAAAGTCATTTAAATATTAATATATTTCTTTGCCCTTGTAAGACTTGACATATGTAATTGAGCTTTCATCTAGTTTTACAATTTTTGGTAAGCAAAACCTACATCATCTTTACACAGTCCAAATCTAGGGTCTAACATCATTTTGAAAATATTAACAAACCTAACTATGGTGAGGTTTCAAGTTATTCCTGATGTTCCATTTAAGAAAGACAACATGTAGTTGCAAGGAGCTAACATACATAGGATCCTTTACAATATACCGAACAATCATAGCACTGATGCAAAAAACTACAGATTCTAAGGGGTAAGTCAAGGATTTCTCACAAGAAGGGTGAGAAACTTTTGTCCTAATGGCGTCTACAAAGTGTAATGTAAAATATGCAACCTTAGCAAGGAGATGTATTTATTGAATATTTAACACATAAATTATTTTCATTTGTATTTGGAAAGCTCTCAAAAAGTGATATGTGAAAAGTTTCTTCTTAAACGTCAATTAACTTTGTGGTCCGAAAAATGTATTAGCCTCTAATACACAGGGCCTCACTTGATAAAAAACATGGCTTTCCTAGTGCATATAAGGAATATAGTGGATGTCCAATGTGACTATGACTATGTAAACCATTTTTTTGGGATGCAAAATACATTAATTTGATGCATATTTTTGCCCCCATTTTTTATCTTCTCATTACTCGAGGAATGGCTATTGGATTCTCTATGTTGCTGGCAATTGAGGAAACATCATGTATGTAATCTGACAAAAAAATCTACATGAAATAGATCCAAAAATATGATAATAAAAATAAACTACTGGCTTAAGTATCCCCACCAATTGGTGACTAATATTTTAGTGGCCATCTTGAGAAACTAATAATCTCACTTGTTCAAAGACTATTACAAACCCATTTATTAATGGTGCTAAGCCTCAATGACTTGAGCAGAACCAAATCCATTGTAATTAGTTGGGCTACTGGAAGCTCTATTTTCTTGACCAGCTCTGCAACACCCACGTTGTGAAGGGTGAAGCATTCATGGATCAAAATATGTTGTGGATCCATATGCATTACCATATCCACTTCTCTTGTATCCAGAACTATAACCAAAAACTAGGTTTCCAACAGTCTTATTTGTAGCACCAAGGGGAACCACTGCATCACGCCCTACTACTGCACCATAACCACTCTTCTTTGGATATTACCTATCATGTTTGATGTAACCACCATAACCATGTCCTTGATTCCTATATCTGACACCCAACCAGTTTGATCAGTAGATGCACCACAACCAACACAAGGCACACTCCTAAATCTGCTTTGGATATTACCTATCATGTTTGATGTAACCACCATAACCATGTCTCTACTTTGGATCCTTGTTCGATCACACATCCCTATTGGATTCCATTGTCATTATTTCTATTATATTCTATAAATATGTATGGTTTGCAGGCACAATAGGTTAGCACAGAGGAAGATAAGACTAATGTCAATAAAATATTATTGTTGTTAACTTATTAGGTTTCTATTGGGTGATAAATTTATGGATGCAAATAAAAAAATCACCAGCTGAACCATACAAGTGACTGGATATTCTAAAAGAATTGACATGCCTCTTGTGACCATAATAGGGAAACATGGTAGTCATTCCTTGAAACCATATTTAAGTATGAGATGCCCCTTATATGATCATTCTTTATCACTCTTTCAAATTATTTATTAGTATATAACATGATTCTCTTGCTATAATTATTTTACTCCTTTGGGAATGTATTTTATCCTTCGAACTGAATATTATGATTGAGTATTGCATAAGTTCAATGGAAGCTGATCATACAAAATTAAAATGATGGAGTTTTAGTAAAGATTTTTACTTTCTATTCCAGGAAGGATATCTCATGGTACTATGGATGAGTTTACCAAAAGATGTATGTTTGATCAAAATTATTGCATTCCTTCCAAAGTAAAAGAAATGTCATTATCAAGTTGGAAACATGGATGATTATGTTATTTCTTACTCTAAATCTATCAATTTAAGATATTTCATATCAGAAATTATGGAAAATATTATGAAATTGTCAATGAGAGATTGTTTTGGAAATATGTAAAACATCCATCAACAAACATAATGATGATGCATACCATAAACTTCCATTAAAAACTTTATATAATAAGTAGAAACTGATTTTGGCATCTTTTCATTCATACAAATTTCCTTTTTTTAAAAGAAATCTCTATATTGATTGGATCTTGTAAGAGATCATAGCTTTAAAACAGTTACAAAACTTTTGTTGGTAAGATCTAGTAATTATGAGTATATAGATGATTACAATTTGAAATCAATTCTTATTACTTAAATTATTGAATGGTGGTTCAACATGTTTTATAAACTTTGAGTAGTCTTTAAAGCTACCTGATTTGTATATTGAAACATACTAGAGTTTCTGTCCCTTTTCAATGACATTTATCCTAATCTTACACATCTTAATGAGATCAATACTATGAGTTGACAGCTTCTAGTATAACTATAACCATTTAGTTGTTATAAAGGTTGACTAATTCAATATGCAAACGAAAACTTGTAATCAACTTTGAGAATTGTATTAGTCCCAATATTTTTTTTCATAACTAACTTTCCTTCTATTATAACATTGTTTCTGACATTAATTTCATGAATTGTTTTTAACTAGAACCTACCTCTACAAAATAACTTTTCTAGAATACTTTGGCCTCAGCTGGAATGTATCTATAAAGGTTTGCAATCTCTGCAAAACACCCCTTCCACTAAATTGTAGCTTGGCGGAAGCTTTATTTCATTGTGCAACATTATTCCCTTTATAATTTATTTAATTTCTTAAGTCACATATTATATTCTCTTCATATACCACACTTGACTATGCCACTTGAATTTCTTTTTAAAGCATACTTCTAAAAACAAAAAACAAGGTGAACATTTACGTAGTTTTGTAAGTAATATGTATGACATATTCCTTTGAATTTTAATGCTTGCTCTTGTGTGAATTCTACAATTGATAATGTTGGCCACCGGTCATCCATTTTCTATGTGGTAATATTGATAATCTAGCAATATAACAAGCTTTTGACTTTGCTTACTCATCTTTGGTGTATTTACAAATTTGAATGTGTGGCAAAGGAGCTTGATAAGATTTAATATTGTGTTTGTACCATCTAATTTTCTTCAAGGTTATGACCAAAAAGCATGCCCATTTTTTAGCTCAGTCTGCTTAAAACCTTCATGTTTCTACTTTTTCAAACATACCATCAAATTACCATGATGTAGGTGCATGTCTCATTATTTCCTTTTATGAAGAATTTCATCCAGCTCATACAATCTTCTCGATAAAATTTATGTTAACTCTCAATAAAATCACCATGTTTCTAGACTGTTAGGGCCTGGTTATAGTCCCTCAACGCATGCAAGACATTCTATAGTTGTTATCCACACCTTGGGTAGGTTGTATCATCAATAATTTAACTTTTAAGCCTCCTATTGATTGATAGAATAACTTGATAACACCATGCTTTGGAAAATTTTGAATTTTCCAGGGATTAGTTTGCTGCATTTGAGCTTCGAAAAACCTCTTTTCTCTATGTTTAGTCCCCTCACATTAGTTTATATACTAATCTTATATGATATTATCTTCTCTGTTCCAATATAAATCGATGCTTTTGATCTGGAATGCTATTCATATATCCAACGGTTACATTTGCATTTCCTTTTTTTCATTATCCTAATGGTAGTGGTTCCTAATTGTTCTAGCATTGAATGGAATTGGGGTAGAAGGTGAGAATTTGATGAGAAAGTTCTCTTTCTAGCCTGGATTTCTATATGTTGTACAAGCATTTTTGCCATATAGCAATTGTGATACAAATGATAATCCTAGAAGTTCTCCTCTACTCATTTTTTGCCTTGTTTCAATTGACCCATCCTTTGTTTTTTTTGTGTCAATCATCATGTGTATAAATAATCCACTTTGAAATTGTTCAATATATCAATTTTCTATCTTGAATGTGATTTATATTACCAACCTTTCATTGTTGTGATATAAAAATTGTTTCTTCATGTTGGTTTTTTTGTATTGATTCTTCTGTGTCTCTCAGTCTAGAGTGATTCAAAGATAGAACTCATCCACTTATTTTTTAGGCTCAATTACCACCTTTCATTTATTGTATATCAAGTTCAGCTTATACAAAGCATTCCTTGGGAAAGTTATACCAAGTAGTCGATTTGTTGTAATCACAAGGATTCAGAAGCTAGGGTGTGTGCAAACATGTTAATAGTTCCTAGAGTAGTATCACAGTGAACACATTGTTGGTGGTAATAGCATGGATGATATCCTCTGTGATTTTGTTGAGGTAAGCCCTTCTAGAGTCTGATTTTAGGTTCTCTTAATAAACATATTAACATTTTTTCTCTTTGGTTGTTGTACATGTCATTGTTTCCAAGGTGAACAACAATATATTACACTACTATGGGATCCTAAATAATATATTATTAAGCATGCTCTATTCATCATCAAATTATATTGTTGTTTCAGACGTTCTATTGTGAAAGATTAGATAAATAATTGTTCTTATCTTCTACATCTTTTTATATCCTTTAAAGTATTTATTTTCTACATCTTAGTAAGGATGATAGGGAACTGTTCATTATTTCTATTTCCTTGCTCTGAATGAATAGTTTGTACCACATAATAAGCATGAAAAACTTATGCTTTCTATATGAATGTTTTGATTGTTGAAGTCAAACAAAGATCTATTTTCCTACTAATTTTGTGTGATTAGTAAAGATTAGGAACTTCCTTTAAAATTAGTACATAGTAGGTTGCTGAACTAATATCTTTACCCATGGGGTTAACTCCTATTGTTGTGCAAAGTTTGTGTCACTTGCATTGCTAAATCAATATCGGTCTCTGTGGGACTGAGGTGGTGGATTTTCTATATGAATGTGGTGATTGGTTCTATATGATGACTAGACATGTTTTTTGCTTGAGTTCAAGGTAATATGCTTTGAATTTCATTCAGTAAATCAAATGTCCAGCTAATACTTTTTGAAGTGTCTAGTCTTGTCTCCTTTCTATTGTTGTATGGTTAAACCTTCATGTTGCCCTAATGGTTGGATTTGAATGAGAGATTATACCTTTTGTTGTCTTTTCTATTTACAGCTTCTTTTTTCCCACTTCTGCTCTATTTTGGTTGCTAATGAAATCACTGAATGAAGACTCTCCAAACCAAGCTTACTTATCCAAAAAGAGAATATCTGAGAGGATCTAATTCCAAAGGGAAAACAAGAGTGCAATCTGAGGTGAATCCCTTCTTCTTTAGATTTAGAAGTTATACAGGCTCTGACATATTATCATTGTCTCTACAATACTATAGATTGAATGCAGTGCATCCTTAGACTTAAATAGTACTAGGAACTCATGATAAAGTTACTTGCATGTGTACACAACTTAATGTCTTGTTGATATTTCTCTTAATGATCATTGTTGTTCTTCTCAATGCAGATTGTTATGGATATGGACATGTTTGTTCTGAAGTACATGTAGTTGTGAAGTTAATTCTTCAAACTACCTCTCTAATGAACCTACCTTCATTGGCCCATTTTGTTTAAAAGAAACCAACTTCTAGGTAAGATCAGCGTTGGTTTTCGTGAATGACTTAAATTTGTCTCCCGCATTATCAACATTGCATTTAAATTTTAGAAGTGTTTATTTTGGACTTCCAACAACAATATCTAACCTTACTGAACTTTTACTCTAGCGGATCATAGTCTATTCTTCATCATTTATAAAATTAGGTCCACTAGTTATGATTTGACATTAGTATTCTCTTATTGTTTATGTGTTTTTCTCTACTATTTGCAACTTGATCATTCTTTGTTATCTTTTTTGTAGGTCAGGTTATCATCAACAGTAATATAAAGTGAGATGAGGTGAAAATATATGGAATTGGTTATCTATTTCATAGTTAAATACCACATTATTGAGTCCATGGGATATTGGTTAGCTATTTCATTATATAGCCCAACAAATGGCTATGAAAATTGGTCTCAACTATATAGATTCCACTGCGACCACCACTATGATGACGATGGAGGACGAGGTGTAAGTTGCTACCTTGGAGGAGCAAGGTAGAGCAAGATCAATCATTGAATCATGACATGATGTGTGGGATGTCAATGACCCTTCCAGGGAACCTTATCATTAGGTGATTATTTCATTAATCTAGATCATCCTCACTTTATTCAATTCAAGTGTTGTTATTTCCGATATTACAAAGGTATTCCCATATCATAGGTAATTATATCAATTTTCTTAATTTGTAGAATATTTATATGCATCCAATAGTAGTACAATAAGAATATCAAGAAATCAGCATGCAGAACTTTTAGCAAGGCAACTTGATCATTCAATATGTCCTTTTTTGTAGGTCAGGTTATTTGATGCCAAGAATGATTGTTGGAAGGCCTTCATATCACATCTTCATCCTAGAAAAAATGACCCATTGCATAACCTTGATGGGAGTACCATAGACTGGTGTTCATGTACATGTGAAAGATAAACAATAATTTCATTGACTTGTTCCTATACACGTCATTTTGTCATAATTAGTGTCATACTCTCTTACTTTCACCCGCATAACATAGATTAGGTTACCACAGGTTATGTTGTAGCTGGCTACCATATCTCTTGTACATGAACAACTACCACAACAAAAGGAACAGAGGATAAAGGAATTCTCAAATATATAGTCTCAGATTCACAAAATATGTGCTGAGATATATGAAACCTCAAATTTGGGGACCAAGTGGAACTGTCAATTGTTGATGAGAATGAATAGTCTTTAAAGAATCTCCATGAATATCAATATCAACTATAGGAGCTTCCTATGGCCAATCGGAAGCACAACACGGAGAAATTCTCTATTTTCAATCAAGAAGAGCAATACCTTAGCGGTCTTTCTCGTCTCCTGATGAGTTTATCAATGTTATCATATACATTGATGTTACAAGTGGTTGAATTAATACAAAAGCAAAATTATGATATAATATGATGCACAAGATCATGTGGGATGTAAAGTATGTAGTGGATAGAGGCAGACAGAAGAAGATATTGTATACATGTATCTTTTTTCCATTCATATTGTAAAATAGGGGCCATGTTAATGTCCTCCTTCTTGGTATGTATGCCCATAGAGCAAGTCATATGATGATTGTAATGGGATACTTTGTAAATGATTTGAATAATAATAAAGGCAATTTCCGATCTATATGTTTAAACTCTTTCTGAGATGATGGTGTAACATGATAGATGTCTAAAGAATTGTTTTACTCAAAGACGTATGATTTTGGGTTGAGGACCTAAACGATGAGATCATACAGATGTTAAGATTATACATTCTTGTTTAGTCCCTAGTCGGTTGTTATTGTGGAAATAACCATAGACATCAATAACACTGAAGACTAGATTGTGTGTTGGTTGATAACATAATCTCATTAGTCATGATATAGTGATATCAAACCAAGCACATAGGTACTTGTTAGATAACAAGGTACCAGACAGACCCACCGTGAGAGTGACATATGGAACCATGACTTGGTAATCACAGTCAGCTCTCACAGTGATGGTGGTGAGTGTGATTCTTAGACCTGAAATCACTACACTCAACACATGTTGTTGGGTACACTTTGACATCATCAAACGCAGTCCTGAAACATGGGTTGTTATAAAGGTGATGATTGGGTGGCTTTGACACATGGGGCTTTTGAGGGGTGAGTGATAGATATGGGATTTGTCCCTCCTGAGGGAGTTTGATGTCATTGGCCACTTGATGAGTAGGATTGAGAAAGGCATGCAGATGCACGTGTGAATCAATATGTGATATTGATGTCACACACATCTCACCCAGTCTGCTCTGAGATCAAGGAAATGAATGAACATTGACAGGATGATTGTTCCATGCCTCGAGTTCATTCAGGATATCAGTGACAAAGGAATTATACATTCACTGTAACACCATTCACAGATTGTAGGATTGAAAGTCGTTCTCCAACTTTCTATTTCACTTGGGTAGCACTGATGTGTGACTAGGCACCGCTCTTTGCTTGTGAAGTCATAAGTGTTATGGACTTTCACTGCCAACGTGAAATGGACCTATAGGGTCACACACATATGATTTAACCTGGAATAGGAGTTTTTCTGCAAAAAAATGTTTAGATTGATTACTAAAGGAGTTTAGTAGTTCAATTAAAAACTCAATCAATTGATAGCTCAGTATCATAGTGTTCAAGGTGTTGGACTGATTGATTAGAGTATCAGATTGATTGAAACTGTGATTGACTGATTTTGCACAATCCGCACTCCCAACTGATCAGCTCATGTGATGGACCGATCGGCTGAGCTTGGTGAACCGATCGGCTCAATTGGTGAGTCGATCGGCTCATGGACATGGTGAAATGATCGCTTCAAGTGTTGAAATGATCAGTTCAACTGGTCCAACCGAGCAAGTTGGGAAAGTAAGATTGGTGAGAAATTTCCTTTCGTTTCACTTGCCCAATTTGATTGGAACAAGGATTGGTATTTGATACCAATTCAAAACAAAAGAAGAAAAGTCAATCGGGAACTGATCAGGACCACGAACCGACCGGTTCAGAAGTGAACCGACCGTTTCATGGGTCCCAACCGATCGGTTGAGGTGTCAACTGACCGGCTCAGATCCCCAACTGACCGTTTCAGTTGTGAAACTATCAATTCAGGTTACAGAGTTGGTTTTTTTTGTGGAAAATCTCAAACCCTTCTACTCCTGCTTTAGTCCCGCATTGCCCGGGATAGAGAACCCTATCCCATGACCCTCCTATATATAGGGGTATTGGGGGCTTCTCAAAGTACAACTCAGTGCAAATATTGCTCTGTAAAGTTGTCATTCTCTCTGGTTTTGGTAACCGAGAGAGCCCGAGAAAGTGCTACTCGATAAGGGAGGCACAAAAAAGGAAGACAACTACAGAAAGCGACTGGTGGCAGGAGAGTGTGTCTGAGACTAGTACGCTGACAGGAGGGTGCGACTCCTTCTGATTCCTTGTGGGACAAGGAGATTGGAGTTCTAGGCAGTCTGTGTGGACGAGTGCAGAGGCGGGAGACATCTGTCGCTCGGAGGACAACTGTCAATCCTGACAGTCCCTGTGAGACAAGGAGTCTTCAGTCCCGGTGTGACGAGGAGCTGCACAGACAATGTCCAAGACTGGAGGTGAAGACCGCACAAGGTGCGAGGTACTATCGCCGAGCAAGCCTCGGGACAAGGTATGCATCCACAAACCATCTTTCCTATTGTATAGACATTGACGCGATTCCTTTTGTTCTGGGTTTCTGGGAGAAATTTTTTTGTTTCCACTTCTTCTCTGCCTCCCTTAAAACCCAACAGTGGTATCAAAGCCACATCAACTGCTCTATATTTTAGAATTATCGATATGATTGATTTTGATTTGTCGCCTTTATTTATTGCATACGATGCGAATAAAATTGGCTTTATGCATGTCCAATCCACAAATCCCAAATATACATATATGATATGTAATATTAATGCACTCGATATGTGTCGCCCTTAAATGAGTTTTGTGGTGGATGTGTACCATGATTATGGCCTATAAACCCTATATCTGTGTGTGGTTGTATGTGGTTGCTTGCATCTCAGTCTGTACACCGATTCCCTTTCTCTTATTCTTGATGTAACTCGAAATAATTCGAGATTTCTTTTCTTACCTTTACTCCCCCTGAATGTAACTCGGGGTTTCACAATTCAATTGTAAATAGGATAGATTTTATTTCTTGTTATGTCAAAGAATGGCAGACGACCTGAGACGATCGGTTCAAGGTGTGAACTGGTCGGTTGATGTTCCAGAAGACCAGTCTGAGGAGAGAGTTGAGCGGGTGATGATCTGAGGTGATGCACGACGACCGGTGAACTGATCAGCTGGAGGCGTCAGTTGATCGGCTGGTGGAACCTAAATGACAAACTTGATGGCAAGCCAATCAGTCATGAAGATGAGCTGATCAAACCCATAAAGGCAGGCACAAATTTCATCTTGTACAGGTTGCATGTGATGTAGACCTAGATGACCATGATTCCTCTTGGCTTGAGGAATCACAATAGGATGGCCATAATCATTGCTTTTATCGTTTTGCATGTTTTCTGTGGGATATAGCATGTATATGATACGTACTATATATTGTGCTGATTGGATATGTATATGTATATAAAAACCAAATCCCTCATTAAAATATTAAGTCTTATATGCCTTCCATTAGCGACACACATGGAAAAATCGATCGACCAAGTGTAGGTTACGTCAAAGCGTGGTGCGTCGTCCATCTTGTGAAGGGTCGACATGTAGGTTCTACCAAAGCAGGGTGCATGTTTACCGTGTCAGCTTTTGGGATAGACTTAACTGGTAATTCTTAGAGTGTCTAAGCCCAGAGGCATGGAATGTTCATGGCAAGGTGTTGCACATGTTCATTCATCAAGAGTTGCATATGATGCAATTGGCATGATGGCCTACCTAAATAGTCAAGATTATGGGCGATCAGCCAAAGCTGACTCATGACTTGATGAAATATGGATCTTGACCCACTAGAAGATTGTGCGTTGCAATCTTCCAAATTGATGGTGAGGGCTATCAATTTAAGACAAAATAGTGGGAGTGGTAATTATTTAAAGGCCTAATTAACTATCATCAAATTTTATTCAAATCAAATCAAAAGAAATTTTGACAAATGCTATTTTCTCTTGTAGAATGGTAAAAGAATCATCTTTTAAAATGGGCAAATTAATTGAGAACAAATTCCATAAATGGTTGAGGACTGTGAGAAGTGTTCTGCACAATCCAGATATACCAGGAGCCTTTGAATCCACTCTGTGTATGCTTAATGCATTGGTGAAGAAGAAAGAAAGTTCATTGATAGAGATCAATGGAACGAAAGGTAAGGGAGAGAAGGGTTCTCTCGCCAAACCAATTTCTTCTACATGGAGAGGATGGAAGGAACAATGGAAGAAGAAGTCAGAGATAGAGATCTCTACTTCTGGTGTATACGTGATAGAGATTAACTTTACTACTTCTTCGTCATGGGTACTTGATACCGGATGCAGATCTCACATTTGTTCAAATGTGAAGGATCTTAAGAGAAGTACGCCTTTGAAGAAAGGCGAGGTTGAACTACGTGTTGCCAATGGGGAAAGGGTTTCCTCCAGTGCCGTAGGAACCTATGAGTTAACTCTACCAAGTAGGCTAATAATAGAGTTGAAGGACTACTATTATGTACCTGCCATAAATAGGAATATCATTTCCGTCTCTTGTTTGGACAAAGATGGATTTGAATTTCTTATTAAGAATGAAAAATGTTCCATTTCTAAAATGGGATCTTTTATGGCAATGCCCCAATGTCTTATGGTTTATACTTGATAGATCTAGAGACAAGTGTATACAACATAAACACCAAAAGGCAAAAACTCAACAACTCAAACAAAACATATCTTTGGCATTGTCGTCTAGGGAACATAAATGAGAAGTGCAATTCTAGACTCCATAAAGATGGTTATCTAGACTCTTTTGATTATGAATCAATAGAGACATGTGAATCTTGTTTGATGGGCAAGATGACCAAGACTCCCTTTTCAGGTAAAGGTGAAAGAGCTAGTGATCTATTAGGACTCATACATACTGATGTATGTGGGCCTTTTAGAACTAATGCCAGAGGTGGGTATCAGTACTTCATTACCTTTACTGATGACTTCAGTAGGTATGGCTATGTGTACCTGATGAAACATAAGTCAGAAACCCTTGAAAGGTTCAAGGATTTCATGAATGAAGTACAGAACCAACTTGGTAAAAGTATTAAGGCACTTCTATCTGATCGAGGTGGAGAATACTTAAGCCAAGAGTTTGAGGACCTTCTGCGAGCCCGTGGTATTGTATCACAATGGACTCCGCCTGGAACACCACAGCATAACTGTGTATCTGAAAGAAGGAATTGCACATTGTTGGATATGGTGCGATCAATGATGAGTTTTGCTGATCTTCCAATTTCTTTCTGGGGTCATGCTCTTGAAACCGTCATGTTTACACTTAACCGAGTACCATCTAAATCAGTTCAAAAGACACCATATGAGATATGGACCGTGAAGCATCCCAATTTGTCTTTTATGAAGATTTGGGGTTGTGAGGCTTACGTTAGGAAAATGTTTCCTGATAAGCTTGGACCCAAGTCTGATAACAAAAGTGTTTGTTGCTAGGGATGTTGTGTTCCTAGAAAAGGAATTTATTTCCAAAGAAGCAGTGGGAGGAAAATAGAGCTTGAAGAGGTTCAAACCCAATAAGAAAACATTGAACTGGTAGATGTACAAGAGGAATATGAAGATTCACAAGGTGTTGTAGAATCTCATTCTCCTCAGGTAACACAAGGACCCCATAGATCTAGTAGGACATGCCTTGAACCTGAGAGGTTTGGATACCTTGTGACTTAGGAAGGTGGAGAGTTGATCATAAATTATGATCCAACTACCTACGTAGAGGCTATGGAGGGACCAGATTCTGAGAAATGGCTTGAAGCCATGAGATCTGAGATGGAATCCATGTACTCCAACAAAGTATGGACTTTGGTGGAACCACCCGAAGGGGTAAAACCCATAGGGTGCAAGTGGGTATTTAAGAAGAAGACCGAAATGGATGGCAATGTGCAAACTTATAAAGGCAGATTGGTTGCGAAGGGATTTCGACAAGTTCAAGGTGTTGAGTATGACGAAACCTTTTCTCCAGTTGCCATGATTAAGTCCATCAGGATCATGCTTGCTATTGCAGCCTATTATGACTATGAGATTTGGCAGATGGATGTTAAAACTGCATTCATTAATGGGAATATGAATGAGGATGTGTACATGACACAGCCTAAAGGTTTTGTAGATCCAAAGAATGTCAATAAAGTCTGTAAGCTACAAAGGTCAATCTATGGATTGAAGCAAGCATCTCAGAGTTGGAATCTTTGATTTGATGAGGAAGTCAAAGTATTTGGCTTTACTCAAAATGAAAATGAACCGTGTGTGTATAAGAAGGTTAGTGGGAGCTCAATCACATTCCTCATATTGTATGTGGATGACATACTTTTGATGGGGAATGATGTCTTAGCCTTAGAAAAGGTAAAGACTTGGCTTGGGAATACTTTCTCAATGAAGGACTTAGGAGAAGCATCCTACATTCTAGGAATTAAGATCTATAGAGATAGATCTAGAAGGCTTCTCGGACTAAGTCAGAGCACGTACATCGACAAAGTGCTGAAGCAGTTCAGCATGGAGAACTCAAAGAGAGGCAACATCTCCTTGCTACATGGAGTCAGCGTCTCTAGAGCTCAATGTCTGCAATCTTGTGAAGAGAGGGAGCGTATGAATGGGATCCCATATGCATTAGCCATCAGATCCATCATGTACGCTATGTAGTGTACACGCCCAGATGTCTCATATGCTCTAAGCATGACGAGAAGGTACTAGTCAGATCCTGGGGATGCTCACTGGACAGTTGTAAAGAACATCCTCAAGTACTTACGAAGGACTAAGGATCAGTTTCTTGTTTACGGGGGTGAGGAAGAGCTGGTTGTAAAAGGTTACACTGATGCAAGCTTCCAAATCGATAAAGATGATTACAGATCACAGTCAGCATTTGTATTTTGCCTTAATAATGGAGTTGTGAGCTGGAAGAGTTCCAAGTAAGAAACAGTTGTCGATTCTACTACAGAGGCCGAGTATATTTCTGCTTCACATGCAGCAAAGGAGGGTGCGTGGATCAGGAAGTTCATTTCTGAACTTGGTGTAGTTCCCAATAGCTGTGATGCAATTGAGCTTTATTGTGACAATAATGGAGCTATTGCACAAGCTAAGGAAACCATATCACATCAGCGGTCCAAGCACATACTGCGGAGCTTCCATCTCATACGAGAGATCGTACAGCGAGGAGATGTGAAGATTTGCAAAGTACCAACTAAAGACAACATAGCTGATCCACTGACTAAGGCCCTTTCTCAACATAAGCATGATGGTCATGCTAGGTCACAAGGACTAAGGTTCCTTGGTGACTGGCTCTAATTGCAAGTGGTAGTCTGTTGGTATGTATGCCCATCACTGTTCGAGAAATCGGTCTGTACGGTCGCATATACTCCCACATATACCTATTCAGTCACCCTACCGCACCACATATTACTAATCGGTCCACTAAGCGGTCATGGGTCGCATATACTCTCTCTTGGCCGATTAAGCTGCCGATTAAACTCCGCTTTTCAAAAATCCCACAACTAATGTTCATGCATTTCGTGCATACATGCATATATAACTCACATTTCATTATATATATAAATTGAGATATATAATCATTGAATTATATGTATACATTGTAATATATATATATATATATATAATTTCCACACGCATTTGTACATTTATTTGAATACCTTTTGATATATTAACATGTATAGATACATATACAATATACCTAAATATACAAACACATATTTGTGCATGTATATATACATTTTGATTTATTCACATTTATACACACTATACATATATTTGTACATTGATTTACCTACATTTTAGTATTTGTACATATATTACAAACACATTCTATATATAGACATATATACATATATAAGCATATCATACATCATACATGCATATTAATATGTTTATAAGTAAATAGATGTACATGCCTACTCTATATATTTTAATTGATGATCTCACTATATTATTTTATATATAATTAGTTTATTGAAATAATAAAATCCAAAACTGCATATACTCCCGTATATACTCCTGCATACCGCATATACTCTATGTCATACCCTCTCTGCCCGTACACCGCATACCGCTTTCCTGAACCATGATGCCCATAGAGCAAGTCATATGATGATTGTAATGGGATACTTTGTAAATGATTTGAATAATAATAAAGGAAATTTCTGATCTATATGTTTAAACTGTTTCTGAGATGATGGTGTAACATGATAGATGTCTAAAGAATTGTTTTACTCAAAGACGTATGCTTTTGGGTTGAGGACCTAAACGATGAGATCATACGGTTGTTAAGAGTATACATTCTTGTTTAGTCCCTAGTCGGTTGTTATTGTGGAAATGACCAGACACCAATAACACTGAAGACTAGATTGTGTGTTGGTTTATGACAGAATCTCATTAGTCATGATATAGTGATATAAAACCAAGCACATAGGTACTTGTTAGAGAACAAGGTACCGGACAGACCCACCGTGAGAGTGACACATGGAACCATGACCTAGTAATCACAGTCAGCTCTCATAGTGATGGTGGTGAGTGTGATTGTTAGACCTGAAATCACTACACTCAACACATGTCATTGGGTACACTTTGACATCATCAAACACAGTCCTGAAACATGGGTTGTTATAAAGGTGATGATTGGGTGGATTTGACACATGGGGCTTTTGAGGGGTGAGTGATAGATATGGGATTTGTCCCTCCTGAGGGAGTTTGATGTCCTTGGCCACTTGATGAGTAGGATTGAGAAAGGCATGCAGATGCACGTGTGAATCAATATGTGATATTGATGTCACACACATCTCACCCAGTCTGCTCTGAGATCAAGGAAATGAATGAACATTGACAGGATGATTGTTCCATGCCTCGAGTTCATTCAGGATATCAGTGACAAAGGAATTATACATTCACTGTAACACCATTCACAGATTGTAGGATTGAAAGTCGTTCTCCAACTTTCTATTTCACTTGGGTAGCACTGATGTGTGACTAGGCACCGCTCTTTGCTTGTGAAGTCATAAGTGTTATGGACTTTCACTGCCAACGTGAAATGGACCTGCAGGGTCACACACATAGGATTTAACCTGGAATAGGAGTTTGTCCTCAAACAATGTATAGATTGATTACTAAAAGAGTTTAGTAGTTCAATTAAACACTCAATTAATTGATAGCTCAGTATCATAGTGTTCAAGGTGTTGGACTGATTGATTAGAGTATCAGATTGATTGAAACTGCGATTAACTGATTATGCACAATCTGCACTCCCAACTGATTGGCTCATGTGATGAACCGATCGGCTGAGCTTGGTGAACCGATCGCCTCAACTGGTGAGTCGATCGGCTCATGGACAGGGTGAAATGATCGCTTCAAGTGTTGAAATGATCGGTTCAACTAGTCCAACCGATCAAGTTGGGAAAGTAAGATTGGTGAGAAATTTCCTTTCGTTTCACTTGCCCAATTTCATTGGAACAAGGATTGGTATTTGATACCAATTCGAAACAAAAGAAGAAAAATCAATCGGGAACTGATCAGGACCACAAACCGACCGGTTCAGAAGTGAACCGACAATTTCATGGGTCCCAACCGATCGGTTGAGGTGTCAACTGACCGGCTCAGATCCCCAACCGACCATTTCAGTTGTGCAACGATCAGTTCAGGTTACGCAGATGGTTGTTTTTTGTGGAAAATCTCGAACCCTTCTACTCCTGCTTTAGTCCCGCATTTCCCGGGATAGAGAACCCTGTCCCATGACCCTCCTATATATAGGGGTATTGGGGGCTTCTCAAAGTACAACTCAGTGCAACCAGTTGCTCTATAAAGTTGTCATTCTCTCTAGTTTTGGTAACCGAGAGAGCTCGAGCAAGTGCTACCCGATAAGGGAGGCAAGTAAGGGAAAGACAACTGCAGAAAGCAACTGGTGGCAGGATAGTGTGTCGGTGACTAGTAAGCTGATAGGAGGGTGCGACTCCTTCTGATTCCTTATTGGATAAGGAGATTGGAGTTCCAGGCAGTCTGTGTGGACAACTGCAAAGGCGGGAGACATCTTTCGCTCGGAGGACAACTGTCAATCCCGACAGTCCCGGTGAGACCAGAAGTCTTCAGTCCCGGTGCGACCAGGAGCTGTACAGACACCATCCAAGACCGAAGGTGAAGACCGCGCAAGGTGTGAGGTACTGTCGTCGAGCAAGCCTCGGGACAAGGTATGCATCCACAAACCATCTTTCCTATTGTATAGACGTTGACGTGATTCCTTTTGTTCTGGGTTTTTGGGAGAAATTTTTTTGTTTCCGCTGCTTCTCTGCCTCCCTTAAAACCCAACACTCCTCATGTGTACTCATTGTTCAAATATAAATAAAAGTATCATTGTTGACATATAAGAACAAATTGATCTAGATCACTATTCAATTTTTCTTCTTTTTGAAAAACCCCTCTATATTGGCAACCATCTGACTTGATACATAATGTCTCTCACTACATATGTATGTGTAGTACATGATGTCTTTCACTACACACTAGCTATAATTACAAGTGTAGTAAGTGCAAATTTTTTCTATACATGCACTACATATACAAATTTTAACCAATGTCATCGCTCCCTACATATCATAGCTACAAATCAAATTGTAGT
This sequence comes from Alisma plantago-aquatica, assembly GCA_963693085.1. Taxonomy (NCBI): domain Eukaryota; kingdom Viridiplantae; phylum Streptophyta; class Magnoliopsida; order Alismatales; family Alismataceae; genus Alisma; species Alisma plantago-aquatica. The sequence continues at coordinate 581,807,016 of OY856413.1, forward strand.
CATATATTTAGCTACAATGGAAACTACATTTCTATGTGTAAGGACTTTTTTACCTACAATTAGGGTTACATATGAATTTGTAGCCAGAGGAATAACTAACTACAACTTCGAAAAATGTAGCCTAAACAATTAGCTACATGGGTATTAGCTTCATATTCTAAATGTAAGGATAAATGTAGCCAAAGCTTTTAGCTACAAATTTTGGGGGTTTTGCTACAATTTTTTTTGTAGTTATAGACCATGTTTTTTGTAGTGTATACTTGTCATCATACTATCATAGGATATAAATCCTTTTCACAATATCATAGGGTATCAACCCTTATCAACACAAGAGGATTACACCTCATTCAGGCTCAACCATGCCCAAAGGTCATTAAGACCATCATACTATTCCCTACAAGATCATCATTATCTTTCCATGCCTTATAGCAAGGCTCAACAACATCGCTTACATATAATACATTGAACAACACAATATTGCATTAATGAGGTGGGAGATATTCATAAATAATCATAGCAGGGTTATATTAACATTAAGAACATTCCTTTATTACATCAACATGCAAGGAATCTAGATATGTTTAACTGTTATCATATTCATAATGCATAGGTATAGCATAAGATGATAACCACCAATTAACACAATAAGGTTATGATCATATTAAGGAGATTATTACACCATCATGCCATCATATAAGAAGTTTAAACATGAATACTCATATTTATTTATTTGCATTAGAGTTAGGTTCAACAAGATAAATTATATTAATATTACTAATCAACACTCACACCCAAACCCTAAGTCATGGAATCCCCATTGGATTATAGATGCATAAGGTGAAGCATCACCATCACATTCCATACCATCCTCACATATGGATCCACATATAACTCAAAGTGTAACCATCCGGTCATAGCATACTAGGGTTCAACCACTAAAAGTGAGTACTCCATGATTCTATTCATCATTGAAGGTGTTGTTCATAATCAATTACCATCACTTCGTTATATTAGGTCTAAGTATAACATAATATACTTCATCAGGGTTGCCCATTAACTCATTATATTTATTATCAGTTATAATCATATGAGGGAAAATGTAAGACTATATTATGAAGGTAAACCTCCATTAGGTTTCAACATCACTGAAACCATACAAACTTACCATAAGTATCATCCCAAAACATTGGATTTTTGAGATGGTAGGAATATTGGTTGTTTACATAAGTAAACACCTTAAATAAACCACATATGAAGTCATTGAGTTATTCTCCAAAAAGAGTCACCATTTAACCCTAGACATCCCTTGACTAACAACATAAAAAGTTCCATTGAGAGTAGGGTAAAACCCACAAGTGATTTTTCATTTAAAATAGACTATTAATAAATGAGCTTCTTAAGTTGATCTCATAAAGGAAACCATCTAAATCAATTTATTAGGACCAACATATAACATTAGGAATCATTCCAATTTATTGGATGAAGAATCATTAGATCTTAACCATTGGGTCAAGTTCATATATTAAAACCATCAATTGGAGTATAGGTCCAACCAAGTGGAGCATGCATGAAGGAGACAAATGCTTTTTTTTATTCTTCTCACTGGCACAGCTAGGCCATCCTGGACTTGAACCAGAGACCTCGCCCATTGCATCAAATGACCCAAGAAACCATTGGTTTAAGGCTTAATTGATGCTACAACTACATGCTTAACTCACCATAGGTTGTGGAGACCTGATCCACCATCAGTAGTGACCATTAAGTCACCATAGGTTGTTAGATCAGTACTATATTCATTAATCATCATCGAATATCAAGCTAATGTCACCATTGATTGATAGCATCATTAGGGTACTTAGTTATCGATCATTAAGATTTTAATTAAGCCAAAACTTGACCTAAGGGGTTAACTTCAGTTGACACTCTTGGTCACCACTATCAGTTTTAATGAAGACAACACCATCAGTTGTTGCAATGGTACCACCATTGGGTCATGTTCTTATAGAAGAAATCCATTTTAAACCCTAAAATTGACCATTGGTTGATGGTGTCTTAGCACCACCAGTTGTCAAACCAACCTGATCGATCCAAGTCATCTTATATCTTAGGAGGAACGTACACATGATTACAAGTTCATCTAGAACTGAAATAAGTACAAGGAACATCACAAAAATCAAAATTCAAGGCAAGCATATATTTGTAGTGCATGGATCATCATTTTAAAGCAAGAACATGATCTAGCAAGCCTATGGTAAGCAATAAAATAGAGCAAGTCATAATTCACCATTTTTAAGAATTAAGAAGCTAAGCTTGTTTGGGATTTTGATTTTTCTGGTGTTTCCTATTTTGTTTCCAATTCTATATGAATTTGTAATCATGTGCACATTCTTCCTAAGGAGGTATATAACTTAGTTCTGGTTGGTATCGCCACCTATGGTGCTAAGCACCTATCAAATGATGGTCCATACTAGTGTTTCTAGGTTTTTCTCTTCTCTATACTCATGACCTAATGGTGTGGTCTTAATGAAAATCAAAGGTGGTGACCAAGGGTGATTAACGATGGTGTGAACTGATAGTCACACCTTAAGTCAATGTTAGGCTCTCTTAGAATCTCAATGAGCAATGGTTTCATTCTTTAATGATCTTATCAATCAATGATGACATTAGATTAATATCATGGTGTTAAATGAATACAATGTTGATCCTATCAATCGATGGTGACCTAGGATTTCACAACCAATGGTAGATCAGGTTAACGCTACCAATGGTGAGTCAAGCCTTCAAATGTAGATTCAATTAAGCCACAAACCAATGGTTCCTTGGTTCAATTGATCTAATGGCTAAACTTATACTCCAATGGATGGTTTTGAAATATGAACCTGATCCAATGGTTAGGATCTAACACTTCTTCATCTAATAGTTTTGAATAATAGATTTGATCCAATTGTTGAGATTGAATTCTTTAACATCCAATGGTTTGGATTGAAACCTATAGTATTACATATGATTTCTAACAATCTGAATTTTATGGTTTCCCTCATGTGATCAATTTAAGGAGATATTGTTGGCATGATGATTTGCTTAAAATATACAACTAATGATGGGTTTTAATCCCAAAACCTATGGTGCCCCCGTTATGTTATTAAATAAGTGATGTTTAGGGTTTAACAGTGACTCTTTCAAGGTCACAACTCGATGGATTTACATAGGATTGGTTTAAGGTGTTTAATGATGTAAATAACCATTGGTCTTACCTTTTCAACATCCAATGGATTTAGGTGATGTTGTGGTATGGTGATATGGGTGGAATGATGTTGGAACCAATGGAGGTTTGACCTTAATAAGGTAGTCTTACCTTTTCCCTCATATGAATAGAATGGTTAATTACCATATTGTGTTGATATGTAACCCTAATGGGATATAGCTTGTTACACTTAATCCTAATGAGATCAGGCGATGGTGATTAACTATGATCAACCTTCCTTAGTGGAATTATCAAATAATGGAGTCTCTCTTATTGTTGTGGAGCTCTATTATACTATAACCTAATGGTTACACCTTGAGATATGTGTGGATCCATACTTGAGAATAGTATGGAATGTGATGATGATGTTGTGCCTCACGCATCCAAGATTATATGGGGATGCTATGGGTTGAGGTTTGTGAATAAATGTTGAACTATAACTTCAACGTAACTTACCTTGTGAAATCTAACTCTAATGCAAGTAGAGAATGATAGTTAATCATGTTATGTTTCTTTGAATGATTAGTATAATGATGGTATCTCCTTTCAAATGAATGATTGAAAATCTAATGTGTTAATTAGTGATCATTGTAGCTTTATGATTTATGCTTTTTTTATGCTAAACATGTACTCTATAAGAATGATGATGACCAATCATATATCTTCCTTATATGTGATATAATAAAGGAGTGCTCTTAAATGCTAAGATAACACTACAATGTTATCTTGTAAAGATCTTTTAGTTATTAAATGCAATATCATGTTGAGCTTTGCATCACATGTGTGGTGATGTTTGTTGAGACTTGTTATAAGTCATGGAAAGATAATGAGGAACTTACAAGGAATGATGTGATGGTATTAATGACCTTTGGGCATGGTTGATCCCTAAATGAGGTGTAATCCTCTTATGATGACAAGGGTCGATACCCTATGATATTGTGAAGGATTTATATCCTATGATAGTGTGATGACAAGTGTAGTCTCTTAAATGGCAATGATAGTACCATGTGATGATGATGTGATGACAAGTATAGTATTTTGATTGGCAGGTGAATAGTGCCCTATGATATTGAGATGAGAAATTATGTCTCATACGTTTTATATCTTCTGAAGTTGTTATATAGAAATGTTTTCTATAGATGAATTAGGGTTTGTGTGTCCACTTGTTTGTTGAAACCTTAATTCACCCAATTGAAGATAACTAATCAAGTGAAACCCTAATCATGTAGTGCACTGTGTCATAGAACCATCTTTAGTGTCAGAACTTGTTGGATGGTGAAATGAGTATTCCTAAGGGAAACTGAAACGACCCTAACCTGAGTTATGAGGTAACCCTATTTGTTTGGCTAAATAAGTTGATTAGAACTTTAATATAATCCTCTAAGGTGTTTTGTTATCATGTGACACACTTATGTTCCAAGTTTGGTCCTGATTGAAAGTTGTTTGAGCAATGTTCCTTTGTTTTGGACCAAAGTGTAATATACCCAAGTTGAGGGGTTATATTGCAATATTTCATATGTTGAACATGCCTCATGTGTTTTAGCATCATTATAGAGAGAATGATGAAATTTGGTGACTAGTGGAAAGCCCAAATTCCAAGTTTGAACTTGTTTGAATAATGTTGAAACAATATTTGCTTGTTTTGGACTAAAGTGCAATTTACCCAATTTAAGCAGATTACCTTGCAAATGTTACATTATACATGTTCCTTAAGTTTTATATCATCATAATAATGATAATGATGCTGAGATATGGCTTGTGGAAGCCTAAGTTCCAAGAAGGAGCTTGTTTGAATAATGTTTGTGTATTGAATGCTAGTTTTGGTGTAATTTGCAAATTACCCAAAATCTAGGGTTGAATATGTAAAATACAACTTCAATAGTGTCCCTACTATTTCTTGGTATCATTTAGAATAATATAAAAATAAAGGGGCGTCTTGTTTGAACTACTTTTAAGAAGAGATAATCTTGATAATAAAATAATCAAGATTTAAGCATAATTGAAAACCCTAATTTATTTTGTAGCAAAAATAAATATATTAATTGAAGTGCCCATCAAATAAAAAGGCTGTGGTTGAAATCCTATAGTAGGAGGAAGTCCAAATGCCTTGTGTGGCACCGAAATATCCTAAGTAGGTGAAGAAATCCACTCACATTTGTTAATTGAAAAGTAATGTCCACTAAAAATGGATAATAGTATTATAATGATTAAGGTGCTTAATTGGTTGTTTTTAATTCAAGGATAATTGAGAGGATATTGAGGGAAAGGAAAATATCTTCGAAGGAAAGTAAGGGAGGGGGAATGTGGCAAGAAAGTGGACGAATTTTGTCCTACTTTCTCTCTCCTAGAAAATCAATTATATGTACTCAATTTTCTCCTTACTTGAAAGGCTATTTGTTAAAACCACTTTCTTCCCTTGCTTTGGACGATGACCAAGGAGCTTAGGAGCAGGAGAAAAACGTTCCCCAAGCTGAAGGTAAGATCCATGATCATCTTCAACCTTGAATTGATGGTTGGAATCAGATTTCAACACTCATTTGCTTCTCTCTTCCATCCAATGCTCAACCTTGGCTATCTTTTGCATCCAAAGAGATGGAAACGAACCTTGTATAGTTGAAGGAGCTTCTTTCACCATTATAGATGAGATGCTTGAAGCTTTTATGCTACTTTGAAGGTGGGTTATATAACTTGAACCCATCAATGTTATTATTGTTTTCAATTTCTCATCATATGTTGATCTTCTATTTTTCTTCTTGAATAATTGAGGAATTCATCATATATATGATGGTAGAATTCAGAGGTCTGAATCTTGATGATGATGACATCATCTTAGCACACACCTCAAGAATACCAAGAACAAACGGTTTCAATTTTGTGGTCAAACGGTTTCAAAACTGTTAGAGGTCAAACGGTTTCAAACCGTTAGAGACCAAACGGTTTCAATGGATTCAAAGATCAATTGGTCTCATGACCTAATAACTTCAAACAATCAAACTCAATTGATTTCAGAACCCTAGCTCAATTGGTTTCAAAACCCTAGATCAATTGATGTCAAAACCATAATTTAGGTTCAAATGGTTTCATCTTTGAATTGACCAAACGGTCTCAAACCGTTTGAGGACCAAGCGGTCTCAAACCGTTTAGGGTTAAAACGATTTCAAAGTTGATTTGATCAAACAATTTCAAACCGTTTAAGGGTCAAATGGTTTCAAACCCTAATCAGATCAAACTGTTTCAAACCGATTGAAGATCAAAGGGGGTCAAAACCATTTGAATATTCAATGGCCTCAAAACCATTTAAGATATAGAGATCAAGACCGTTTAAGGTCTAACGATCTTCAATACCGTTTGGAGGTCAAGTGACCTGAAGACTGTTTGGAGGTCAAGTGACTTCAAGACCGTTTGGAGGTCAAGTGACCTCAAGACCGTTTGGAGGTCAAGTGACCTCAAGGCCGTTTGGAGGTCAAGTGACCTCAAAACCGTTTGAAGGTCAAGTGACCTCAAGACTGTTTGGACGTCAAGTGACCTCAAGACTGTTTGGAGGTCAATTGACCTCAAGACCATTTGGAGTTCAAGTGACTTCAAGACCATTTGGAGGTCAAGTGACCTCAAGACTGTTTGAAGGTCAAGTGACCTCAAGACCGTTTGAAGGTCAAGTGACCTCAAGGCCGTTTGAAGTTCAAGTGACCTCAAGACCGTTTGAAGGTTTAGGGCCAAACTGTTTGAAGGTTCAATTGGTCTAAACCGTTTGAAGGTCCAATTGATTGAAACCATGTAAGTACTATTAACCCCATAAGTGGTTGAAGAGTATCTCAAAGTTGATTTCAATGGAAGTACCTCTAAAGTATTTAGGTGATTAATACATTTAGAGTGATTATCACTTGATGTCTATGAAAGTAATAAATTTAATACACTATGATAAGCATAGGTGTATGTACTTAGTGAAAGGTTAAGTCAATTGAATAAGGCATGATGGTGATGTGTGTTCCTAGTACATGGAACAATGATAAGTATGACTTAATATTTAAATAATGCTATGTGCTCCAAGATATGTGGAAGCACTAATTTAGGGTTTGGATTAATGTGGTAATCATAAAACCCTAGTCAATGGAGAATTACAATACATAAGTTTAATTGAATACTTATGAAGGTATTATGTAATTCTAGACATGTGGAACAATGAGTTAGGTTTTGGATATTAATTTTAATATCAATGTATTCTCCAATATGCATGGAGTTTTGAATTAAGGTTTGATCTTTGATAATGTGATCATGAAACCCAAATCGAGAAGAATTTGAAACCCTAACCCTAATATAGGGTGATGTTATGTTAAACCCTAATATAAGGTGATGTTATGTGAAACCCTAATATAGGGTGATGTTATGTGAAACCCTATTGATAAAGAATGGGAAACCCTAACCCTAATGAGGGAATAGTGATGTTATCTTTGTATTGCATAATGATGATATGTAATTGATATGGTTCTTATCAAGTATACTAACCATGCAGGTATCATGAGATGATGAGCATAACCAGGTATAAGTTATGATATTAATGGGCCTTGTGAGCCATTATTTTATTTGTTGCCTAGTGAAAGGTGACAAGAAGTTTGATATGCCTGGTGAACTATGTGAGATGCTTGTGTAACAAGTATCATGAATACCTTGGTCAGATGACCTGGAGGTAATATTTACCTAATAGTGGTAGAGATGTTCAGTGATGAACTAAGGGTTTGAATACCCAGATCCAGTAAACATGATGATGGTATTGTTGAGGGATGAGAATTCCCAGTAATGAGATAAGGGATTGACATCCCAATGTTTTATTAAGTTTTGAAAAGTACTTGATAGATGTATTACACTTTTCTTTGTAGCATTTGTCATAATAATAATACATGTCTAAAAACTTGGTTGATGCTAAAAGAATATGATAATGCACTTAATTAATCAAGTGAAATCTTATCATGTAGAGCCCTGGCCATAGATCCATCATCATCAGCAGCTGGTGATGGTGAAACAGGTTTTCCCATGGGATCTCATGGAGGGCATATTTTTTAATATACAGGGGTAATGGGCGCGAATATCCTTACGCCCTAATGTGGGGTTGACGTGAGATAAACACGAGATCTCTCAATCCTTCATTATATGTGTCGGGATGGATGTATCACGAATCTCCCGATGATGATTCATGACAGATCGATGTGACATAAATATGTAATCTCTCGATTGCGAAGAGAGTGAAGCCGCCGCTGTAGCTCTATAGCGAAGTTGCCAGTATACCCTGGAAAGCTATTTTAGCAAGAGACACAAGATGTCATGCATGTGGTCTCACACTGACCAAGACAGATGAGGTCATGGAGTCTGGCTCTTCCATTGACCTAGGTATGGAATCGATGCTTTACGCCATCGTGGTTGGTTGGAGTATGAGTGGTATACCTCATCTCCTCAGGGCATAAGTGTGATTGTAAAATGTAATCAGCTGTGTAGCATATTTGCTTAAGGATGAAATGCGGAAATCAATGGTTGATGTTACATTTCTTACTATACCCTAAATGGATAGATGTTATACATGTTCTTCATATTCCTAATTAAAATGGAGAGATGATTTACTACTTTATCATTTATAACTGTAATGCTTAAAAGATGATGTTGCTCAATTCTGCTTAATATTGATTAAATCCTGCTTTTCAATATAGAATCCTCTGCTCAGTTTATCACTATTCATCTACAATAATAAAGTTTTTGGCAGAGAGTTATACCTCTCGCTGGGACAATTTCAATTGTCTCACCCCGGTGGAATCCAACCTTTTTAGGTGGATGAGGACGAGGAGGTAGAAACCATACAAAAGGGGAAGGACAACAACATCAGGGATGGCAGTAACATCTCAGGTGGAGATACTGATTGTCGTGTCTTGTAAGATAAGAGTCATATGTGTCGTCTTTGTACTCTCAGGTCCTTGGAGGCAATAGTTAGTGCTTTTATGATCGATCTGAGATTTTTGGCATTGAATGCCTCGAGGTTTTATGTTGCTTATGTGTAGATTTAATAGTGCAACTGTTGTATGTAATCCTCGAGAAGAGAAGGTACATGGTATGTACTTTGTGGACCAGAATGGATATATAATATTTTGGTTCTTGTTATAAGAGTTTCCTGGAAATGGATTTCTTTGTAAATGGTTTTATTTTTTAGTCATTTTTGTTGATTTGTTGTTTATGTTTTATTCTGCTTAATTAGTAATGGTTTGTTTATCAGTTTGGCGACGGTCGCCACATGTTTTGGTATCAGAGTTTAAGGTTCGCTGAGTCTATAGAGACATAGGACTACAGTGTTGAGTCTGTTCTAGTGTCCTCTAGTATATCTTATAGTGACTTATGCTCATGCAAAAGATAAAATAAAGCTTAAAGATGTCTGGACTACTGAAGGAGTACTCTGCTGAAAGCAATGTTGTTGCACCAATAGAAGGTGCAAGGGACCAGGCAAGAGAAGAACGAATGCCTGAGAATCCCCAAGATGACCCAACTATGATAAGGAATCCTTCTTTTGATATCACTTCTAGGCAAGTTAGGATAGAAATGATGCCTATATTGGACCGTGTATTAGAAATACAACCCATATTACCAGCCCCCAATGATGAAGTTTTGGACTCCAACATGATTCTTGATCAACATCAGCATGTCAAAGGAATAGAAAATATTAAAAGAAATATGTTACAACCCAAAATCAGGGTTTGCTACAGGTATTGGCAGCCTGGACATATCAGAAGAGATTGTCCAGAAAAGGATAATGAGGAAAGAATTAATAAAAGGCCTAACCAAACTAAGGAACAAAGGCCTAGTGGTTTCAAAAAGGGGAATTTTTTGGTACCCCCGATACAACTAGTGTCTAGTGCACTAGGGAAATGGCTACCCTGAAAGGGTAAAGGACCTAATATTCCACCAGCTCTTAGTTTGGCCATTACATCGATTGAAAGGCTGACAAAGTTGGGGAATGCTTATAAGATGTGTTATAAATGTAAACAGATTGGACACATTATATCCTCTAGTCCCAAAATGAAGGAGGAAATGACCCAACAGTTGAGGCAGAGTCAGCAAATCCCTCAAAGACAGTGGTCTAGTAGTGGCATTTGAGTATGTAGATAGATATCCCGAGTAGGTCCATCCGCACTGAGCAATAGAGTACGGCATTGGAATCAGGCAACGACAAGATTCTATGAAAAGAATAAGCTTGAGGCAGTAAACAAACTATGAGATGAGACAGGTCAGATGAAACAGTTTCATTCTGATATGTCATTTCATGATTCTATGTGTTAAATATAAGAAAGTAGTTGTTTTTTAGCTTTGTTTGACTAGTCATATGAGGACACAAGAAAGATGAGGACTTATATTTTACTCAGTATTCCTTTAAATGATTTATAATTTCTCTTATCTTTGTAAGGTATATACGTGATGCCTGGAGGAAATCCAGGAATGATAAGTCCTATGTTTTAGATGATATGAAAAGTAAGGAACATGAAAGTAAATAAAGTACATACTACCTAATCTCAATACTTGTATACCCTGGCCAGGTATATAATTATTGGAGATAGGGCAAGTATGGAACTCTTAGATTGTTATCTTTCTGATTACTTTGATCAAGTAGTCATTCTGAGACAATCCAGTGAGTCTAATGAAACTAGAAAAAAATGGTATGGACATTTTCATCACATACTAAGTGCATTAAATGGAATCTGAGATGATCTCAGATTGATCTATATGTATGAGGAAATGAAAAGTATAATCCTCATGATAAGAGAATGAGAACAAGGGAGATGATCCTTATCTAATAAAGAATGTGTGAATAGTAAAGATCTTTTCCCATGATGTAGAAATGGGAAATGTGATAAAATCACAAAATGACTCATGAATAGTTGAAAGTTCATACTATAATTAGAGGAGATGATAATCCCTTATCTTTGATAAACAACCTTGGGTGATGATGGGGTGATAAGCAGAATATGTTTCTTTGTGTTCTTTCGTTTAGGGACATGGCAATCAAGTGGGTCTTATGACACTTGATGTGCATGAGTTAAAAATGTTAAATTGATGGATACTTAGAAAAGTATTAGTTCGTCTTGGACTTTGGTTCCAAGACAAAGATATGTGTAATAAATAATGTCCCAAAGATGAAAGAAAGATCCTTTTATATGTGTGGCTTTGGTAAAAACAACAAAGAAATGGGAACAATGAGAATGTAATGTGTTTTCGTCACATGTGATGGATACCAAGGTAAGAGATTCTGGTATCTAAGAAGTATCATGTGATATGGCAAAGTAAAAACATGACTCTTAATTAAGATGATTAATGTTGGTTACCTAGAATGGCCAACTGTGAAATCAGTCTAATTACATAAAATAGTATGGACATCACATGTTAGGAGTTTATGCTCTGCATAAACATAACATCGATAAGAATGTACTAATAGAAGGAACAATTGTAAAATCATTTTGGGAAAAGCTTATCAAGCTAAAAAAAACAATTCTTTAGAACACCCCTATCTAGATCTATTGAGGTAACGTATACATAACATCTAGAGATACCTCTAAGATAAATTGTTAATTGATAAGTAACCTCCCCTTATGATAAGAGAATGTACAACTAATGAGATAGTTGGTACAAATAGTAAGAAAGTTTGGTGTTGTGTCAGTAGATTAGATGGCACAACATATGTATGATAATACTTGTAGTCCCAAGTGGGTGATAGAATATAACTCTAGTCTTTCCTTGAAAGTGAAATGCTAAACTAAATGAGGAGTATGGGAGACTCCCCAAAATCAAGAATTATGTCACATAAAGTCATAAGTTGAGAAAGGTGAAAAATAAGTGAGGTTTGACACCTGAGTTAAATAAGGTATGTATAATGTTTTTCTGACTAAGAAAAGTATTATCTAACACAGAGTTGACTCTACAGTCAATAATGAAAAAGATAGTGGAATATGTGTCCTATATGACAGATTCTATGGTAATCCTGTATGGAAGAACTTTGTGTTGATCAAAGTTCTATGGTATCTCCATGACATTAAGATGGTATGTGGAGACTTGATGGTATGATGAATGAATAATATCTGTCTCCCTTTTACCTGGGATTTCGGGGATGAAATCCTTGTTAGGGGTTTATAACTTGTAACGACCCTGACCTGGATTATGAGGTAACCCTATTTGTTTTGTCTAAATAAGTTTCTTATAACTTTAATATAATCCTATAATATGTTTTGTTATCATGTGACACACTTATGTTCCAAATTTGGTCCTGATGGAATGTTGTTTGAGCAATGTTCCTTTATTTTGGACCAAATTGCAATTTACCCAAGTTGAGGGGTTATATTGCAATATGTCATATGTTGAACATGCCTCATGTGTTTTAGAATCATTATAGAGAGAATTATGCAAGGTTGTGACTAGTGGAAAGCCCAAATTCCAAGTTTGAACTTGTTTGAATAATGTTGAAACAATATTTGCTTGTTTTGGACTAAAGTGCAATTTACCCTATTTAAGGGGATTAACTTACAAATGTTACATGATAAATGTTTCTTAAGTTTTATAGCATCATAATAATGAGAAAGATACTGAGGTATGTCTTGTGGAAGCCTAAGTTCCAAGAAGGAGCTTGTTTGAATAATGTTTGTGTATTGAATGCTAGTTTTGGTGTAATTTGCAAATTACCCAAAATCTAGGGTTGAATATGTAAAATACCACTTCAAGAGTGTCCCTACTATTTCTTTGTACTATTTAGAGAAAATAAAAATAAAGGGGCGTCTTGTTTGAACTACTTTTAAGGAGAGATAATCTTGATAATAAAATAATCAAGATTTAAGCATAATTGAAAACCCTAATTTATTTTGTAGCAAAAATAAATATATTAATTGAAGTGCCCATCAGATAAAAAGGCTGTGGTTGAAATCCTATAGTGGTAGGACATCCAAATGCCTTGAGTGGCACCGAAATATCCTAAGTAGGTGAAGCAATCCACTCACATTTGTTAATTAAAAAGTAATGTCCACTAAAAATGGATAATAGTATTATAATGATTAAGGTGCTTAACTGGTTGTTTTTAATTCAAGGATAATTTAGAGGATATCGAGGGCAAGTAATATGGATTCGAAGGCAAGTACGGGAGGGGGCATGTGGCAAGAAAGTGGATGAATTTTCTCCTACTTTCTCTCTCCTAGAAAATCAATTATATGTACTCAATTTTCTCCTTACTTGAAAGGCTATTTGTGCAAACCACTTTCTTTCCTTGCTTTGGCCGATGACCAAGGATCTTAGGAGTAGGAGGAAAACGTTCCCCAAGCTGAAGGTAAGATCCATGATCATCTTCAACCTTGAATTCATGGTTGGAATCGGATTTCAACACTCATTTTCTTCTCTCTTCCATCCAATGCTCAACCTTGGCTATCTTTTGCATCCAAAGAGTTGGAAATGAACCTTGTTTAGTTGAAGGAGCTTCTTTCACCATTAGAGATGAGAAGCTTGAATATTTGAAGCTACTTTGAAGGTGGGTTATATAACTTGAACCCATCAATTTTATTATTGTTTTTAATTTCTCATCATATGTTGATCTTTTATTTTTCTTCTTGAATAATTCACGAATTCATCATATATGTGATAGTAGAATTCGGAGGTCTGAAGCTTGATGATGATGAAATCAACTTAGCACACACATAAAGAATATCAAGAACAAAGGGTTTCAATTTTGTGGTCAAACAGTTTCAAACAGTAAGGTGACCAAACGGTTTCAAAACCGTTAGAGGTCAAATGGTTTCAAACCGTTAGAGACCAAACATTTTCAATGGATTCAAAGATCAATTGGTCTCATGACCTAATAACTTCAAACAATCAAACTCAATTGATTTGAGAACCCTAGCTCAATCGGTTTCAAAACCCTAGATCAATTGATGTCAAAACCCTAATTTAGGTTCAAACAGTTTCATCTCTATATTGACCAAACGGTCTCAACCCATTTGAGGACCAAGCGGTCTCAAACCGTTTAGGGTTAAAACAATTTCAAAGTTGATTTGATCAAATGGTTTCAAACTGTTCAAGGGTCAAACAGTTTCAAACCCTAATAAGATCAAACGGTATCAAAACTGATTGAAGATCAAAGGGGGTCAAAACCGTTTGAAGATTCAATGACCTCAAAACTATTTAAGATATAGAGATCAAGATTGTTTAAGGTCTAACGGTCTTCAAGACCGTTTGGAGGTCAAGTGACCTCAAGACCGTTTGGAGGTCAAGTGACTTCAAGACCGTTTGGAGGTCAAGTGACCTCAAGACCGTTTCGAGGTCAAGTGACTTCAAGACCGTTTGAACGCCAAGTGACCTCAAGACCGTTTAAAGGTCAAGTGACCTCAAGACCATTTGGAGGTCAAGTGACCTCAAGACCGTTTGGAGGTCAAGTGACTTCAAGACCATTTGGAGGTCAAGTGACCTCAAGATTGTTTGAAGTTAAAGCGACCTCAAGACCATTTGAAGGTCAATTAACCTCAAGACCGTTTGAAGGTCAAGTGACCTCAAGACCGTTTGAAGGTTTAGGGCCAAATTGTTTGAAGGTTCAACTGGTCCAAACCGTTTGAAGGTCCAATTGATTCAAACTATGTAAGTACTATTAACCCCATAAGTGGTTGAAGAGTATCTCAAAATTGATTTCAATGGAAGTACCTCTAAAGTATTTAGGTGATTAATACATTTAGAGTGATTATCACTCGATGCCTATGAAAGTAATAAATTTAATACACTATGATAAGCATAGGTGTATGTACTTAGTGAAAGGTTAAGTCAACTGAATAAGGTATGATGGTAATGTGTGTTCCTAGTACATGGAACAATGATAAGTATGACTTAATACTTAAATAATGCTATGTGCTCCAAGATATGTGGAAGCACAGACTTAGGGTTTGGATTAATGAGGTCATCATAAAACCCTAGTCAATGGAGATGGGAAACCCTAATCAATAAGGAAAATTACAATACATAAGTATAATTGAATACTTATGAAGTTATGATGTAATTCTAGACATGTGGAAGAATGAGTTAGGTTTTGGATATTAATTGTAATATCAATGCATTCTCCAATATGTATGGAGTTTTGAATTAAGGTTTGATCTTTGATAATGTGATCATGAAACCCTAATCGAGAAGAATGTGAAACCGTAATTGATAAATAATGGGAAACCTTAACTCTAATATAGGGTGATGTTATGTTAAACCCTAATATAAGGTGATGTTATGTGAAACCCTAATATAGGGTGATGTTATGTGAAATCCTAATTGATAAAGAATAGGAAACCCTAACCCTAATGAGGGAATAGTGATGTTATCTTTGTATTGCTTAATGATGATATGTAATTGATATGGTTCTTATCAAGTATACTAACCATGCATATATCATGAGATGATGAACATAACCAGGTATACGTTATGATGTTAATGGGCCTTGTGAGCATTATTTGTTGCCTAGTGAAAAGTGACAAGAAGTTTGGTATGCCTGGTGAACTATGTGAGATGCTTGTGTAACAAGTATCATGAATACCTTGGTCATATGACCTAGAGGTAATAGTTACGTGATAGTGGTAACCATGTTCAATGATGAACTAAGGGTTTGAATACCCAGATCCAGTAAACATGATGACGGTATTGTTGAGGGATGAGAATTCCCAGTAATGAGATAAGGGATTGAGATCCCAATGTTTTATTAAGTTTTGAAAAGTACTTCATAGATGTATTACACTTTTCTTTGTAGCATTTGTCATAATAATAATACATGTCTGAAAACTTGGCTGATGCTAAAAGAATATGGTAATGTACTTAATTAATCAAGTGAAATCTTATCATGTAGAGCCCTGGCCATAGATCCATTATCGTCAGTAGCTGGTGATGGTGAAACAGGTTTTCCCATGAGATCTCCTGGAGGGCATATTTTTTAATATGTGGGGGTAATGGGCACGAATATCCTTATGTCCTAATGTGGGATTGACATGAGATAAACACGAGATCTCTCAATCCTTCATTATATGTACCGTGATGGATGTATCACGAATCTCCCAACGATGATTAATGCCGGATCGATGTGAGATAAACATGAAATCTGTCGATTGTGAAGATAGTGCAGCCACCGTTGTAGCTCTATAGCGAAGTTGCCAGTATACCCTGGAAAGCTATTTTAGCAAGAGACATGAGATGTCCTGTATGTGGTCTCGCACTGACTGAGATAAATGAGGTCATGGAGTCTGGCTCTTCCATTGACCTAGGTATGGAACCGATGCTTTATGCCGTCGTGGTCGGTTGGAGTATGAGCGGTATACCTCATCTCCTCAGGGCATAAGTGTGATTGTAAAATGTAATCAGTCGTGTAGAATATTTTCTTAAGGATGAAATGCAAAAATCAATGGTTGATGTTACATTGCTTACTGTATCCTAAATGGATAGATGTTATACATGTTCTTCATATTCCTCAGTAAAATGGAGAGATGATTTACTACTTTATCATTTATAATTGTAATGCTTAAAAGATGATGTTGCTCAATTCTACTTAATATTGATTAAATCCTACTTTTTAATAGAGAATCCTCTGCTCAGTTTATAACTATTTATCTGCAATAATAATGTTTATGGCGGAGAGTTATATCTCTCGCTGGGACAATTTCAATTGTCTCACCCTCCATGGAATCCAACCTTTTTAGGTGGACAAGGTCGAGGAGGTAGAAACTATACAATAGGGGAAGGACAACAGCATCAGGGACAGCAGTAACATCTTAGGTGGAGATATTGAGTGTCGTGTCTTGTAAGATAAGAGTCTTATGTGTCGTCTCTGTACTCTCAGGTCCTTGGAGTCAGTAGTTAGTTCTTTTATGATCTATCTGAGATTTTTGGCATTGAATGCCTCGAGGTTTTATGTTGCTTATGTGTAGATTTAACAGAGCAACTGTTGTATGTAATCCTTGAGAAGAGAAGGTACATGGTATGTACTTTGTGGACCAGAATGTATATATAATATTTTGGTTCTTGTTGTAAGAGTTTCCTGGAAATGGATCTCTTTGTAAATGGTTTTAATTTTTAGTGATTTTTGTTAATTTGTTGTTTATATTTAATTTCGCTTAATTAGTAATGATTTTTTTCTCGATTTGGCGATAGTCACCACAGTAGTTGTAAAGGTTATTGAGGATTAGGTATATGTTCCTGACCAATTGGGAAATGTTAAAATCTATTTTAATTTACCCTCGTTTTTGGGTTTGTGTTTAATTAATGAGTAATCATGTTTTGTGTTTTGAGAAATCTCATTTTGTGCAATGGGTTGTCACAAGGAGATAGAAGGAACACTCTAGAGGTGGCAATTTGCACATCAACTCCCCTATATTGGGTAAATTGCAATTTGCACCAAAACTAGCATAGAAAGCACAAACATCATCCAAACAAGCTCAAACTTGAAACTTAAGCACGCCCCAAGACCTAATAACTTCTCAAAAGAATAGAGAAAGGTTCTAAGCACATGTTTAAGCCAAAGCAAATAGGGTTACCCAAAACTCATGTCAGGGTCCTTACAAGCCATAAACCCCGAACAAGGATTTTACCCCTGAAATCTAAGAGAAAAGAGAGGGTACTTCCTCTTCATCTCTTCCTCGAGCTCCCAGGTGGCTTCCTCAACACCATGGTGATGCCACAGAACCTTCACATGTACTATGTCCTTCTTCTTCAACTTCTTTACTCTTCTGTCAAAGATCAAAATTGGACCATCAACATAGGACATATCCTCATCAAGCTCCACCTCCACATGATGTAACACTTACTCTATATTAGGATGAAACTTTCTCAACATACTCACATGAAACACTGGATGCAACCTGTGCAACTCAGGTGGCAACTCAAACCTGTAGGCCACCTTCCCAACATCTTCCAGCACAGGTTAAGGTCCCACAAACTTGGGAGCCAACTTACCCTTCTTCCCAAACCTCAAAACACCTTCCATGGAAATACCTTGAGATACACTCTATCTCCCACTTGGAACTCCAAGGGTCTATGACAATATTCTACATACAACTTCTATCTCTCTTGTGTTGCCTTCAATTATTATTGAACCACTTTGATCTTTTCTATCATTTCTTAACTAAGCTCATGACCAAGAAGCTAGTATTCTCCCGTCCCATACCAACACAATCAAGACCTGCAATATCTCCCACATAACGCCTCATAAGGTGCAATGTCAATGCTTTGTTGACAACTATTGTTTTAGGAAAACTCTACCAAACTGAGGTGTATGTCCTAACTACCCAAAAATTGAAGGAGACAAGCTCTCAACTATTCCTCTACGGTCTAAATGGTCCTCTCAGACTGACCTTATGTGTATGGGTGAAGGAAGTGCTAAACCTCAACTGTGTACCCAAAGCTGTGTGCAGTCACTCCCAAAAGTGACTTGTAAACTGAGGACCTCTATCAGAAATGATAGTTGTTGGAACACCATGCAAACACACTATCTCATCAACATAGATCTGTGCAAGCTTATCAGTTGTATGCGTCATCTTCACAGAAGAAAATGCACTTACTTGGTGACGCAATTTTACTGTGCGCTGAAACGCAAGTGAATGCGTCGAAGTAATATAGGCCTTGTGAGGCCCAAGTCGAACACAGGGATACTGGGAATTGTTGGAGACTCCTACTAACTATTTGTGATCAGCTAAGCCTAATAAAAAATTGAGAGATGTTGTTGAAATTAAAAGAAAATAAAAATAAAACAAAACAAATGATCGATTAAATGTTAATTTAATCAATTCAAAAGGGTATCTTTAGGGTTGTGGTTTCACCGCGGGTTTTCATTGTATTAGATTTTATATAATGCCTCAATTTTATCTCTCTATCCAGGTAGTGGCCTGAAAACAGAATTGCCCACTGTCGTGGTGCAATTCACTACCTAGGTCTAGGTCGGTTCCACCGTTGTAGTAACCTATACCCTAAACTAGGTGCATTATGAACGATCTCTCAGTATCCACCATTAATTTTACACCACCTTGGTCAAGGGATTTATCGATTAATGTAGATTTCATCTCTTTTCAGCCGTTAATCCTTCTTTCAAAGTGATTAAGGGCATTAGGTTATTAATATGGTGATCAAGCTAACAATATATGGAGAAAACGAAACTATACCACAGATTTAAGAGATAAAATATGAATTACTATTATAAAATTGTCATATAATGAATCCCCGGGCTACTCCCGGTCCTAAAGACGAAGGGGATTAGCCCCGTATGTTCATCTCAAACAAGTACAAGGTAGAGATAGGGGAAATCCTGTGCAAAACGTGAATTGAGAGGTGAAACCCCTGAACGGAGAAGAACTGGTTGATCCTTTGTGTATAACACGTGCTCTCCTGCCTTTCGGTGGTGAAATCTGTCTTCTGCGGTGTCCGAATCAACTGGTATGAAATTCTAGCCTCCGTTCTCCTCTCTACTGCTCCTCAGTACTCGTGCAATGCCTAATGAGATCCTCTCTACTGCTGGGCGGCCGTCATTAGGTATATATCCCTCATTAGGTCTCTAATTAACCACGGCCGTCCGATTAAGATCATTCTGAATCAAACGCATATCTTACGGTGTCGATACCATCGACGCGGGTTGATGGTATCGACCTAGTGTTGTAGTGGAAACCCTTCTTTTCTTTCATTTGAGTGCCTGATGTAGTCTCGATACCATCGACGCGGGTCGATGGTATCGACTACCCTGTAGCAACGGTTTTGTCGTTTTGCGTCGCTGTAGCCTCTGTGCGTCGATGGTATCGACTTGGTGTCGATGGTATCGACTGCTTCTTCACCAGCAACCTGATGATAGCTCGATACCATCGACATCCCTATCGATAGTATTGACTTTTTGCTGATACTCGCGGCTGGCAGCCTGTGGTCCGATCGATGGTATCGACTTCCGTCGATGGTATCGACAGAAGCAGATACTTGTTTTTCCTGAAATTCAAACACGAAACCACATAAATTCACACAAATAATAATATTTTGACAATTGATGCTCAAAATGATGAAATAAAGGGGATTTGACATAAAATAGTAGCAAAGACCAAAGTGGATGAATTATGCAACATTAACCATAAAAATGACTAATAAAAGCATAAAACACATATCAAACAGGTCTATAAATGCGACTCAAAATCATCGCATCACTTGGTCAACCTGTCAACAATCACCCAGATGGAATCTTGACTTTTGGTTGTCCTAAGAAGACCAACCACAAAGTCCATAGTGACATGATCCCATTTCCACTGTGGTATAGGCAACGATTGAAATGTTCCTATAGGCTTTTGATGCTCTTCTTTAACCTACTTACACACAACACACCTCACAACAAACTCAACCACGTCCTTCTTAAAGTCAAGCCACCAATACATATCCTTCATATTACAAAACATCTTGGTGCTACCTGGGTGCATAGTAGATGTGGATGAGTGAGCTTCTTCTAGTACCATATTTCTAAGTCCATCAACATCAGGAACTACTATTAGCCATGGTAACAAACTATCCCATCATTTGACTCAAGTAAGCCATCGTTCTTCTCACTACCAAACTCTGATCTAATATGTTGTATCATAGTATCAACCTATTGTGGCTCTTTGATCTGTTGTCTTAGTGTGGGCTTCACTTGTAACTGTGCTAACAATCCTTCTAGCAAAGAAACTTCCAGCTTAACTTTCATCTGACATTGGGAGATCAACAAGTCTCACTTGTTGCACACCAACGAACTCAACATGGCTCTATTTATAGGCGAAGACGAAGTCTTACTGCTCAATGCATCTGCCACAACATTCTCAGTCCCTGGATGATAATCAATCATACAGTCATAATCCTTGATTAATTCCATACAGCGTCACTACCTCATATTCAACTCCTATTGTTAGAATATGTACTTTAGGTTCTTCTAATCTGTGAATATATGACACTTCTCATCATAAAGGTAGTGCCTCCAGATCTTCAAAAGATGGACCACAATAGCTAACTCTAGGTCATGGGTTGGGTAATTCTACTCTTGTTTCTTAAGTTGTCTAAAAGTAAAAGAAATTAATTGCTTGCCTTACATCGGCATACAACCCAAACCATTCCTGGATGCATCACAAAAAACCATGTATCCTTTTCCTTACTAAGGTAGAACCAACAGTGGTGCACTTGTCAACTTCTCCTTCAACGTCTTAAAAGCACGCTGACATTTGTTATCCCAGAAGAACATCACACCATTCCTTATGAACTTTATTAGGGGCTAAGAGATAGCACCAAAGTCCTTGATGAACCACCTATGACAGCCTACCAAACCTAAAAAACTATGCACTTCTATCAACGTCTTTGTCTGCTCCCACTCGATCACTGACTCAACCTTCTTGCGATCCATATGAACTCTCTTAGCAGATATAACATGCCCCTGGAAAGCTACTTCCTTTAACTAGAACTCGCACTTGCTGAACTTGGCATAAAGCTAATGCTGCCTCAACACGGTCAACGCCTGACAAAGATGATGTTCATGTTGCTGATTGTCACGACTGTATATCAAGGTGTCATTTATGAAGATCATGACAAACTAATAAAAAAATAGACAGAACGCTCTGTTCATCAAGTCCATGAATGTTTTCGGTGCATTGGTTACCTCGAATGACATAA
This sequence comes from Alisma plantago-aquatica, assembly GCA_963693085.1. Lineage (NCBI taxonomy): Eukaryota > Viridiplantae > Streptophyta > Magnoliopsida > Alismatales > Alismataceae > Alisma > Alisma plantago-aquatica. The sequence continues at coordinate 581,828,932 of OY856413.1, forward strand.
CTATGAACTCGTAGTGACCATACCTAGTCCTAAAAGTGGACTTAGGTATGTCATCCTTCTTTATCCTCAACTTGTTATATCATAACCTCAGCTCTATCTTTGAGAACACTACCACGCCAGACAACTGATCAAACATGTCATCTATTCTTGGCAAGGGGTACTTGTTCTTTATCATCACCTTGTTCAACTATCTGTAGTCTATACATAGTCTCATGGACTCATCCTTCTTCTTCATGAACAACACTGGAACAACCCAAAGTGAAGTACTCGGCCTGATGAAACCTTTATCAAGCAACTCTTGTAACTATCTCTTAAACTCTGCCATCTTTGACAGAGCCATCCTCTATGGTGTTTGGGATATTAGTTGCGTGCTAGGGACCAAATTGATCTCAAAATCAATCTCTCAGGGTGGGGGAACACCTAGAAACTCCTCAAGAAACATGTCCTTGAACTCTCTAACAGCTGGCACTTCCTGAATACTAGGACTCCTCACCTCAGTATTCAACACATGTGCAAAGAACACCTCACAATCCTGTCTCAACAAATTCCACACTACCATCACTGATATAAGACACATCAAGAGAACCTTTCTCTCTCCTTGGAAGATCAATGTCTTACTACCATCACTGATATAAGACACATCAAGAGAATCTTTCTCTCTCATTGGAAGATCAATGTCTTACTACCATCTACAAACGTTTCCTACTTGGAACTACAATCCAAGATCACTCTATACTTCTCCTAGGTGTCCATTCCAAGGATTACATTGAACCCATGTATGTCAAGTGGTATGAGATCGACCTGAATGATGTGTCCTAAAAAAGAAAGGACATATGAACGACACACCTCCTGTAACACTACAATACCAACTAATAGGGTTTCTAATAAAAAACTATCCCTCTTACGACTAATAGGCAAAAGACAACTGTCAAGCGCTTCGCTAGTGATAAAAAGTGTATTGCACCCATGTCAACCAAAAAAGATACAAAGCGAGAAGAAGATAAATCATAATGAAATAACACCATATGACTTGTCACTACTCACGGGTTGACTACCACCTCTGGCTATTATAGAATCTATCTATTTCCTATTGTCACCCCCGCCCTCTACTTCCCTGAGAAGATGATCTGTCCTGTGACACTTGGCCATGCCCTTATCCTCCTCTACCGATGTTCTACTGCCTCTACAAGCCATGCTGGCTTTGCCTCAGTTGTTGGGTCACCTTGTCGTCTCTCACCGAACACTCCTATTTCATAATGTCCTATCTGCCCACACTTGGGGGAAAGCTCAGGGCTCAAACTACGGCTTAGACGGTTCCTCCATTAACGTTGATGTGGTTCTATAAGCTCTAGTAGATGGAAGACTATGACTTCTACCTCTACTCAATGACCACTATGTCAGAGCATTGTACCTCTGTGGTACTGGTGGTATAGAAAACCTCAACTTTTTAAAGCCTCATAATGAATGTCCTTTGGACTGTGCATGCCTCTTCCTGGCACTTGCCTCCCGCTTCTCTATCACATATCTCTCTATCCTCTGAACAAACTCCACAAATGTGGGAAACCTTTCTCGATTCTTTAAGGCAGTTTCCCAGGTAGACAACTTAGTGTTCAGTCCCTTCTCAAAATAGAGAATTCGGTCATCATCCATGGAAGCCATGTGAGGACAAAATTGAAGAAGCTCCATAAACTTAGCCTCATACTCATTGATCGTCATGGGTCTCTACCGGATCCACTCAAACTAACTGATCTTCTCATCCAGTTAGGTCTATGGAGAGTATCAACTTATGAAATCACGTCTGAACTCCTCCCAACCTACAACCACTCTAGGTCTCTTCTCGTCTACGATGCCCCACCAATGGCCAACCCTCCCCTTCAGAAGATACACCGCATGCTTAACCTTATCTTCCTCCAAAATATAGAGGATCTTGAAGGCTTTCTCAAGCTCAATAAGACACAGATCAACATCCATCGGATCAGCTGTCCCAGCATAATCTACTGCCTTGACACGGTGGAGCCGCTCAAAGGTCTTCCCAGTACCTAAGGATTTCACATTGGGAACTGGTGCTCTAGGTTGAGGTGCATGCATCATGTCCTCCATATACACCATTGTAGCCATAAACTACCTAAAAAGAGACTGAAAGGCATGGTTTAATCATGGTTAGGTCAAACTGGGGACCCTCAGAAACCCACTATTCACGTGTCTGATTCTGTGCACCTCCTCCTGGTGCACCAAAATTGCTCTCAACAATGTGTTCTTCATGTTCTCCAGACAACTTTAGGCTTTTCTGCTTCTTCTACATAAGTAGAAATTACTATAAGACAGACTGGAGGACATAAGAATAGACACAAACCCTAGTCCTAGGTCCCTGTAGACTCAGCGAACCTAAAGCTATGATACCAACCAACTGTGATGCCCCACGCCACAAATCACAAGATAAATCCATAACTAACCAAGGAAACAAAACTTAATAAATAGATTCCAGATCTCCCAAACAGCAAAAACCTTTACATATGAGTCATTTCATGTCACAAGGTACTTACCATATATGCCATCATATTGTTACAAGAAAACCTGTCCCAAACATATATATGTGTATCCACTGTACTTTACATGAAAAGAACACACAAGCTGAACCATGTATTGAAAGAACATCTACAAAACACACCCAAAACCCATACCAAAGGCCTAAGTGTATAGGGATGACTCTAGGACTCTAACAATAAAAGGACCACTAACAACACTTCCAACTTTATCAGCTACTATCTTTCTTGCTATTCCTCAGCCCTTATTGCATGATCTCTGTCTCCTCATGCACATCCATCTAAAAAGATGTGGGAAACCCATGGGATGAGATTCCAAATTTTAGCGGGAGATATAACTCTCCACCAAAACTATTATTAGCACATGTAAGAGGGTTAAATAACAATAGTAAGGCTACAACTATGATAAGCAGGTAATCATCAACTGAATAAGCAATTACAATTAGATTATGAAACATCTTATCATCATAAAAGTAATATGAAGAGCATGTAGATTCACTACCAACAATATTGTTTAAAAATAAGCAAGGCCTCATCCAATTTCGTATTTGAGCCCATGAAAGTATGCTACATGGCTTATTACATGTTTTATTATGCCCCAAGGATTTGATTCGTTCCACCCATATCTAACTAACCACTATTGAGTCGAAATTAGTGCCAGCCAAGGTCTATGGAAGAGCTAGAATCCATGACCTCACCCCCTCGGGCAGTAGGAGTGAACCTGCAATGACCTCACTAGTCAAACTGCTACCAGTTACATACAGTTCAACTTTAAATTCTATCCCACCTTGTTATAGGTCATGATGCTAGTGAAATTGAGCTACGACCCACAGTTACACTCCCACCAGGATATGGCCTACAACCAATCCTTATACATATCACTGAGTGACGGCCCACAGTCGCACTCCCACTAGAGTATGGCCCACAACCAATCATATATAACATAGCACTAGGAGACCAGCTCATGCATGGATGTCTCATATATCCTAGACGTAAGGGGATATTCACCCTCACCCCCGCATATTAAAAAATATGCACTCTGAGTTAAACTCGTTTCACCATTTAGCAAGTGCTCACACTGAATGGATCTATGATACATGGAAAAACTACATGACTAAGTTCCACTTGATTAGTTAAGTCAATAAGTGTCTTTTAGCATCAATCAAGTTACAACATATAAAATCAAAACAAATTCTCTAAAGATAAGGGCATAGTACTCTTCCGACAGATAAAAACATATAGCATGTGAACTTGTCACACATGATGTCTATATTTTTGCCATTTATCATATCATCAATACCAAAGTCACCTGCTATGGGATATCAATCCCTCATTTCATCATTTCGGTATCACAAGTGCCACAACATGCCTCTCAAGGCTCATTCAACCTATATCATGTCTCATCATCATAGCATATACTAGCTATGATTATCAAGCTTATAACACCTACATGGTTAGAAATTTATAAACATGAGATGTAACCTCATATCATCATAACCATTCCAAAATGGAGAAACAAGTAAGATCATTGTTCATTATTATTTAGTTAGGTCTTTCCTTTTAATGAATTAGGGTTTACAAGACTAGGTTCAACCATTAACCCTAGAACCATCACCCTCTACCATCTTAGAGTGTATAAGGATTTGGGAGAATCATTAGAGTTGATTAGATAACATTCTAAATAACATTGTATATGTCTTATGTATCATACATATATGGTTGTCATTAGTTGTTTACATGTGTTTCTCATCCACCTACCATCACCCTATGTTGTCCATCGAACCACTTAGGTCACGATCACTTACCATGGTCCATGTCACGATCGTAACCCTCATGTGCCTCAACCGTCCATCACATGTCATGACCTTCAACATCTAGACCATGTCATACCCACGACACTTAGTGTTAGGGTTTCACCTAAGCACCTTGACCAGAGGTGTCTCGACCCCAACCTATGTCACAACCCAAGATGATCAACCTTCACCCATGTCGTGACCCAAGACCATCATGGTCATGACCCTACTTCTAGGGTGAGTCTCAACTCAAGAAAAACAAAAACAAATCCCCAACACCAAGGGTAACTTGGCTACCACCCACCAAGGGTCTCAATCTGACATCACTAGGTCAAAATCAGCCTCAAAGGATAATCTCGACCCCAAAAGCGATCAAGGTCACAACTATCATGAGGGTAGTGTCACAACCTCCCTAGATGCTCCACCTAGGTAGCAAAAATAGAATTGAAACTGAAGGTGAAACCATGGTTACCATGAAGAAAAGATCACATACAACCAGTTACCAAAACCCTAAGTCATGGGTCAAGAAACTACCAAAGAAGAACCTTAGCTAAGGAAGAGAAAACCAAGCTCAAGATAACCAAAATGAACCTAACATCCCTCAAAATTCTAGGTGTACAACCACCATGCATGAGGGCAAGGTAAAGAGCAAAACATGGGGAAGAACTTTCACAATACATCATCTACCAAAATAGGTACAAAAGGTTAGGGTTTCAGATTGCTTTCAAACCAACAAAGGGATCACCACCAAACAAACTCTAGAGATTACCACTAAACATAAGAAATGTGTGAAGGCAACTTAGAGGAAGAAGATAATAATTAGAATTATAAAGAATTGCAATAATAGAGTAGGTTTAGTGTTATATAACCCGCCTTAAGAAGATCACCACCAAATCTCAAAGCACACGATCCAAGGGTTGGAAAAGCTCCACCAAAAGCTCCACACTCAGCCACGAGAGAACCTCAATAACTAGAGGACACCAATATCAAAGGGTAGCTCAAGAAAGAGAAAAAACTCAAAACCTAACCCAAGGAAAGAAGGGAGAAAAGAGAGAAGAAACTCCCTCTTGCTTGGGTGTCGCCTTGTCAAAACATCACCTATTACCCTTGTGATGAGGATATTACTCTCAAGAAAGACCACCATGTCAAAACACAGTCTAAGGATGCGAAAGAGGAAGAAGATGGGGTAGAAGATCTAAAGAAAACATCAAAGAAAGAAGATAAACAATCACCAAGATTGAGGATGACCAAGGATCACCACAACCACCACATGCAAGGAATGAACCACCTCCAAGGCACCAAGAACACTCCTTGCTCCACCAAGCTCCAAGTACGAGCATAAGAGAAGGGAGGAAGAAAGTGACTGAAAAGAACCACTTTCATGGAGATAAGAGGGTTCATATAGCAAAGGAGGAGGGAGGCAAGACAAAGGATGAGGTGTCAACATGATAGGGCTTCAAATAGACACTTGTCCACTAAAAGGACCAACATGTAACCACTTAAGCATGACATGTAAGATATGGAGATACACTCTAGGTAGTGTCTCGAACAACCAAACAACTCCACCTTCTATGTTGTGACTACGACACACCAAGGGTTCCATGGTTGCGACACACCCTAACAACAACACTAGGTCACAACACCAAAACCACCACAAGCAAACTAGGTCGAAGCACACCTCCCCAAGACTTTGTCTTGACCCAAGACAACCTTCTTCACGACCTCAACACCAAGGGGAAGTGTCTTAATTGTGACACCCCCTCAACAAGCCTAGTTTGTGACCTAGGTCGAGACAATAACCAAAGGTTACTAGGTCAAAGGACAACAACCCTAGTAAACCCTAATCACCACTAAGGATGACATCACTCAACCAAAGGTCAAGCAAAGCACCCCAAAGCACCACACTCTATCTCATGAAGCTAGGATAGAAAAGGAACACTCTAGAGATCGTAAATTGCACATCAACCCTCCTATATTGGGTAAATTGCAATTTGCACCAAAACTAGCATAAAAAGCACAAACGTCATCCAAACAAGATCACACTTGAAACTTAATCACACCCCAAGAAAAAGATTAGAGAAAGGTTCTAAGCACATGTTTAAGCCAAAGAAAATAGTGTTACCCTAAAACTCAGGTCAGGGTCCTTATAATTAAATTATTTGACTAGTTCAAACTTGCTGATTCGACCTAGACGATCGATTAGACACTCCAATTGGTAGGCTAGATACTATGACTATTTGTTGGGAACATGGATTAGTTGATCGATTGAACATTTCAATCATTCGAATGAATGGTTCCATCAACTAGAGTCAGCACAGTCTAGTCAGTCAACTAGACACTCCAGCCAGTCGACTGGAACACCAGTCAAACAACTAGAACACCAGTCGATCGACTAGACACTCTAATTGGTGGACTGACAACCAATATTATTCATTTTGATTACCTAAATACTTAAGTAACAAACTAGAATCTTATTCATGAATAAAATCAGCTTCCAAGTGCATCCTATGTGTGTGATCCTATAGGTATCAAATTATGTTGGCAGTGAATGTTCATAACTAGATTATGACAACACAAGCAATTAGCGGTATCTAGAAACACATCATTGTTGTCCAAGTAATTGAAATGTTAAAGAACAACTTCAACCTACATATGTGATCAGTGTTACCATGATGATATAGTTTCTTTGTCTCAGATATTCGATAAAATGTGAGGCATGTAACGATCATCCTCTTAATATATAGTCTATGTTTCTTGAACAAGAGCAGGCTATTCAGATGCATGTGATCTCGATATCACATATTGACTCACATGATCGTGGCCATCTTTTTCTTAGTCTCACTTATCAAGTGACCAGGATATCAACTCCGTAGGGGGGACTTATCTCATCTACATCACTTACAGTCAATCCCCATGTCTCATAATGTACCCGAGCACCACCATTATAGCAACCATTGTTTAAGGTCATATTGAATGGTATCAAAATTCATTGAACGATGATAAGTGTAGTGGCTTCAGGTCTAAGTACCACAATCACCAATATTACTTTGAGAGCTGATTCTGATTACCATTCAATGGTTCCATGTATCACTCTCAAGGTGGGTTTTTTCGGTACACCGTTTTCTAGCAAGTACCTACATATGTGTTTGACTTAATATCCAATATCATGACTAATGAGACTCTGTCATCAGTCAACACACATTCCAGTCTTATTTGTTATTATTGTCTATTTTTCTTCCATAATAATATCTTACTAAGGACATAAAAGTAATGTGTATACTCTTATCATACATATGATCTCATTGTTCAGGTCCTCAATCCGAAAATATATGTCATCGAGTAACATCATTCTTTAGACATCTATCATATTATATAATCATCTCATAATTGAAGAAACATAATAGACGAAATTACATTTATTACTAATTGAATCAAGTACATGATGCCACATTACAATCATCATATTACTGACTCTCTGAGCATACATACCAATAAAAAGTCAGTGGGGTGATCAGGAATAAAGAAAAGAAAAGAGAGGGTGATATAGACACGGAATAAGAAAGGAGACGGTAAGATAAAAACATGATGGAAATGTATAGAGAAGATAGAAAAATAGAATGTCGTTGTTAGGACCAATGGGTTGATGTCAACAACCGCAAATAGTGTAACAAAATTACAAACAACCACCACTTTTGAACTAGCGACATCAGTAGGAACGTGTTCCTCTACTAGATAAATACACACCTCTGTTGTGCTAATTAGTAAGGTCGGTGGCCATTCCCATTATTTGCAACTTGTTGCTCATGCTCCGAACCCACCCACAAGTGAGTGTTGATCGCATAGCACCTACAGGCTGCGATGCAACATAAGTGTCAACTGTCAAGGGTTGTTCTCCTCGGTATGCTAGACATAAGCAGTGGAGGAAGTTTAGGAGCGTGGACACCGTAAAGTTCAACACCAGCTTATCATTACCCTCCTCATTTACCTAGTGGTGAAGAGGATAAGGCTAAAGAAATGGTTAAGACAGGTAATTACCCTTATCTTTACCACTACCTTGTGGTGGATAAATATTAGGTTAAACTGTTATCCTTCCCACATCCTCTTCGTTGACAGGTAATTACCCTTATCTTTACTTCATACCAATTAATTTTTGTATCAGGGTCCCTGCCTTGAGTATTCTGTTATTGTACAGGGCATGTCATGTGTTTCTCGTGGCATTCTCATAAAGTTTAAAGAGATCCACGACGTGGACTAAATCAACACACAAATCTGTACTCATTTTGTCTTTATATACGTATAAAGACAAAAAAAAGGTAAGTAATAAAAAAAAATTTCTTGTGCTTATGCATGCACAATGACCAAAGGAGTGCAATTTTATGTAATGCTTTTAGTCCATATAACAATTTCCAACTTTACGTAGTGGCCCATGTTGACCAAGTTTCAAGGGGTCTTATTATTGGCGCTGAATCTGCTGTTACAATTGCTGTGGCATTTAATCTCAACCTTCCATTTATTTCAAAAACTCACCTTTAAACAAATTAATAAGGTGCTTCTACGGCAAAATTTGATACACGGTCGCAACAACATTTGGAACAACGAATTCGCACCCCTTATTATTTGGTGTGTATGTGTTTGTGACGTTTCTACATAAGAAGAAATCCAATCAAAGAAGTCCCATATGCAGTGCAGCTGTGGCATTGGAGCTTTGCAAATGCCATGACGCTGTCATTTGTTACTCGACTGAATAAATTAAATAAGAAAAGAATGTGCACGCGTTCTGTGCCTGCTTACGTAAAGTACATCCGGTAAATGGAGACCACGTTCCACGGTCACTCTCCGGCTTCACAAAAAGTTTTTTTTTTCATTAGCTTTATAAGTTTAGTTTGATAGGCTGTAATTAAGCTGCAAAATTTAAGTTTGATGTATCAAAATATGTAACATGCGCGTATTTTGTCGTTCGACCACGCCCAAACAATGATGCCAATAAGACGCCGGGGAACTTAATGTTGTGTTGGAGCTCTACATAAGTGATTAGAAACATAGAAACGGAACTGTATTTTACAGGAAGTTGATTGTATAATTTTTTAAAAAGAAATTTAATTTCTTAAGATCTGCCGGACAGTTATAAAAGTGGCAATTACATAGAGCACGAGATATTATGGATTCCAAAGTGGATGTGGACGGTGGAGTCGGTGGATCAGTCTCAATAGGGTACAAGTTTCAAAGGAATTGGGAAGTAAACGTCAACGGCATCGGCACAACAACCACGAAGTTATGGTGAAATTGTGGCCCATGAACTCCACATTGCCATTTGCCAATGAGCTACGCCACCCACAATCAGTTTAATATCAACTGCACCACCCGGTTTTTTGGAAACCCGCACAAAGCTGTTCCAGCCTTTTCTTTTAATTGGAATTAACTCCTCCACCAACTGATTTCATGCAGCAAATGAAGATTCCCGATATTCTCTCTCCACTCTTCTCTTCTCTGTAACATTCATCTTTATTAATTCGTTTTTTCTCTTGTAATTATTCTCTTCAGTTCTATTCCACCCACCAGCATTCCCACATTAGTGCAGTACCTACGGAATCCAATAGCAACATTGATCTGGAAGCATAAGTACAGTACCTACGGAATTCAGTAGTGACATTTGTCATCTGGACATAATTTTTTTACAAAATAGAGAGATAAGTTGAGTGCCCATTTGTTGATGATCTCAAAAGTATAGTGCACATCAGATTAAAAATCATTTATAAAATACATCCATAAGTATGGTACCCACTTGTTAATTTCAATTCATTTACTGAAGCATAAGTACAGTACCTAACAAATTATAAAATCAAGTATAATTGTATAACTAGTCTAGAAGTATAAGCACAGTACCTACGAGATCTCATAGCAACATTGAACATCTGGACAATTTTTTTACAAAACGCACCTAGAAAAATACAAAATCAAACATAATTATATAACTGGTCTAGAAGCTTAAGCATAGTACCTACAGAATCACATAGCAACATTGGCCATCTGGTCAAGAATCAACTATAAAATGCATCTATAAGTATTGTACCCACTTGTTAATTCCAACTCAATTTTTTCAAACATAAGTACAGTACTTACCAAATTATAAAACCAAGCATAAGTACAGTACCTAACAAATTTCAAAATCAAGTATAATTGTATAACTGATCTGGAAGCATAAGTACAGTACCTACGGAATCCAATAACAATATTTTTCACCTGGACATAATTTTTTTACAAAAGTGTAGTGCACTGGTCAATAATCAACTATAAAATGCATCTATAAGTATTGTACCAAATTATTGATTTCCAACCCAGTTTGTCAAACATAAGTACAATACCTCTCAAATTCACTTGTGAATGTATATGTATTTATTATAGGTACAATACTTACGTAATCTGCAGTGCGGATAAATATGCAATAGAACTTTTTGTAAGCTATACTAGATTGATATATGTAATTTGCATGACTGTTGCATGGAGTGGACATAGTATCTGTACCTTGCATGTATTTTGCATACTTTTACATGGGTAATGGTATCAAAAACCGGCTGCATGCTGAGATTAATTAAAAATTGCCTATTCCCGAGTTTCGGGTAGGCCAGCGGTTATGGGTAGAATTTTTCTTTACCAATAGGCACAACAACTCTTCGTCATTCTTACTGCTTCTGCGTGGCTGAAGCATTATTGAATAATACAAAGGAGGGAAAATTGCGGGTGGTTTTAAAGACTTAACAACACATACTATGCTGGGCTATGTTATTTCCGGTCCAAGTGGGCTGAAGTGTCGAGGCCCATCATAGCTTGTTTGTGGGTTTGCTTCTCTGCACGCGATTATATATAATCCAACCTGCCGCTAATTGTAACGTGACCAAGCCAGCAGTCAACAAAAAGCGGAGCCAAAGGCAATTAGAAAGGGTAGACGCGGTGTTTTTGTAGACGCGGAGACGGGTGGAAAGACAAAGAAGAAAGAATGAAGAAGAAGAAAAGGAAGAAATAAGTACGGAAGCACGGGCAGGACTATCAATACATTTAGGTGTCTTCTTCAAGTCATCTACTACAATGTACTTTATGAAAGAGTATATTTTTTAAAAAGTTTTAGAATAATAGAATTGTAGGGATCTCTCTCTATGGTGTAGTATCTTTTTATTTCTCTTTTTTGATATATTATCTACTGTTTGGGGTCAAAACTCGAGAGATAAAAATTATATCTTTGATTAGTATATTGGATTTCTCTGTGGTTGGCCCTGTAGTTTTTCCTTCATCAAATCGTGAGGATCTTCCACATAAAAATCTGATATTTTTCTCTTCTATTTTCTTATGGTTATTATCTTGGATTTACACGCTCGTTGGTAACACTTCCACATATATTTCTTTTTCGTCACATCTCGGTTGCATACCATACTTACTCATATACCACATCAATCAAACCTATCAAATGATATAAGAGCCATGTTGGGCAGATCCACATCCAGATGAGAAGGATGATGATGCAACAATGCAAAGTTGACGAGCTCAAATTGGAAGATTTGGAAATCCAAGATGGACGATATTCTTTATTACAAGCATTTGTGTGATCTGATAGAGGACAAAATCTAAGGAGTATTTCTCTTACAAATTGAAAGAAACTAAATAGGAAGGCAACTGGAATAATGCCAAAGTGGCTTGATGTTTTTGTATTCCATCAAGTCTCAGAGGAGATCGGTGCCAAAGATCTGTAGGAAAATCTCAAAAAATTGTATGAGAAAGAGACTGCCACAAATAAAGCTTTCTTAATTAGAAAGCTTATGAACATGAAGTACCAGGATGGTACAAGCATTGTCGAACACATGAATAAATTCCAAAGCCTTGTAAATCAATTGGAGTCCAAGAATATGGTTCTTGATAATGAACTTCAGACACTACTTCATCTCGGATCAATACCTGACAATTGGAAGACGCTCATTGTAACAGTTAGTAATTTTGCATAGGAAGGCAAGTTAACACTTGATCTGTAATGACCCTGCCTCCCGGTAACCCCCAATTAAGGGAGACCCGAAGGTCAGAGCCGTTATTCAATTAACAGGATCAAAGGTTCGACAAATAATCAATAATAATTATGAAATTCTACTACTAAACTGAAAACTGGTATAAAATAAAAACTTTACTTACTTTTTAAAAGCTGGGATTTCTAAACTTCTATCCATCGAGATACTAATCTAACTAATCCTCTTATGTACGTTATTTATCATTTAGTTCCACAATGTGTCACTTTACTGTTTGTTCTTTCAATTGTTGTTCTTAAAACGCCGACAAACAAAACATCGGTCAGTATATCGAAATATACTAGTATGTGGGAACAACCAAAATCTTGCAAATATGGCTAACAATTTAATAATATAATCAAATTATTTAATAAGATAATTTACATTTTTAATGTGTCATTCTCCACCGCTTTTGCCCTAACCCTGGCATACCCCTCTAGGGTTTCTCTTTTGCCATTGACTTAAGGCCACCTTCTCAATCCTGAGCTTTGTGCTTGGGAGTCACCTCTCATGGTGCTCCATAGTCATGCATCATAGACCACCTTCTCATTCCCGAGCTTGGTGTCTGGGGTCACCTCTCATGGTGCCCCTGGGTCTACCCTCTTGGGCCTGACCTTTATGGCATCTTCCATCAGGGTGGCTGTAGGTGCGAGAATTCACATGTATATATAACTGTGATAGCCATAATGACTTTATAATTGCAGTATGAACATCCAAATTGTTTAGATTGCATTGAATGCGAGGAAACATCCGGAAAACCCTCGAGAAACTAATATGATTAATCATAATTAACCACATACTTGTACATAAAGATTTGAGACAGATTAGTCCAATATATCAAGGCATCCAATCAAGCAAGTACAAGAATCTTGAAATTACATCCAATTCCTTTTTATCAAAAACTATCCAAACCATCTTGCTACTTATGGTTTCTTTTCCTTTTTAGAGTTTCTTCCTCTTTTTAGGGTTTACTTTGTAATTAGGGGTTCCCTTCATCTTTTACTATTTTAAACCCTAACTTAATGCAATTGATCACAAACCCTAATAATTTCAACATCTAATCCTCAATTTTAGATTAAAGGCATAATTAACCATTAATTAAGCTCATTAATCCTCTTTTACATTAAAGCTACTATTTTCATCCTTTTAATATATAACAAGATCCTTATGCTCCTTTATCGTCAATTCAAAGTTCATTATGATTGAATTCACACACAAACTCTATTTGTCATTAATTCCATCTTGATTCATTCAAAAACCCTAATTTCTATATTAAAGTTATTTATCCACAATTTAGGAGCTTTGATGCTCGAAATAGGTTATAACCATAAAAACTCAGTTCTATACATGCAATCAAATAATTAAAGCCATTAGTAGTCCTAATTACCAACATTAGGGTTTCAAGGCCCATTAAAGTATTATTCATGCACATGAAACTCGAAATTAAACTAATTATATGAAAAGTTCATCCTTTTTGTTCCTAATGTGCCCTTTCATCATTAACAGGTTAATACCACTCTAATCACCCATTAAACCCATATAAATGTATTCTTCATCTCAAAATAGGGTTCTTTAAACATTAACACGTTAAAGTTGACATCTTCCATTATTTTTCGAACTAGAAGTGAAACTAGACTCTACTAGTAATTTTATTGAACTCCTCATGTTTTTTTGAGAAATATTCATGTATTATATGTCCCCAACCGAGCTACCGTTAAAAAGTTATGAATTTAATAAAATTCACTTACTCTGGACCAATCGGAGAGCGCCACGTCGCTTCCTTTACCATGCAAAGCTCTTGCGATTTAATTTTGGAAACATTTCGAAATGTCACTTTTGCCCTTGGTTAAGTCAACCAGTTTCTTTAGCCCGCGGGGGTAGAAACGTCCAACGCACTCCAAGTTGTCTTCAACCTCGGGAAACCTAGTATTAGCAACGAACTGCAGCAAGACGCGGCTGCCCTTCACCACTCCTAGCCTCGGCGGCCACCGGGGATGTTTCCCCTACCTATGTCTGCCCTCCGCACTTAGCTGGGTGCCTCAGTTTGCAGCCATGGCGCCCAATTTGGCATGGACACGCCTGCTGTTCGCGGCTGCCATAGCAGCAGTGCTGTGGCTACTGCGATCATCCTAGGGCAGGGCCACGATGGCGAAGCCCCTCCCCAAACTCGTGGGCATCCACCCTCCATCCCGACTACACACGATCACTCACCGCACATGAGATAGATCCATCTTCTAAGGTTAGGGTTTGAATGTGGAAGAACAAGAAGAGAAAGAAGAGATACGTGTGAGATCTCTTTTTGGGACTCAAACCAGAAGGCCAACCCCTTATATAGGGGAGGGTTTTCACACCCTAAGATGTGCATCTACCAAGATGCAAGATCTTGTCCCAATAGGAATCTAATTCCTTCTTTAAAAGCAAGCTTTCTCTCTCTTCTTTACCCTTTGGATATCCCCTATTATATGGATATTAGGAATTCGAAATTCCTCTTTTGTTTTCTTTATACTTGCCCCTTTTTAATTCATTGGCCTCAAAATTATATCCTCCTCAAGTAGGAAATACTCCTTTTCAATAAAACCACATAATTCCATTAATTATGTATTCCCATTATCCTTTTATTTTGCAATTTTTGTATTTTCTCTTTTTTTCCTATTTATTGGGACTCCTTTTATCATAAGGAATCCTTGGAATACGAAATTCCACCAAGGATAACTTAATTATACCTCTTTTTACTTATTTTCCACATTTCATCAATGTTTTCAATTTCTTTATTAACAAGAAAATACTCATTTGCTCTTTTCTTTTCTTATTTCTTTTCTTTGCAACTTTGGACTCCTTGGAACTCAAGGAACCCAAGAGGCACGAAATCCATATTTGGATTACATTCTTTTGCCTTCTAGAGGTTTCCACATCTTTCTTTTCTCAAATTCTCAATTATTCATTAATTAATTGAATTTCCTTGACATTGGGCCCAATAGCCAATAAAGCCCACAATACAATCATCAAGGCTATTGTAAATGAAATTACATCATTATTTGTCCAATATGAGAGTTTACATTTCTCATCAGATGAATCCAAAAATTGGGGTTGTAACATCCTTCCCCTCTTATAGGAATTTTTCCCTCAAAATTCCACCTAGCAAACAAATAATTCAGGATAAGCCTTTCATATGTCCATCATGTCTCTTATGTGGCTTCACCCTTTCCATGGTGCTTCCCAAGAACCTTCATCGTCTCATATTATTCCATCTGAGTTCTTTCTTACCTTGGTATATCATACCCTCATAGGTGACTCAAGACATTTTAGCCTCTCAAAAGCCAATAGCTTCAAGGCTCAGCACATGGCTTGGGTACCTCACATAGTGCTCTAGATCAGACTCATGGAACACATTATTCATCATGTTATCCCGAGGGGCAAGGCTAAACACAACCATCTCCACCAATCCATCTCAAATGGACCCATATATCGGGGACTCAGCTTTCTCAGTTGTAGCTCAGAGGGGTCAGATTTTCACATTATATTCTCCCACAGTGAACTGCATGTCAGTCTGATTTGCATCAGCTCGTGACTCATGTCACCCTTGGGCTCTCTCTCAGCCATTGCATGATCAAGCGACTTCATCTGCACACACTATGGTTCTTTTCTGACCTTTGCGAGGCCTCCTTTACCAACATCATCATAATGAAGTGGTGACCGACACAACCTCTTTATAGAACTTCTTGCATCCCGATAAAGGCTATGGTGGTTAACGTCACGTCCTAAGAACGGTCTCTTTGTATCACCCTAAATGAGCACACATGCTCTCATCAGACCCTTTAGTTTGGATCATACTAACCATTAGTTACGGGTGATAAACTATACTAACATAGAGTTCTTCATCTACCTACTTCCACCTTATGGAAGTGAACCTTTAGGTTATTCTCAAAAACTTTGCACTCGCATCATGGTGTAATTGAACCATCTCTCTCTTATAAGTAGTTCAACCGGATCTGTCCCGTGATAGTACTCTTTCTTTCTCATGTCATCTCGGTAAAGTGATCTACCGTAACCCATATTGCACCTTGACCTTTCTTGGTCTAGGGGAGACTCACAACATCCATAGTGATGAACTCCCATCCCCTCTCGGGAACACTTTATACTTTATATCCATGTACTGGGTTACTGGTGTTCGTCCTTCACATCCTGGCTTGCATGGCCACACGCTACATGTATCAGGCATCCAAAGTACTACCATCACTTACTATCTTTGTAGTTCCACGGTGTATGGTGATCTTAAAATCATGATTTCTGATATGTCATGATTCCTCAAGCTTGATACTTCAGAAACCCTAAACCACTCTCATCAGGGTTTCATCACTTTCCTTTCCAAATAAGTACATCTGGGGTTCTACAACCATCCTTTCATTATATCACAGACTAGGCTGGCTAACCAAACAATCATTTACTTGATTAACCACTATTGATACATCTGGGTGTTAGCCAAACTTATCTCTTTTCCTCATCTTAAGGTTAGCTTAACAACCTCAGCTTCTTCTAGCTTCTAGCTAAACTAGGCAGCTATATCTCAACCAGAGCATTCATTACCACTTCTTATCCTTAGGTGTTAGGTAATGTTGAAGACACACACTTCCATGTATTCTACTTATCATCTCATCTCTAAGTTTGTCTTCATCAAGAAAATTATATATGAGCTTAAACTCTTGGTTTTCAACTCATATCTCATGATAAAACATCCTCTTAGGGTGACTACCTTGTTTGTAAACCATCCATGTATCATTCACTCCACAAGGGCATGTTATCATCTCTGTCCTCATACCTCGTAGCAACGTTCCAACTCACATCATATTTTATCCTTAGTGTAAGGCATGCATACTGTCCTATCTCTCACTCCCATAACAAGAAGAAATAAGCCTTTGGCGGCCATCCAAATACATAGTTCTTCTTGTTCCCAGAATAGAGATGGTACATCCCACCTTTCCAGTACGCCTTCAAATCTAAGTTGAAACGTGCAACATGTGACTCTACATCATGATCATCCTACTATAAAAGTTACTTCCATGGAGAACTGGTTTCGAACTTACTTGGGTCACCACAAAATCCTTGGTCGTCTCCTCTAGGTCTGTAGGGTGCTGACACTTTTGGGGTCATCCCTCTTCCCTTATGCATCCAGAGAGTGCCTTGCTCATCTACCCTTTGGGTCCCATGAGTTCATGATGGTGATCAATCTCCTAACCCATGACCCTCTAACAATGATAGCTATTACCTCCCGACCCTATGGTCATGTGCAACTAGGGAATTAGGAAACTCCTACTTCCATCGGTCTTATCCCTTCCTGACCCTAGGATAGACTTAGGATTCTATTATAGTACATGTCCAACTTAGAACCTTACCCAAGCCTTCATCATCTCTCTCTGCATTCACGACTGACTTTCATCCCTTCATAGGGGTCATGGCAACCTGCCTACCTTGGTTAGGCCCCATACCGGTTATCTCCATGGTAACACATCTACATGCACTTAGAGATGGTTATCTATGGGTCTACATGTTCATTCTCGTACCATGTACTTTTCACTTAGCTTCTCAAGATCCTATGAAACCTCTTTAGGTTGCCCTAAACCAACAAAACTGGTATACGCCCTACAAAAGGGTCCCTCTCCCAAGATGGGAGGAAACTACAACTCTTGACAACAAGGTCACAACTGTCCTTAGGGTTTACATTCACATGAGTATGCTTAGCCCTAGCAAGCTACTAAGGCACAAGCAGACACCTACAAAATCATTCTAGGTCATACTTGTTTTCATCCTCAACATTAGACCAACTTAGTTGTGAGGGTTTCATCAAACATACCCTTAACTTAAGGGGTTTCTTTTATCTTTACACATGAGGAGTACCATTCTCAAAACTATAGAGACTCAAATCTCATCATGAGCATTGGGTACACTGCTTCCCCTCTTAGGCCTAGGAACCCTAGGTCCACCTTTGGGTGTCCAATTGCATGCTCAATCTCTTCACCACAAATCAAGCATGTCCAAGGTATGTCATGTACTTTCATGATCCTTTTATATACACAAAACCTCAGAGTTGAGTCCTTCTTAAGGACAAACAACTAGGTATAAGGCCTCACAACCTATTACTAAACCTTTCTAGGTCTAAGGAACTCTTCTTCCTATCTTAGTAGGTAAACATCTATACCATGGGCACATAGGTACCAGAAGCCTCATCCTCTCTCTAGGGTTTGGTTCCTCTAAAGGCAACCAAGATATCATCAGCCTCCAGGGGTCAATCATAAGGCAACCACTATCATCCACTTAGGTCACATCATCCTCAATTCCCCATTGTTCCTCATATCTAGGGGTTTTAGGCTTCCAACCTTCTTTCCTGAGGTTTGCTCTCTCTCTAGAGATAATCCTACAACCAACCTCTCTATAAGAGGTTCTTTCTTCATGAAGGATCAAGCTCATAAGCATGCCCCTGCCTGAGTGAATCCTATGTTCAACTTATGTTTACTCAAGATTATCCATAACCCCTTATGCTTATCTCATAAGCCATCCATCATGATCCCTTGTCTAGGGTCTCGTCCAACTGTCAACACTACTGACGCACTCTGGGTGCAAGCTATATCCTACTTGCAACAGCCCAAAAGGTTTATATAGGTTCTTCTCTAACCTCATCCATGAAGGAGATATCCTTCGCTCAAACATGCACGACCCTTCCCAGGGTTGGGTTGCCAAAGGTACTCGATCATCAACTTCTCATGGTTCATATGGCATCCAAGGCATGTTTATCATGACATCTAACTCATCATGTCATCTCTCTCTCTAACCTTCACTTAGGGTTAGGGTTAACATCATCCTCAAAGGATGTGCTAGGTCTCTACTTTTAATGGAGATCTCTGTCTCCATAACTAACTCTCTTTATTTAACCTCCTTACAAGAAGGTCTATCCTCAGGTCTCTCCTGAGGGCAAAGACAACTCGTGTCATATGACCTAAGCATGTATCTATCCTTTAGTTTGCACTTAATCTATTAAGCTTACGTCCATGACATATTATTTACATGCTTTTCATTTAATTTGGTGGAGGATTCCTTAGAACTTATTAACCTTATCCATTCCTTAAGAGGGTGAGGAGAAGAGAGAAAACCCTAATCCTTAAGGTCCTTATTCAGAATTTGAGTTGAGAAGGGATGAACAAGATGAGAGAGTCCTAAAGGTATCTTATTTAGATTCATACCCTAAGACTTTGGCCAGGTAGTCACATGGATCTGGGAGTCCTCATATTCTGACTAGTGGTGCGGAGGAAAATATTGCCAGCCCCCAGTCGTGATCCTTTTCTAGACACCTCTATCTTTCGGATAATCCTCTAATAACTCCCTCGGTTCTATGGACTTTGTAAAATTTAATAATTATTAATGATTAGATGAGGAACCTATGCTCTGATACCAATTGTAATGACCCTGCCTCCCGATAGCCCCCAATTAAGGGAGACTCAAAGGTCAGAGCCGTTATTCGATTAACAGGATCAAAGGTTTGACAAATAATCAATAATAATTATGAAATTCTACTACTAAACTAAAAACTGGTATAAAATAAAAACTTTACTTACCTTTTAAAAGATAGGATTTCTAAACTTCTATCCATGGAGATACTAATCTAACTAATCCTCCTGTGTATGTTATTTATCATTTAGTTCCACAATGTGTCACTTTACTATTTGTTCTTTCAATTGTTGTTCTGAAAACACCGACAAACAAAACATCGGTCAGTATATCGAAATATATTGATATGTGGGAACAACCAAAATCTTGCAAATATGGCTAACAATTTAATAATCACAATCAAATTATTTAACAAGACAATTTACATTTTCAATGTGTCATTCTCCACCGCTTTTGCCCTAACCCTGGCATACCCCTCTAGGGTTTCTCTTTTGCCATTGAATTAAGGCCACCTTCTCAATCCCGAGATTGGTTCCTGGGAGTCACCTCTCATGGTGCTCCATAGTCATGCATCATAGACCACCTTCTCATTCCCAAGCTTGGTGTCTGGGGTCACCTCTCATGGTGCCCATGGGTCTACCCTCTTGGGCCTGACCTTTATGGCATCTTCCATCAGGGTGGCATGTAGGTGCGTGAATTCACATGTATATATAACTGTGATAGCCATAGTGACTTTATAATTGCAGTATGAACATCCAAACTATTTAGATTGCATTCAATGTGAGGAAACATCCGGAAAACCCTCGGGAAACTAATGCGATTAATCATAATTAACCACATACTTGTACATGCAGATTTGAGACAGAGTAGTCCAATCAATCAAGGCATCCAATCAAGCAAGTACAAGAATCCTAAAATTACATCCAATTCCTTTTTATCAAAAACTATCCAAACCATCTTGCTACTTATGGTTTCTATTCCTTTTTAGAGTTTCTTCCTCTTTTTAGGGTTTACTTTGTAATTAGGGTTTCCCTTCATCTTTTACTATTTTAAACCCTAACTTAATGCAATTGATCACAAACCCTAATAATTGCAACATCTAATCCTCAGTTTCGGATTAAAGGCATAATTAACCATTAATTAAGCTCATTAAGCCTCTTTTACATTAAAGCTACTATTTTCATCCTTTTAATATATAACAAGATCCTTATGCTCCTTTATCGTCAATTCAAAGTTCATTATGATTGAATTCACACACGTACTCTATTTGTCATTAATTCCATCTTGATTCATTCAAAAACCCTAATTTCTATATTAAGGCTATTTATCCACAATTTAGGAACTTTAATGCTCGAAATAGGTTATAACCATGAAAACTCAGTTCTATACATTAAATCAAATAAATTAAAGCCATTAGTAGTCCTAATTACTAACATTAGGGTTTCAAGGCCCATTAAAGTATTATTCATGCACATGAAACTCGAAATTAAACTAATTATATGCAAAGTTCATCCTTTTTGTTCCTAATGCGCCCTTTCATCATTAACATGTTAATACCAACTCTAATCATCCATTAAACCCTTATAAATGTATTATTCATCTCAAAATAGGGTTCTTTAAACATTAACACATTAAAGTTGACATCTTCCATTATTTTTCGAACTAGAAGTGAAACTAGTCTCTACTAGTAATTTTATTGAATTCCTCATGTTTTTCTGAGCAAGATTCATGTATTATATGTCCCCAACCAAGCTGCCATTAAAAAGTTATGAATTTAATGAAATTCACTTACTCTGGACCAATCAGAGAGCGCCATGTTGCCTCCTTTACCATGCAAAGCTCTTGCTATTGATTTTAGAAACATTTCGAAAGGTCACTTTTGCCCTTGGTTAAGTCGACCAGTTTCTTTAGCCCATGGGGGTAGAAACGTCCAACGCACTCCAGGTTGTCTTCAACCTCGGGAAACCTAGTCTTGGCACCAAACTGCAGCAAGACGCGGCTGCCCTTCACCACTCCTGGCCTCGGCGGCCACTGGGGATGTTTCCCCTACCTCCATCTGCCCTCTGCACTCAGCTGGGTGCCTCAGTTTGCAGTCATGGCGGCCAGTTTCGCCTGGACACGCCTGATGTGTGCGACTGCCATAACAGTAGTGTTGCGGCTACTGCGATCAGCCTAGGGCAGGGCCACGATGGTGAAGCCCCTCCCCAAACTCGTGGGCATCCACCCTCCATCCTGACTACACACGATCACTCACTATGCATGAGATAGAGTCGTCTTCTTAGGTTAGGGTTTGCACATGGAAGAACAAGAAGAGAAAGAAGAGATACGTGTGAGATCTCTTTTTGGGACTCGAACTAGAAGGCCAACCCCTTATATAGGGGAGGGTTTTCACACCCCAAGATGTGCATCTACCAAGATGCAAGATCTTGTCCCAATAGGAATCTAATTCCTTCTTTAAAAGCAAGCTTTCTCTCTCTTCTTTACCCTTTGGATATCCCCTATTATATGGATATTAGGAATTCGAAATTCCTCTTTCGTTTTCTTTATACTTGCCCCTTTTTAATTCATTGGCCTCTAAATTATATCCTTCTCAAGTAGGAAATACTCCTTTTTAATAAAACACTTAATTCCATTAATTATGTATTCCCATTATCCTTTTATTTTTCAATTTTTGTATTTTCTCTTTCTTTCCTCTTTATTGGAACTCCTTTTATCATAAGGAATCCTTGGGGTACGAAATTCCACCAAGGATAACTTAATTATACCTCTTTTTACTTATTTTCCACATTTCATCAATGTTTTCAATTTCCTTATTAACAAGAAAATACTCATTTGCTCTTTTCTTTTCTTATTTCTTTTCTTTGCAACTTTGGACTCCTTGGAACCCAAGTAACCCAAGAGGCATGAAATCCATCTTTGGATTACATTCTTTTGCCTTCTAGAGGTTTCCACATCTTTCTTTTCTCAAATTCTCAATTATTCATTAATTAATTGAATTTCCTTGACATTGGGCCCAATAGCCAATAAAGCCCACAATACAATCATCAAGGCTATTGTAAATGAAATTACATCATTATTTGTCCAATATGAGAGTTTACAATTGTCATCATATGAACCTAAAAATTGGGGTTGTAACATGATCAGGTGAAGAGCAGTCTTCTAAATGAAGCAACTCGACAATGAGCCTCAAGAGACAATGGGTTAGAGGTGCACTTCACAGAGAGCAGTGGCAATGACAAAGTGACATATCGTGGTAGATCTCAAAGCCATGGTGAGTCCTTGAACCGCGGGAAGTCCCATAGTAGATCCAAGTCAAAGAGTAAATGATGCTTCCATTGCAGAAAGCTGATTCATTTCAAGAAGGATTGCAAGGTTTAGAAAAGAAAATATGAGTCTTAAGTCAAAGACAAGAAGGATGATGATAAGAATACTATAACAGAAATTTCAGATGAAAGGTACGAGAATGAGGATGTGGTATTGACAGTCCAAGAGAATAATTTGCATGTTGAGGATGATGATTCTGAGTGGGTGGTAGATACTACAACTTCTTATCATGCTTCACCTAGTAAGGATTTTTTTTACTGCATACAAGAAGGGAGACTTCAGGAAGGTGAACATGGGAAATTTCAACTTCTCTAGAATTATCAGGATTGGAGACATGTGTATTGAGACAAGTGTTAGTTGCTAAATCACACTCAAGGATGTTCGCCGCATTTTAGATTTACGACTGAGTTTGATATCTTGTTCTTTCTTTGATAGAGAAGGATGTCATTTGGATTTTAGTGGTGGAAAATGCAAGATCACCAAGGGAGCTTTGGTCATTTTATGAGGTAAATAATATCACACACTGTACAAGACCAAACTTAAAGTACTTAAAGGCGGTTATATACATACAATTGAAGATCACCAGGAAGATCTGTGGCATAGACGACTAGGATACATGAGTGAAAAAGGCTTGAAGATGCTATCAAAGCAAGGGTTGATTTCTTTTGGCAAGGATACCAATCTTAGCTCATGTGATTCATTGCAGAAAAGAAAACATCAAAAATTTTCTTCAAAGACAAAATCAAAGGTGAAGCCAAATCTTCTACATTTGATTCATTAAAATGTCTATGGTCCGTTTGAGGTGGCTTCACTGGATGGCGATAGGTATTCTACCACATTCATTAACGATGCATCTAGGAATGTGTGGGTCTACTTGCTGAAGACCAATGATTAGGTCTTTCAGTGTTTTCAGAAATTTCATGTCATGCTAAAGCGGGAGACTGAAAAGGTTGAAGTGTCTCTGCACAAAAAAGTAGAGGAAGTACACCTATAGGGAGTTCTAGGATTACTACGCGCAACACGTGATACAACATAAAAGGACAGAGCCTGACACACCACAACAGAATGGTATAGATGAGAGGATGAACACTACCATAGTGGATAAAGTCAAATGCATGTTGAAGATTACAAAGTTGCCAAAGATATTCTGGGGTTAGGCAATGAGTACTACCTGTTATCTAATTAATCAATCTTCATCAATTCCTTTGGTATTTGATATACCTAAGAAGGTATGGATAGGGCAAGGATACTTCTTATGCTCATTTGTGACTATTTGGGTGCAAGACTTATGCACATGTTCTAAAGAAAAAAAGATAAAAGTTGGATGATAAAGTGGTGTAATGTATCCACCCTGTCTATGGAGATCAGCAGTTTGGCTACATCTTATGGGATACTGTTAAAAAGACCATGAGATGACATAGAGATGTGACTTTCTATAAGAGCCAGACAGTGATAGAGATTCAGACTGATGATGCAAAGACTGTAGGATCGGGTGATAGTTCTTTTGATGATAAGTATTAAGATGCTTCAACTTCTTCACCGCTGCAGTCTTCAGATGATGAATAAGAGTAGCACGATCACCTTGAGCAACATAGGAGAGAACAAAGAGTTCTCATGTTCCATATGCACATATAAGTGTGTAAGGAGTGCGGGATCACCCCCTTATGAAAAATTTGAAGTATAAAACATCCATTCCAAACACACTCAAAGGTATGCTGGAATAGGTGCAAAATCTTCAAACTTCAATAAATGATATTCAGAACAGCCAAAGTATAGTACTAAAATAAAAATTTTGACTATATTCAATTTATCACAAGGTTACAAAATAACATCATAATCTCCCACAAAGGGTTTACATGTATCACTCATCATAAGGATCTATTAGAGGGAAATCTAAACCATAACAACTTTGTCTCCAAGATTTAACTCCTTAAGCTAGTCCAAAACTTCATGCCTTATCATCCAAGTCCTTCACCTAGGGTTGGAAGCATACCTCAGCAAGAAGAGAAAATAGATAACATCATCAAAGGCTAGTATGTGCATACTAAATAGGAAATTGAGCAATATATGGAATAAAGGACATCAAATATAAAAGGCTTCCCATAGAAAGGATAAGGACCACCCAAATGGGTATCAAGAGAAAAGGAATTGAAATCATATGATAACAAAAGAATACTTTCCATTAATAAAACATAAAGATTACGCCACACAAGCACATGTAAATAATTAGGGCACACACCCCATATCATCAACCTGCATTCATGTGAGACAAACATAGCCCTAGAACAATATAAACACAAAGGCAGCCAAGTCTCATAAACTTGAAACCTGATAGAGAAAGGAATACTACCAATCTCCCAAATATATAAAACATGGGCCAAGAGTCACACATCTTGCCCTGGGTATGAGGTTCCTTTCCATCCCAAAAGAGAAAGAAATATCACATCTGCTTGGCAGAAAATAACACATTTGTCATAAAAATCAATGCAATTACACTACTCTAGTGCTACTGAATCACATAGCATGTTAAATGTAGAGGAAAGTAGACAGTATAGTTAGAATATATAAACTAGTCACCAAATAAGTGACCAACATATACATCCACCTCATAAGTGGGCAAAAGACATCACATGTCTTCTTTTAGAGTTACATCATGAACAAAGCATAAGATAAGAGTTCAAAAGAATATCCACGATCACATGATCAATATCAAATAAGGTAGTTCACATGAACCATGATTTTTAAAACAAATTACATTGTGTATAGGCTAATGTCCATTGAACAAAGAGAATGAATCAACATAGGTGAATTGTTCAACATAAAAGAATGGGGGATACATCATACCTCAACTTCAGAGTCTAAAAAGTACAAGTCAGTTCTAGATCCAAACCTAGGCCTCCAAAGAACCTATAGGGAAGGTGGACATGTCCAATAAGTAAGGTTTCCAAGCTTAGAGAGGTTGGTTTCTCCAACAAAGCTCCTATCTTGAGCAAGAAGCACCTTCTGTACTTTAGAGGTGAAAAACCAAGGAGGATACTTACTAGTTTTGGTCAAAATCACCAAGGAGGAACTTAAGAAATTCAAAATAGAGAAATTTGAAACCCTAAGAGCCTTCTTCATCAAGGTAGGCACCTTATTTTACCTTGGGACAACACCTTCGTGGCCAAAAAGAGTATGAGTTATTCTCTAAGCTAGAGAAAAGAAAGAAGAGCAAGAGTTTACAAATTTGGAGTTGGGAAGGGGTAGATATGGCTATATAAAGAAAGAGGTCAAGTATGAGGTGTCTATGAGACTTCCATGTGTCATGTATAAGGGGGTCTATGGACATGCAAGCATTTATGGATAAGGAAGAAGTCAAGCACGAGGTGTCAAGTTAATTTCCATTTGTCCAATGCTAAGGGTGCCTGTGGACATGTAAACCTTTATGGATAAGGAAGAAGTCAAGCGTGATGTGTCCATGGAGCTTTCCATGTGTCCTTAGCCTAGGGATTTCATGACCATGCAAGATGACAACTTATAGAGGCTTCTTGAATATCAAATTCCATTTAATGGACACTTATAAGCCATCCCAACCGACCTTCAATCAAATAAATAACCCCATTGGTTGATAGCTTCTAAAGATAAGTCATTTATAAGAAGAGTAACCCCTAAAATGCCCTTGGAAAGAAATACCTTAAAACTAAGATGAAACTAGGTTACCTATGGTTAAAAAACTTGAAAATATTAAGGTAATATATAAGGATTATAATGCATGTGAAAATTTGCAAAGAAAACCTCCCAATTGGGTAAATTGTAGAAAAGTCCAAAATGTACCTAAAATTGTATAACTAGCACAAACAACATCTAAATTGGACCAAACTTCATCCACAAGTTATCTTTGATATGTTGAATATGAATTTTATATGATTTCTATGTTTGAAAGTTATATTATTCATTACTTATGCCTTTTACTCATTCTCTCTCCTAAAATTATCCTAATATTTCAAGGTTGTCCAAATTAGATGAAATTTGACATGTAGGCTAATTTTGATATGCAGATTTCGAATTTGAAGTTTGTTTCCACTTTTTAGACTTCTTTTCATGAGATATGTCATATGGCCCATTATCTAAATTATTCATCCAATTAAGTTCCTTATCTTCATATTACCACCAAAATGAGTTATGTGGCATATTTTATGTATCCATTATAAACCTAAGATTTATGTTAGAACATTAGGTTATATTAAGGTTATATATACATGTATTAGCTCATTGGGGTTATACTAAACATCTATTAGGTCTAACCTTCGACCTTATTTGGCTAAGTCCAAAATGTCAACTTCCAGAGTAGGGTCTGAGATCTAGTATGTTACAACACACCACCCCTAAAGGGATTTTGTCCTTGAAATCAAAACATCCACATATAAGAAAACAAATTATTCACCACCCCTTAAAGGATTATTCTTATTAAGTCAAAAACTATTCTTTAGGTACAAAAGGTTCAACTACACTTACTTACATCCAACTACATAAGAATCATGCAAACAAAAGAAACATAAATTCTAAAGACTAACTATGAACTATGGGTTAACTTGGTCTTGTCCATCCTCAATCAAGTCTTTACACATGGGAGACTAGTTCAACATGTTAGGGTCCGTAAAGATAAATCATATAGATGTCTAAGGCTACTATTGCCTAAAAAATGCTATTTTGAACAATTCGTATCGGCTCAGTCCAGGCCGATATCACATGGATTCGGGAGTCCTCATAAACCAAGCTCATGGTGTAGAGGAAAATCTTGCCAGCCCTCAAACCCTGATCCTTTCTACACACCTTTGCTTTCAACTTCATGTCCTAGTAGCTGCCTAAAGACCAAGCTAAACAACCTCAAGTTACTTTGATTACTTATGCATCTTTTAGTTGTAAGTATTTTAGGGATCTATTCATCATTATTCTAAAGTGAAACTATAGTATCCTAAATCAAACCTTCATCATCTATTAATCAACTCTAGGGAAAACATGTGACTTAAAGGTAAGGCAATGATTCTAACTAGGGAGACAAAATTGAAATAGTCAGATTCTACTACCATGGCTCTAATACCATGCTATAAGGAGTGTGTGATCACCCCCCTACTAAAGAAAAATTGAATAATAAAATAGTCATTCCAAACAAACTCAAAGGTATGCTGGAATAGGTACTAGATCTCGAACCCTACCCTGGAAGTTGACATTTTAGACTTAGCCAAACAAGGTTGAAGGTTAGACCTAAATAGATGTTTATTATAACCCCAATGAGATAATGCATGTATAGATAACCTTAATGTAACCTAATGTTATAACATTAATCTTAGGTTTATAATGGATGCATCAAATATGCCACATAACTCATTTTGGTGGTAATATGAAGATAAGGAACTTAATTGGATGAATAATTTAGAATATCGGCCGTTAATGGGACATATGATATATCTCATAAAAAGAAGTCTCAAAAGTGGAAACAAACTTTAATTTTGAAATCTGCATATCAAAATTAGCCTACATGTCTAATTTCATCTAATTTGGACAACCTTGAAATATTAGGATAAGTTTAGGAGAGAGAGAGAAATGAGTAAAAGGCATAAGTAATGAATAATGTGATTATATAACTTGAAAATATGGAAATAATGGAAAATTCATATTCAATACATCAAAGATAACTTGTGGATGGAGTTTGATCCAATTTGGATGTTGTTTATGCAAGTTATGCAATTTTAGGTACATTATGGACTTTTCTGTAATTTACCCAATTGGGAGGTTTTCATTGCAAATTTTAACATGCATTATAATCCTTATATATTCCCTTACAATTCTCAAGTTTTTGAACCATAGGACACCTAGTTGCACCTTGGGTTGAAGGTGTTTCTTTCCAAGGGCATTTTAGGGATTACACTCTTTATAAATGAGCTTATCTTTAGAAGCTATCAACCAATGGGATTATTTATTTGATTGAAGGTCAGTTGGGAAGGCCTATAAGTTTCCATAAACCAACATTTGATATTCAAGAAGCCTATATGAGCTGTCCTCTTGCATGGCCATGAAATCCCTAGGCTAAGGACACATGGAAAACTCCATGGACACCTCAAGCTGGACTTCTTCCTTATCCATAAAGGTTTGTATGTCCATAGGCACCCTTAGCATTAGACACATGGAAACTATCTTTAGACCTCTTTCTTGACTTCTTCCTTAACCATAAAGGCTTGCATGTCCATAGACACCCTTATACATGGCACATGGAAAGTCTCATAGAGACCTCATACTTGACCTCTTTCTTTATATATCCATATCTACCCCTTCCCAACTCCCAATTCGAAAACTCTTGCTCTCCTTTATTCCCTCTAGCTTATAAAATCATTCCTACTCTATTTTTCCATGAAGGTCCTGTCTCAAGGTATAAGGAGGTGCCGACCTTAGTGAAGAAGGCTCCTAGGGTTCCAAATTTGCTCTATTTAGGGTTTCTAAAGCTCTTCCTTGGTTATTTTGACCAAAACTAGTAAGTTTTCTCCTTTCCTTCCCTATTTTCATATTTTTAGTCTTCCTTCCACCTTCCTCTAGGTCGTAACTATGGCCTTCCATGGTGAAAACCCACCTAGAACTCATAAACACCTCATCTCTATGTTCTTTTGTTGGATGTTTTCACCTCTAATGTGGAGAAGGTGCTTCTTGCTCGAGATAGGAGCTTTGTTGGAGAAACCAACGTCTCTAAGCTTGGGAACCTTACTTATTTTACCTATCCACTTTATCTAGAGGTTCTTTGGAGGCCTAGGCTTGACTTGAACTGTTTAGACTATGAAGTTGAGGTATGATGTATCCCCCTATTCTTCTATGTTGAGCAATTCAGCTATGCTTATTCATTCTCTTTGTCCTACGGACATTATCCTATACACAATGTCTTTTTTTTTTTAAATCATTATTCATTTGAACTACCTTATTTGATATTGATCATGTGACCATGGATATTCTTTTGAACTCTTATCTTATGCTTTGTTCATGATTGAACTCTAAAAGATGACATGTGATGTCTTTTTCCCACTTATGAGGTGGATGTATATGTTGCTCACTTATGTGGTGACCAGTTTATATATTTTGACTATAAATTCTTCTTGCCTCTACATTTAACATGCTATGTGATTCAATATCACTAGAGTAGTGTAATTGTATTGGTTTCTATGGCATATGTGTTATTTCCTGTCGAGAAGATGTGATATTTTCTGCTCTTTTGGGATGGAAAGGAACCTCATACCCAGGGCAAGATGTGTGATTCTTAGCCTATGTTTTATATATTTGAGAGATTGGAAGTATTCCTTTCTCTATTAGGTTTCAAGTTTATGAGACTTGGCCACCTTTGTGCTTATATTGTTCTATGGCTATGTTTATCTCACATGCATGTAGGTTGATGATATGGGGTGTGTGCCCTAATTCTTTACATGTTCTTGTGTTGCACAATATTTATGTTTTATTAATGGCAAGTATTCTTTTGTTATCATATTATTTCAATTCCTTTTCTCTTAATACCCATTTGGGCGGTCCTTATCCTTTCAATGGGAAGCTTTTTATATTTGTTGTCCTTTATTCCATATATAGCTTAATTTTCCTATTTAGTATGCACACACACTACTACAGAAATGGCTTATGATGTCACATTTAGGGGTGTCGGTTGTATACAAGAAATCGATGCCTAAACCCTACAATGTCGGTTGAATACAAAACCCAACATCTATATGTGAAGAGCGGCCAGACACGGGTATCACTTTTTATTTAGCATCGGTTCCTCAATAAGAAACTGATGCCTAAAATCGACTGCCAAATCTAAATTTTATAGTGAAAAAAATTACCTCTAAAATTTAACATACGGTGTCAGTTGTTGACAAATTAACCAAGGACTAAAGGTTTGTCGCGAGATAGAAATTGGGCCCATTTTTATCATCAGTTTTGGCATAATAACTGATGTCGATGTGTTTTCACGCGCTGTCTCCGCAAAAAATTTCACCCCCCTTTGGTGTCGGTTTTCTATGACAACTGACGACTATGGTCATAATTCGAGAACATTTTTTTGTCAGCATATGTAGATAGATGTTGATTTTTCTAGTTGAAACCGACTACTATCATTGAACATAGGTGTCAGTTTATTTGCGGTGACCGACACCTATTATTATAAGCATCGGTTGTTTTTAATAACAAATGCCTATTGTTAACTTAATAGCACCCGCGCGATCCATACTCTTCCCCTTTCTCTCTGTTTCATTGCTGACTCCGCCGCTTAGGTCTGGCGATTTGCGTGATTCCTGTCGCTGCTCACCGTCGTTGTTGCTGTGCTCGTCGCTGCTACTGTGCTCGCCACTCCCTTCTGCCTGCTCGCCTGCTTGCCACCGCCATCCCTTCTCCCTGCTCGTGCGCTTGCTCCCTGCTCCCTGCTCTGCTCACCGCCAGTCTCTGCTCCCTGCTCCTTGCTCACTATCGCCGTCGCTCCCTGCTCCCTGCTCGCCGCCGCTCCCTGCTCCCTGCTCGCCTACTCGCCGCCGCCACCACCGCCGCTCATCTTCTTCCTCAAAAGGTAACCTTCTTCCTCCTCTTCTACTTCTGCACCTATTATCTACTTCACGGTTATTAACACTCCCCCACACATCCTGAGCCCCAAATATGAACGGTTAATGTAGATTACTGGACTATATGTTCATCATGTGTTGTTGACTCCTTATATGATGACAATGCTTGACCTAATTCAACTCATTATTCTTAACCTAACCCTAATGCAAGTAAGAGATGATGGTAGATAGACTCGT
This sequence comes from Alisma plantago-aquatica, assembly GCA_963693085.1. Classification (NCBI taxonomy): domain Eukaryota; kingdom Viridiplantae; phylum Streptophyta; class Magnoliopsida; order Alismatales; family Alismataceae; genus Alisma; species Alisma plantago-aquatica. Next base: position 581,860,872 of record OY856413.1, read on the forward strand.
ATGTGATTATTATAATGATAGAGTACTTTCTCTCTCTATTTTGTTGTAAACCTAAGTTGATGTCACATGAACATCATGTCTTTTAAATAATGTAGTATTAAGCTTATGTATCACACATATGATGACGAGCCTAGATGAGGTATGGGGAGATCATGATGTTCTTGTAGAAAATAATGTGAATGGTCTTCCTAATAAGTTTTGTTATAAATATCTGTATATTAGGTTAAGGACATGTTTCTATTATGACATGAGTTTTTTGCTATGTTATTAAGGCTGTCCACAAGTGTTTTTATAAGAAAATTGTGTGTTGAATGGCGTTGTGAACAAGGGACTGGTGTTATATTTTGTTGGCCTACAAACCCGTCTAAGATTTACTCATTAGGAGTAAATCTTGGATAGTCCCCGATTTGGGACTGTTCTTGAACACCTAATCTCACTTAGGATGTAAGTGTATAATGTGTATTTGGTTTTCAAGAAAATTTTGGTAGCATTTCCCCGTTTGTTCTCTAAGTATATATGTACTTAGAGAACATTAGGTAAATGCTGCCAAAATTTTCTTGAAAACCCAATACACATTATACACTTAGTAGTGAGATTAGGTGTTCAAGAATGGGATAGGAGGTACACATTTATTATATATGACCTAAAACCCTAAATTTTTAACCATAAACCCTAATCTTTAAACCCTAGATCCTAATCTTATTCTAATATGTACTTGTTTTCTCTTTGATCATAGAATGGATAGATCATGGATGTCCATTCCAAATCGCTACACCCCAAAGTTTATTTTGGGTCTTGATCAGTTTATTAGATTTGCCGAGGAACATAGGAAACAACCTGGAGCTAGGTTCTACTGTCCATATAGGCATTATGGTAACAACTTGAAAGTCAACATTGGTGACGAAATCAAAAGTCATGTCATGTGCAATGGGATTGTACAAGGCTATATAGAATGGAACTGGCATGGAGAGATTTCAAACCTAAAATCAGTAGATGTTGATAGAGTGCTTGTGTGGAAGAAGAAATTGCCTCCGATGACATAGATGTAAACGAACTGGTTCCAGTAGACATCGTTGATGCAATGCTGGATAGTTGTGGGGTAGAGCACACCAATCCACCTCCCATGTTTAGAAACATTGTTCATGATGTTGAGATACCGTTATACACAGGTTGTAAGTTTATGAAGCTTAGAGTTGTGTTGAGATTGTAGAAGCTGAAAGCTAACAATAGATGGAGCGATAAAAGCTTCACGTCATTGTTGTCTTTGTTGATAGAAATTCTTTCTGAAGGAAACGAGCTACCAATCTCAACATACTGGTTCAAGAAATTGTTGTGCCCAATGGGAATGGAGACCAAGAAGATACACACATTCCCAAATGATTGTGTATTATTTCAAAAGGACTATGTGGATTTGAAAGATTGTCCCAAATGTGGTGCGTCAAGGTATAAATTGACGACTTCAGGGGAGTCCAAAACTGGTTCTCCTGCCAAGGTGATGTGGTATCTACCTATAATACAATGGTGTCAATGCTTGTTTGCCAATCCGATAGATGTGAAGAATTTGAGATTTGAGGTGGCATGTAGATGTTAAGAAAAATAATGATGGGATCCTACAACATGCGTCTGATTCCCCATAGTGGAAGAAGATTGATTTATTGTACCCTGAATTCAGTGAAGAAGTCAGGAATCTAAGACTTGGGCTTTGTACAGATAGGATGAATCTCTACGGGACATTGAGCAGCCAACATAGTACTTGGCCAGTTATGCTTGTTATATACAATCTTCCTCCCTGGTTGTGTATGAAAAATAAGTATGTTATGATGTCGTTGTTGATATCGGGCCCTAAACAACCTAGAAATGATATCGACGTTTATCTTGAACCTCTGATTGATGACTTGAAGAAACTCTGGGGTGAAGGTGTGATGACCTATGATGCTTCACGAAGAGAGAAATTTCATTTGCACGCTATGTTGTTTTGCACTGTGAATGACTTTCCAGCATATGGGAATTTGTCTGGATATAGTGTCAAAGGATCTAAAGTGTGTCCTATATGTGAAGAGAACACTGATTCAATACGACTAAAACACGACGGAAAGACTGAGAACACTGATTCAATACGACTAAAACACGATGGAAATACTGTATATCTTGGTCATCGAAGGTTTCTTCCAAAATTCCATTTGTATCGTAGGTTGTACAAAGCATTCAACAGACGGAATGAGGAATGGAGTGCACCTAAACCTATACCAGGGGAGGATGTTTATGAAAGAGTAAAAGACTTTGCCAACGAATTCGGTAAGAGATCACAATGTATGATGGCCACACAGAGTGAAAAATCTTTATTCAAGAAGAAGTCAATATTTTGGGATCTTTATTGGAGTTCTTTGGCAGTCAGGAATTGTATCGATGTCATGTACGTTGAGAAAAATATATGTGATAGCGTCATCGGTACTCTGTTGAATATACCAGATAAGATTAAAGATGGGATAAAATCCAGAATGGACCTACGTGAAATGGGAATAAGGACAGAATTAACAGAAGTAGTTAGTAGTGATTGGAGAACATACTTACCTCCCGCTTGTTACACGTTGTCGAGAAAGGAGAAGAAATCTTATTGTGAATGCTTGGTAAATGTTAAGGTGCCACAGGGTTACTCATCCAACATCTGTACATTGGTATCAATGAAAGATCTAAAGTTGATAGGTATTAAATCTCATGATTGTCACACTCTAATGCAACAAATATTGCCCGTGGCAATTTGATCCATATTATCGAAGCATGTAAGGTTTGCAATCACCAGACTTTGTTTCTTTTTCAATAGTCTATGCAACAAAGTTATTAAACTTCATACTCTCAATAAATTGCAAAGAAAAGTGGTTGTTACCCTATGTCAGCTAGAGATATATTTTCCTCCTTCATTCTTTGATATCATGGTACATCTTGTTGTCCACTTGACTAGGGAAGTAAAAATGTTGGGACCAGTTTTCTTGCATTGGATGTATCCCTGTGAACGATACATGAGCATTTTTAAAGGTGATGTTCAAAACCGTTATCGGCCTGAAGGGAGTATTATTGAGGGTTATGTGGCGAGAGAGGTTATGGACTTTTGTAATGACTTTCTGAGTACTAATGACGCTCCTATTAATGACAAGAATATTGAGGAGCATTTTGGCAAAGGAATTTTGGGATCACGAATGAAAGTAATCAGCCGTGAGCAGTTGGAACAAGGTCACTTGTATATTTTACACAACATCGATGAAGTGAGTGTTTATATCGAGGAACATACCAATTTTATCAAGAGACAATATCCTCGAGCCAATTCAATGTGGCTTGCTAGAGAGCATAACAAGACATTTATTAAGTTGTTTGAAGATAAAGTCTTACATCAACTATCTCAAACACCAAATAATCTTACTAAAACTATCAAATGCCTCGCCGTTAAATCAAATTGAATGTAATGTCTTATGAAGGGTTTGATATAAATGGATTCTCATATTACACAAATCTTCAAGATGATAAGAGTGTCATCCAAAATAGTGGGGTCACCCTTCAAGCGTCTTCATTGTTTTTTTCAAGTGCAAAGGATAAGAGTCCACGTAAAGCTAAAATGTCATATTACGGTTTCATTGAAGACATATGGGAATTTGACTACGTAGATTTCAGAATTCCGCTCTTTAAATGTAATTGGGTTGATAACACCAAAGGAGTTATAGTGGATGAATTGGGTTTCACATTAGTGAACTTTGAAAAGATTGGCAAGAAGGGTGAACCATTCATATTGGCATCATAGGCAAAACAAGTATTTTATATCGATGATCCAACAAATGATAAATGGTCAGTTGTTCTTCATGGTAAAAGACAGTACATTGAAGATCCTATAGATGAAGAACAGTCCTATGATAAGTATGATGACTCCAATCCATTATCAGTTGGGTTACCAACACCACCAAATATTGAAGCTAATGATGACTTGTATGTGTGCGGAGATCACAATGAAGGATTGTTAATTGATAAAAGATCGCAATATTAGAGGCATGCATGTTTATATTTTTTAAATGTTTTATTTTTCTGAATGTGAACTTTACAATGTGAATGTGAACTTTACAATGTGAATTACTTTAAAATGTGAATGTAAACTTTACAATGTGAGTTACTTTACAATGTGAATGTGAACTTTCAGATGGCTGAGCATTCTCCTGATGACCATGCTAATGATTACCGTGAGGGTGAGGACATTAATGCGCTGCCTCACAATGTAAGTTTTAAAAATATATCCCTAAGGTTTCTATCTATATGTTCATTTATAGTTATATCTTGTAAGTGTGTTTCTTTTGTCAAATTTTGGGTTGGTGATGTACCCCCTGTAGAAATTGGGGCACTTGATGAGCAACAAAAAAAAATTGAGAAAGTGAGGGGCATCACAATGATGAACAAGTTACTACCACAAAGGGGCAATGGACCCAAACTGGCTGTGTATTTCGATCATGCAGGAAATCCAGTTGGAGTGAACCGCAACTCATTTATTTCATATCTTGGGGTTCCTACTCGCAGCCATTATAGTCCTAACATAGAATCCTGGCATAAATTTCGTAAGGGATAGAAAGACTTAGTATGGAAGGAACTATGCGTGAGTTATTATTATTTACAATTCTATTTTTGTAAATTACTAATTTTTAGGATACTAGTTAATAGAAATTCTATTTTGTAGAGCATATTTGATCTGGATGAAAAGCTGCATCGTAAATGCGTGATGCAATGTTGTGGGAGGATCCTAAGGAACTATAAGACCAATCTCACCTGAGATTACATACGCGATGCTGGGAAGAGGTTTTTGATATATTTTCAATTCTAGACATTGATCATTGTTTGACTAATTCTACACTAAGAATTTTTGTTTGTATTCTCTTTAAAAAATAAATTTAGGAAGAAGATATCAATAGAACAATGGAACTACCTGGACCCCAGAGACTGGGAGGAGTTTGTTACTAAAAGAAAAACTGATGAATTCAAGGTATTAAGCGCCACTCCCAATTTAATTAATATACGTTCTTACATATTCACCTATTTAAGATTAACCTTTAGTGTTACTAACCATATCAATATGTTTACTAACTAGGCTATCAGCGATGCTCAATGAGCAAGGCGTGCAGTGAATGTGCATGACCACACAATGGGTCCAAGAGGATATGCAGGCGTTCACCAAAGACTACAGGCTGAGTTTACTGCTCAGCCTACTACTACTCAGGAGACTACATAGCCCTCTACTACTGCTCTCACACCTCTGCCTCGCTATTCTATGTGGATAGCTGGGAGGCAAAACAAGAAGGGAGATATAACGAAGCCCGCAACTACTGAGGTGGATGCAAAAATGGTAAAAATCAACTCTTAGAGTAATCGATCGATATTGATTATTGTTATGTTTACTTACCAATTTCTATTGATGGTGATTAGTGGGAGCTGCATGAGCAGAGGAAGGAAGGCAAGTTCATCCCTCAGGGTACAAGTGATGAACTGACAGTTGCTCTGGGTAACCTAGAGCATCCTGGACATGTTAAGGGTGCATGCGCTGGTGTGGTCATCAAAACATTCTTTGGGCCATCCCAAGGCAAACCTATCCTAAAAGCGGGACTTTCACAAGTTGAGGTAACCTATTCTTTTTTTTAGAATATTATTGTGAAAGGGAATTCAATAATCGATAGCTAGTGTTTCTTTTATCCATGTATAGGTAGATGAATTAATTGAGAGGAAAGTCCAAGAAGCAATGGTGAAGTGGAAGACATCTCAGACAGCCACTCAGACGGTACCGGTGACGTGTCGCGCTTCTATTACTCCTACTGCAGAGGTTGGGAATAATCCTGTAGACCCACCACCTAGCACATCCTTTGTAAGTATTTTTATGACATAGTAGCTAGTCTTTTTAAGATGATATGTTTGTGTATATATGCATATACCATTCTTTATGTAAATTTATAGGGATTGAAGCCATGCCGACTAAAAAGTCAAGAATATGTCGTTGCATAGGCACATGCTTACCCAGCCCTTCCAGGGGACATATGTCACGGGACTCCAGTACCAGCTGGTGCGGTTCGTGTGACCCCGATACATGTACTCCCCGATTGGAGGGATCTTCCACTGCCTTATGCCCACTCAGATGCTGAAACACTTGGTGAGATAGATGGTGAAGTGATAATGTAGCCCACAACGAATGTCGTCTATACTAAAATTGTATGGTAAATTTACATTACGTTAATTTGTTAGTGTGTATATATGAGTCAATTGATCTGAAATTATATATAGGGTCAAAAAGACAACACCCTCTACATCTCGACCTACACCTCCACCTCCTCAACTACCAAGTTAGCTTCTAAGGGACCTACACGCCTCGTTAGGTCCTAATTGTAGGGGTATGTTAGTATGGATCGGCGAACATGATCGAAATTTCCCTATAAATGTTACAATTCTGGAGGATGTTGCAGGTCAATCATAGGATAACAATATATTTATACAAGTTTTGCATACATATTAATGCATAGGTATTAATGCATGTCAATCATACGAAAGCAAACTATTTATACAAGGTATTTTTTTATTTGTGAGAGAACCACCCCCGCACGAGTGCCACTTTTGTGACCCCTACAGGCGGCGTAAACTCTCGGGGACCCCTGAACCGCCTATAGGAGTGGGTCCCGATACGGTAGCATCGTTGGCCGGCCGACGCTATGAGAAAATCATTTCTGAGGCCATAGCCAGGAGTCAAACCCGTGACCTCTCGCAGAGGCCTTGCGAGCCGCACCGCCTGAGCTATGTCTCACCGACATTTATACAAGATATTTTGGAGTTGTTTTATTATGATTGTATGAACACATCTATGATAGAGCTGTGGATATGGTGAGATCTTATTTATACATCCGTATACCTTGTTTTATATATGGTGATCTGGTTTCTTATATATTAATGCATACATAATACATATTTTGCAGCCACTTACACACGATATGTACAAATTTTGCATTTTCCCATGTGGGATTTTTGGTTCCATCTTTGATTAGTCTTGTAGATACATACCCTTATTCAGTTACTTCATACTTCTGTGCTACTTTTGAATATGTTGGTAAAAATAAGAAGACGGTGATAATAGCTCCATTCAATGTCGAGTAAATTTACTTTGCTTATAATTTGGACTGAAGAAAATTACATTTTTATTGTAGATTTTGAGTTATTAATTTTTAATTTTCTTACCTGTAGTGGTAGGCATTGGGAGTTACTACTTATTATCCCCAAGACGTTCACTGTCTATTATCTAGATCCCGCAGGGAACAAATTGAATACATCATATGGGCACACAATGAAAAGGACATTATTCCCCTGAGAAATATTTCATATTTTTTATCCGTTAACATATGCTATTACATTACTATTTAATTATGTAATTTAATGTGTTACATTTATATGTAGGGCTTTACAAGAGTTCAAAAAAGCTGGCGGAGAGGTCCCCAGGAAAAAGAATCAGCCACTAATTTGGGAGAATGTGAAAGTAATTTCCCGACTCTAATGTATATATTATTTATGTGAACTATTCTTATTTGTATTTTTGAATATTTTGTATGTTTCAATTTATAGTGTGCTACACAAGACAATGACTGGGCATGTGCCTACTATGTGATGCGATTTATGGACCTAATCATCAAATATGCTACAATGGAAATCGATACTATACATAAGGTATTATATATAGTCTCATTAGATAATATGAAATATATCAATCTTATTATATATTATTAATTATATATATACGTCATTCTCTTTGCAGGTGTTTAAAACTGACTTCAGTACAGGTGGAAAGTTATTAGATGTACATACTCCCTATACTTGTAAGAGAAGAATGGGCAAAAACCCTACAAGTAGTGGGAATTTTTAAATATAATTGGGTATCTCATGACAATGATGACAATGATGAATAAAGAATGATATTTCTAAACTTTGTTCTCATAATTATTTTTGTTTGAATGTGAATGACTTTTTTTGAATTGTCATGTGTGAATGTGAATGCTTTTTCTAATCAATACATGAATGTATGAATGTGAAAAGATATGAAATGAATGGAACTGAATGTGAATGTAAATGAATTTGTAGGTTTCTACATGTATCTGATCAATACATGTGTTTGAATGTGAATGAGTTTGTAGGTTTGTGGCTTGTTGTTGGATGATATCAATGGATGTTGTAAACCTGCAGTTCAGAACTGAACTGTAGGTTCTCCATCCTGCTGACCAGCCATACAGCAGACATGCACACTGATAAGAAAAAAGAATCTGAACATAGGCGTCGGTTATTTGTATAAAACCGACACCAAAGACATACAATGTCGGTTATTAGAAAAAAACCGACGTCTTTGTGACCTCATTGGCTTGGTGATGGGAAGGGTTATGGAATCAGTTTTTATTTAATAACCGACGTGTTTAACCATGATATAGTGTCAGTTTTCTTTAATAACCGACGCCTATAGTTCCCTTGCTGACACATTTGCGGTGGCGGGAAGGGTTATGACGTTGGTTTTTATTTAATAACTGACATCTTTAACCATGATATAATGTCGATTTTCTTTAATAACCGACGCCTATAGTTCCCTTGCTGGCACGCTTGGGTTATGGTGTTGGTTAGAAACGGACGCTGAGGTGTCGACTTTTAGCGGCGCCCAATTGGGTGTCACTTGAAAACTGACGCTAAAGGCTCTAAATAATTGACGCCAAAGGCCTTTTCTGTAGTAGTGACACCAAACTTTGCTGATGTCATCTATTTTCTCTTCTTGCTGGGGTATGCTTCCAAACCTAGGTGAAGAACTTGGATGATAAGGCATGAAGTTTTGGACTAGCTTAAGAAGTTAAAGATTGGGACAAAGTTGAATGGTTTAGATTTCCCTCTACTTAGATCCTTATGTTGTATCATACATGTAAACCCTTATGCGATATTATGATGTACTTTTGTAATATGTTGTGAAAATTGAATATAGTCACTATTTCTATTCTGCTGCTATACTTTGGTTGTTTAGAATACCATTTATTGAAGTTTGAAAATGTTGCACCTATTGTAGCATACCTTTGAGTGTGTTTGGAATGGATGTTTTATTCTTCAAATTTTTAGTAAGGGGGTGATCCCGCACTCCTTACAGAATGGTATCAGAGCCCATGGTAATCGAAATCTGACTATTTCAATTTTGTCTCCCTAGTTAGAATCCTTGTCTTACCTTTAAGTGACATGTTTACCCTAGAGTTGATCAATAGATGAGGAAGGGTTGATTTAGGATCATATGGTTTCACATTAGAATAATGATGAATAGATGCTTAAAATACTTACAGGTAAAAGATGCATAAGTAACCATAGTAACTTGAGGTTGTTTAGCTTGCCCTTTAGGCAGCTACTAGGACATGAAGTTGAAAGTAAAGGTGTCTAGAAAGGATCAAGGTTCAGGGGATGGAAAGATTTTCCTCCACACCACTAGCTTGATTTACGAGGACTCCCAAATCTATATGATACTGGCCTGGCCTGAGCTGATATGAATTGTTCAAAATAGCATGCTTTTAGGCAATACTAGTCTTAGACATCTGTATGATTTATCTTTAGGGACCCTAATATGTTGAATTAGTCTCCCAGGTTTAAAGACTTGTTTGAGGACGGACAAGAGAAAGTTAACCCATAGTTCATAGTTAGTCTTTACAAGTTATGTTTTTTTTGTTGCATGGTGCTTATGTACTTGGATGTAAGGAAGTGTAGTTGAACTTTTTGTACCTAAAGAATAGTTTTGACTTAATAAGATAAATCCATTAAGGGGTGGTGAATAAGTTTTTTTCTCATATGTGGATGTTTTGATTTCAAGGATGAAATCCCTTTAAGGGGCAGTGTGCTGTAACATACTAGATCTCATACCCTACCCTGGAAGTTGACATTTTGGACTTAGCCAAACAAGCTTGAAGGTTAGACCTGAATAGATGTTTGGTATAATACCAATGAGATAATACATGTATAGATCACCTTAATGTACCCTAATGTTCTAACATTAATCTTAGGTTTGTAATGGATACATAAAATATGCCACATAACTCATTTTGGTGGTACTATGAAGATAAGGAACTTAATTGGATGAATAATTTAGATTTTGGGCCGTTAATGGGAGATATGACATATCTATTAAAAATAAGTCTCAAAAGTGGAAACAAACTTCAATTTTGAAATCTACATATCAAAATTAGACTACATGTCAAATTTCATCTAATTTGGACAACCTTGAAATATTAGGATAAGTTTAGGAGAGAGAAAATGAATAAAAGGCATAAGTAATGAATAATGTGATTATATAACTTGAAAATATGGTAATAATGGAAAATTCATATTCAACACATCAAAGATAACTTTTGGATAAAGTTTGGTCCAATTTGAATGTTGTTTGTGCAAGTTATGCAATTTTAGGTACATTCTGGACTTTTCTACAATTTATCCAATTGGGAGGTTTTCTTTGAAAATTGTCACATGAATTATATTCCTTATATATTACCTTACCATTCTCATGTTTTTGAACCATAGGGAACCTAGTTTCACCTTAGTTTGAAGGTGTTTCTTTCCAAGGGCATTTTAGGGACTACACTCTTTATAAATGAGTTTATCTTTAGAAGCTATCAACCAATGGGGTTATTTCTTTGATTGGAGGTCGGTTGGGATGGCATATAAGTGTCGATAAACTGACATTTGATATTCAAGAAGCCTATATGAGTTGTCTGCTTGCATGACCATGAAATCCCTAGGCTAAGGACACATGGAAAGCTCCATGGACACCTCATGCTTGACTTCTTCCGTATCCATAAAGGTTTGCATGTACATAGGCACCCTAAGCATTGGACACATGGAAAGTAACTTGAAACCTCATGCTTGACTTCATCCTTATCCATAAAGGCTTGCATGTCTATAGACACCCTTATACATGACACATGGAAAGTCTCATAGACACCTCATACTTGACCTCTTTCTTTATATAGCCATATCTTCCCCTTCCCAACTCCAAATTCTAAAACTCTTGCTCTTCTTTCTTTCCTCTAGCTTAGAGCATAACTCCTACTCTATTTGGCCATGAAGGTACTGTCCCAAGGTAAAATAAGGTGCCTACCTTGGTGAAGAAGGCTCTTAGGGTTCCAAATTTCACTATTTATAATTTCTGAAGCTCCTCCTTTGTGATTTTGACCAAAACTAGTAAGTATCCTTCTTTCCTTAAAATTTTTCATGTTGTCAGTCTTCCTTACACCTTCCTCCAGGTTAGAACCATGGCTTTCCATGGTGAAACCCCACCTAGAACTCATAAACACGTCGTCTCTATGCTCTTTTGTTAGGGTTTTCACCTCTAAATGGAGAAGGTGCTTCTTGCTCGAGATAGGAGCTTTGTTGGAGAAACCAGCCTCTCTAAGCTTGAAAACCTTACTTGTTGGTCCTGTCCACCTTCCCTATAGGTTCGTTGGAGGCCTAGGCTTGACTTGGACTATTTAGACTTTGAAGTTGAGGTATGATGTATCACATATTCTTCTATGTTGAGCAATTCACCTATGCTTATTCATTCTCTTTGTCCTATGGACATTAGCCTATACACAATGTCTTTTCTTTTGAAAATCATAGTTCACGTAGATTATTTGATATTGATCATGTGATCATGGATATTGTTTTAAATTTTTATCTTATTCTTTGTTCATGATGGAACTCTAAAAGATGACATGTGATGTCTTTTGCCCACTTATGAGGTGGATGTATATGTTGGTCACTTATGTGGTGACTAGTTTATATATTATACCTATACATTCTACTTGCCTCTACATTTAACATGCTATGTGATTCAGTAGCACTAGAGTAGTGTAATTGTATTGGTTTTTATGGCATATGTGTTATTTCTTACTAAGAAGAGGAACCTCTTACCCAGGGCAAGATGTGTGATTCTTGGCCCATGTTTTATATATTTGGGAGATTGGAAGTATTCCTTTCTCTATAAGGTTTCAAGTTTATGAGACTTGGTCACCTTTGTATTTATATTGTTGTAGGGATTTATTTATCTCACATGCATGCAAGTTGATGATATGGAGTGTGTACACTAATTCTTTATATGTGTTTGTGTGGCACAATCTTTATGTTTTATTACTGGCAAGTATTCTTTTGCTATCATATGATTTCAATTCCTTTTCTCTTAATATCCATTTGGGCGGTCCTTATCCTTTCTATGGGAAGCCTTTTATATTTGTTGTCATTTATTCCATATATAGCTCAATTTTCCTATTCAGTATGCACATACCAGCCTTTGCTGATGTCATCTATTTTCTCTTCTTGTTGGGGTATACTTCCAACCCTAGGTGAAGGACTTGGATGATAAAGCATGAAGTTTTGGACTAGCTTAAGGAGTTAAATCTTGGAGACAAAGTTGAATGGTTTAGATTTCCCTCTACTCAGATCCTTATGTTGTATCATACATGTAACCCTATGGGATATTATGATGTACTTTTGTAATCTTTTATGAAAACTGAATATGGTCACTATTTTTATTTCACTGCTATACTTTGGTTGTTTTGAATGCCATTTATTGAAGTTTGAAAATTTTGCACCTATTCTAGCATACCTTTAAGTGTGTTTGGAATGGATGTATAATAATAATAATAATAATAATAATAATATGCCATCTGGAACACACTATCTTGTAACGTGCTCTAGCTGGAACACACTTTTTCAAAAATTGAAAATACTCATGCATAAATCTGGACCATTCGTAAAAATATACCTCAAAGATGTCAGTTTTGGGGCTGAGATTTATTTAGGGTGTCCTGACAAAAACCCCTTTAGGACATGATCTTTCGCTCATGGCAGCTGCTGAGTCCTTACCCCCTAGATCACCATACCCACATGCAACACGTCACTATAGGTCCCGTGCAATTGCTCTACCGCTCGACCACTATCATTGGTGTCAGCGGGCATCACCCTACCACATTTCACAAGGTGGTACATGAGTTGCTCATTTTTGCCAAGGAACCACCTTTGTGTTATTACTACTACTTCCACCACTAAACACATTAAATTGGTATTAGTCATATATCATTTTCAGGTGGTTAGCTAATTGAAAGGATATGGTATTACATGTAGTATATACGTATACTAAGAAGTGAATTCACATACTTAAAAAAATACAAAAACAAATATGTGCCCCTTGCGACACATTGACGACCTAGCCGCCTTGATAGTCATGATAATTTTTAGATATAGTCAAGGTTGTCTAGTGATCTAGACAGTGCCCTCCAAGGCCGGGGTGCCTAGCCACCTAAGCGATACGACCTAGACGGTCTAATAATTTTATAATGTTCTTTTTTTGGGTTAGATGAAATTATAAACATATATCAATATAATGATATGTATGTTTAAGAAGAAAAACATATAAAGGTTATGTAAAATATTAATCAGTCTATATTTCACCAATATATAATATCACATTACCTACAAATCATTGTCAAATTATGAAATTTTGGTTACAATATGAATATGTATTTCAACTTGTGTTAAAAAATAAAATTCCTACATATAATATAAGTTTACAAATTAAAATTTATTTATTTTTTAATATAACATTGTAGTAATTTATATTATAATTCTAACAGATGTTATATGGCATGTGCATGTGCATGTGTACATATGCATTCACTAGTTCAACCTAAATGACACCTAAGTTGTCTTAATTTTATTAAATCACACCTAATATGACCTTTGTTATCCTACTTTTCACTAACATGTATGTTTGACCAAAATCACACCTAATTCAACAAGATCAGACCTAAATTCAAGGGGGGGGGGAATTCTTATAGAATTTCTTCCAACTCTAAACCTATTAGTCATATATCATTTTTAGGTGGTTATCTAATGCAAAATATAGGTGCTAGATTGCATGGACACCCTTAAACTTTTTTTATTTTTTAGACATAGTCAAGGTTATCTAGTAACCTAGGTGGTGCCCTCCCAGACAGGGATGCCTAGCGACCTAAGTGCTAGTATGCTTAAGAAGAGAAACATATAAAGGTTATTTCAAATATTCATTAGTTTATATTTCACCAATATAAAATCTCGCATTACCTATAGAAGACTTAACTTGTAAAGACAGACAGTATGCTTAAGAAGAGAAACATATAAATGTTATTTCAAATATTAATTAGTTTATATTTCACCAATATAAAATCTCGCATTACCTATAGAAGACTTAACTTGCCATAATTTAGTCAAAATTGGGCCTAATTTAACCTAAACAACGCCTAATTTATCCTAAATGAGGCCTAATTTATCCATAATGAGGTCTTATTTGCTTTAACTTGAGAAACTCAGACATAATACGACTTAAATTATCTTCATTTTCAGTGACCAGATTCTATTTGTGCAAAAGAAATCACATCTTCAGTTATCTATATTAGACTTAACTTTCCAGAACTTGGTATAAATTAGGCCTAGTTTAACTTAAATGGGACCTAATTTGACTCAATTTGACTAAGTCAGACCTAATTTGACCTTTGTTGTCCTACTTTTCACTAATAGACCTGTTTGACCAAAAAAGCACCTAACTCAACCAGATCATGCCTACTTTGTAAGGGATTTGTACAAAATTTCTCACAACTATAACATTATTAGACATATATCATGTGTCGATAGTTAGCTAATGCAAAAGATAGGTGCTAGATTGTATAGAGACCTAATACTTTTATTTTTTTGTTATAGTCAAGATTATCTAGTGACCTAGGTAGTGCCCTCCAAGGCAGGGGCTCCTAGTCACCTAAACGCTAGGGCCTAGATGGTCTAGGAATTTTGTAATTTTCATTCTTTTGTTGATTAGTTGAATTTATACACATATATAAATATACTTGCATGTATGTTTAACAAGTAAGACATATAATGGTTATATGAAATATTAATCGGTCCAAATTTCACCAAAATAAAATCTCCTATTACAAATAAAAGACATAACTTACCATATCTTAGTCTATATTGGGCCTGATTTGACCTAAACAAGGCCTAAGTTAACCTAAATGGGGACTAAGTTGCCTTAATTTGACTAAATCATGCCTAATATGACGTGAGTGGCCTGATTTTCATTGATCAAATTTAATTCGAGCAAGATCATCGAAATCACATCTCATGTTATCTATATTAGACTCAACTTCCATAAAGTAGTCTAAATTAGGCCTAATTTAACATAACTGGGACCTAACTTGGCTTAAATTGAATAATATGACCTCTGTTGTCCGAATTTTTAGTAACAAATTTTATTTGTCCAAAATAACACCGATTTCTACCATATCAGGCCTAGTTTGAAAAAACAAAATAGTCATGCTTAATTTCTCCCAACTCTAATTCGACATTAATCATACTAAATTGGTAGGTCGTTAGCTAATGCAATGGATCAGAGCTAAATCACTCTACTTTTCCATGTCCCATTGACATAGTTACTAAGACGCATGGTTATGCACTGCCTAGGCTCCCTAGGCTCTAGCTAGGTCCTTTTAAACTAGGTGTCGAGTAGTAACTCAGTGCCCAAGTCAAGTTCAACAAAAAATCTAATACATTGTGACAATCTTATCCCTACTTTCCACCAAACATAGGAACCAAATTCTAATTACATTCATGTCTGTATCCCTTCCAATCACTTCCTTCATTGCATCCTATCTCTTTGTTCCTGTCAGACAAACACGACCTCTGATAAATCTGGCGCAAACAAAGTCCACCATAACACACAATCCAAAATCTTCTTCTAAAGAACATTCCATTTCCTTGTCTTTCACGAACTTCAGGTTTAAGAAGAGGTTTGACCCATTTTAGTATTATAGATGTGATGATAGGAAAAGTTAAGAATATATTTTTAAATATCTTTCTCCCCATGATAGCAACCATCCAGCCATCCGCTAGGCACTAACTAGTTTAGGACATGGGGCGCTGTTGTGAGGGTAGGGAAGAGTGCCTTCACGTAATAGCAGTTTCACAAACTGCACACTACGGTATAGTACAAAACTACTAAACAGAGATTACCAATACCCAGCGTGGGATTTTCCCCCAAAAGTGATAAGTGAGAGAGAGTTACATCAAGAAAATACCAGGAACAAATCACACAACGTTGATAGGGGAACAGGGACGAATTGGTCTCGGATGATAAAGGATGAATGGTTTACGGAAGTCGAAAAGTTTGTTTACAAAGATGAATACAGAAGATAAGGCACCTTTCATTACAAAACTGACGGAAAGTAAGAAATCAACTACATGAAGCTTTGGACGATCTCCGCAGAGCCCAATCCCGTCCTCTCCTTGCTCCACCGATCTAAGGAATGCTCTCCCTCAGCGTTTCACTGCCGCACAATAGCCCCATCCACGCTTTTAACATCGTAAAAAAACGATGGTTAATATAAACCGTTTGTGGTAGTGTATAAGTCCTTGGGAAAACCAAGTCCCCCCGGGCTGGACGACTACGAATGTTGTGGTTCATCCGCCCTGCCCATATGCCTTATTGCTGACAACACAACTCCATCAAAATTATTATCTAACTTGATGGCCCCGCCAGTTAATATCAACTAGGTGAAAGCAGCAACGACCCAAGCACTTCAGCAGTAGGGCCCGCCGCAACGACTGCCGGTTTCACCTGACGTTGGGCCTAGTAATAGGTCGGGTTTTGTTGGACCACATTGCACCCGAATTCAGATAAATCGGACCAAAAATGGACATGGACTCTACTGGACCCGGATCTGCTTATATCCGACAGGAAATTAACCGAACTCGACTGGACCCAGACCTGCTTATACCTTGCAAGAAATCAACCGAACCCGACGGGACCCAAAAATTATAAAAAAATACCGTATCATAAATATTTTAAAAAAATGACAAATTCAAAACCCGACCCGATCAGACCCAAACTTGACCTAAATTACAACTGATCTGAAGGGACCCGATCCAAAATTGAATGTACCTAGAAAAAAACCTGAATTTTCGAGTTGGGTCAGACCCGATTGGGTAGGATAGGGTCGGGTAGGGTTTTTTTTTCCACCCATAGTCGGTGCTACCAAAAACTGGCCAATATGCACATGCACGATACTTTGGATCTAATATGTACTTGAAAAAATAATCAAAAATATGTGTATATAAATGTGTTTGGGAATTATCTTTATATTTAGATTTGTACAAAAATAATATTGGAGGTAAATTTGTTTCTTGTTTCTTTTTGACAAACCCCTCATAGACTTTCGACTTGAGCAAACTTGAACCTCAAACATATTTGTAATTCAAGCTTGTTTGAACTCAAGCGGGTCTCAAGGCAACCAGATGTCCATTTACAACAAAAAAAAACTAAATAACTAATAACTTTGTAACATTCCATTAAGTTGGGAGTATAGAAGAATCCTAAGTCAACTTGCGAATATATAACTAGGGGTGTAAACGGTGTGGGTCTAGCCATATCCATACTCATATCCTTTTTAATTTAGCGGGTCTGGTTCCGATTCTAGACCCGCATCATAAAAATATAGACCCACAACATACACGTACCCGTAATAATAGCAATTCTACGGGTAAGCAGTTCTCTATGAAACATCATATTATTTAGGTAATTTTTTTTTACAAATATATTCTATATAATGTAATACAATGAGATATTGCTATCATGTAGAATGTTAACATGATATAGTTATATTAAATAATGTAATACTTTGTATATTGAAGATTAGTTGAGTTAATTATTTACATATTCATAGTCATCATCATAGTATTTTAATTATGTAGCATATAATGCTACTACTTGATTTTATGTTTACATATGTTGTTCATGATTGTAATTAGAATAATTATTTCTAAATTAGATGACTAGTATCAACCTTATTATAATTATAGAATGATATAATATCAAGTATTATATTGGTTGGACTAGTAAATTATGAAATAAATAGCATATTATTTGTATAGTTATTTACGTATAGCGAGTATGTGGGTCTAGCGGGTCTGGGTCTAAGTATACCCATTAGTGGACCTGCATATATGCAGGTCTAAGGGTATGTGGGTATGAAAATTTAGACCCGTGATGAATTTTCAAGGGTCCGGATTTACGGGTCCGTAGGTCTACCCACACCTATTTACAACCCTACATATAACTAGAATAAAGAAAAATAAAATCGCACTGAACAAGAACTTCATTATTATAATCAAACACTCTTCTCCTTATATAGATAACCAATATGTCTCTAAACAATCTTTAAGCAATAAACAAATGAGGAAATCATAATTTCAGATGCAACAATCAACTTTATGACGTTGCAAGCTGGTCAAATTCAAATTATAGGAGCTTCTTAATTCCAGTAAAGATAAGTGGCGTCCAAAGAAGTAGTATGTAGCAACAAGTCAAAGTTAGTGGCATCATTTCGATGGCCAAGGCCAACAAGTTGTCCAGAGAGTGTTGGGTCACATATAATAGTCAACGTGCAGAAACACAGACAAGAGAGATGTACGTACGGAGAATGAATCTTAATCGCTATTATAACGACCCACATTCAGGTTACTCCTAAATCTTAGCTTAGTTACTATGATTAGTTTGAACCTCCTCTTATCTAGTTAATTTGAGAATATTATCATGTTGATCTGAATAAGTAAACACTAAGACGTTTACTAGAATGGATGTGTCATAAGTCGTATTTTAAAGTTAGAACTTCAATGGAGGCAAAAGTGGAACAACACATGTATGGCGAAGCTTTCTACACTCAAAGACGTGAGTAATTAAATTATAAAAAAAGCAATATTGATATATTGTTAATATTATACATCATTTGTTCGACGTCAGCAATCTAGGTCGTAGTTCTTCCCACAATCCTGCCCCTGTAGCACGATGTCGGCAGGGGAGCTTGCCTGTACCTACGCTTCTCTCATTCTTCACGACGATGGAATAGCCATCACGGCGGAGAAGATCTCCACTCTCGTGAAGGCCGCCAATGTCTCGGTCGAATCGTATTGGCCATCGCTCTTCGCCAAGCTTTTGGAAAAGAGGAGCATTAAGGATTTGATCACCAATGTTGGATCAGGTGGAGGTGGCGCCGCCGTCGCTGTTGCTGCCCCAGCTGCTGCCGCCGGTGGGGGCGCTGCTGCGGCTGCCGTTGTTGAGGAGAAGAAGGAGGAGCCCAAGGAAGAGAGCGATGACGACATGGGCTTCCGCTTGTTCGATTAGAACTCTCTTATGTTAACTTAGTTTAAGTCAGAAGTTCATCGTGTGTTTGCTTATGACAATTTTGACTGAAGATTATGTGTTATCAATGGATGCTTTATTGATGTGGTTCCAGCAGCTATATGTTATAAGTTTTTACTTCCTCTCTTAATCTAGTTTGAAGTTATAGTCCTTTTCAGAATGATGATGCGGTGTACCTGATATTGTTTCAGTGATGATTCATGTTGCTAGCTAAAAAAAAATAAAAAAATAAAAAATAAAAATATTATACATCATTTGATAGAGAATATAATTATGAATATAATATAAAAATAGTGGATGAAATCATGATAACACCAAAATTTAGACATTTATGTTAAGCATTTGTTCATAGTTCTGTACTGATTATAGCCTTAATATGCCCAAAATAACTTTAGATTCTTATCTTTTAGTAATCTATATCTTTTCAAAGACAGAGTTGCTAAAGCATCTAATTTTAGGACTTGCAGACACCAAACACAAGAAGACATCAATTCTCCATATTCTGCCCCACAAGTATTGCGCTGCTATGTGCACCAACTTAGGAGACAGTGGTCCCACTACCCGACTAGCGGGACAAGAAACTTTTGATATATTAGAATCTATTTTTGATGGTCAGACCTTTATCAGAAAGCATTCTCATCAATCAGAAGGTTCATCGATGCATGCCCATCGACTACCAGTAATAGCCCCCTGGGGGTGTGTTTGTCACTAAGGAGAAAGGGTCGCGACCGCTACACTATCTCGATCGTAACACTCGCCACGACCGTGCCGAGCCTAGCATAGTCGGGATGAGGTCGAGCTAGCAACCACTGTACTAGTCGCGACCACTACAAAGGTCTTGACTGCTATAAGGGTCACGACCGATACGACTATCACGAACGCTACAACCGAAGATTCATTTCGACCGCTACACTCGACACGACCGTGCCGAGCCCGGCACGGTCAGGCCAAAGACAATGACCAACATCTGTCTTGACCGCGACATCCGTCCTGGCCACAACAACTATCTTGACCGTAATATCTATCTTGACTCCTACAAGCTCTGCGTCAGCTACACCTATTTTTCCCATGATATCTGTCTCAACAGCTACACTCGGCACGGCCGTGTCTAGCCCAACACGGTCAAACTGAGACCAACTGCAGCGACCGGGACAGGTGTCACGACTACTCATTACATACACTTCACCTTCCTCTATAAATACCCACCCCTCACTAGCAGGAGAGGGGATTCTATATATTTTTGGTTCCCAGAGTCCTGTGGGAGAGTTCCAATGTCTAAAAGGACTGAAGTTCTCATCCTACGTCTGTCTCTTCAGTTTTCTTCCATCTACCATCATTTTCCACCACCATTCATTTTCCTACCATTACCAGCCATCATCACCTCCATACACCCACCAAGATACTATTTTAGGCGAAATCAAATAGAAAGGAGCTCAACGAGTTCAGAAGACTAAGGAGGACGACCCAAAGATGTGATTCGACACATACTGAGGCTATGGAGTAACAACCACCTCTCCTCTACAGGCTAATTCTCTACTTATTCTCCTTTCTTTTACTATTCTACTTTGTTTCTGTACAAATAATGTTCTTCCATCTTTGTTCGGTGCCAACTATGCTTCTCCATGGCTAGTTGAGCTCCTTCTTAGCTATGTAGCCCTTTTTGAGCATGTTCATATACTTTCACCTCAAGCAAGTAGTTTTATTCCATATCTAGTATATTTTCTATTCTATCTTCTCTTTCTGGTTATGATTGCTGGTTTGGTTGATCTCTTTCTTGCTTGAACTTCTATTTCTTCTTGGATCAAAAGATTAGTAGTAGAAATGGATAAGAGAAAGTAGCTTGGATCGTAATCTAAAAGGATAATGGTTCAAGGTGATCTGGGTAGAACCAAAGACCTAGATACGACCGGGCCCAGCCCGACATGGTCAGGCCCACTACCTAGTTCTGCCGAGGCCAAATCTATTCCTAACATCTTAGAATATTCTAGACCTGAGAGGATATCTAGAATATTCTAGGGTATTGATTTGTCATCCTCGAGAGAGGTTTTATATCATTAATGGGTTATAGTCACGCTACACAAAAGCGAGTAGGATGACCCACCATAGGAACATATACCACAATACATACTATGTTTGTATGTTGGTTACTTACTGAGGTGTTCGAGCATTGTCTATGCCCGAGAACGGGTGCATAGACTGCCCAACTTATGGTTACATAGCCAAGAACTTCTTCTCTCTAATTAGTAGAATCAGACATTCTCTATTTTGTTTTAATTTCTTTGATTTGCTTTTATCTCATCACACTTTGCTAGACTAGTTCTAGTTCCAAACATTTATCAACTATCAGATTGGCATAAGTGACTTAAGAATGAGGTCTTAAGCATCCTAAACGTACCCACATCCCTTTGTTCGGACCCATATATCTACTTCAACCCAATAACAAAGTTGCGGGGGTCCTTGAAGGTTTCTGGTTATAAATTTAAAGTTCGATCCTCCTTTGGGATTGTGCCTCCACTATTGGAGCACGCTCTCATGGCCGATCAAATCATAGCTGCAATAAGTAAGTTATTGAATTTTTAGTATGTATGTACAAAATTGCCAACAACTGACACACGAATAAAAGGTGGTGAGATCACAAAAAGTGATATAATTTTTGATATAATTAATGGATTTTGATAAATTTAATATTGTAGATTCATTTTTCAATACTCTATCAAACTAAACCAATGGCAGAAGTTTTGGAGGTCCTTAGTATGCTTTCTATAGTGATCAAGGGAATACCTTGGGAAAGAGGTATGAACAAAGTTGTTCTCTTGTGGATTTCTTGCTAAAAAAAATAGATCTTGTTTCCTTTTCTCAGATTTAAGGTTGGTTCCACTCATATCTTTGATTAATTATTGATTTTACCTCTCTTTCTCTTTGTTCACTTTATTTTTGGAGCAAAGTCTTGATTAATTTTTCTCCTTCTTTATTCTTTTCTCCATGACCATTTTTTGAATGATTAAAGACTAATTTGAGAACAAAGCTTGCAAGAGAGGTAGTTTGATTGTGCTTTGCATAATAGATTTCTAATTTGTCTCTTTTAAACCAAGGTGAGTAGATACATGTTCGTATTACTTGTGATACTCCCTTTCTTATTCTTCCTTGTTTTCTCAAAACAACTTGTTGCATGAACATATGTGAATAAAATTACAAGTGAAATATGAAATAAGACTTGTCATGGCATGCATCTCTTCATTTTTTCTTAGTATAAGTATTGAATAATCAATACAATCTTAGAGCTTGAACTATACATACATCTAATTTCTACTGAAAGAGATCATAATATAATTTTATCTTCCTTCTACCTTCTAAATTAGACTTTTAGAAGAATATTCAACCTATGAAATGTACAAGAACATCATAAACATGGTTGTTTGTTTGCTGTTATAAAGACTCATTGATAAACATGATATTAATATCCTATTCTTTAAAGGTTATAGGTGAAAAGTAGGCTAATGAATGCCTAAAACAAATTTATCACTTCCTAAAATATATGTTATACTTAAATGTCATTTGCGATAGTAACAATTTGTCATATCCTTGAAAAAAAGGTTGATTTAGTATGAGATTCCTTGGAAGAAGGATGAATATTCATATTACAACCTTGTGGCATGTTAAAGTTTGATTGCAAATAATTATTACTAAAATGAATCCTTCTTGAACTATCTTCTATTTATTTTTATGAGGTTATGCTTTGCATAGAATATCTAACTTTTTTGTGAGACATAACAAAAAGAGAAAATTGTTTGTTTCAAATAAGTGTTTGGGACACCATGACCCATCCTTAGATTGAGAAGGTGAAATGGGACATTCACACTTAGGGTGAAAGCCAAGGGGTGAAAACTTAAAGTGGATTAGACCCTAAGGGATATCCTGCAAAGGTTAGTGAAAGTTTCACAGAGGTGGATAACCCCATCCTTCTTTTATATGAGGGAATGTTTAGGAGTGAATTGGATCCTCTAACAAATGAGAAAATGTTTATATTTGATTGAGCCCCAACACGGTAACAAGGTGGGGGTAAGGTAGTGAGCTATAACCACTACCTGTTTAGGGGGATCTAGACATGTGTTTTATTACTTATCCAAAGTGGGGAGCCTAGACATATTTTTTCTTATTTATCCAGAGGGAGAACCTAGACATGTTTTTGTGTATTCATCCAGAAGGAACATAGAGACCTAGATATAAATTTTCTTACTTATCTAGAAGGGAGGGAAACTAAACATATTTATACTTTTTATCCAAAGGGGGGGACCTAGAGTTATTTTTTGTTAAGGTAGTTGGATACACCCTAAAGTATGGATGACACAATCGTACACGTGAATTGTATCACAATGATGTATAACTGGCTTGGTACATGTTAGGAAGATCTAGAGAAATTAAACTAATAATGAAAAATAGAATGTGAACTTAATTTTTCTAAGCATTTTTGTAATATTGTTGGATATGCCTAAGTGATATGTTGATCATGTTGGTTCACTATTATCTATTTAATTATTTTTAAGAATAAGAAAGTTGCAATAATATATTAGATTTGTTTATCTGATCACATAGACATTGGCTAATCAACCATTTAACAATATTTAGGTCTTGAAGTCAAAGCACTAACTAGCCAACCATCTGCTCTGGCTGAGTAGCCTATATAGTTAGGTGAAGTGCTTACATGATCTGATATGTCTAGATTGTTCATGTACCAGGTCCATTGTAATGAACATCACCAAAATAAACAATATTACTCAGAACGAATTGTACAATTATCACTAATCACAATATTACCTCAAAAACATGGAAAATTAAAACCAATTGCAATTTAATATCTCAAGCAGAAGTATCTTGGAAACAAGCCTTCAACATATGCCATCTGCATTTCACATACACTAAAAAATGTTATGTATTAAGTTCAAAGGCTATCAAGCCATATCTGATACATATTGCAACCTATTCATCTGTATAAGCCCTTTCTATACATTCATGGCATAAAGCCAAAATCTTCGTGTCGATAAACAAAACAACAAAACCTCTCCCAAAGACCCGAGAGTACATAGACAACACATAGGAATCTACTAAGTCACTAAACCAGTAGCATGTCCTACCTTCAGACAACTACTATTCTCTTTGATGCTCAACTCCTACACCTCGAGCTTGACCTCCTCATCCACAATCACCTAAAAAGTTGTAGAACCCACGGGGTGAGACCAAACGTCCCATCGAGAGTTATAACTCTTCACCATCAACTATTAGATGCATAATTAAGATAATAAAACAACTAAGTAAAGCATTATATATTGGTTAAGCAATTTAAGTATTGGCAACTGAGCAGTAGAACAATTTGTTTATTTAGAAGGAATATGAAGAACACATATAACTATTTTAAAATCATCAGTACAAGAACTAAGGTATGAGGTCATCCAATGTGATTTGTATTTGACCCCTAGCAAATATACTACTCAGCTGTTATATCACTTTTATTATTATGCCCTAAGGATTTGAGGCATACCACTCAAATCCAACTGACCACTGCTAAGTCAAAACCAGTACCATAAAAGATTAATGGAAGAGCCAGACTCCATGATCATCACCAGCACTACTCAGTTAGTTTGAGTCTGCAATGTAGTGACTTTATAGTCTAACTGCTAAACAACAACTTATAGTCATAACTATAGTCTTGTAGAGACAACAACTCATAGTTAAAGCTATGGTTCTATAAAACAACTAGTCTATCTTGGTACATGGCACAACACTAGAGAACATGCTCATTCATGGTTGTTCAATAATAAAACAATATACAACTATTTCAAAAATTTAAGGATACATGGAGATGTCTCCACTTGTACCCCACATATTCAATAATATACGCTCTGAGTTTCCTATAGAAGTTACTCGTTTCACCATCCAGCTAGATAATGACACTGAAGATGGATCTATGGTACATGGAAACTACATGATTAGGGTTTCACTTGATTAGACATTCCAATTAAGTATCTTTTAATGTATCAATCAAGTTACAATGTACAAACCCTAAACAAATTCTATAAAATTAAAACAAGATACAACTTCAAAAGATATGAAATGTATTAAGTGAGAACTTGTCTCTGTCATATAGCACTTGTATTACTGCCATTCATTATGTCATCATCAGTGTTACATCACTATGGAACATCAATCCCTTATTCACATTACTATAAGATTTCACTTCAAACAATGCTTTAGGCACTTGCTAGGTCATTAGACCCATTCCTGTAATTCCTGCATAAATTATGATACAGTATATCTCAACAATACTCATCATCACTTCTCGATATTATACAATGTTCAAAATCACACTAACATGGTTATGCTATTTGTCTCACCTACAAGTTTAGGTTTACATACTCAAGAGAGAGAAACACTATTATGGAATACAATTCATCAAGTAAGGTGAACACATAAGTCACATGAACACATGATTAGGGTTTTATAAAGTTATTCAGATACCAAGCCCTAATTCATTACCTCCCATATGCATATGGGTAATAAGACTAAGCACCATCATTATTATTTAACCATGCATAATTATTTCATCATATATCACCATTATACTATACAACATCCAAGTACATACTTAAGTGGACTAGTATTGCTCACTCACACATTATGGGTTTATGACTTGCAACATGTATAAGCTAACTCTGGTTGCATGGCATGCAATAGGTGACACCACCTTGCAATGTGTGCAAGGCCTGTGTCACCGCTCGTGATGTGTGCAACTCCCTCATCCAGTCACATTGCGTCCAACAAAAAGGGTGTCGCGGCCCGCAATGCATACCCTGTGCACTTGCCCACGACGCATACCCTGCGCACTCGCCCGTGACATGCTCAACTCACCTCAGCCCATGAGATGCCCCTACTCACTCACGCACAAGACACTAAACTCACTTGGCTGCAACACACACAAGTACAACATTGCAACCACAACACGTGAAACACCAAGGGGTGTCATGACTGTGCAGCTTCAAGGGATGGCGTGATCGAAATGCAATAGGGTGTCAACCAACATGTGATAAAGTGAGTTTTACTCTTACTTTTGTCCAATTTCCAATTTTGACCTCCTTATGTTCACTCGTGGTCCCAATTTATTTTTCTTAGCTACACAATTAATGTTGAGTCTCAAATACAAAATTTGGTGACCAATGTGATTTGTTTACACCTTATGAAATTTTAATTAGGTTTAATAATCACCTTACTCAAAAAATTTAATTCGTTCCTCAAACTTCATCATCTTGTCCTCAAACTTTTTGTATATATTCTACACATTTTTTTGAAGCAATGATCCAAATTTCACTCAAATTGGACACTCCTACTCATTTCTATGATTTTTCGAAGTTTAATGACAAAATCCCTATTATTTTGCCTTTTTCAATCCTTTTTTATTCAGCGATCCGCTGAGAAGGATGGGGGGTGATCCCTAACCCTTGGATCAGGAACCCAAAGATCAGGGCCCTAATCAATTTGTCATGGGGTTATCCCCTACCTCCCACAATCAATGGGCAGGAGACCTAGGGGACCGACACACGGGGTTCGCTTATTTTTGAACCGTTTCAAAAACCAAAAGGACCAAGATGGTTTCCCCACCAATACAAATGTGAACATCCCCCTTTTCCCCCTTGAATCCCTATGTTTCAAGAATAATCGAGAGAAACCTCTCTCGGCCGCCGCCATGGGCGCGGAGCCCTCTCTAACACTAAACCTAGCTCCTTTGGCTATAAAAATGAGACCTTCACCTTCAGTGAGTCCCCACGACTTCAAATGGTACCACTACAACCTACCTCTCTACCTCTTTCTCATTTCCCTCTTTTGTGCCACCCCTGCTCTTCCACAACGCCACCTCACAGGTACGGGTCGGTGCGTCTTTAGACGAACAATCCGTGCCCGTCAGATCACAGTCAAAGGGTGATCGGATCTAGCAATCAATGACCACAAGCTAGCGCGCTCGCCACCCTCTCCATTCACCCTCATGCACGTGACCAGGAGCGAACTGCTTCCCAACTGCTAGATCCTGACCTGGTCAAAGCTAACTGAGGAATCCAATGGCCATCACTTTTTCTCAGCCTTCCTTTTTCTGGTAATTCTCCCCCTCTCTGCCCAAATTAGCAATAAATAGTCAGATCTCATTTAAATCACAAAAATGCATCCTAGCCCCATATAATTCACTTAATAGTCAATCTTGATCAAAAAAATCCAATGCATGCATTAAAAATACTTTCATAATCTAATTCCTTGTGAATCTCATCGCTATCCCTAGTTTTGATCACTTTCTCATAATGTTTTAATTAATGACTCTAATTTGAGTTCAATCTTTGGGAAACCCTAGTTCTTGATTCTAATGATCATATTGAGACACCAAATCAAATTTGGAAAAAATAAGAGTTAGATCTAATCTTCTTAATGCATTACTCTAGAATATGAATCATATACATTGATATAAGGATTACTCTTGATATGATGATGATTAATCTTAATCTTGCAAACCCCTTAATCATATGTCTGACCCATGAATCTCCATGATCTAATTTTGAGTCCAATGGTACTATTTCATATTGAAAATGATCTAGAGATTTGAATGATGATGATAATAATTAGGGTTCACATGTGTTCCTAAATATACTTAGGTTGGTCATTCATTCTTGAAACATGCTTGATACTTGAATAAATGTTATACATTTGGAAATATTGTTGATGACCTAACCCTAAGGTAGAGATAGGAAAATGTAACCCTAGCTAATCTTAAATAGTGAAGCATGAGTTTTTAAAATTATGATCTTGACCCTTGATCCAATATTTTGATCTAGGATCTGACTCAAGGGATTGATCTACTCTTTCTTAGAATCTATACTCCAAATACTCATTTAGAAAAGTTTGCTATTATATAACTCCTCCTTGATTGTATTGAAGATACGTTTATGTATATCTTGACCATATGCTAGGATACTTGGATAAGCTATTGTTCCCTATGATTAGTCTTCCATTTTTCCTATACTATATTTTCAGAAACATGAAAACATAAATTGTAATACCCATTATGACTACTCGTATATTGATGATGATGATGGTGATGTTGATAATGTTGATATTGAATACAACCAACCCCCCTCATTTGGAGGGTGGGATTTTGTACATTGACCTCCTATCTCCTATGGTGAGAAGGAGCTTGGTTACCTCCCCTATATGGATGGGTGATGGGGCCAAAACTAATATAAGTATGCTTCTCAATTACAACATAATGGGAAATTCGTAATAATATTCTTGTTGAAAAACATTCTAGTTTTCGGAAGATCATTTGATATACTTTTGAAATATAAGCCCTGCCAAGTATACTAATTTTCTTATAAACTATTTTACATATTTTTATATAGCATACTGTGCAATTGCATTGACGTTGTGTCTTGATTTTCTTGATTTTAAGTAATGCAAGGAACTAGAGATTTACACTTATCTACTCATTTATCCACTGAAATAAAGATTACTACATCAAATCTAGACTCTACATGGGAGATAATTGTAAATGGGATGTAGTTGTTGGCTAGTTTCTTATATTTTTCTCTTTCTATGTTGCCTGTGGGCCTTATGTACTAAACCCTTTGGTTCATTTTAATAAAGAAGAATGTTATTTCATTTTTGCATATTATATGTGTGTTATTTTCGGGTCACTCATGGACGGGCACTCTAATCCCTTTAACGCTTCCCATTTGGACAGTGAGATTGGGATTAGGGTAAGAACAGATCCGTGACAGTTGGGATCAGAGCCATAACACACTTCATATGTATTAGTGAAATGATGTTCTTAATCATTGAACCAAGGAAGCCCTAAAATTCACTATGGTGAAAATTGAGGTGTCTAGAAAGAGCACAAAGGGGGTTCTGGCATAATTTCTCCTATCCGTCTTCACGGTGACTGAGGTTCCTCCTGCTCCACCTAGCCTTAGTTGATCCAGAAATGGATGGAAGGACTTCCTATAACCCTAGAGAGTCTTCTAGCATCTTATCTCTTCTTTAAGGATTTCCCAAGCCACATATTAGAAGGAAGTAGGATGACTTCTCGTCTTCTCATTCTCTTTAAGGTGTCATGACTTGATCTATATATTCTCTCTTTATTTTGGGTAATTTAAGGATGGGAACAACTAAAATTTGAAAATAAATTGAGAAAACATGTTGCAATATTTTTGTGATCTATCATATTCTTGCTTTGAAAGTTATAAATAAGAAAACTTATATCAGTTGAACACTTGCAGATGGCCCCAAAAACCAAGAACAATAGGGATGGTGAAGGAACCTCTGGTACTAAAGACAAGGGGAAGAAGCCCCACATGAAAGATGGTGAAGATGTTAGTTCTTATGATAAGACCACTGATATGGGGGAGTGAGAAATGAAACAGAAGGCCATTATGGATGTCCTCCATGACCTAGATGTTCATACAACATCCCTTGTACCAACCCATCACTATCTAGGATTTTCTGAAACTCAACCTAGAAGCCTTCTATGGGGAAGACAAAGATGATGCTCTAGACAAGGATGATGCCTGGTTAGCGTCCATGGAGAACACCTTCAGGGTTCTGAGGTGCCCTAAACAAGACAAAGTTTCTTTTTCACCTACCAGTTGAGGGGGGAGGCCAAGATGTGGTGGGAGAATTATGTCTGGTTACAACAGGTCATCCCTATCAATTGAGAAGCCTTCAAACCCATTTTCACCAACCGTTTTCAGCCCATGTATGAGACAAAGGAGAAATAAAAACAATTCCTCACCCTTACCCAAGGAACTAACACAGTGGCTGAATACAACTGACAATTCTGCCTTTTGGAGAGGCATGTCACCAACCTCACAAAAGAGCAAAAAATTAACCGCTACATTGATGGGCTCTTCATTACCCTAAAAGCTTTTGTAACCTCATCCAAACCCACCAATTTTCAAGATTCCTATGACCATGCCTTGTCCATGGATAGAACCCTAGGGATGGGACACGGGAAACCATTACCTACTCTTTCCTATCTAGGCTTGACTAAGGTTGTACCTACAAAACCCAAACAAAAGAGAAAACCCCATATTGGTGGCAATAAAAATAAGAACTGACAGACGAACTAGAGAAATCCTCCAGCCTAAAACTACAATCAAGGTCAGAACCTGAATTATAATTGTGGCCTTGCACAGAACCATAATCCTGGCCAAAATAGGCGTCAAGGCCGGAACACCAATATTCCTCATTGCAACAACTGTGGTAACTTACACTATGTCCACTGCAAGTATTCGTCCCCAGTATGCCACTACTGCAAACAGGAGGGTCACTTTAGAGACAACTGCCCCCACCATCCTCTAGCATGGGCCAGGCAAGGTGAACATTGACATGCCTGTGTCTTTGCAGTTAATGAGGATGAGGTAAAGGCCAATGAAAAAAAAACTCATGGAAGGTACCTTTTAAATTCAAAATTATTTCCAGAACATTGTATCATGATTATCTTGTACAAAATCCTTACACAAAATATATGTATATGTAGGTATGATGCAAATCTCAGACCATTTTGTTGTTACTTTATTTGACTCTGGGTCAAAAAACACCTTCATGTCTAAGAATCTTGCCTCTATGTTGAATCTTGAAACAAGGGACTTAGGGTACATACTTGATGTAACTACCCCAAGTTGGAAGATGAAAGTATCCTACTATATTGTTGAAAAAGTCCCTCTAACTTATGTTGGATGCGGTTTTGAGTCAGATTTCATAATCTTAGACATTGAAGACTTTAAACTTATTTTAGGGATGGATTGGCTCCATAAAAATCATGATCTAATCAATTTTCGTGCCAAGAAATTCATTATTTCCAAACCCAACCTCCCTATTCTTGTAATTCTTGGAAGGAAATACCGAAATCAAAATGTTGTTATTTCTCTGATTAAATCCCAAAACTTGATATCTAAAGGGTGCAAAGAATACCTAGCAACTGTAACGATAGTCAGTCCTGATACGAGTGCCCTAGAAAACATTGATATAGTGAGGGAGTACCCGAGTGTTTTCCTGAGGAGCTCCCTGGGCTACCACTTGATCGTGATGTTGAGTTTTTTATTAGCACCTGGTACCACACCCATTTCTCAGGCACCCTATCAGATGGCTCCTACTGAATTGACTGAGCTAAAATTAGTTGCATGAATTTCTTGATAAGGGTTTTGTTTTCCCTAGTACCACTCCTTGGGGAGCCCCTGTTCTATTTGTCAAGAAAAAAGATGGCTCCCTTTGCATATGTATTGACTATCGTCTGATCAATCAAGATAATGTGAAAAATAAGTATCTGTTACCCAAAACTAATGACCTTTTCAATCAACTCCATTCTTCCCATGTCTTTTCAAAAATTGATCTCCATTCTGGTTACCACCAACTCAAGGTTAAGTATGAAGACATCCCTAAAACTGCCTTTCGAACTCGATACATGCATTATGAATTCCTAGTCATGCCATTTGGGTTAACCAATGCCCCTGGCATGTTTTATGAACTTGATGAATAATGTCTTCCAACCTTTCCTCGATTAGTTTGTAGTGGTCTCCATTGATGACATATTGATATATTCGACTGGTGATGAATCACACCGTATTCACCTTTGCAAAGTTCTTGACATCCTCCAATCCTATAAATATTATGCAAAGTTGTTCAAATGTGAATTTTGGATTTCTGAAGTTATGTTTTTAGACCACATAATTTCTGGTGGGAAAATTTCTGTTGACCCTGCCAAAGTCTTAGCTGTTCTGGAGTGGCAAGCCCCTAAGAATGTTTCTGAGATTCAAAGTTTTTTGGGTCTTGCTGGTTATTATCGACGTTTCATTCAGAACTTCAACAAGACTACCTTGCCTCTCACAAAGCTCACTAGGAAAGGAGAATAGTTTATCTGGTCAAAGGAGTGTGAGTCTAGTTTCTAAGAGCTAAAGACAAAGCCAACAACTGCACCTGTCTTGACTCTTCCCTCGAGAAATGATGGGTTTTTCATCTTCAATGATGCATCAAGGTTTGGTATGGGTTGTGTCCTCATGCAGGAAAGTAGGGTAGTTTCTTATGCCTCTCGACAATTGAAGCTAAATGAGGTCAACTACCCAACCCATGACCTCAAGCTTTCGGCCATCATATATTCTTTGAATATATGGTGACGCTACTTGTATGGTTCCACCTTCAACATTCTTACCGACCACAAGAGTTTGAAATACATCCTAACACAGAAGTATCTCAATCTCATACAGAGGCGATGGCTCGAGTATCTTAAAGACTATGACATCACCATTGCCTACTACCCCAATAAGGCAAATGTGGCGGTTGATGCACTTAGCAGGAAGCATGCTAAATGTATTGATGTTTTCACTACTGAGTGGAAGAACATGGAGGTCATGTCACCTTGGGCCCCGAGGTGTATGGGCAATGTTCTTAGATTGGACAACGTCCATGTAAAACTAGGACTCCAGTCCGAGATCCTATTAGCCCAAAAGAATAGCAAAAGCCTTAATGAAATGACTAAACTGCTAGAGAAGCCCCAAACTCATCTAACAGTTGGTGTGGATGGTGGAATCTGATACAAACAATGCTTATGGGTCCCAGAAGATTCAGTCACATGATAGAAACAATGTTATGAGAAGCTCACAGGTCAAAATATATTGTGCATCCTAGATTGACTAAAATGTACAAAGATCTATAAAGGCATTTCTGGTGGAGGAATATGAAGATTGACATTGCTACTTTCATCTCCAAGTGTCTAACCTACCAACATATCAGGGATGAACATCAACATCCAGGAGGTCTTCTACAACCCCTACCTATCCCCGAGTGGAAATGGGAAAACATCACCATGGATTTTGTGGTGGGTCTACCCAGGACTAGGTAAGGGAGTGACACCATTTGGTTTGTAGTTGATCACCTGACTAAGTTAGCCCATTTTATTTCGATCAAAACAACAACCAAAGTCCCAGAGTTAATAGAGTTGTACATTCAGGAGATAGTCAGGCTGCATGAAATTCCTGTATCTATTGTATCAGATCGTGATGTGAAGTTCACTTCTCACTTGTGGCGACAAGTACAGGAAGAATTAGGAACTCAACTAAATTTTAGTACTACATATCACCCACAAACTGACAGACAGTCTGAGAGGACTGTGACGTCCCCAGATTTTCTAAAACTTAATCTGATGTGTGACGTCTAAATTGAAACCCTCACCTCAGTGAGAATCCCAATTTAAACATCCCACACTAGGCTAAGAAGAAGAAAATAGAGGGAGTCAGAAGGATACAATAGTAGCACATGTACATGAACAATAATAAAATGATACACACATGTTCACCACTCAGCATATAATCACAACATGAATTGTTACAACATTTGATATTATATATTGAACAACAAATTTATACATGTACATGTACTACCACTAAACAACAGGATCTAAAGACAACAGGTCCACCTGAACATCAGCTCGCCATACAACTCTCAACTATCATGAATCTTCAAGAGCATAACCACAACCTAAACAAAAGATTACATGTGGTACACGTCAGCACAATATTCAAGAATATTATACTGAGTATGCCTACGTGTCTTTTATTTACCTCTCATCATATCTTGGCAATAAGATAAAACTAACACTTGGCAGTTATAAAGAAATATACGAAAATCATATACTTGCACAAAGATGTCCATCAACAAAAGAGAACACATATTTTAAGCATAATTTCCATCATATATTTCATACATCTGCCCCTAGGGCTTTGATGCTTTTAAGCCTTGTCATATAAATCGTACATCTGCCACCAAGGGCTTTGATGTTTTGTCAATGCACTGTATTACCAAAGAGTTTAGTGCTATCATATGATGGATCATAATATTTTATGTTTCATGTGTTCATAGCCATAAGTATGGAAAATCAAGCAAGATATCATACAAGAACAATCATATCATCCAATATCATATGCCAAGTATTTTACTACACATATAACACAAGCATATTGTATAATAAGCCAAGTAAGAGGTAATGGCGTACCTTGATCAAGACAAACCTAATCATCACATATTCCTCAGATCAACTCTAATCTTGGTCAAACCCTGGTTAAGACAAGGATATATATACCATCATCAGGTTCCCTTCATCTTACATCTCATCTTAACCCTAATCGTGTTCATATTAGGGTTTTCTTATCTCATTATGATATTCTCATGATTACTTGTATTCTTATCTTATGATTATCTCACTAATGTCATTTTCCAGATTACATCTCATTATTAAAGTTCATCATCTGAACATTAGGTTCCAAATCCTTTTTGTGCACATATTAGCCCTAGGTTACATCATTAACCTAGATTAGGGTTTTATAACATGCATTAAGATTCATCTTCATATAACATAGATTCTATTCATCATAATGATTTCATAATTAAATCTGAGGTTCAATATACTGATATGAGCTTTCTCTATAAATTTCATCATTTATAGAGCACGTATGTATTTATTGCCTTTTATTAGGGTTATTAGCCCTAATTAGACATATTAAGCAAATTACATGATTTCGTATATCATCATGACCATAACTGAGATCATATGCATTATGAACATGAAATATTATTTACATGTATTTTCTCATAATTTTAGGGCATCGTTTGATATTTATTATCCATCATATGAGCATTTCACATCTTACATGATATCTCTATTATTAATGCATCAAAAGCAGGATATTATGCTTCCATCTTGTTCTATGCATTTTTCTGAGAATTTTGGTACCTTATTTGTATTTTTCGGATCATCGAGCTATTTACTACGATATATCAAAGATATAGGTAATTACTGGAATTACTAGGCAATTTACCTTTTTTTTGGCCAATGCCCCTTCCAAAACGTGGCTCAAGTGGGAAGCAAAACTCCTCCTTCTGGCTTGCCCTGCGCCAGTCGACTCACTTCGTCTGGGCGTGGTTCAGGGCTGCGGACCCAATTTTTCTCTCCTCCCTTCTTCTTTCTAGCGAGAGCGCAACCACAGCGGACGCCTATGTGCGTCCGTTCTCATTGCCGCACGATGCCCGCAGGAGCCTGTGCTCCTCAGCCTCCTCTTCTCCAGAACTACAGCCGCGGCTATGAGCTCCAGCCATCAATCAGACACCGCCAGGCCCCAAAACATCTGCTCCAACCACCACGTGGAAGCACCACACCTCCGATCGCCTCCTTTGCTCTCACTCCTGATCGGGATCCCCTGGAAAGCACCGCCGTCGCCGCAGCTAGGATCTCCTCTGCGGTATGCACGATCTCGCCACCTCCACCTTCGTCAAGCTTCAAGCTATACTGCTATACGGGTCTACGCCAATGAGCACAAGGCGTGCTTCTCCTCCTCGTCGAGCATCCCCCGCTGAGGCACCCTCCTCCATCGAATGCAAGGGAGCTCGACGCCTCCGAATCTCCATCCTTCGATTTCCTCGACTACTGACTGTGCCTCGGGGCCGCTGGCTTGCCATCGCTCGATCCCTGATCCGATGAGCAAAAGGACATCGTTGTCCTCCTTCTCGGCCTCTCTCCCATCCATGGTCATACTTGGAATTAGGAGGATTTCTATATTGCTCTGTATCCAAAGGGTGTTCTTACAGCTATCGATTCTTCTACATGGGCTCATATCCTTGTTCCTCTCTTCCTCCTTTGACTGTAACTTTGGGTGGAGAAGCTGCTAAGACGAGGAAGTTGAACTCTCCTATCTCAGGTTTGTCTGGCATGAATGAGGCTTCCGTATAATCCCCTCGTCAAAGAGCACACATAGAGTCAAGCAAAACCACTCACCCCACGACCTCTTTCATCATGGCATCATGGAGTTCCCTGCTTTGAGGCTGGTCGTAACTATTGTTACAAAGACAATGTGCATAGCAGGTTTGATAATCGGATGCCCAAGATCAGGGATCTCATTATGCCAAACAATTCTATGGCTCATATGCCACTAGGCCGTGTGACAAAGGGTGATACAACTTGCCCAGAACTAAGATAAATAATCATGTACATTGGTCCATTTAGTCAATAATATACATGATTTCATGATATTCAAACCCAAATAACTCCCTCTAGAAAATTC
The DNA here is from genome assembly GCA_963693085.1 of Alisma plantago-aquatica. Lineage (NCBI taxonomy): Eukaryota > Viridiplantae > Streptophyta > Magnoliopsida > Alismatales > Alismataceae > Alisma > Alisma plantago-aquatica. Next base: position 581,897,265 of record OY856413.1, read on the forward strand.
AAATTGCCACCAAAATTTAACCATAGCTTCCTCACAACTCAAGCTACATTGTACACAGATTTGGTATCAAAACTTTACTATCAGGTCCATCAATTAAATTCCTCAAATAGGCATAAACTCATGGATCCAAAACATTATATAAACCTCAATCAACACTCCAAATTTACTAGAACACTTAGGATTCTCAAAACAACTCAACATGTGTTTTCACTTATGCCATTCGTTATCCAAATACTTCAAAATTTCACTCCATCACAAGGACAATCCAAGTTCTAGAAGACTTTCTAAGATCATGCTTCCTTAATTGGGGTGGTTCTTGGGACCACTATCTTCCTCTCGTGGAGTTCGCCTACAACAATAGCTACCAGTACAATATAGGCATGCCTCCATATGAAGCTTTTTATGGAAGACCGTGTAGATCTCCACTTTACTGGGATGAAGTAGGCGAAAGACAAATTTTGAAATCTGAGGAACTACAACTCTATTATGACAATGTCAACCTAATCAAGAAAAGGTTGAAAAGGGCACAAGATCGTCAGAAGTCTTATGCTGATGCACATAGGACCAATACTCTGTCTTAGTAGGTGATCATGTTTTCTTGAAGATTCTATCGATTCAAGCCATTGCAAAGAACAAAGGAAAACTTAGCCCTAGATATGTGGGTCCATTCAAAATTTTGGACCATATTGGGGAATGTGCTTATAGGTTGGCTTTTCCTCCACAATATAGCATGATGCACAATGTCATTCATCTGTCAAACCTGAAATGGTATGTCAAAAACCTTAGCCATGTCCTCAATCAAGAACCAATTGAATTAAGGGACACCCTTGTATACCAAGAAGCTCCAGTCAAGATACTTGATACTCGCACCAAGGAGCTCAGAAATAAGAAGATCAAGATGGTTAAAGTGTTGTGGAAGCACCATGATAGTGATGATGCTACTTGGGAGTTGTAGTGATGATGCTACTTGGGAGTTGAAGTCTGACATCAAGGAAAGATTCCCTGACCTTTTCAAAGAAGTCTAAATTTTGAGGACAAAATTCCTAATAAGGAGTGGAGGATGTGATAAAGTGAGTTTTACTCTTACTTTTGTCCAATTTCAAATTTTGACCTCCTTATGTTCACTCGTGGTCCCAATTTATTTTTCTTAGCTACATAATTAATGTTGAGATTCAAATACAAAATTTGGTGACCAATGTGATTTGTTTACACTTTATGACATTTTCATTAGGTTTAATAATCACCTTACTCAAAGAAATAAATTCGTTCCTCAAACTTAATCATCTTGTCCTAAAAAAATTTCTATATATTCTACACATTTTTTTGGATCAATGATCCAAATTTCACTCAAATTGGACACTCCTACTAATTTCTATGATTTTTTGAAGTTGAATGACAAAATACCTATTATTTTGCCTTTTCTTCAATCCTTATTGAGTCAACGATCTGCTGAGAAGGGTGGGGGTAATCCCTGACCCTTGAATTAGGGACCTGTAGATCATGGACCTAATTGAGTAGTCATGGGGTTATCCCCTACCTCCCGCAATAAGCGGGGAGGAGACCCAGGGGACCGACACACGGGGTTCACTCATTTTTGACCCGTTTCAAAAATCAAAAGGACCAGGATGGTTTCCCTGCCAATCCGAATGCAAACAACCCCCTTTTCATCCCTAGAATCCCTATGTTTGGAAAATAATTGAGAGAAACCTCTCTTGGCTTCCGCCATGGGTGCGGAGCCCTCTCTAACCCTAAACCTAGCCCCTTTGGCTATAAAAATGAGTCCTCCACCTTCAGTAAGCCCCACGACTTCAAACGGTGCTTCTACGACCTCCCTCTCTACCTCCTTCTCATTTCCCTCTTTTGTGCCACCCTGCCCTGTCGGGACACTGCCTCACTGGTGCGGGCCGGTGCGTCTTTGTACGAACAAGCTATGACTGTCAGATCACAGTCAAAGGGTGACCGGATCTAGTGATCAACGACCACAAGCTAGCGCGTTTTCCACCCTCTCCATTCACCCTTGCACACGTGACCAAGAGTGAACCACTTCCCAACTGCTAGATCCTGACCTAGTCAAAGCTGACTGAGGAATCCAACGACCATCGCTTTTTCTCAGCCTTCCTTTTTCTTGTAATTCTCCCCCTCTTTGCCCAAATTAGCAATAAACAGTCAGATCTCGTTTAAATCACAAAAAATGCATCCTAGCCCCAAATAATTCGAGTAAATAGTCAATCTTGATTAGAAAAATCCAATGGATGCATTAAAAATACTTTTAAAGTCTATTTCCATGTGAATATCATATTTATCCCTAGTTTTGATATCTTTCTCATAATGTTTTAATTAATGACTCTAATTTGTGATCAATCTTTGGGAAACCCTAGTTCCTGATTCTAATTATCATATTGAAACACCAAATCGAATTTGACAAAATAAGATTTAGATCTAATCTTATTAACTCATTACTCTAGAATATGAATCATATACATTAAAATAAGGATTGCTCTTGACATGATGATGATTAATCTTAATCTTACAAACCCCTTAATCATATGTCTAACCCATGAATCTCCATGATCTAATTTTGAGTCCAATGATACTATTTCATATTGAAAATGATCTAGAGATTTGAATGATGATGATAATAATTAGGGTTGACATGTGTTCCTAAATATACCTAGGTAGGTCATCCATTCTGGAAACATGCTTGATACTTGAATAAATGTTAAACATTTGGAAATATTGTTGATGACCTAACCCTAAGGTATAGATAGGAAAATGTAACCCTAATATTGAATAGTGAAGCATTATTATTTAAAACTATGATCTTGATATTTGATCCAATATTTTGATCTAGGATCTGACTCAAGGGGTTGATCTATTCTTTTTTGGAATCTATACTCCAAATACTCATTTAGAAAGGTATGCTATTATATAACTCCTCCTTGATCGTGTTGAAGATACTTTTATGTATCTATTGACCATACTTGGCTACTGACTTGGATGAACTATTGTTCCCTATGATTAGTCTTCCATTTTTCCTAAACTATATTTTGAAAAACATGAAAACAAAAATTGTAATACCCATTATGACTGCCCGTATATTGATGATGATGATGATGTTGATAATGAATACAAGCGACCCCCCTCATTTGGAGGGTGCGATTTTTTACATTGACCTCCTATCTCCTATGGTGAGAAGGATCTTGGTTACCTCCCCTATATGGATGGGTGATGGGGCCAAAACTAATATAAGCATGCTTCTCGATTACAACATAATGGGAAATTCGTAATAAAATTCATGTTAAACAACATTTTGGTTTTTTGAAGATTGCTTGATATACTTTTAAAATATAAGTCTTGCCAAGTATACCAATTTTCTTATAAACTATTTTACTTGTTTTTATATAGTGTAGCATGCAATTGCATTGATGTTGTGTCTTGATTTTCTTGATTTTAGGTAATGCAAGTAACTAGAGATTTACACTTATGTACTCATTTAGCCACTGAAATAAAGACTATTACATCAAATCTGGACTCTACATGGGAGCTAATTGTAAAAGGGATGTTGTTGTTGGCTAGTTTATTATCTTTTTATCCTTCCATGTTGCCTGCGGGCCTTATGTACTAAACTGTTTGGTTCATTTTAATAAAGAAGAATGTTATTTAATTTTTGCATATTATCTGTGTGTGATTTTTGGGCCACTCAGGGACGGGCGCTCTAATCCCTTTTACACTACCCATTTGGACAGTGAGATTGGGATTAGGGTAAGAACAAATCTGTGAGAGTTGGTATTAGAGCCATAACACACTTCATATGCATTATTGAAATAATGTTCTTAATTTCTGAACCAAGGAAGCCCTAAAATTCACTATGGTGAAAACTGAGGTGTCTAGAAAGAGCACAAAGGGGGTTCTGGCATAATTCCTCCTATCCATCTTCATGGTGGCTGAGGTTCCTCCTTTCTTGTATAAAACATAGATTAAACCGTTTGAAAAAATCATCTCTTCCATCATAAAGAACACATTTTCAAAACTTAGAACAACAATATCTAATCAATTTTAGGATGCATATAATAGATGAAGAGAAAAGTTATAAAACCCGCCTGATATTGATGAGGAACAACCTCCCAAAAATCAAGATCCAAGACCTTGAACTAATATCCAATACTGCAACCAAGGGATCACCTCCAAGAAGAAGAAAAGTCCACGATCAAATGGAGGTTTCAAGAAAGGAAAATAAATCTTGGATGAATGAAAAAGAAAAGAGAAAAAGAAAGGACTATCTTTCGCTTGAGTTCACAATGATAACCCTAACTTATGATATTTGTAAAGAAGATATCTTCAAGAATAATTACCATGGATGATCCATGGCCAAAGGGGAAGAAGATTAAGAGTTTCAGAAGAAAACATTATCTATAAGGGAGGATTATTAACAAGAGACAATTCACCAAGATTCACCACTAAAAGCTAACCCTAGAACCAAAACATTCAATTATGCACCAAGGATCAGCCACCCAAGGATCAAGTTCTTCTTCTTCTTCTATTCATGAAGCTCCAAAGGTGGTCTCAAGGTAGACAAAGGTGTGTAGAGCCAAAAAGATTAGCTTTCAAGAAAAAGAAGGGATTATATATCCAAAGGAGGAGGGAAGTTGGGGTCTTTGAGGTGTCAACACCATATATCACCAAAGGATACTTGTTCTTCAAAGGGTTAACCTTATTTCCTTCGCATGAAAAAATATGAAATATCCATGTTTATCTTATAGGTGTGTCGTGACCTCTAGGGTCATTTAGCTCCCCTTTTGCAGTCGAGATACTCCCATCCACACTTTGTCTTGACCCAACCCTAAAACACCATATCATGGCCAAGATACTTACTCTAAAAGACAACTATCATGACCATCCTATCTCTAGGGTATCTCGTTCATGAACATGCATCCAAGCATGTGACCTGGTTTCTATCCTCACCATAATTTGTAATGATCACAACATCAAACTCTAGGATAGTCACCATGTCAACTAAGTAACCCTAGAAACCCTAATGTTACTAGATGATGTCATACATACAACTATGATTCAATCAAGGTGCCCCATATCACAATATTCTCTCTCTTCATGCTAGAGCATAAGAAACACTCTCTTCATGTGAAAATTTGCAAAGTAACCTTCACTTTTGGGTAATTAACAACATGGTCCAAAAAATACAATTTAGCAAAGATAACTCAACATTATTCAAATTAGACCCAAATGAAAATATAAGCATGTCACATGATATTAAAATATCACAAAAGATTAATTTAAGGTTTAAGCATATAATCACAAAGAAATTACAATCAAGCATAAAGCCAGATTAGGGGTCTTACATTCATGGGACAAACCTGAGGTTTTCCTTTTTTTCCTAGCTTAGCATGACATTTTATATCCAATGCCTTGTATATAAGGTAAATTGTTAATCTTTCTTTGAACATTGTAAATATAATTATAATGAGCTAAATTAGGTCATGCTAGTTGTGCTTTGGTGATGAATGAATGATTTATAACAAGTTGTTATTAGTAAAGATTTCTCTAGGGAAACTAAGGGGAAAAATATGGTGGATACTTTAATGTTCAAATCAAGTTCTAGCGTCAGCCAAGGAATAATAGAGCTACAATAATTTCATGATGTCTTTCACATATCTATGCTAAAGAAGTGTCACCCAAAAATAATTTAGATTCTTCAAAGTACCAATGAAAAAATTAGCATATGATATTACCTATGAATAAGGGCCAATAAGGATTATGGATAGAAAGATTCACAAACTTAGAAACCATTAAATACCCATGGTTCAATTGTTGTGGAAACATCAAAATTTCAAAGAGATAATATGGAAGATTGAATGTGAGATGAGCATAACTCACCCCAAGATGTTCTAAGTTTCAAGGACAAACAATCTTAAGGGGGATAAAATATATTATGATTCAAACTCATGTTACTCCACTATAATTTTTCTAAATATCCTCTTATCTAATTAAACACTTGAATGGATTTATCCAGATGATCTGAATAAATAAACTCCAAACATTTACTAGAGTGGATTTGTCTTAACTCTAATTTAAAAGTTGAAACTTTAACAGAGTAAAAAGAAAAACAACACACAACAAAGAAGATTTCCATACTCAAAGACTTGAGTAAACAAAATATACAAAAATATTCATTTGATATTTTATAAAAATTGTACTTAATTCTTATAGAAAATTGAATTGTTAATCTAACACAAAAAGAATAGATAAAATCAGAGTTAAAATAAGAAAGTTATTATATTTTTAGTTTATATATATAGAACAACCAATACTTTCCCTCGCATTGAGTTAGGTTATAGTCTCTCTCTAGCGAGAGCTCTAGCTTCTCTCTAGGATTCCACTTCCCCTCTCCACTTTGTTTCTCCCCCAAGGGGGAGAAGCTCCACCCCTCACACTTCCCTCTCCCACCTTGCTGTCCTCATGATAGTAAGGCCTCTCAGTGGCCTTCTCTTCCCCATGGTGTTGTTGTCCTTCTTGTGGCTAGGAGCAGGTGGCCGACCTGGTGAAGCCTATGCTTGGTGGCGGCGATGGGCATTTCCTCTGTCGGAGATCTTTCTACGGTGATTCCGCATGCGTTGAATTCACCTATGATCCCTGAGGTCTAGGCATTCTTGGGGGGGACGTCACAGTCGCACGTGAATGGGTGAAGACAGTCAAAGGCCCCCCTGCTCGGATTAGGGGTGTGGTGGCTACTGACCCCAAATAACCGTTCTTTAAGGAGAACGATGAAAGGACATGGATGAGGTTCACTGAGCCAATGCTGGAAGAGATGGATGACTACCATCTATTCTCAACCATCGTCTAGGTTCTAGGAACCAATGCAAACATCCCATAGCTCAGAGGGTGGATGATTCATACTTGGAAGCCTAGAGGAGATATGGAGACTTTTAACCTTGTCAATGGCCTTATTCTCGTGAGGTTCTCCAACGAGAGGGACATTGGAAGGGCGGTGGGAGGCAGGCCTTGGTTCTTCGATGACAAACTCGTCCTATCAAGGAGATGGACGCCTGAAGCAGACATCAGAAGAGCCGCTCTCAAAATGGCGCATGTTTGGGTTTTGTTACTAGATGTTGGCAATCACTGGTCTGTCAGAGCCATCAATGTAATCGAGCATGCCATAGGAGTTTCGAGGGCTATTGACAGGAGATTGGATGGCACCATGCTCAGCTGTGCCAGGCTATGTGTGGAGATATCTGTAGAGAAGGTGTCGCCTCCATTGATCATGGTCGAGCTACCAAATGCGGGTGAATAGGAGGTCAGAGTGAACTATGAAGCTTTGCTTGATCGCTGTGAAACCTTCTTGGTTTTCGGACACTGCATAGGCGGATGCCCAAGCGAGAGGAGTGCCACAGTTCCTCTTACGCCTCCCATAGTCGCTTCGGACTTTCGTCGAGTACGAAAAGGGAGAGCTAGACCTTTGTCTAGACCACCACAATCTAGGAACCGCTTTGTCCAGCCAAGGAGAGACAAGGGGAAGATGTTAGTGGCTGAGAATACCTCTTCTCCACCCACCACCTCTGGCCCTGTCTGCTCCACGGTCATGCTCAGTTCTGGAGAGGCCATGCACATAGATGCTTCTTCCAGTGGCACGGTGGATTCAATTGCTGGGTGTGTGCCTGTGGATGTTGGGGATAGTGGTGCTTGCACAGGTGATGGGGGGACAGTTGCTACGACTTCTACCTCTGGTGGTGAGATGGGTGGCGACCCCAACAACCCCTTCTCTATTCTTGAACATGGAGAGGACGAGCAAGCTGCTGAAGTAGGTCCAACAAGAAGTAGGAGTCCAAAGCTCACCAGGAGCTCTACCAAAGGGCAAACCAAGAATGCAAAGAAGAAAAATGTCTGCTCCGGGGAGGGGAGCGGGACAAACTACAGTAAGTAATGTCCTTGCTCACATGGAATGTGCGAGGTGCTTCCCTTGCAGATAGGCAAAGGGAACTCAAGAAGGTGATTACAAATACAGGAGTTAGTCTTGTTTTCGTTATGGAAACAAGAACTAAAAGGAAGGTGAAAGACATGACTAGGACTCTTTTTCCTGTTGGATGGCAATGCCTATCGAACATTGAGTATAGGGATGGATGCAGAATAGCAATTGGTTGGAACCCCTTCATATGGGATATTGATCCTATAAGCATCGATGAACAAGTCATTACTGTTAGTTGCTGCAATAAGGGTGGACTATCTTGCATAGTTTCAGGAGTATACGACGAGAATCTGGAAAAAGACAGAGAACACTTGTGGGCGAGGATAGAAGATACTGCTCAACAGATGGTACCTTGGCTGGTCTTAGGGGACTTCAACAATATAAGGAAAGCTAATGAAAAGCATGGGGGACTTAAGGTTCCGGAGAAAGTCATGGCTGCTTTTAATGACACGATTGAAGTGGCAGGACTAATCGAGATGAATCAAATAGGTGGGTCCATTACTTGGTCAAACAAACAAAAACCAAGCAGGGGAATTGCTAGCTCAATTGATAGGGCTTTGGTTAATGAGGCATGGTTAGACAACTGGCCACATGTTGTGATCAGAACGGGAGATAATATCATGAGTGATCACTCATGGATGAAGATGGAATTTACTACTAAACAAGTTGTCAAAAGGCCTTTCTAGTTTCTTAATCTTTGGTGTGTGGATTGGTTTTAAGGAGGTGGTTGAGAGGAGCTAGAATATCGATGTGCAAGGTAACCCCCTTTACATGGTCATGAGAAAGCTGCAAAATACTAAGAAGGATCTCAAGATTTGGAGTAAAGAGAAGGTTAATCTTAGAAACCTCCTCAGTGAAGCCACTCAGTGTTATGAGTTGGATGCAAGTAAAGTTAGAATGATGCCCGATGATGACCAGGCTATAAATGAAGAATTAAAGGCTGAAGAGAATCTCAGAAAACTCAAAAAAGCCGAGGAAAATTATTTATGGAAAAGAAGCCGCATGAAATGGATCGCTGATGGAGATCATAATACCATGGTCTACCACTATACTGTGAAGAAAAAGGAGATGAAAGAAACCATACATGAGCTCATTAATGAGTATGGGCAGGTTGTTGATAGTAGAGAGGAGATAGCCAGCTACGTAGAGACTTATTTTCAAGGGTTATACAACCAACCAATTAAAGATTTTAGCAACTATGGAGATCTTATTCTAGAGAAGAGAGTCAGTGATAGCATGAATGAAGAATTGATCAAACCAGCAACTGAAGATGAAATCAAAGCTGCTGTCCATTAACCCATCTAAAGCTCCGGGGCCAGACGGGATTAATGGGAGATTTTTCCAGTTCATGTGGTACCACATTCACCATGACATGGTTACTATAATCAAATGGTTTATGAATGGTGGTAACATGGTTCTTGCTGTGAACCACACCTTTGTGAAACTGATTCCTAAAAAGAAAGATGCGAAAAGTATCACTGACTATAGACCTATAGCTTATATAAGTGTATCTCTAAACTTATTGCAGGTAGGCTAAGACTTGTGTTGCCCAAGATTATATCCGAAGAACAAAGAGACTTCATCAAAGGGTACAAGATGTTAGATAGTACCCTTATCGCAGCTGAGTTCCTCACCAGTTTCAACCAAAGTAAAGCCAACTCCAAGGCTTGTGTTAAAATAGACCTAGTAAAGGCTAATGACTACGTCAGATGGAATTCTTTGTGGGCAGTAATGATAGGATTGGGCTTCAATGATGAGGTGATCCACATTTTGAAGCAGTGTGTTTGCACCCCCTCTTTCTCCGTGTTGATCAATGGTGGCCCTGTGGGTTTAATTAAGGCGACTAATGGTCTCCGACAGGGAGATCCCTTGTCTCCTCTCTTGTTTTCTATTCTCATGGATGGGCTCACTAATATGATAAAGGTGGCTGAAAATAATGGTAAAGTGAAGCCTTCCTCTATTAGAGGCGTGAAGGTTAAGGCTCTCCTCATTTTCGCTGAAGACATTATGATCTTTTCTATTGGGAACACCAAGAGACTAAGAGAGTTGAAGAAGGTGCTTAGCTATTATGGCAAACTTACTGGCCTATATATTAGCTCCATTAAATCAAAGATATTCCTTTCCAAATCATGCGACAGCAAAAGAGGTAGGCTCAAGATAGATATAGGGATCAAGTATGGGAGGTTTCCTACAAGATATCTGGGAGCTCCCATAACTGGGGACAGGGGCACAACTACTGATTATAGCTATTGTCTTGATAAAATGAGAGAAAAAGTTGACAGTTGGAGTGGCTACAAAATATCATTCGCTAGTAAACTTGTTCTGATTAGAACGGTTCTACAAAGTCTCATCCGGTTTTGGGGTGAGGTATGTGATGTTCCGAAGGCAGTTATTGATTCCATGCAAAAGATCACAGCTAGATTCTTATGGGGAGGCAAAGGTCATAGCATTTCCTGGGAGGTGATGGCCCATCCCTACTCAAAAGGAGGGCTGAATATTGTACAACCTTCACAGATCATACATACATGTCCGCTTAAGTGACTGGATAGATTTCTGAGGGACATAGATAGAGTTTGGTCCAGATGGATGGTTTCCAAGTATGGCAACATCCCACGCAGCTCAGACCAACACTCTTCCAGGAGCTGGAGAAATCTTTGCAAATCCTGGAGCAAGGTCAGTCACTTATATAATGTTGATGCTCATGATATGGCTTGCCTCGGTAGTCAGCAAACCATACCATGGATCTTCAGGGATACAATGGTGGATGCCTTGTGGGAAAAGGTTATTTGGGGTTCACATCACTGCCCCAAGTGGAGCACAGATGCCTACAGAGCTATTCTTCACAGACTCCCTACCTGTGGCCGACTCATTTCCTGGGGCTTGACTGTTAATGATGTTTGTCTTCTTTGCAGGAGAGAAAAAGAAAGTCATAATCACATGTTTGTCGGTTGCTGCTACACCAAGTTAGTGTGGTCTACTATTTGCCTCAAGAACTGCTGGGGTCCAAATCTGAATAATAGCCTGGACGACATCATTCTATGGATGAATCTGAAACTAAAGAGAAAATGGAGTAGGGATTTTGGTGGATTATGACTTGCTACCTTTTGCTACTTTATATGGGACGAGAGAAATAAAAGGGCCCATGTTGGGCCTGCACGGTCTGAAACAGACCTCCTCAAAAAGATTACAAAAGAAATTGCATTTCTATTACTTGTGAATAAAGGTCTAGTTAATGGTATTTCTAACCTTTCTAAGGTGTACTGGGGTTTTTTGTAACTAACCTGGGTATACCTTGTATTGAGATGGGTTTTTGTATATCCCTTTTCTCTCTGATGTAGGCCTCATGGCATGTTGAGAGGGGTTTTTGTATATCCCTTTCTCACAGATGTATGCTGCTTGGATTTTTCTGGTAGCTTTGCTACATCTTTTTGGAATATATTTACCTTTTCCAACAAAAAAAAAGCTGACACAAACAATAGGTGGTGAACAACACCACTATTCAAGAGCTATCACAAAAAATGGAATAACTTTTAATATACTCTGTGGATTTTGGTGAAATTTGACTCTCTGGATGCATATTTCAATCCTCTATCCAAGTAAACCATAAATAGAAGTATTAAAGTTCCGTAGGGTGACTTGTATGGAAATTGAGGGAGATTGTTCATAAAGAAGGTTGAACATGCTATTTTCTTGTGGGTTTCTAGTTAATGACTTCATAGCTTCTTCCATTTTATCTGATTTAATGTTAGTTCTATCTAGATCTTCAATTAACTATTGATTTTGTGTCTTATTCTCTCTATTCACTTCATTTATGGAGTAAAATTTTTATTTATTTTCCTCCCTTTTTTCTTTTCTCCATGGACATTTTTTTGAAAAAAAGAAGACTAATTTTAGAACAAAACTTACATATAGAAGGTTTGATCATTCTTTTCGTAATATGTTTCAATTTTTTCTCTTCTAAGATAAGCTGAGTAGATATTTATTTGTATTACTTGTGCTACTCTTTTTCTTCTTCTTCCCAGTTTACTAAAAAAACTAGCTGTTTGAACATGTGAATAAAATTAAAAGTGAAGTATGAAATCATACCTTCCATGATCTGTATCTCTTTATTTTTTTCTTTGTATTAGTACTAACGTTATGAATATTAAAAAAATCTCAGAGATATAACTATACAGACATGTACTTACTATTTATTTTTCTTATAGAGATCATAACATGGATTTATCTTCCTTCTACCTTATAAAGCAGACTTTTAGAAGAGTATTCATCATGTCACATGTACAAGAACATCATAAGAATTGTTGCTTGTTTATTGTCATTGTGAACAAATAATTAGGGTGCTGCAATGCAGAGTGTGAGAGGATCAATATGCTACCTCTCCTTTTATAATAACTCAATTGAGAAATTGACATAAGAGTCCAGCATCAATGATAAATGACATAATGAAATATTTATAATATAAAAAACTAATATTAATACTCCCCCTCAAGATGGAGTGTACACATCATGTATGTCGAACTTGTAACTAAGACTCTGAAACACTACTGGACCCAATGGATTTGTAAGAACATCAACAAGTTGGTCTGCATATCTGACATGAGGGGTCACCACTTTTCCATTCTTGATTTGATCTCTGATAAAATGACAATCAACTTCTATATGTTTTGTGCATTCATGGAAAAGTGGATTCTTGGAAATAGAGATAGATACTTGATTATCACATCTGAGCTCTACAGGAGATATCACATAAATTTGCAATTCAGAAAGGATGGAGTGGACCCACTGCAACTCACAACAAGCATGAGTCGTTGCTCTATACTCAACTTTCGTGCTAGAATGAGCCATAACATGTTGCTTCTTGATCTTCCAGGTGATAAGATGAATTCCCAAAAAATACAATACCAATATATAGACTCATTGTCTTTCAGACTGCCAATCCAATCTGCATCTACATAGTCGGTAAGAACCAGAGTAGATGTAGGAGTTTTAAGTCTATAGTATGTGATCCCTTTTCAAAGTGCTCTTTTCAGATACCTCAGAATGCGATAGACTATTGTCCAATGTGAGTGATTTGGTGAGCTCATATGCTAACTCACCACTTCTACTACAAATGAAATACCAGGATGAGTCACGGTCAAATATATGATCTTACCAATGATCTTCTTATAATACCCTGGATCTGAATAATTAGTATCATCAACATTTTCTTTTACATGATAGTCCATAGGAACAAACACATGCTTGGATGCACTCATCCCTATTTCATGAAGTAGTTCTAGTACATATTTTCTTTGAGACGAATTACTACATGTATGAGAGCAAAGTACTTCAATGCCTAGAAAACATCCCAATTTCCTCATATCTTTTGTATGAAAGTGCTTATGCAATCCATCCTTCACTTAGATCCAACAAGAATAATAGATCCAATAGAGGAACTAGAATTGAATAAGGAGTGATCAGTCATAGAACGTGAGAAACCCATTTGTAACACAATAGTACTAAACTTGTCAAACCAAGCTCGAGGAGACTGCTTCAACCCATAAATGACTTTCTTCAACATACACATCTTCTGACACTCCCCCTGAGAAATAAATCGAGGAGGTTGCTCCATGTATACTTCTTCCTACAGATCACAATGTAGGAAGGTATTTTTGACATCGAGATGAAAAAGTGACCACTCAATGGTGGTAGCCAGAGAGATAAGTGACCTCACATAACTAAGATGGACCACATCTGAGAAGGTCCCAAAGAAATCAACACCATACGTTTGAGTATATCCTTTTGACACCAATCTAGATTTCAATCTCTCTATGGAACCATCAAGATTATGTTTGACAATGAAAACCCATCTGCATCCCACAACATTCTTATATAGAGGAAACTTAGTAAGTTCCCATGTTTCATTTTGAATAAGTGTAGACATTTCAGAATTCATAGCATGTAAACAACCAACATCCTTCATAGCATAAACATGGCTCTTTGAAATTTTCACAGAATCAATTCCAACAACAAAGGAATGAGCCTACTTAGATAAATTGAACAAACAACAAACATTCGCAATTGGATGTCGAATAATACAAGTGTGAATACCTTTGTGAACAAAAATGGGAATATTTAGATCAGATGGATCTTTGGGATTCTCTTGTGTATAGGAAGACGGGGGAGGCTCATTGACCAGAGTCTCTACCTCATCATGATGTCGTCTACTTCATATGTGATATACCTGAGTATATTTCTGAATTAAAGGATCATCACCAGATGGATCTTTCTCAGAAATGGTAGGTGGCACTCTCTCACTATATTCTGGTGGAAACACTCCTTGACTAATTGGTGATGGTGGCACATCCTCATGTTCACATAATTTCTCTCTCTTATTGGGAACACAAGAGAAATATGGTATCGACTCATGGAAAGTGACATCCCTCGACACAAACATGCGAGGTAGACTAGGAAAGTAACACTTGCAACCCTTATTAGTGTTGGAGTATCCAAGAAAGAGAGTCTTAATAGACTTGGGAGATAATTTGTCAACTTTAGATTCAAAATTTTGAACAAAGGAGTTACAACCGATCACCCTAAGAGGAACAAGAAAAGGTTGATCTTTAGGATGTAAAATGGAAAAAGGATTACTTCCTTGAAGAACAGAGGAAGGTTGTCTATTAATAAGAAAATAGGCAGTCAATAAAGCATACGACCAAAATCTCTTAGGAACATTGGATTGGAGCATGATCATCCTGGTTATATCAAGAAGATGAAGATTCTTCCTTTCAAATACCCCATTCTATTGGGGAGTATGAGGAAAGGACGTATGATTTAGCATTCCAACTGAACTACAAAAATCAACCATATCATTTTGAACATATTCCAAAGCATTATCAGACTGGAGAATTTTAATATTGTGATCAAATGAAACCTTTATTTCCTGATGAAAATGCTTGACAATGGACAAAACAAACTCTCGACTCTTCAACAAATAGATCCATGTCATATGAGAAAAATCACCAATGAAAGGAATAATTTGTTGAAAACCATTATATCTTCTTTCTTTTACATGATCCCAGACATCACTATGAACTAAATTACATAATACCTACAATTTGTGTTGTTTATCTAGTTTCGACATTGTATACAATGGATATAAAAAATAGATTTAGATTACTAAAAATTATTAGATTAATTTGTATCTCTAATTTAGATTATTTCTAAAAGAAGGAAATAAGGTATTCTAAATAAATTACAATGGAAAGTGGTCAAAAAGTTTAATAAATATATGAAGAAAAAAATCTCAGAGAACTCAACATTACAAGTATCAGTGCTTGAGGTTAGTAGAGATTATGCTAATATATATTAAGTCGTAACTATACTTTTCTTATGGAACTATTTTAACATTCTTTTGAGTTATTTATGACATGTGTAAAGATATTACTATGGTAGAGTATCCTCTACCACAAGTAGAAGTCTAATCTCAACTAGGATGCATTATTAGTGTTACGCTTTCAATTTAGGCATTCCTTGGATGTTCTCAACACAAAATACCAAGGGAATTTACTATCACCTCACTCAAAGCATCAGAAGGACCATTTATGATTTTTGGACTCGAATATGGAAGTTACAAGTCCAATGTCAAAATGATTCTAACTCTACATGAAGGTATGATGACAAATATAAATAAGGTAAGATGAAGCCTAATAGGTAATGACATATGTCCTAGGTGTGATGTATAAGTCAAAAGCATAATGCATATGCTAAAGAATTATAAATTTGTAGTGGTATAATGGAATGTATTACATATGATTCCATTGTCCTTGATTACATGGAGACCAGATGAGGTAGAATGAGTGTTGGGTTATGGAGGATACCTATTGGATTGAAAGGAGGTCAGATCATCACATCATTGGAAGGTTGCATATGGGATGAAGTGTGATGGTTGTTGGTTTGTGGAGGTGTGGATGGCATGCGGTTCAGAGATGTCAGTGGCTGGGCTTGGCGGCTCAGAGAGGGCTTGGCGGCTCAGAGAAAGACATTGGATGGTAATTAGAGGACATGTTGCTTGTGTTAGTATGTATGCCCATAGACCCAATCATATGATGATTGTAATGGCATATCTTGTAAATGATATGATTAATAATAGAAGGACATTTCATTTATTTTGTTTTATTTAGTTATGAGATAATGATGTAACATAATAAATGTGTAAAGAATGATGATACTCAGTGACATATGTCTTCAGGTTTAGGACCGTGATAATGAGATCATATGTATGATAAGAGTACATGCATTCTTGTTATGACCCTAGTCAGATGTTATTATAGAAGAAAAATAGGAAAAAATAATAAATAAAACTATAGTGTGTGTTGGTTGATGACAAAATCTCATCAGTCATGATATATGATAGCAAACCAAACAGATAGGTACTTGTTAGAGAACATTGTACCAGACATACCCATGTTGAGAGTGATACAAGGAGACCATACACTGGTAGTCAGAATCAACTCTCACAGTGATGGTGGTGATTGTGGTTTTTAGACTTGAAGTCACTACTCTCATCACATGTCGTTTGATGTACTTTCACATCATCCACAATGACCTTGAATAAGGGTTGCCATAAAGGTGGTTCTCTGGTGCATTATGACATATGGGGATGACTGTGAGTGATGTATATGGGATTTATCCCTCCTATAGGAGTATGATATCCTAGCCACTTGATAAGTGAAAATAAGAAATGCATGACCACATTAATGTGATTTAGTATGTGATATTGAGCTTACATGTATCTCAGATAGTCTGCTCTGGTTTAAGGAACAGTGATTGAATGTTGAAGACGATGATGATTCCATGTCTCAAGTTCAATCCTTATATCAATGACAAAGGAACTATACAAACACTATAACACCAAATATAGATTGTAGGTGGAACTTGTTCTCCAATCATTTGATTACTCGAGTAACAATGATGTCTAGCTAGATAACAATCATTGCTTGTGATGTCATATGTTGGTTATGGAAATTCACAACCAATGTAACTTGTAACCTATAGAGTCACACTCATAGGATATACATGAAATAGGAGTTTATTCATGAAACTTGTTTAAACTTGTTTAGTAAAATGTTAGGTATTCAATTTAAACAAAAATGGTTGAAAGTTGACTGACTGGACTATGAACCGATCGGCTCAATTGAACCAAGATTGGTAATAAGATCCATGAGATAGTTGGTCAGCAAGTGAACCGATCGGCTCAGATCTGTGAATCGACCGGTTCAGGTTGTGAGTTGACTGTTTGGTTGATCAATTTGATTTGATTAAGGATTAATGCTAACGTCATGTTGTGCATTAATTGAATATTAACTGTCAATAAAATTGTGATTGGGAAACATAGTGAAACCTACCAGTTCAAGGATTAAACTGATTGACTCACATGCCAACCTATCGATTCATTATTGAACTGGTCGTTTCATCATTCTTAGGATACAAAAATCCATGAATATTCTATCTCTTCAACTCCTACTCATAATAGAATTCCTGATCCTGATCCTCATATAAATAGAGGGTTAGTCGAGGCTTTCTAGAGACACACAATAAGCTCTGACAATTATTGTCTTCTCACTATTGTTGTAACATGAGAACCTGAGCAAGTCCTACCTTTCTAAGGGAGGGAGAGCAAGGGAGAAACAATTGGGAGAGAAAGTTGGTGGTAGAACGCTGACTAGAAGGGACAACTCCTTCTTATCCACTCACCTAGAATGATAGAAATTCCTGGTGGTCTGTGTGGACTATTATAGAGGTGAGGAGGCTGTTGTCTACTGCTAGGAGGACGAAGTAAATTTCCATCCATGGTGATCAACTAGGAGGTCGATGTTGAATTCATCCAAGTGCAACTTGAAAAAAGGTGCACGCTACAACAAGGGATTATCGTTGGACTTGCTATAGGACCAGGTATAACCTCGCAGCCATCCTTCCCATCACAGAGTTGTTGATGTGATCTATTGTTCAAAAGGGGAATATGGTAGTTGAATTTTATTTACACTATCTTAGGTGATATTATATTCCCTTCAGTAATATGAGAGCTACATCAATTTATCATGCTTTAGGATATAATTGATGTGATCAGATTTTGGTTTTTGTCATTTATCTATTACATGCGATGTAAATATTTAAATGATGCATATCTAAGATCCCTATATATATAATATGATATATGCAATTTAAAAGCATCACCCTAAAGTTGATTTTGATGGTGGATGTTAACATGGTTATGCCGAATAACCCCATATCTATGTGCGTGGTTGTGGTTGTTTATTTCTATTATCTTGATTTACATACCGAGCCTCTATATTCTCTTCCATATGTAAACTATTATTCTCTCCTTCCTTTACTTGCCTCGAATGTAACTTGAGGTTTCTATTTCCATGTTATATGTTAAATCAGATTCGGAAAATTTTAATTATTATTATGATGAAGAGGACTTTTAGCACCAAGAGAACCACCCATTTCAGAAGATGAGTTGATCAGATAGAGGACTACGAAGGACAAACAACAGGAAGATCCAAACCAATCAGCTGGTGGCCCCATCGATCAAGTAGAGGTGTCCACACATCATTTGGACCAGAAGCCAGATGATCAATCCAACATACCAACCTATCGACCAAGAGGACATCTGATGGATCCAAGTGTTGAACCAATCAACTTAGATTGGTTCAAGCATAGATATTCATCAACAATAGGTTTCTATATGTGATTTAGACCTTAGGTGGCAGTAATTGTGGGTGGCTCCAAGGAATTATAGTACTATGGGCATATCCATCACTTGTGTTTATAATTGCATGTTTTTGTTTGTGGGATATATCATGTATATAAGTATGTGGTGATTGGATATTTAAACATATTCATAAATACAAATACCTCAATAAAATATTAAGTCTTAGATACTTTCCATTAGCACACACATGAAAAGCTTGATCGAATAAGAATAGGTTATGCCAAAGCGTGGTGTGTCATCTATCTCGTCGAAGTGTGATGGTAGATATATAGATATGGAAAAGTAGGGTACATATTCTATCGTGTTGGCTTTTGGGTCAGGCTTAACTAGGTGATCTTAATGACATCAAGTACCTAGAAGAATAGAGGTGGATTCAGGCAAAGAGTTATTTACACAATATACACAAGAGTTGCATTTAGATGCAAATGGAAAAAGTTGTCTGCCTAAATAGTCAAGTTGTGGGCGATCAGCCATAGCTGACTCATGAGTTGATGAAATATGGATCTTGTCTTACTAAAAGATTGTACGATGCAATCTTCCAAATTAGTATTAAGGGATATCAATTTGAAGAAAATAGTAGGAGTGATAATTAATTAAAGACCTAATTAAAATCATCAATATTATCAAATCATATCAAAAGTATTTTGACAAATTCCAATTTTACACTTATAAATATAAATGGAAAACACACAATCGTTGTGATCAGTTCCTGAGAAGGACAATCTAAAAGAGATAAGCTTCCATAAATAGTTTAGGATTTTGAGAAGCGTTCTTTGTGTGCCAGTAGAATTTGCTCCATATGTGCCTAAGGCAGAAATGGATGCTTACTTGAAGCATGCTAATGATGTTGTAGACATCAAAAACCTTATGTTGTGATGTATGAACTATTAGTTGAATAAACAATATGAAAAGCAACAAAAATATAATCTATCTAAGGCGTTGTTTGATTGCAAACTGACAGAGGGACATCCAATAGAGCCCCATGTGCTCAACATGATTAGGCATGTGGAACATCTAGAAAGACTGGGATTTCCTTTAGGTCAAGAGTTTGCCACAATATGATTTTACAATCATTGCCTGAATCATATAGCCAGTTTATCGAGTGTTATCACTTGACTAACTTGACTGGATTTATCTCTGAGTTTCTTGGCATGTTGATAAATGTCGAGGAACAAATGAAGAAGGAAAAATCTGTGATGGTGATCATCAGAATAGAGTCTAAGGCCAATAGTAAGGCTAAGAGGTCCTATGAGGCTAAAGTCCAACTCTTATGCACTCAAAATAAGGAGAGGAATAAGGAAACTTAGGAAGATGAAGCACGAGATAGAGATCTCTTCTTTTGGTATATACCTAGTTGATATTAACTTTGCTACTTATTCATCATGGGTACTCAAAGGGGGATGTGAATCACACATTTTCTCAAATATGAGGGATCTGAAAAGAAGTAGACCTATGAAGAACGGTGAGGGTGAACTACGAGTAGCAAATGGAGCAAGAGTTTATTCTAGTGCAGTTGGTACCTATGTGCTATCTCTACCAAGTGTGATTATGATAGAGTTGGAGAATTGCTATTATGTATCTGCCATTAATAGGATCATCATATTTGTATCTTATTTGGAAACGAATGGATTCTAATTCCTTATGAAGAATGGTCGATGTTCTATTAGTAAAGATGAGATCTATTATGGTAGTTGTCCAATTTCTTATGGTTTATACTTGATAAATCTAGAGACAAGTGTGTACAATGTAAATATCAAAAGACAAAAACTTGACAATGCAAACCAAACATACTTTTGTCATTGTCGTCTAGGGAACATCAATGAGAAACACATTTGTAGACTTCTTAAAGATGGATATCTAGACTCTTTTGATTTCAAATTAATAGAGACATGTGAATCTTATTTGTTGGGAAAGATGACAAAAACTTCCTTCACTAAAAATAGTGAGAGGGTGAGTAAGAGGGTGAGTGATCTATTAGGACAAATACTATGTGGCCCTTTTAGAACAAATGCTAAAGGTGGATATTTGAAATTCATTACCTTTACTGATGACATCAATAGGTATGCTTATGTTTACTTGATGAAACATAAGTCAGAAACCCTTGAAATGTTCAAGGATTTCAGGAATGAAGTACAACACCAACTTGGTAAAATTATTTAGGCATGAACTTTTGAGAGACCATGGTATCCTATCGTAATGGACTCCATGATGCATGGTCATTTTGCACACTAAACACTAGTAAAAGTCCTAGAGTTTAACCTTATGGTGGTAAGGTATCAAATCCCAAAGGATGATAGAAATGGTTGAAATCCAAATCGACTGCGAGAGAACAGGAAAGTAAAAATCAAATTTTGAGAGTTTGGTTATGCTAAGAATAGATAATGTAAAGTTTACAATTAAGAACAAGAAAATAAAAGTTGAGACTGATTCAATGATAAATGATATCAGAGTTATGAATTTTACCACCATATCCTGTGTGAAACTAGATCAATGAAATCTATAAGATAAAAAAAAGTTAGAAGAGGGTATATAAAAACATCCACAAATGCATCTACAAAATACAAGATCCTTGTGAACCCATCGGTCCTAGAACTCAAAGTTCCTAACCCAATCATCCCAATAAAGATCTTTTTGAGGTCTCATCCAGATCCTTATGCATGTGTTTGGTGGTTCTGAGTCTAAGGTTTTGCGGTCACATTCCCCAATACTAGCACTCAATGAAAATGAGAGATCAAGTCATTTAATTCAGAGAAAGTCCAAAAAAGGAGCCACATAACAAGTATCATTATATAGAAATAGATATGGTTTACACTATGGCTATGGGGCTACTCCCCACGACCTGATATAAGAACTACTCACCATCCATGGAAGTTAAAGAAAGAACAAAGAATGAAACAAGGGAGGCCACAGACTAGGAAGAAGAGGAATTCATAAGGATCTTGCCTAGTGACAATTAAATAACCGCTCTTCTTAGATCCTTGCTCCCAAAAAGAAAAGCTAGAACAATATGAAGAAAATTGCTAAGTTTATTGAACAAATGAGAGTACAAAATGAAAGAATAAAGTAAACAATTGCTGAAATCTAGAGTGTGATACAAGAATTCTACACACAATGATATAAAATATTATAGAAGAAGGTATTCTCTTTTACTTTGGAGTATCCCCTCCTTTTATAATGGGGAATTCGGGGGGGGGGGGAAATTCAAGAAGAATGGCTTGTTTCATCTCCAAGTATGTGGGCCAATTTTGACACATTGATGGCTTTTTCATTTTGGCATTTGATTAAGCCTTCTCTTACGTTATTTCTATCATAAAAGCATATGTAATTAACCAAATTTTCTAGTCAAAGAAGTTAATTAATTGTTTTCCCACAAATGGAGAGATTTATTGAGTTGTCCTATTTAATATTTGACCATGTGACTCTCTTTAATGCATACTTTTCAAGAGAAATTTCAAGCAGATTTATTTCCAGTCAAAGGCGCAAAAGTGGTCCAAATAATTGGATTATCTTTTAGAAAATAAAATTTCCTTTTCAACGAGTATTTGTACACTCAATTTGGAGTTTGTACTTAAAAGTTGTGCCACTTTTGATGTCAGATATATATGAATTTCAAGCATTGTAGAAAATTGTGCAAATATATTTCAAGAGATATTTTTGGAATTTCCATGCATTGAAATAATTGTCTATTTTCCTACAAAGCACACACTAATCAATTACAAACTCTAATTTAATCAATAAGAGCTAAACTAAGATAGTTTTAGTTAAAACTATTAAATAACTAACAAAATATTATCAATTCAACAAAAAAAAAATTATAAA
This sequence comes from Alisma plantago-aquatica, assembly GCA_963693085.1. Classification (NCBI taxonomy): domain Eukaryota; kingdom Viridiplantae; phylum Streptophyta; class Magnoliopsida; order Alismatales; family Alismataceae; genus Alisma; species Alisma plantago-aquatica. The sequence goes on from OY856413.1 coordinate 581,919,818, forward strand.
TAAAGGTGACAAGCTTGTGCTCATGAAAATACCCTATACTTAGAATTTTTCTTGTCCTCAAGCAACATAAAATCATGTCATCTAGTTTTCTTGGCATATTATCCTCATCTACATAACACCACTTGAGACCTTCCACCTTATACATCCAAGCAACCTTAAATTCTTGGATTCACATAAATAATTTTCATATCCCCTACTTCAAGATTATTTCAAAACTTGGTTCCATTTTAAAACCGTAATAAAATAGATTTCATATTTCCTTTGCATTTGGTACTCCCGCATATTCATTCAAGTTGTTTGCACTAAACATGGCTCAAGTATTTGAAGGAGTTTTGTATATTCATGTGGGCATCAAATTGAAGGGAAGGAGGTATGGAGGAAGAAGTCTCTCCTCTATTCAACTTGAGGCCTTTTTTTGTTTGTAGTTACATTAATCACATGTTTTGGTGTGCTTTATTTGACATTTTTAAGGGAACGCCCCTAATAAATGTATGTGATACTTAGAAGAAGAAAAAGAGGGAGGAAAAGGGGAATGTCAACCCGAACTTGAAGTTCAGCACATTGGCTTTTATTTTTCTTTATGGTTGGAGAGATAAGAAGATGATGGAAGAAGTGTAGAACAAGACTCCTCTTTATGCAACTTATTTTTCAGACTTTAAGTGCATTAGGAGCATCAAACATTGGACAATTAATCTTGAATTATGCAAAATAAAGAAATATTTCAAGTCAGTCTATAACATTAGGTAAGGAAGCATTATTTTTAATCCTATCAGTCATCTAAAGCTTGTCATCTTTTCCAAGGAATGGTGTTAATTCAGATAATAGGTGACACGATAATTTCTATCAATGGCAGATTTTATAATTGTCTTATAGGAGAAGTTTCATCATTCAAGGGTGTATATTGATAAATATGCATATCATCATGTCCAACTAGATAAAGGTATGGTTGAAAAGATAAGGGCCAAAAATACAGGAAAAAATTGAAAAAAAATATCAAAAACTAAAAACTAAGCTACATAACATAATGAAAATTGTGAGAAATTTAAAATGGAGTGGGTGGAATGAGTACGTACCACCCACCTCCACCTCGAGCTTAAAAATTTTATCATATCAAGAAAAAATTAAATCCAAAATGGAGGGAAGAGAAGGGCAAAGATCACTAGGGGAACCTGGTAGCTCAAAGAACATCTAGCTGCATGGAATGTGTATGAGGTCTGGGACCTTGATCGCTAGATCTTAATAATGTTCCCAATGATTTGGGAGTCTTGGAAAATTAATGGGGCATTCATATTTATTTTCTCCTTGCAGTCCCTCCAATAGGATCCACAAATCTTCTTTCAATAGTGAAGGAAGTGTTGGGGATCAATGTGGATTGGGGGAGATTAGTGGGTGCCCAAGTAACACATTTAATGTTGGAAGTACACATTTTAGTGGAGGATATGCTCTAGTTTTCCACCTCATATTGATTGACATATAGGAGAATTGGTATTGATATGTAAGGAACAACAAGATTTAAATCAACATAATAAACATTTTTCATCTCCTAAAATACCATGCAATCAACATTGGGATAAGAAGGTTTCACTGTTGACATAGTATGTATCTCTAGTTCCTCTATGCATGATGTTTCCAACGGTTAAAGATGGACAAAAATGGGGATATCATCATTGCAAACAATGAAAGGGGGCAAGTGGACTTCTTCTAAGACTTGTCTCCCATTTTAGACCAGTCGTATGAGAAACAAGTATCGGTCATGACAGAGTGTGGGGAAATGTTAAGTCATTGGGGGTGGTGGCTCATTATCCAAATTAGATTCAATCATATGGTATTGGTCATTAATAACTTCTGGATTATCATCAATGACGAGAGAAGTTGATGGGTATTCAACATAAGGATAACTCTCATGTTGTGTCTTTTCATACTCTAGTAGTAAAGCATCTAGTGGAAAGGTAGAAATACTAAAATCCACATTGTAGGAAGACTACCACTCATCGATAAGGGCTATGTTGATGGGGTCCTACGTACATGATATAAACATGGGATAATCATCATCATCGTAGGAAAGAAACATCTTAGTCTGCTCTAAGTTCTTAAATGATCTCTGTGATTGGGATTGTAGTAATATAGCTAATAGATCTTGTCAATTTTCTAAAATAACATGTTGCTCTGCCACTATATTTTCCAGGACTCTGATTTGTGCCTCGTACTGAAGTTGATATTGGTTTTCACAATGAGGTTCACACCCATAAAATTTTGTTTTTGATCCTCACCATACCCCTCATTATGATCTTGGTTATGGTACCCCACATATTGAATGTGACATTGCTCCTCATAATAATCTTCAGGAGATGGTGGCTTGAAATTTGCATTACATCCATTTTAGTGAGAAGATTCAACAATATAAGGTGTCACCATAATATGAGGAGAAACATTAGGATAGTCTAGATCTTTTGATTGGGTTTCTAGTAAAGTATATATCAAGGGTTGTTAGGTTAGTGATGTTTTCTGTCATTCATCTACCATCCTTTCTAGGGCCTCAAGTCACTCGTCTAGTTGAGTAGGGTATTGAGTTTCAAAAACACACCCCTCAAAATTATGTTGATCAACCTCACCATGACCACCACAAACTTGTTGGTCATAACATCCCTTATTGAGATATTGATCAAAGTAGCATGATTCCTCATAATAGTCCTCAAATTTTTTTTGAATAGAACTATAACTAACAAGATAAGAAGTCTTTAGACCATAAGGTGCTACTGCAATAGGAGGAGACATGTTAGGACAATATAAGGATGCATGGTTATAATAGCCACATAATAGGCATTGTGAACCATAATTTGTTGACCATTCCATTTTGATATGATTTCTAAAAGATAAGTCAATAATTTTTACAAGAAGGAGAAAAAAAATTTAATCAACAAAACTAAAAAATTTTGAAATAAAAAACTTACAAAAATAAGCTAGGAAATTAGTACTGCCAGAATGGAAACTCGGTAGAAGGAGGAGATACACTACCCATATGGGTCTCTCTAGGCAAAAAAATTACAAAAATCTAAACAAAGAATTTATGGAACTAAGAGATTATGACAAAACTAAAAGCTACCGAATATCTAGAAGGAAGGAACAAAATTATAGAATAATATCAAAATTATGAAACAAGATTAAAATTATGAAACAAACTAAAAATTGTAGAACCATACTAAAAAATTTTAAAAAGAAGAAATCCTAAATATACACAAGAAATCGGATTCAAAAAACAAAATTCCACGTCGTCAACAATAGCACTGATTTGATGTGTGGTCATTTTGCACACCAAACACTAGAAAAAGTCCTAGAGTATAGCCTTATGGTAGTAAGGTATAAAATCTCGACGTACGGAAAAAATGGTTAAAATATGAATCGATCGTGAGAGAATAGGAAAATAAAATCCGAATTGAGATTTTGGTTATGCTAAGAATAGATAACGAAAAGCCTATATTAAAGAACAATCAAATAAAAGTTGATATTTATTCGATGATAAAAGATATCAGGTATATGGGTTTTACCATCATAGACTGTGTGAAACTAGATCGATGAAATCTATAAGATAAAACAAGTTAGAATATGGTATGTAAAAAGCTTCACTAATGCATCTACAAAAGACGAACTCTCTGTAAACTTATTGGTGATGGTGTTCATAAATCCTAGCCTGATCATCCCAATAAAGATCCTTCTGAGGTCTCATCCAGATGCTTATGCATTTGTTTGATTGTTCTGAGCATTGGGTTATGCGGTTACATTCCCCAAGACCAAATGAGAGATCAAGTTGTTTAAGTCAGAATACTCCAAACAATGAGCCAGTTAACAAGTATCATTATATAGAAATAGGTCTAGTTTACACTATGGCTATGGGGCTGCTCCTTACGACCTGATATAAGAACTACTCACAATTCATGGAAGTTAAAGAAAGAAAAAAGGATGGAAGAAGGGAGGTCATAGACTAGGAAGAAGAAGAATCCTGAAGGACCTTGCCTAGTGACAATGAAATGGCCTCTCTTCTTAGATCCTTGATCCCAACAAGAAAACCCAGAACAAGATGAAGAAAATGCTAATTTTATTAAAGGAATGAGAGTACAAGATGCAAGAATAAAATAAACAATTGCTGAAATCTAGAGTGTGGTACAAGAATTCTACAAATAATGATACAAAATGTGATAGAAGAAGAGATACCTTTTTACTTTGAAGTTCCCCCTCCTTTTATAATGGGGAAGGAGGGGGAAAACTCAAGAGGAGTGACATGCTTCATCTCCAAGTCACATCGGTCAAACTCTGACTGCATTGATGGATTTCTCATTTTAACATTTGATTAAATCTTCTCTTGCATTCTTTCTTTCATAAAAGAATATGTCATTGGAAAAATTTATAGTCAAAGAAGTGAATTAATTGTTTGTCAACAAATAGAGGGATTTATTGAGTTGTGCTCCTTAATATTTGACCATGCGACTGTTTTTAATAAATATTTTGCAACAGATATTTGGAACATATTGTGCTCTAGTAAAAGGAATAAAATCGGTTCAATAATAGGATTTTCTTATAGGAAATTAAATTTTCTTTCCAACGAGTATTTGTACACTCCATTTAGAGTTCGCATGTAAAATTTATGGCACATTTGGCACCAGGTATACATGAATTTCAGGCACTCCAGAAAATTGTGCAAATACAATCCTACAAGAAATTTTTGAAATTTCTATGCTTTGAAATAATTGCCTATTTTCTTGAAAAATTCACAATAATCAAGCAAAAACTCAAATTTAAGCAAGATGAGATAAACTAAGATAATTTATGTTAAAACTAATTAATAGCTAACAAATTATTGTCAATTCTAGATTAAAAAAAGTGCAAATAAAGGTGGTGAGTTTGCATTCATCACTTCACCTGTAAAACTACAACACAATGGCATATCAAAAAGAAAGAATCACATATTACTAGATAATATGCAATCAATGATGAGTATTTCTAATCTTCTGACTTCCTTCTGGGGACATGCTCTACAAACATCAACGTTTACACTTAACCACATACCACCTAAATTAGTTTAAAAGATACCATATGAGATATTGACTTGAAGCATTTGAAAATGTATTTTATGAGGCTTTGGGGTGTGAAGATTATGTGAGGAAAATGTTTCCTGAAAAGATTGGCCCTATATATGATAAATTTTAATTTTTTTGGATATCCTAAAGGAACCATGGTATACTACTTGAATAACCCATCCAACAACATAGTGTTTGTTGTCAGGGATGCTGCATTCCCAGAAAAGAAATTTATTTCCTAAGAAAGTAGTGGGAGGAAAGTAGATCTCGAAAATATTTGAGACCATCAAGAAAATATTGAATCTATAGAGGTATAGGAGGAACAAAGAGAATCATAAATTGTTTTGAAATCTTAAGTTCCTTATATAACAAAAGAACCTCATACTCATAGATCTAATAGGACAACCATTGAGTCTGAAAGATTTGGTTATCTTGTGACTCAAGAAGGAAGTGATTTGGTCATAGAGTTGGATCCTAGATGGGTTATTAGATGCTCTAGAGGAGGGGTGTGAATCGATCTGAATGCACTTAAACAAAATTCATTAGACCTTCAAGATATATCACAAGAAAAGGTTGCTAAATAGGAAATTTGTGTGCAACTAAAATATGAATAGTAAGGGGGAGAGAGATTGAACATACACCAATTTACAATCTATTTAGAGTGGTTCCACACTTCAAACTAGAAGTGAGTCATTCCACTACCTAAAGAGGTCAACCTCTAGGATTTCTTAACCTTGCACCTTTATTATATTCATTATAAGAGATACAATACATGACCACCAAAGGACTTACCTATCCAATACTAAGAGTCTTCAACCTTACCAAGGACATACCCACTTTGCAAGGAGTCTTACGCCTTCTTCCAAGGACTTACCTACTCTTGCACAAGTCTTCAGCCTTGTAGGGATTACCCATGATTCTTGGATCTTCCGCTTTTGACTTCACCTTCACTCAGATTAGCTTCCACCAAGGACTTACCCACTTGAGCAAGGAGTCTTATGCCTTCACCAAGGTCTTACCCACTCTTTCTCCAAGTCCTCAGCCTTGATCTTCACTAAGGGGTGCCTTCCCTTGTTCTTCTTCATCCCTCTTAGCCAAGAGAGCGAAATTTTATCTTCATGGTTGAAATGAGAGATAGGGAGGTGGTGGAAGTGAGAGCCTCACAAGATATACATGTAGGACGAACTCTCTTACAAATCTCCTACTCACTCTAATGGATGTAGCAAGTGATTGAGCTTAGAGAGATAGGAGGTTGTACGATCACTCAACTATAGAATAGGGACCTTCATAGTGCTTGGATAACCATGGGATGTAGTCCAAGGGGTCCTATTTATAGTTGAGGATGCCTAGAAGCCTTTGGGAACACTTGTGGCAGAAAAATAGCCATTTTGTGGCTTGCAACAGATATATTTTCACTTGTTGCAACTCCACAATGGCTAGAAGCACTTTTTTGCACTTTTCCATACAGTGCAATCGGTCGAGTTTCTATAAAGGTAACTTGATCGATAGAGTAAAAGATAAAGTCGATATTCAGACCATCAGTCGAGTTTTTCCTGGGGAAACTCGACCGACCAATGAAAATCAAATTGGTCAGGTACTCCATCGGATGAGTTATATGAAGTGTAAACTCGACCGATCAAAAGTCATTTTCAAGATCCAATCAGGATCGGTCGAGTTTGCAACTCGACCGCTGAACAACCTGATGTGAATTTTAGAAAATGGCTTTTGAGTGCTTAAATATTTGATCTAAGTGTTCCTGATTTTTTCTAAGCTTAATTACAAGTCATACAATCATTACAAGTGATTTACAACACGATTATAATGGATTTACATCATATTACAATAATGTGCACTTGTATTGACTTCAACTTGTCTTTTCTCCAGTTTGATATGCGCAAGTTAGGGCATTTGGAGTGTATCTATACCTAATATGAAATCACTCAAGTAGAGACATTAGACACAAATATGTGGAATGGTTAGCCATCATCAAAAGATGGGTTTAGTCAATTTAGATGTGAGTCAACATTGACCTAATTGACCTTGAGTCAACACATAGATGATGAGTCAACAACTGACCTAGAATCTACTAAGAGACCAAAGTTTGAGAAATGGTTGGAGGCCATGAGATCTGAAATGGAATCCATGTACAAGGTATGGACCTCGGTGAATCCACCTGAAGGGTTAAAACCCAAAGGGTGCAAGTGGATCTTCAAGAAGAAGATTGACATGGATGGTAATGTACAAACCTATAAGGGAAGATTGGTTGCAAAATGTTTCAAACAAGTTCAAGGTGTCGGCTATGATGAAACTTTTACACCAGTTGTCATGGTTAGGTCCACCAAAATCATGCTTGCCATTACATCTTATCATGATTATGAGATTTGGTAGATGGATCTTAAAACTGCATTACTTAGCGGGAATATTTTTTAGGATGTGTACATGACATAACTTGAGGGTTTTATCAATCCAAAAGATGCAAATAAAGTTTGTAAGCTACAAAGGTCAATCAAGGGATTGAAGCAAGCATCTCAGGACTAGAATCTTTGTTTTGGCAAGACATTCAAAGAGTTTGGATTTAGTGAAAACGAAGATGAACCTTCTGTGTACAAGAAGGTTAGTGGGAGCACAATTGTACTCTTCATATTTTATGTAGATGGCATACTATTTATGAGAAATGACATTCCTATTTTACATATGGTAAAGAATTGGTTGGGAAGTACCTTCTCTGTGAAGGATTTAGATGAAGCATCGTATATCTTAGGAATCAAGATCTATTGAGATAGATCTAGAAGGCTTCTTGGCCTAAGCCAGAGTACATATATTGGCAAAGTGATGAAGAGGTTCAGCATGAAGGACTCTAAAGAGAGGGAATTCACCCATGTCCCATGGAATTAGCCTCTATAAAGCCCAAAGTTCCATCTCTTGTGAAGAATGAGACTGCATGAGTAAGATTCCATATGCATCTGCAATTGGATCTATCATGTATGTAATTTTATGCACTCGTCTTGATGTCTTGTATGCCTTGATAATGATGAGTAGATATCAGTCAGATCGTAGTGAGACTTATTGGATTGTCATAAAGAACATCCTTAAGTACTTGAGAAGAACTAAGGATCAGTTTCTTATTTATGGCGGTGAGGAGGAGTTGGGTGTAAGGGATTATATCGATGCAAGCTTCCAAACTGACAAAGATGATCATTAATCGCAATCAAGATTTTTGTTTTGCCTCAACAACAGAGTTGTGAGATGGAAGAATTCCAAGAAAGAGACAGATGTTGATTCTACATCAGAGGTTGATTATATTGTTGCATACAATGCAGCAAAGGAAGCTGTCTAGATTAAGAAGTTCATTAGTAAACTTGGGGTGGTCCCAAGCATTATTGACACAATAGAGTAGTATTGTGACAAAAATGGAGCTATTGCACAAGCTAAGGAACCTAGATTGCATCAACGTTCCAAGCACATACTAAAGTGGTTCCATCTCATACAAGAGCTCATACAATGAGGAGATGTGACGATTTGTAGAATACCGACTAAGGGCAATGTTGTTGATCCATTGACAAGACCACTTTCATAGTAGAAGCATGATGGACATGTTAAGTCACTTGGAATAAGATTCAAGATTGATTGGCTTTGAGTGCAAGTGGGATTTTGTTGGTATGTATGCCCAAAGATCCAATCATATGATGATTCTAATGTCATGTCTTGTAAAAAGTTAGATTCATAATAAAAAGCAATTCAGTTTATTCTATTTTATTCAGTTATGAGATAATGATGTAACATAACAAATGTCTAAGGAATGATGATACTCAATTACATATGTATGTAGGTTTAGGACCTTGACAATGAGGTCATATGCATGATAAAATTACATGCATTCTTGTTATGTCCCAATTCAGATGTTATTGTGGAAGAAAAATAGAAAATGGTAATACATAAGACTACAGTGTGTGTTGGTTGATGACAAAATCTCATCAGTCATGATGTGTAATATCAAATCAAACACATAGGTACTTGTTGGAGAACACTGTATCGAATAGACTGAACTTGAAGTGATATATGGAGACCATAGAATGGTAGTCAGAAACAACTCTCATAGTGATAGTGGTGATTATGGTTAATAGACCTAAGTCACTACACTCATCACATGTCATTCTATGTACATTGAAATCATCAACTGTGACCATGAAAGGTCTTCCATAAAGGTTGTGCTCAGGTGCACTGTGACACATGGGGATGATCATGAGTGATGTAGATGGTATTTGTCCCTCATACAGGAGTATGGAATCCTTGTCACTTGATAAGCCAGACTGAGAAATACATGGCCATGCTGATGTGAGTCAATATGTGATATTGATCTTACATGTATCTTAGACAGTCTGCTCTGGTTCAAGGAACATGGATTGAACATTGAAGAGAATGAAGATTCCATTCCTCGTATTCAATATGGATATCAGTGACAAAGGAACTATACAAACATTATAACACCAATCATAGATTGTAGGTTGAAGTTGTTCTTCAACTATCCAATTACTTGGGTAACAATGATGTCTTGCTAGATACCAATCATTTCTTATGATGTCATAAGTTGGTTATGGACATTCACTGCTAGTGTAACTTGGAACCTATGGGGTCACACACATTAGATACACTTAGAATAGGAGTTTATTCATGAATGTAGTTTAAAATGGATTACTAAGATGTTAGGTATTCAATGTAAACAACAATGGTTGAAATTTGACTGACTGAAGTGTGAACTGACCATTTCAAGCTTTGAACAGATTGATTCAAGTGTTAGATCAATTTGACCAAGATCGGCAATCAGATCCATGAGATGACTAGTTTAACATGTAAATAGATCGGCTCAAATCTATGAACTAACTGATTCAGTTTGTGAACTAAGAGTTTGGTTGATCAATTCTATTGAATCAAGGATTGATGCTTATGTCATGTTGTGCATTAATTAAATCTTGATTTACAATACAATTCCAATTGAAAAAAATAGTCAAACGACCTATTTAAGGGTTGAACCAATCAACTTACATGGCATCTGATTGGTTCACTATTGAACCGATCGTTTCATTGTTTGCAGACTACAATAATTAGTGAATATTCAGTCTCTTCAACTGCCCCTCATACTAGAACTCCTGACCATGGCCCTCTCATAAATAGAGAGGTAGTCAAGGCTTTCTAGAGACACACAATAAGCTCTGACAATTGTTGACTTCTCACAATTGTGGTAATGTGAGTACATGAGCAAATCCTACCCGTCAAAGGGAAGGATGCAAGGGAGAGACAATTGGGAGAGCAAGTCGGTTATAGCACACCGATTGGAAGGGAGAACTCCTTCTTGTCCATTCATCTAGAATGATAGGATTTCTCAGTGGTTCATGTGGAATACTATAGAGGCGAGGAGGCTATTAATTGTTACTTTGAGGACAAAGTCAATTGTCATTCATAGTGATCAATTAGGAGGTCATTGATAATGTTGTGTAGGTGCAACTTAAAGAAAGGCGCATTCTACAACAAGGGATTGTCATTGGACTTGATCTAGGACCAAGTATTGCCTTTCAACCGTCCTTCACATTACATTGTTTTTTACAATGTCTACTGTTTAAAAGAGGAATATGGCTGTTAAATTTTTGTTTCCACTACCTTATTAGATGCCATATTCCCTTACAACTTGAACAAATACATGAGGATATAACAAGCCAAACTTGAATGAACCTCAGACAACAATACAATCAGAAATAGGGAATTAACCATAAATTGAAACCCTAGTTGATCAGCATCATAACATACACTAATTTGTAAAGAGATCAATAAAAAATTTAATTAATTAAAATGATCTCTCTCTCTCTATATATATATATATATGCATACATACATATATAATATATATATATACAAATCGAATAAGTTCTCAGTCAATGATTGATTAAATATTAATTGATTATTCAAAAAAATAAAAACTATAATAAGAAGAACATGAGAAGATGGTTACTTTTTAGCTGATGACATGATCAACTTTTGCAAGAAATAGGGGAGAAGCTAATTGGAAGAATGGTTTAGAATTGGTGTGGATGAGAAGTTTAGAATAAAAGGAATTAGAAGAAACATATATGAACAAAGAGGGGAGTGGGAAAAATAGTAAACTAAGTTTATTGACATCTTTTAATTGAAAGAGTATAGAGAAGATGATCTATTATTTAAAAGATGATTACTAGGGGACAAATGATTGGAAAAATGAGTGGAAAATTGAGATGGAAAAGAAATTTAGAAGAAAATGAATTAGAAAAAATAGATACAAATCAAGAGGGGTACAATGAACTTGTTGACGGCTTGTTTGCTTGAGAGTTTTGTGAAAAATGAGAAAAGTAAACATGATCCTAAGAGAATAATAATGGAACATTCATATGGAAGTAGGAGGTTGAGTATTATAGAAGAAATGGTATTAAAGGTAGGAGATGGAATAGAACTATAAAAAATGGAAATAGATAATGTTATTAGGTGGAGGGTTAGAAACATGGAGCAAGAGAGCGGAGATATTGAAAAATGTAAGAATTTATGAAGAAGAGGAGACTGGATGCATGATTAAGTGATTAAATAAATGAACAAAAAAGAATAGGTTATTGTGCAAGGAGGAAATGAACTAAAAATAGTATCAAAAATAAAGGAATACCTAATACTATTAAAAATTAAGGAATACCTACCTATCAATTCTAGTATCATGGATGATTGGATGTTGATCATCTTCTCCTAGTCAAATGGACATTGTCCAAACTCAAAGATGATAGTTAGAAGCTTTCTCTAATGCTCTCCTACTGATGGGAGGAGACAAATAACCATCTACAGAAGAATCGAGTAGAAGTTGCCTCCTTTCTTTGCATCCATAGAGAGAAGAATCATCTCCTTCCCTTGTAGTTGGAAGGAGGTGTGTCATCTTCCTTTGACTCTATAGGTAGGAGCACTGCTTGCTCACCTACTTGGTGGAGCCATAGGATCTTCTGAGGGAGGCATTCCTAGTGATGGTGGTTAGGAAGTTGGGGTGTCTGGTATTGAGAGTCGAGGGTTGTAAGAGTGGTTTATTCATTTTCACCCCCATTTAGTGGTCTTGTGTAGAAAAATGGCAAATAAGTGGTTGCATGGATGAATAATTAGACACATAATCGAGTTTGGTCAACTTAGAGCTACAATTTGGCAAATGTGTTACATGCCCCTTAATCAAACCGCTTAAGAAGCTGCTTATGAGGCCACACACACCAATTTTGTAAACATTGGGCACAACATCAGACTCATTTGAAAAATGGATGTGGGTCTACCTTTTATTAACAACTAGAATTTCCAGAATCAGAGCCCCTCATATTAGGATATGTTTTCTATCTGGGATTAAATTGGGCTATAATGAAATGATGTGAGTGTATAGTCTAATTTTTACCTAAATGTAAGGGTTTAAATGCACTTTCATAAATTATTTGGTTGGGCACCATGTGGCACATAAAGATAGTCAAAACTAATCACGTAGTTCAGTTTAGTTTAGATGATTATTGTCTATCATAAGGACTTACATGCTCTAAATTACTTAGTGTTGGGTTGATCGAGCATGCTAAAATTTGGTGATCATGTGCGGCAAGGGTGATCATGAGATCAATTGGGTGTTAGAATAAAGCAAAGGGATGATGATTGAGAGGGTCATTTGGGCATGACCGGAGGCAACATACATAATAAGGTGAGGATGAGTGGGGCATTATAACTAGGTATTGCATTATTAAGGAGGAGAGGGTACGCTCATCACACCAAGTGAAAAGAAGGGGAGGAGAGGATGGGCATACTCATCATGCCAATTGTAAACTAGAGGAAGTCAATGTGGGGGGATTTTATATATTTAGATTTAGACTAAATAATTTTCATTATAAAACTTGATAACTAAGGGGGTTTTCTAAATAATATGGATATAATGTGTCTATACAAAAAATTGGAGTCTATTTATGTAACACCAAGTGATTTTTTTGTGTAATCTTGTTATATAACAATGGGTTACAACATGTTGTGTGGTTGTGCTCTAATACAATAGGTAATTATTATGCCGGGTGAAAGACTATTGTTTGATTATGGTATATTACAATCGGTTAGATTATGTTGTGTAATTATGATCTATTACAACATGCTAGAATATGTGATTATTGCAACATGTTAGAGCATGTTGTGTAATTATGGTCTTTTACAATGAATATGAGTATGTTGTGATATTATAGTCTATCACAACAGTTTATAACCTACTATAGTACCACATAAACTAATACAGGCTTGAATCATTATATATAACTTGTGTTGTATAAAATATACAATAAACGACATACAAATAGACCTATTAACATAAATATGCTAACTACAACCCAATTAGAAAAATGTTGTATTTCTCTAGTTGTAAAAAGCATTTGTGTAGTTCCAATACCACTCTATGATACATATCCATGTGAACTTCCCTAAGAAAGTGTGCCTTCAATACCACTCTGTTGAGTTTGTTGGGTTTTATTTATATTGACCCCTTGATCTCTATCTAAATTTTTGTTATCATCCTCCTTGGTGGGCATTGTTTGGAAAAATTTCCAAGTCATCCACACGTGTAACACATGGGTGGATTGGAACTCCAACAGTGACACATATGTGCAACTCCAACAGTGACCCATATGAGCATATCCACAAGTTGTACACTATTTCACACTGAAGCATATCTAGGTGCTCCAAACTCTTGAGTATTCAAGACTACAAAATATTATGCACTAGTGATTCTCTAAGGCTAGTATCCCCTACTATGACGTTTCTTACCTTGGCCTCTACCTCTATCTTATTGTTGTTTTATCTATTCACACAATGAAGATGGGGTCCTATATGGTGGTGGTGTACCAGTCCTTGGCTGACTTCTAGAACTTGATTTTAACATTTCATTACCCACTCACTTTTGCCCCTCAATTTCCCTTTTGACTTGACCAGTTATTTCAACTCTTGTTGATGCATCTATAAAGGCAATAAAATCAAAATGACTCTCCTTGATAGCCACCATTTCCTACATACATGGATTAAAACTATGTTTCAAACCTTCTAACCTTTTCCTCATTAATCACATAAAGATGAGGACAAAACCTTAGTAGGTCTAAGAACAATAACTCCTATTCAGCCACTAACACATTCCCTTGCTTTAATGTCTCAAACTACTTAAAATTTTCATGCACATATGTCTATGGATAATATCATGACTCAAAATGTCTCCTAAATTCAATTTATGTCATGTTCTTTCCCACTTCTTACATCATCTCTAGCCCCCCACCAGTGGATATCTCTACCTTTTAACAAATACACATCATGTTTCACCTTTTTCTCCTCTAGTACATGTGCTAACTTAAGTATCTTTTCTGTCACAAATAACCACACATCAACTTCATCAGGGTTTGAACTAACTTTGAAGTCATAAGCCTGGATCTTTCCTAGATTTTCATATTATCTACTTAATTCTTTCACATGATCTAGTTTAGTACATGTACCCTAGATTTTTTGTTGCATGAGTAATTGTAGACATAAAACCTTTATGGCATTGATAACATGTTCGATGAAAATTGTAGAGTATGAGCATGAGAATGTTGTTGAGTCCTTATTTCTTCTTCAACATCAAGTACATGTTTATAACCATAAACTAACTTTGCCCTAAATTATGAAGGAGGTGATGATGAGGTTCATTTTCTACATGTCATTCTAGAGCTTTTTTGGCTCCACTCATACCAAGAGTTAAGTCTAAGTTATGATCTCCTCTTCTTGCAATTGTAGCTATAAAAGAAACAAATATTACAACTAATTACAAAATAAAAGGCACAAGACATCCTATGTTCCTATATTGACTAAGAAACTTAGGCTTTAATACTAACTTTGTTGGGACTCAAACCCAATAACCAACCAAACACTAATTCTTCAGATCGGACCCAAAGTTTAATGACACACAAACCCCCAATCAGCAAACAAATGATAACAAATAAGCAACAATTTCATTCAAAGAGCAATCTTTACTAACAAAAACTGATTATATATCATTTTTGTTAATCACCAAATCACTACTAGCATGATGTCATTTATCTCTTCATAACTATATTTACAATGTACAAAGAAAGTTCAATGTTCATCTCATATACAAGGTTTTAAATGCAAAATGTCATTCTAAGCTACAAAATACAAGGAAACCACATGTTTGTCCCACGACCCCAGTACATGAAGAATCTAGACTTCACACATCAGGTAAGAACTTCAACTAACTAATTAGACTAACTCGGATAGAGGAGATGGTTGTCTAGATGGTTCCTTAACTTCAAGACCTAAAAGTTGATCATTTCTTGATTAGCCAATGTTTAAGTGAGCATATTCATAAATGTAATACATTGTTGCAACTTTTGTATTGTTCAAGACAACTAGCGAAAAAATACGATCAACACATCACTTAGGAATATTCAACAATATAATAGAAATGCATATAAAACATTAAGTTACATAGTTTATTTTTCTTTATTATTTTAATTACCCTAGAATAGCCTGACTTGTATGAAGTGACTTAGAAATTGTCATGGTACCATTCACACGCAATATTGCACCATCCATACATTAGGGTGTAATCGCCTACCCTAAGGAAAAAATAAGTCTAGGTTCCCAACCCTTTGGATGACAAGTAAAAGTATGTACAGGTTCCCTCCCCCTCTGGATAAGTAAGAAAAAACAAGTCCAGGTTCCCCCATGCTGGATCAGTAGGTAAAAATGTATGGGTCCTCCCTCCACTCAAGATAGTAAGGAAAACCATGCCCATGTTCCCCCCTATGGATAAGTAAAAATATATTTAGGACCCCCTGGATAGGTAGTTACTATATCTATCTACATGCTCCCACCTTGGTACTAGGTTGGGGTCCAATCACATTCAAATATTTTCTCATTTCAGAAGGGTTCTGGTTCAACCTTAAACACTACCTCGTCTAAAATAAGGTCAAGGTCAACCATCTATACGGAAAATTTCTCTAACCTTCTACATATTAGCCCTCAGGGTCAAATCTACTCTAGGTCTTCACCGCTTGGGCTTCACCCTTAGTGAGAACAACCTATTTCACCATCTCAACTTAAGAATGGATCACAGTACCTTGGACACTTATTGAAAACAAATAGTTTTTTTATTTCTTATTATGTCTCATAACACATCTGAGAGATTGTATACAATGTATAAAGTCATAATAAATAAACATATGAGAGTTCAAGAAAAATTTATTTCAGTAGAAATTAGATACAATCAAGATTTTACATGCCACATGATTGTCATATGAATATTCAGCCTTCTTCCAAGGAATATCATACTAAATAAGTCCTTTTTCTCAAGGTTGACACAAGTTTCTATTGTTGTAATTGTCAATTTAAGTATTAGTTATATTTCAGCAAGTTATAAATTCATTTTAGGCACTCATAAGAGTACTTTTCAGCTATAAAATTTCAATAATAGGATGTTAATAGCATGAATATAAATTATTCATTATAACTATTAATATGAGTTGTTTTATATTCTTAATATTTCATTATATCATTTATCTTTACTACTAGACTCTTATGTTAATTTCTCAGGTTGAGTTATTATAAAAGGAGAGGTAGCATGTTACTCCTCTTGCACACTGCATTGCAGAACCCTAATTATTTGTTCACATGGTATCAGAGCCTCTGGATCAAAGGGAAGGGTAGCCAGCCCTAATCCTAACCAGGATAGGAAACCACCACCAGGGCAGGCCACCGCCAACAGTAAGCAATGACTAAGAGTAAGCATCCACCAATAACCAACCGCCACCAGTAGCATCTCGTCATCAGGTAGAAGGACGTCATTGGGAAGTTGGACAGTAGTCTCCAGGCAGGCCTAACGGAGAGGTTTCCCAAGGTTTGATCTTCGATTGGAAGGAGCGGGCAGCCTCAGATCTATCTGACAGATTTCTAAAGTCCAGGATGAGAAGTCTGTATCTACATAGATATTTCCTAATAACATCTCCTTCATGTGTGATTAGGAAATATTATCTTAGAGGTTGTTGATGCAACATGTGTATCTTTCTATCTCCAGATCACAACTGAATAATGTATGAAAATAAAGCTTTTGTTCTTTTCAACAAGGTTTCACCTATTCCTTCTATCAAGCTGAATGGGATGAATTTTCTATTATGGATGAATGTTATCCACACAGTACTAGAATTTAGAGATAAGGAAAATCATGTGGATTCTGATCCTCTAGTCGTCACTGACAAGGGATATGTAGAGTTGAAGCATAACAACAGCCTGGTAAAAACATCGTTGTAGAATAAAATGGAGCATGTTATTGCTAATAGATTCATGTTCTACTCCACGACGAAGGAGATCTGGGATTATGTTAAAAAGTACTACTCTCAAGAGAGGAATTCCATGCATCAATCCATGATATATGATCATCACTTTGCATAGTGATAGGGCAAAAGATCATTGGAGGAATATCTGGGGACAATTCAGTCTATTGTCCAAGAATTGAGTTTTATCATCCTATTACTATTCAAGAGCAGATCAAAGATAGAGATGACATGATTACTACCAAATTCTTATATGGGATGAGCTCCTCTTTCAGTTCTAGACAAAGTGTTATACTGGTTGCTAATAAACTTCCTAGTTTGGAGGAAGCCTACTCCAGTATTATGCAATCCAACCTTGTACCTATACAGACCACTGTGTCTCCTTCCTTTAGTGAGTCTTAAGCATTTGTTGTTGTTGTACTTATAGGAGGACGCACAGATGTTGGAAGGGGAGGGTCCACCATGCACAAATTCACCTTATGTGGTCATCTAGGACATATAATTGAGAAGTGTTGTAAGAAACATGGAAGATCAGTTATGCCACCTGCTGGGACAACCCACTTTTCTGGAGGTAATGAGTCATTTGATCCTTCTGCTAGTACTACTCCTACTACTTCATCTACTTCTGGAGCCCTTGGAATCACCTCACCAAGGAAGAATATGATAGATTTATTTTGGCCACTCAACATATGAACATGGGAGCATCTTCCTCGGTGCACTTGGCTTCATTTACTGGTAATCTAGATTCTTCTTTATAGTCTTCCAGTACTTCTCCTTCCTGGGTGGTTGATTATGGAGCTTCTCAGCATATGACTGGTATAAGGAAACTACTTCACTCCATTGACTCATATATTCTACATCTATTGGTGACTTTTTTTGATGGATCTGTGTAGAAAGTATTAGCCAGTGTATCTATTTCTCATACTCCTAAGATTGACATTAGATATGTACATTGTGTGCCTAATTTTCCATTCAACCTTCTCTCTGTTGCAAAATTAATTGAATGTACACTAATGTTTGGTCCTTCTTGTTTTGTATTATAGGATCTCAAGAGTATGAGGACGGTTGGAGGGGGTCCTAGGAAAGGTGGTCTCTACCTCTTTCATGGTGCAAATTAGCCTTGTCAAGTATCTGCTACTTTGGCTCCTACTATCTTGTTGAGCGGCTCTCCCTTACTATGGCACTACATATATGGTCATCCTTCTCTAGAGAGTATGTGAAAGTTAGAACCAAATTTGTCATAGGTGTCCTCTTTAGAGTGTCATTCCTATCAATTTGAGAAACATCATAGGAAGTCTTACTCGAGTCGTGTCAATAAGCGGGCCCTTCGTCGATGAAGTACAGGAAAGACATCCTTGATATGAGAGTTAGAAATATCCCTAAACATGTAAGTTAGTTATTATATTTTTTAGTTTGTTCAAACTTCTAAATCTATTGAATAATTTGTAATATGTTGATATATTTACATATGATTGCAATATTATTCTAAGTATATTGGTTGTTACTTCAACCAAGAAGATATTGATGAGGTCTGAAATGAGTGGGCGATTATGCTCTTGAGCATACACCAGATTGTCTGACATGAGTGGGAACCGTCTGTTCTTTAGAATAGACAAATGTGTTAAACTTTTGGAGCTTTTTTACAGTTTTACTCTATATATACTTATTACTTTATATGATTTAATCTTGGTATGGATGATTGATTATTATAAAATTCATTGCTAGATTTTTGCAAGGTTCGATGCATATTCTATTTAGTTAGGTTCTTGTCCATGAAATTTAAAACGTACAATCTCATATTAATTTAAAAATATTTAAAAATATAGCTAGTTGATAAATCAAATAACGGTCAAACCCTAATCAAATAAAACAGTTAATAATATTGTTGTAATAGGTGGGGTATTACAACAAACAACTCATGTTGTGTAAACCAACCCTATTACAATGTGTTTGTCTCGAAAACACACTTATATTAAAACTGGTGTGTATAGTGAATGACAACATCCAACACCTATTGCACGTATATATATGTGCACACACACACACACATACACACACACACACACACACACACACACACACACACATATATATATATATATATATATATATATATATATAGGAAAAACAACTATTGTATAAAGTACCCCTATTGCAATGGGTGTGTTTAGTGAAAGACAACATGCTTCAACTATTTCTTTTTGGCAGCCAACATGATTCAACTGTTGTATAAACACATATTTTACATAAAGCGTACCACATGTTGGATTAACACCTTTATTACAATGGGAGTTTTTAGTGAAAGATCACATGTTTCAACTATTGTATAAACATATATAGTACAACATGCTCACCACATGTTGTATAAAATTCCCCTATTACAACGACCTTATTTAGTGAACTACAACATGCATTAATTGTGATATAAAATACATATATCACAACATGTGCAACGCCTATTGTATAAAGAACCCTCCATAAAACCACATGATCTAATACAATAGTTGACACATATTGTAAAATATATATAAAAATATTGTTAAAAGCATTTTTTGTAGTAGTGTAGAGAAAAGGGAAAGTCACCCACAACTGGTCAGTTTTATGCTATGAATTAACAAAAAGGAGTAGTGTCTCCACATGTAGAGAAAAGGGAAAGTCACCCGCATCTGGTCAGGTTTATGCCATGAATTAATAAAAAGGAGTAGTGATAAGCAAAATGTGAATATTTATTCTTGTCATTACTCTCATATCTATTCTAATTGATATTGGTGCCACTCATTCTTTCATGACTAGAGTTGTGATAACCAATAGTTGTATGCTAGCAATTCATCTATCTTATGATTTTGTTCCAGATATCCTTACAATAGAACCTATTATATTGCTGAAATATACCCAAGGTGTGTTTTATGTGATAGGACTCATAACATTCAAGTGGATCTATCACCAAATAAAATTCATGGATAAAATATTATCCTAGGTCTGAACTATTTTGAGAATTATAACACAAAATTAGATTTCTTCATAAAAGAGGTCAAGTATGGTGATGGAGTTAGAACAAAATTTTTTGTTGCAGATAGAAGAGTCCCACCAACATGTATGATTTTACTGATGGTTGATGTAAAGATGTCAAGAAAGGGATGTCACAGTTATTAAGCACACATGATAGATACTCGTGTTGTGAATCAAAATTTATCAAATGTGGCTATAGTGTAGGAGTTTGCTGACATGTTTCCTAAATAATTTCCAAGAATACCTACCACTACCTATCAAGGTTGATTTTAAGATTAAACTAGACTATGTCACATCACCAATATCTTTACCACATTACCATATGGCACCAGTTGAGCTTAGAGAACTGAAGATGCCATTGCAAGAGTTGCTAATACAAAAGGTTATATACAACCAAGTGTAGGTATGTATGACGAGAGAGCTAGTCATATGATAGTTATATTGTGGTACCATGTACTTGATTTGACTAATAATAAATGCACTTTCATCTATTATGTTTGTTCAATTATGAATGTGGAGTCCAGGAACAAACACTCTCAAGGTAGGATTCGAACCTCCTAACCGTTGGATCCACATTAGAGGGTAAATAGTGAAATGGGGTTTTAGAAAATGTGTGACAAGAGAAACATAGTGATAAAACTATGCATGACAACGTGTGACATTAAAATTGTAAGGAAATCAGGGAGAAAGATTAGGTAGCTGAAAAAAAAATTAAAATCTTGATTCCCATTAACAATAAGATTGCGCCAACAATAATGTATCTAGGAACAAAAGTAGCAAGATTTTTACCTGGTCCCAGAACAAGTCCAGTGACAACTGTTGATGTAGTACCATGCTTCTTCTCCAAGGAACAACTTGCTTCTTCTTCAACATCTCTCAAATAGTTTTCAACAATGGCCTCCTGGTCTGGCACCATGTACGGCAGTTGACGATGTTCTCCTAGCAGCAGACAACGACCTCCCACATCTAGAGTAGTCCACGGGAAATATCAGGAAGTCCACATTGCGCTACCAGAGCCAATGGGAAAGAGTTGTCCCTTTTGAACCTTAACGTGCTAGAGTTGATTCACTCTCCCACATTTATCTCCCTTTCTATATCCCTCCCTTTATCAGGGTAGGACTTGCTCAATCTCTCTATTGGTTACCATAACCAGAGAGGACAACAATTGTCAAAGCAATTGTTGTAAGATCCCTGACCATGCTTAATGTGTTGAATATACTTAATTATAATAATTGGGTTCTTAAAACCTTAAACAAATCATAAGAGATTCTTTTATATCATTTTACAGGCATAAGTTTCAAGTTTGGTCCAATATGGACACTATTTGTGCAAGTTATGTAATTTTATGCACATTTTGGACTTTTCTAAAATTTACCCACATCAAAGATTTTTCTTCCAATTTTTCACATGCATTATGTTCCTTAGATTTTTTCTTATCATACTTGAGCTATTTGATCCATGGGGTGCTTGGTTGAGCCTTGTTTTGATGGTGTTTCTCTTCAATGGTGAATCAAGGTTTACTCCTTCATGGATGAGCACCCTTTAGGAGCCATCAACGGATGTTCCCCCTATTTGGTTGACATCCTATGGTCACCAACATGTGGTAAAAATTGATGGTCATCCTATAAGGCCCTAGGTCGATGATTTTTCTGGATTGGTTCACTTGGACCAGTGGTTCACTTAAAGGAGGTGATCAAATGATGGTTTTGGCTTTTGTGACCTAGGCTTCAACAAGCAATGGTTACCAAGTGCTAACAACTGATGGTAGGCCTGGGAGGTCCAAAAGACTCCCACAACCAATGGAACTGATGCTTTCATGGCCATGGAAGGTCTTAGCTATGAACACATGGTGAGCTACTAGGACACCTCATGCATCTTCTCTCCCTTATCCTTATGCTTTATATACCTATCCTTTGGCATCCAAACAAAACCTTTAAACCCTTATATCTCCCCTACCATCCATAGATTTGTCTTCCTTTTCTTGGTAGTGGGGGAGGTGCCCAAGGTAGAAGAAGATGGCGATCTACCTTGTGCAAGTGGCTAGAGCTTTTAGGGTTTGTGGAGCATCTTTGCTTGTTCTGACCTAAACTAGTAAGTTTCTCCTTCCCACTTTCATTTTTGTTTGTTCTTATTCTTCCTAAATTCTTAATTTATGGAACCATGGTTTTTCATGGTAAAAGCTTGCTCTAAAGCTCAAATAACTCACCATTCTTGCTCCTTATGACTAGGGTTTGCTTCCCTTGTGGAGAGAAAGTAAGTTGGTTGAGTTCAAAGCTTAAACTAGGGTTTTCCACCTTTCTTGCTTGAGTTTTCTTGTTGTTCAGAGACTGTTCATATTCCTAGATGCATGTTTTATAACCCTCTTCTCGTTTATTGCTTACTACAAGATTGCTTATTTTTGTTGTTGCTATAAACAAAGATCTAAGCACTTAGAAGCTATGCTCGCTTAGGGTTTCAATTTTTATGTTGTTTCATGCCTAGTTCCCAACTCTAGATGAACATGAAACCATGTGCACGTTCTTCCTAAGGTAGAGGAAGACTTATATCATTTTGGTATTTTTGACTCTAGGTCAATGTTGGCTCTAGGTTTAAATTGACCAGACCCTTGTTTTGATGATGACAAAACCATTCCAATTATTTGTGTCTAATGCTTCTACTTGAGTGATTTCAGATTCAGTATAAAAACACTCCAAATTCCCTAACTTGTGCATCACAAACCAAAAAAAAGACAAGTCAAAATCAATGCAAGTGCACTTTTGTGGAATATGATGTAACTCCATTCAAACCATGTTGTAAATCACTTATAATGATTGTATGATTTGTAATTAAGCTTAGAAAAAATCAAGATAACTTAAATCGAATACTTAAGCACTTAAGTGACATTTTCAAAAATTATTTACAAACTATTTGTTGGTCGAGTTACAAACTCGACCGGTCCCTTAATGGATCTTGAGAATGTCATGGTTCAGTTGAGTTGCATACTCACAAAACTCGACCAATCCCTACACTAGGTACAACTAATTTGAATGATCAGTCAAGTTTCATCTAGGATAAACTTGACTGATTGGTTAAATCTTATTTGTCATATAGTGCAATCGGTCGAGTTATCTTTATGAAAACTTGACCGATCACACTACATGGAAAAGTGTTTCTAGTCGTTGGAATGTTGCAAAACTCAAAAAAAAAATCATTGCAATATCCCTAACAACTAGTATTTGTCCTTAAGTGTTCCCAAAAGCTTATAGGCATCCTCAACTAGAAATAGGATTCCTTGGACTTCATCCCATGGTTAATTTGCCAAGCACTATGAAGGTCCCTATTCTATAATCGAATGCATCCTACAACCTCATCTATCTTTCTCTAAGCTTAATCACTTGCATTATCCATTAGAGTGAGTATGAGATTTGTAAACGAGCTAGTCCTGCATGTATATCTTGTGAGGGTCTCACTTTCACCACCTCTCAATATTTCATTCAACATTGAATATGAGGGTTATCTCTCTTAGCTAAGAGAGGTGAAGAAGAATAAGGGAAGGAGTCCCTTGGTGAAGAACAAGGCAGAAGACTTAGAGCAAGAGTGGGTAACCCCTTGGTGAAGGAAGAAGACTCCTTGCTCAAGTGGGTATGTCCTTGGTGAAAGCTTCTCATTGGCGAAGGTGAAGTCAAAGGATGAAGATCCAAGAAGAGTGGGTAATTCCTTCAAGGTGAAGACTTGTTCAAGAGTGGGTAAGTCCTTGGTGAAGGAAGAAGACTCCTTGCAAAGTGGGTAACTCCTTGGGTAGGTTGAATACTATTGGCTTGGATACGAAAGTCCTTTGGAAGGTCATGTATTATATGTTTTATAATTAATATAAGAGTGCAATGGTTAAGAAATCCTAGAGGTTGACCTCTTTAGGTAGTGGACTGACATACTTCTAGTTTGACATATGGAACCACTCTACACAGCTTGTCAATTGGTTCATGTCCAATCTCTCTCATCCTTACTATGTATGTTTTAGTTGCACCCAAATTCCCATGTTAGTAACCTTATATTGTGATATATCTTGAAGGTCTAATGAATTTTGTTTAAGTTTATTCGGCTCTATTCACCCCCCTCTAGAGCACACAATCACCCATCCTAGGATCTAGAAATTGCTATCAAAGTGGGTCTTCTTCAAGTATACTTCCACAAGTAGGAGAAGCTGGGTGATTACCAAGATGGGATGTAATTGATCAACCTTCCAATCTTTGATGGGATTAACTTACTCTATTGGAAGAGAAGGCTTCAATTCCACATCCAAGGAAAAAGTCTTGAGCTATTAAAAATGGTGGACCATCCATATAAGCTACCGGAGAAAAGGATGAAAGAATGGGATGAAGCTACCATGAATAAATCCGACTTGAATTTAAGAGAAATCAACATCCTCTATGCTACCATGACCCCCACCGAGTTCAATCGGATTTCTTCTTGCGAAACATCGTATGAGGTAAGGAGAACTCTATTCATCACTTATGAGGGGACTCAACAAGTGAAGGAAAGAAAACTCTACATTCTCATGGGCCTTCTTGAAAACTTCAAGATGGGGAAAATGGAGAGGATAGCTGAGATGTACTCAAGGCTCAACACCATTGTGAATGGTCTTGCTATTCTAGGTCATCCTATGAGTAGAGGAGAGATCAACTCAAAGATCATTAGAACTCTCCCCAAGAAATGGGAACCCAAGGTGACTTCCATTGAAGAAGTAAAGTCTATCGGTGATATTCCAATTGAAGAACTCATAGGAATTCTACAAGCCCATGAAGTCAAACTTGACAAGAAAGATGAAGAAGAAAGAGAAGAGGAGAAAGAGCTGGAGAGAATGAAGAAGATTGAAATCAATTCTCAAATTGAGGATATTTTTGGTCAATATTCTCCATGGTCTCATGTTGAAAAAGATGCCATGTACTCTAAGGGTATACTATACAAAGGCCAGCCTTCTTCCTCCATCTGGTGCCTCAAGTATAAAAATAATGTTCACTTCAAGATAGATTGTCTATAAGGCAAATAGACCCATCATAACAAGACAAGAGAATCACAAGAATAAGTAGAAATGGCACAAAAGCTCAAATGACGCCTCCAACTCAAGCTCAAGTGAAGAATCAAATGGACAATCTAGATCAAGCTCTAGCTATGAAGGAGAATGTCATTTTTCTCTTATGTCTTCAACAAGTGAAGACCCAATTGAGGTAAATTTAAACTCTTTAGATAAAGAATCTTTAATTTCTATTATTCACGCTACTCGTGCCTCTCTTAAGTCTTCTAAAAAAAAGAAAATTCTTGCTAAAATTCTTGATAATTTACATGTAGAAATAGATGATCTTAAAAATGCTAATACTTGATTGCATGATGATAAAAATGCTTGTCTTAGTCAAGTAGATTCTCTTATACTTGAAAATGCTAATTTTCTTGACAATATTAGATTTCTAGAAGCTCAACCTCTTATGCATAGGTCTAGTGTAGAGCATAGTAGCATTTTGGATTCTCTAATGCATGATATAGATGTTCTTAAAATTGAAAACAAGAACAAGGACTTGGCTTTGCAAGGTTTTAAATTTGAAAATAGGATCTATCATTCTAAGTTTGCCTTGTTTGAAAATGAAAATGCTTCCTTTCTTACTGAAATCGATGTCCTTGAATCTTGTTCTAGTAGAGAGAATAATGTTGCTACTTTTCATATTGATAAAGATTCTTATATGACCAAAACTCAATGCCTATAAAATGATCTTATACATGCTAGACATGATATGAATCAATTGTATTCTACCAATACTTTTCTTATGCATGATAATCATAGTTTGAGATCTTCTTTGCAAAGATTCTTAGTTGGTAAGAAGAATATTAATGATATCCAACACCATAATACTAAAATTTTTGGTAGACATGGTTTAGAGTATTATAGTAGCCAAAGGAACAACAAAGGTAAAGTACCTCCAATCTTTAATGGAGAACCCTCTAGTTCCAAGGCTATGGGCACATACAACTAGTGTAATGTTTTTGGCCATTATTCTACTGTTGTCCTTTTAGGAAAGCATCTAAGAGAAATAGGACTTGGCTTGTTAAGATAAACCATCCGGACCCAAAAACATGATTGGACACCATTTTATCTTTCTTCTTGTAGGTATCTTGCTAATGGATTGACATGAGCTATGAATTTGCAAATTAACTTCTCAATCCACATGAAGGAAGAAAGGTGATATGTGTATGGGGTGGAAACAAGTGTAAAAGAAATGGTAAGTACAAAGACAATTGTATTCTTGCTCATATCTGACCATAGTGTGTTTTTGTCAAGTTAGTATGCACACTAGATGTGGTTTTTGAGTAAAAATTGGTATATTGTGATTCTCATCACTTTCTTGCTCAAAAATTGCTTCTAATACTTTCATAGTGCATTACTAACTTGCCTACACATGCTTGGTTGTTTATATTTGTATCATGCACCTAGATATGTTTTTATAAATATATGTGCTATTACAACCCCAATTTTTGGGAACAATTGGTGAGAAATACAATTTCTCATATTAAAGATAATTGAACAAATAATGATATGATTTGTTTTGAGTAAATGGATTCCTTCACAATAGCCTTGTTTGGTTGCTTTGTGGGCTGTATTGGCTATTGGGCCCAATAACAGGAAATAACAAGAAAATTCAATTAGTAAATGAGTAATTGAATATTTGAGAAAAGAAAAAGATGGAAACCTCTAGAGGGCATATCCAAAGAGGGATTTCATGCCTCTTGTATTCCTTGGGTTCCAAGGAGTCTAAAGTTGCAAAGAAAAGCAATAAGAAAAATAAAAGATTAATTATGTATTTCTTTATTAAGAAAGAAATTGAAAACAATGAGAAAATGTGGAAAATAAGTGAAAAAGAGGTATAATTGAGTTTTCTTGGTGGAATTTCGTATTATAAAGATTTCTAATGATAAAAGGAATACCAATAAGGAAAATAAAAGAGAAATAAAGAGAAATTCTCAAAAAGAGATATTTTAATGAGAAATAAACAAGATAATGTGAAATAATGCCTAAAGATGCGTCTAGAAGGATAATAAGTATCCAATAAAGAGAATTTCGAAATAATAGAGTATCTTGGGATCCAAGGAGTCCCAATGAAGAAAAAGGAAACAGAAAATACCAACAATAAAACATGAGAAGATAATATGATGTATAATTAATGAATTTCATGAATTGTTTAGAAGTGGTATTTTCTACTAAAGGAAAATAAAAATTTGTGGCCAAAGAATAAAAAGGGAAAGTACAAAGAAAATGGAAGAGGGATTTCGGATTTCTAATAACCAAATAATTGAGGAAATTCAAAGAACAAAGGAGAGAGAGAATATTGCTTCTCTTTGAAGGATTTGACTTCCTAATTGGAGAGGGATTGTTGGACTCGTGGATAACCCACCTAGGGCTTTATACCCTCCTCTATAAAAGGTTAGGACCCCTGGGTCGAGCTCGAGGAAATCCATGCATCTGTTCCTCTCTCATCTCCCTCTTCTACTACATATTCTTTGCTATAAACCCTAGGTAGAGGAGCAACGTGGCCATGGCACCACAAAGAACTTGTAACTGTTTCTAATGAATGGAGAGTACACCCACGACGACGCTGGGGAGTTTGTCCATCATCCCCTTGCCCGCGCCTTCACGCGGAACCAGCAGGAAGCCTGAAGCACGGCTGCAAAGTCAAGAGTTTAAGGCCGCATGTCCGGCCATCCTGGCCGTGGAGCATAGCCTGGAGAGCTGCGGAGGGGGCTGCCGGAGAGGACGACCTTGTTCTGGGTGGCCGCCGCGGTCCAGAAGAGGAAGACGAAGCCACGCTACCCGCAGCTAGGGCAACGCAGCGGACCTGCGCAAGGAGGAAGATGAAGGAGGCCCGTTGGACGATATTGCCCCTCCACAGGCTGAAGATTCAATTACTTAACCGAGGGTAAAATGGTCTTTGCGTTATATTTCCCAAAAGCGATCCACGTTGCATAGCTATGCTGACGTGTCAGCATGCTATTGGCCAAGTAAGTGTTTTTCTTGCAAAATTCGTAACTTAAGATTCGTAGTTCCGATGACAAAAAGTTATATATGAAAGTTGATCCTCAGAATGAGAGAAATCCAAATAAATTATGTTTGAAGTCTGATTCTAATTGCAATCCGAAAATTAATGGAAGTAATCATCTTTAATACTTTAAAGATTAAGGAACCCTAATATGATATGATTAATGTGTATAATAGGGTTTAATGGATCTTTAGAGTTGATATTAATCTGTTAAATGTAAAAAGGGACATTGAGTTCAAAAAGGAAGAACTTTGCGCATGATTAGTCTAATTTAGAGTTTATATGCTTGAAATTAGGAAAAGGACATAAAGTTATCATCTTTAATGATTTAACTAAGGAAAAACCCTTAGATTTGATGATAGATGGATAATTCAAGCTGATATTAACCTGTTGTTAATAAAAGTGAAAATAAGATCTAAAAAGATAATCTCTTTATATAATTGGTTTAATTTAGGGTTTTGTGCATGATTATGCATTAACGAGCTTGAAAACCCTAATTTAGGTGAATATGACTTTTAAATGTTTTAATTGTTCAAATCTGTAATTAAATAGGGATATGATGATCCTAAGACAATTTTGGGTATAAAAGAGTATTAAATGAATAGTTTGAGCAATTAGGGTTTATATAAATGGAAAAGAGTACTATTAGGGTTTGTTAACCTAAAAGAGGTAAAATTCGAGAAATTGATCTAAGAAACCCTAATGAGTATTAATGAATACTTAATGCGGATTAGAAACCCTAGAAAGTGAATCCAAGTCAATAAAGTAGATTCTTGATAAAGTGTGTAATAAATAGAGTACATATTTATTTCAGGAACTATGTGATGATTGAATTACTTGCTTGGATCTGTTGATTGACTTGATTGTATACACATGAAGTATATGTTGAATAATCTGCATGACTCGCCAAGTCAGGTATGTGGTTACGCTTATGAATACCCGAGTTAGTTTTCCGATGGATTCCCAGATGTTTAATCGCATGGAATGCAACTAAACTGTTGTATGTTTATTTATTTCATGCAACTATAAAGTGACTATGATTATCACTATAAATGAGTATATATAACTGGCTAGATCCGGGTCCACCTCTGTTACTTTGAAAAGGCTAAAAAGGGGGTAATCCTAGAGCAAGGTCTAGGTTACCGAGAGTTAGAAATTGGGCTACCTACGTGTAGTGCCATGCGACTCGTTATCCTGCCATGAGTTAAGGAGTGGGCTACTTACGAGTAGTGCCATGTGACTCAACCCTAGAAACTGGTTCACCTATAGGGGGAACCATGAGGGGTTTAATGGGGATCTACCATAAGGAAGGTAGGATCCAGGTCCACTGTAGGAATAGCACAGAGGATAGGGTACTCGTGGATCGCGGATGTTATATTTAAAATGTAATCTTGATTGATTAATGATTAATTGAATGATTACATGGTTATCATAGTTGCAAGATTATTATTTCCCCCACATACCAGCTTCGGCTGACCGACGTTTTGTTTGTCGGCATTTTAGGTACAATGAAAAGAACAAACAGTAAATCGTCACATTGTGAAATACATGAAGAAAAATACAAGGAGGATTAGTTAGTGTAGAATCATTATGTGGATAGAAGTTAGAAATCCAAAATTTCAAAAGGTATGCAAAGTTTATTTTCTTACAGATTTTCAGTTTAGTATGTTAAAATTTGATAATTATTCTTGGTTAATTGTCGAACCTTTGATCCGGAAGTCATGGGTGCGGCTTCGACCTCTCGGTCTCCTTTAATTGGGGGTTATCAGGAGGTGGGGTCGTAACATTTGGTATCAGAGCTTGGGTTCCTCAATTAACCATTAATAATTATTAAATTTTACAAACTCCATAGAACTCAAGGAAGTTATTAGAGGAGTATCTAAAAGATGGAGGTGTCTAGAAAAGGATCACGACCGGGGGTTGGCAATATTTTCCTCCGCACCGCTAGTCGGAATACGAGGACTCCCGGATCTGTGTGACTGCCTGGCCAAAGTCTTAGGGTATGAATCAAAATAAGATACCTTTAGGACTTCTCATCTTATTCATCCCTTCTCATCACAAAATTCTGATAAGGACCTAAAGGATTAGGGTTTTCTTTCTCCTCATCACCCTCTTGAGGTATGGGTAAGGTTAATAAGGTTTAGGGAATCCTCCATCAAATTAATGAAAAGCATGTAAATAAGATGTCATGGACATAAGCTTAATAGATTAAGCGCAGATACATGCTTAGGTCGTATGACATAAGTTGTCATGTCCTCAGAATAGACCTGAGAGTAGACCTTCTTGTCAGGAGGATAAGTTAGTCTTGGAGATAGAGATCTCCATTGCAAGTAGAGACCTGGCACATCCTCTGAGGATGATTCTAACCCTAAGTAAAGGTTAGAGAGAGATGAGTTGGACCAGGTGTTTGAAAGGACATGCCTCTGGGATGCCATATGATCCATGGGTGACCTAACACCTTTGGCAACCCGACCCTGGGAAGGGTCGTGCATGTTAGGGTAAAATATAGCTCCTTAGATAATGAGGTTAGTGAAGGACCTTAGAAACCCTCTGGGCTTGTGCAAGTATGGTATAGCTGGCACCTAGGGCACGTCATAGTGCTGACAGTAGGGTGAAACCCTGGATAAGGAATTATGAGGGAGCATAAAGGGTTATGGATGATCTTGAGCAATCAAATGTTCGAACCTAGGCTTCACCCATGTAGGGCATGCTTTTGAGGTTGATCCTTCATGAAGAAAGGACCTCTAATGGTGAGGTTGGATGTAGGGTTAGCCCTAGAGAGAGTACGAAAACCAGCAAGAAGGTTGGAAGCCTAAAACCCTAAACAATGGATGATAGTGGTTGCTTCATGATCGATCCCTAAAAGTTGATGATATCTTGGTTGCCTTTAGAGGGACCAAACCCTAGAAATAGAAGATGAGGCATCTAGTGCATGTGTGCCTACGGTGTATGTATTTACCTTCTGAGGTAGGAAAAAGAGTTCCTTTGACCTAGGAAGGTTTAGTAGCAGGTTAGGAGGCCTTATACCTTGTGAGTTGTCCTTAAGGAGGACCCAACCCTAAGTGTTTCTCAAGTTGAAGGATGACAGGAAGTGCACGAGATGCCTTTTTCCAGCTTGATTCATGGTCCAGAAATAGAGCGTGCAGTTGGACACCTAAAAGTGAACCTAGGGTTCCTAGGCCTAAGAGGGGAAGTGGTATACCTAATGCTCATGATGAGAGTTAAGTTTCTATAGTTTCGAGCATGGTACGCCTCATGAATAAAGGAAAAGGGAAGTCCCTTAAGTTTAAGGTATGTGTAATAATCCCCTCATAGCTAGGTTGATGATGAAGGAAGGTATGATCTTGATCCATCATTGAGGAAAGAGGACAAGTATGACCTAGTATGGATCAGTAGGTGATTTGTTTATGCCTTAATGTCTTGCTAGGGTTAAGTAGGCTCATGTGGATGTAAACCCTAGACCTAAGAGCTTTTGTGACCTTGCTGTCAAGAGATAGATTTCTTCCCATCCTGGGAGAGAGACACCTTTGGTAGGGTGTATATCAGTGTTGGTTAGTTTAAGGTAACCTAAAGAGGTCTCTTAGGATATTGAGAAGCTAAGTGAAAAGTACATGGTATGAGAATGAACCCGTAGGCCCATAGATATCCATCTTTAAGTGCATGCAGATGTGTTACCATGGAGGTAACCGGTATAGGGCTTGACCAAGGTAGGCAGGTTGCCATGATCTCAATGAAAGGATGAAGGTCAGCCCATGAATGTAGAAAGAGAGATGATGAAGACTTGGGTAAGGTTCTAAGTGAACATGTACTATGATGGGGAAACCTAAGTCTATCCTAGGGTCAGTTAGGGATAAGACTGATGAAAATAGGAGTTGTCTAATTCCCCAAATGCACATGACCATAGGGTCGGGAGGTAACAGCTATCATTGTCTGAGGGCCATGGGTTAGGAGATTGATCACCTTCATAAAATCATGGGACCCAAAGGGCAGATGAGTAGGGCACTCTCTTGATGCATGAGGGAAGAGGGATGACCCCAAAAGAGTCGGTACCCTATAGGCCTAGAGGAAAGGACCAATGATATAAACCTCGGTAGGTTCAAAACTAGTTTGATATCATGATGTTTGTGATGAAGAGACATATGTGGCACGTTGCAACTTAGATCTAAAGGTGTATTGGCAAGGTGGGATGTACCATCTCTACTCTTGGAACAGGAAGAACTCTGTATTTGGACTGCAACCAAATGCTTATTTCCTCTTGTTATGGGGGTGAGAGATAGGACATTAAGTATGCCATACATCAAGGATAAGAGATGAGGTAGGTTGGAATGTTGCCATGAGAAATAGGGATAGAGAAGATATCTACCCTGGTAAAGTGAATGATACATGGATGGTTTGTAAACACTAAGAGGAATGAGGTAGTTCCCTTATGAGGATGTTTTTATCATGAGCTATGTGGAACTTATAAGTTATACCAGGTTGAGTTTGACCACCATGATGATGGAATCAGAGAGTGTTCTTATGAAGATGAACATATAGTTTAAAGTGACATGATAAGCAAAATACATGGAAGTGTATGTCATCCATGTTACCTAATACCTAAGGATATGAAGTGGTAATGGATGCTCTGGTCAAGATACATCTGACTTGTTTGACTAGAATCTAGAAGGGATTGTTTGGCTAACCTTAAGTTTGGAAAGGAGAGGTGTTTGGATAACACTCAGATGTAATGAGATCTGTTGGACAAGTTGATGGTTGCTTGGATTAGCCGGTCTAGACCTTGATGCTATGAAAGGAGAGTTGTAGAACCTCAAGTGCACTCTTCGGATAGGAAGGTGAGGAAACCCCGATGAGAGTGGTCTGAGGAATCGATCTGGAGGAATCATGGAAAATAGGAAATCATGATTGAAGATCACCATATACCGTGGTACTACCAAGATAGTAAGTGATAGTAGTACTTGAGATTCTTATAATGAGGCTGCATGTGATATGTTGCCATGCATGATTGAAGGTGAATGATGAGCACATGTAACCTAGTGCATTGATATAGAGGATAAAGAGTTCCCAAGAGAGAAAGAGAGTTCATCACTATGGATGTTGTAAGTCTCCCCTGAATCAGGGAAGGTCGAGATGCAATATGGGTTATGGTAGTTCGCCTTACCTAGATGACATGAGAAAGAAAGAGTTCTGTCAAGGGGCAGATCTGGTTGAACTACCCATGAGAGAGAGATGGTTCAACTATGAAGTGAGTTCAAAGGTACTCGAGTTTAACCTAAAGGTTCACTTCCAAAAGATGGAAGTAGGTGCATGAAGGACTCGATGTTAGTACAGTTTGTCACCCCTAACTAATGGTTAGTATGATCCAGACTAAAGGGTCTGATGAGAGCATATGTGCACGTTCAAGGTGATAGCCAGAGACAGTTCTTGTCCTAAGAAAGATGTGATGATGACCACCATAGCCGATATCGAGTTTTATAAGAAGCTCTGTAAGGGAGGTTGTGTCGGTCGCCACTTCAGTAAGGTGATGTTGGTGAAAGAACCATATGATGGTTAGAAAAGGGACCACCGTGCGTGTAGATAAAGTCACTTTGATCATGCAATGGCTGAAAGGAGACTAGAGACGACAAGAGTCATGAGCAGATGCAAAGTAGACTAACATGCAGTGCACTGTGGGAGAATATAATGTGAGAATCTGACCCCTCTGAGCTGCAGTCGAGGAAGTTGAGTCCCCGATACCTGGGTCCATTAGTGATGGATGGGTGGAGATGGTTAGGTTTTGACCCTAACCCTCAGGATAGAGTTATGTGAGATGTTTTACATGTGTCCAATTTAGAGCACTATGTGAGGTATCCCGACCATGTGCGGAACAATGAACCTAATGAGCCCCAAGGGAGGCTGAAATGGCCTGAGTCACCTGTTTCGTTTATAGACGCCAGGATGAAAGAACTCAGAGGAAAGAATATGTGATGATAAAGGTTCTTTGGATGCGCCATGGGTACGGTAAAGCTACATAGGGGCCAATGATGGACATGAAAAAGTCTTATCCTGAATTGTTTGTTTGCTTGTTTGAATTTTGAGGACAAAATTCCTATAAGAGGGGAAGGATGTTACAACCCCAATTTTTGGGATCAATTGGTGAGAAATACAATTTCTCATATTAAAGATAATTGAACAAATAATGATATGATTTGTTTTGAGTAAATGGATTCCTTCACAATAGCCTTGATTGCTTGCTTTGTGGGCTGTATTGGCTATTGGGCCCAATAACAAGAAATAACAAGAAAATTCAATTAGTAAATGAGTAATTGAATATTTGAGAAAAGAAAAAGATGGAAACCTCTAGAGGGCATATCCAAAGAGGGATTTCGTGCCTCTTGGATTCCTTGGGTTCCAAGGAGTCTAAAGTTGCAAAGAAAAGAAATAAGAAAAAGAAAAGATTAATTATGTATTTCTTTATTAAGAAAGAAATTGAAAACAATGAGAAAATGTGGAAAATAAGTGAAAAAGAGGTATAATTGAGTTTTCTTGGTGGAATTTCGTATTCTAAAGATTTCTAATGATAAAAGGAATACCAATAAGGAAAATAAAAGAGAAATAAAGAGAAATTCTCAAAAAGAGATATTTTAATGAGAAATAAACAAGATAATGTGAAATAATGCCTAAAGATGCGTCTAGAAGGATAATAAGTATCCAATAAAGAGAATTTCGAAATAATAGAGTATCTTGGGATCCAAGGAGTCCCAATGAAGAAAAAGGAAAGAGAAAATACCAACAATAAAACATGAGAAGATAATATGATGTATAATTAATGAATTTCATAAATTTGTTTAGAAGTGGTATTTTCTACTAAAGGAAAATAGAAATTTGTGGCCAAAGAATAAAAAGGGAAAGTACAAAGAAAATGGAAGAGGGATTTCAGATTTCTAATAACCAAATAATTGAGGAAATTCAAAGAACAAAGGAGAGAGAGAATATTGCTTCTCTTTAAAAGATTTGACTTCCTAATTGGAGAGGGATTGTTGGACTCGTGGATAACCCACCTAGGGCTTCGTACCCTCCTCTATAAAAGGTTAGGACCCCTGGGTCGAGCTCGAGGAAATCCATGCATCCGTTCCTCTCTCATCTCCCTCTTCTACTACATATTCTTTGCTATAAACCCTAGGTAGAGGAGCAACGTGGCCATGGCACCACAAAGAACTTGTAACTGTTTCTAATGAATGGAGAGTACACCCACGACGACGCTGGGGAGTTTGTCCATCATCCCCTTGCCCGCGCCTTCACGCGGAACCAGTAGGAAGCCTGCAGCATGGCTGCAAAGTTGAGAGTTTAAGGCCGCACGTCTGGCCATCCTGGCCATGGAGCATAGCCAGGAGAGCTGCGGAGGGGGCTGCCGGAGAGGACGACCTTGTTCTGGGTGGCCGCCGCGGTCCAGAAGAGGAAGACGAAGCCACGCTACCCGCAGCTAGGGCAACGCAGCGGACCTGCGCGAGGAGGAAGATGAAGGAGGCCCGTTGGACGATATTGCCCCTCTACGGGCTGAAGATTCAATTACTTAACCGAGGGTAAAATGGTCTTTGCGTTATATTTCCCAAAAGCGATCCGCGTTACATAGCTATGCTGACGTGTCAACATGCTATTGGCCAAGTAAGTGTTTTTCTTGCAAAATTCGTAACTTAAGATTCGTAGTTCCGATGACAAAAAGTTATATATGAAAGTTGATCCTCAGAACGAGAGAAATCCAAATAAATTATGTTTGAAGTCTGATTCTAATTGCAATCCGAAAATTAATGGAAGTAATCATCTTTAATACTTTAAAGATTAAGGAACCCTAATCTGATATGATTAATGTGTATAATAGGGTTTAATGGATCTTAAGAGTTGATATTAATCTGTTAAATGTAAAAAGGGACGTTGAGTTCAAAAAGGAAGAACTTTGTGCATGATTAGTCTAATTTAGAGTTTATATGCTTGAAATTAGGAAAAGGACATAAAGTTATCATATTTAATGATTTAACTAAGGAAAAACCCTTAGATTTGATGATAGATGGATAATTCAAGCTGATATTAACCTGTTGTTTTAAAAGTGAAAATAAGATCTAAAAAGATAATCTCTTTATATAATTGGTTTAATTTAGGGTTTTGTGCATGATTATGCATTAACGAGCTTGAAAACCCTAATTTAGGTGAATATGACTTTTAAATGTTTTAATTGTTCAAATCTATAATTAAATAGGGATATGATGATCCTAAGACAATTTTGGGTATAAAAGACTATTAAATGAATAGTTTGAGCAATTAGGGTTTATATAAATGGAAAAGAGTACTATTAGGGTTTGTTAACCTAAAAGAGGTAAAATTCGAGAAATTGATCTAAGAAACCCTAATGAGTATTAATGAATACTTAATGCGGATTAGATCACCTAGAAAGTGAATCCAAGTCAATAAAGTAGATTATTGATAAAGTGTGTAATAAATAGAGTACATATTTATTTCAGGAACTATGTGATGATTGAATTACTTGCTTGGATCTGTTGATTGACTTGATTGTATACACATGAAGTATATGTTGAATAATCTGCATGACTCGCCAAGTCAGGTATGTGGTTACGCTTATGAATACCCGAGTTAGTTTTCCGATGGATTCCCAGATGTTTAATCGCATGGAATGCAACTAAAGTATTGTATGTTTATTTATTTCAGGCAACTATAAAGTGACTATGATTATCACTATAAATGAGTATATATAACTGGCTAGATCCGGGTCCACCTCTGTTACTTTGAAAAGGCTAAAAAGGGGGTAATCCTAGAGCAAGGTCTAGGTTACTGAGAGTTAGAAATTGGGCTACCTATGTGTAGTGCCATGCGACTCGTTAGCCTGCCATGAGTTAAGGAGTGGGCTACTTACGAGTAGTTCCATGTGACTCAACCCTAGAAACTGGTTCACCTATAGGGGGAACCATGAGGGGTTTAATGGGGATCTACAATAAGGAAGGTAGGATCCAGGTCCACTGCAGGAATAGCACAGAGGATAGGGTACTCGTGGATCGCGGATGTTATATTTAAAATGTAATCTTGATTGATTAATGATTAATTGAATGATTACATGGTTATCATAGTTGCAAGATTATTGTTTCCCCCACATACCAGCTTCGGCTGACCGACGTTTTGTTTTTTCAGCGTTTTAGGTACAATGAAAAGAACAAATAGTAAATCGTCACATTGTGAAATACATGAAGAAAAATACAAGGAGGATTAGTTAGTGTAGAATCATTATGTGGATAGAAGTTAGAAATCCAAAATTTCAAAAGGTATGCAAAGTTTATTTTCTTATAGCTTTTCAGTTTAGTATGTTAAAATTTGATAATTATTCTTGGTTAATTGTCGAACCTTTGATCCGGAAGTCATGGGTGCGGCTTCGACCTCTCAGTCTCCTTTAATTGGGGGTTATCGGGAGGTGGGGTCGTAACATGTGCTTTTTGACAATAACTTGATCGGTCGAGTTTGTCCTGATAGAAACTTGACTGACCAACACCAATGGGTGTTGCCAACAATTATTGTCAGTCAAGTTTTTCCTGTCATTAACTTGACCGGAAGCACTGTGCAAAGAATACACAATTGGCTTATTAAATGAGAATTTCCCTCTCAACTAGATTTTCTTAACCAATAGCCTTTTTCTTTTGCACTCCCTTGGAACCTTTTTATGCATATTTCCATGCTTCAAATTGCCTGTCTTTCATACAACTCTATCTTTCTAATTGCTATAATTTGATATCCCAATAGTGGTATTCCTATATCTTGCAATTACTTGTCTTGAGTTGTTATGCATGTTTTGATGATGATCTCTTTGGATCTCTTAGTTGTGTCTTAAATTTCTTCTATTATGCTCAAACTTGCTACATCTATATGGTTGTATATCTTGACTTGATGCAGACCTTGAGGTTCTTAGTGTTATTCATCTTTTTGATAATGTTGTATATATGCTAGTGAGTAATATCCATTCATGCTTCTTGACTTTCTCATTCCTTTGTATGGATATTTCTCTACATCTACTCATGCTTTCTCTTTAACTTGTGCATCTTTTTCTATGATCTAGATCCTACTAGTATTCCTAATTTGCGTTATCATCTACTAGTAGTTCATATACATGTAGTTCTATCCTTTCTTTTCTTTTCATCAAGTGGTATTCTACTATATTTTATGCTCGTATCTAGTTTCATACTTGCTTAAGCTTGTTCCTTGAATTGCATATTTACTATCTTTAGTTCTTTGCATAACATTGTGATACAGGATATATAGACCTACATTGTATGTAGAAATTGGAGCATCCTTGAAATTTATGCAGATTTTGCTCCATTGTCAAATTTTGATACAAGACTAGTGTTTTTTAATGCAAAAATGGCATTCTAAGCAAGACTCATCACTTTTCCATGAGACCTAATGCTTTTTGTGTGAATTCTATCATCTTGAGGGTCAAAATTGCGATTCATTATTTTTTGTAGCACTTTATCTTGTTTTGATCTTTGCTAGAATTACATTATAGGTTGTTCAAATGCATGCCTTCATCTGATTTATATACTATGCTTGGACCAACCCCTAATATTTCTCTTCTACTATCCCTTATAACATTTTATATCTCCTTTTTTTCAACAAGTGGTGTTTCCTATCTCTTCATATCCCCAATTTTTTAAATGAAAAAGGGGGAGAAGTATGACTTCATGTCTTCTTTTGTAAGATAGGAAGAGAAAGCATGTCTTACATAAATGTTAAGGCATATCTGGCATGAAGAGTGAGAAGCATGTCTATGAAAATGGGAGAAGGTAAAGGGGAGGAGTAGGATGCATAGTATTATATAAATGTTATGAAAGCTAACAATGCAGGAGAAATTGCATCAATTGAGAGGGGAGAATGAGAACTCCAATAGCATCAATTGAGGGGGAGCATATGAACTCCATTATATTAAAACCCCTAGGTTTCTTCAAAGTATGACTTTACTTAAATGCTTTTGATACATTTACAAAATGGTTTGTCATCTTCAAAAAGGGGGAGAATGTTGACTCTAGGTCTAAATTGACCAAACCCTTAATTTGATGATGAATACACCATTTCAATTATTTGTGTCTAATACTTCTTTTGAGTGATTTCAGATTAGGTATAGACACACTACAAAGGCCCTAACTTGCACATCTCAAATTGGAGAAAATACAAGTCAAAATCAATGCAAGTGCACTT
This sequence comes from Alisma plantago-aquatica, assembly GCA_963693085.1. Taxonomy (NCBI): domain Eukaryota; kingdom Viridiplantae; phylum Streptophyta; class Magnoliopsida; order Alismatales; family Alismataceae; genus Alisma; species Alisma plantago-aquatica. Next base: position 581,959,562 of record OY856413.1, read on the forward strand.
TTGTGGAGTATGATATAAATCCATTAGAATAATGTTGTAAATCACTTGTAATAATTATATGACTTGTAATGAATTGTAGAAACAATTAGGAGCATTTCAATTGAATATTTAAGCACTTAAATGATATTTTACAAAATTCATTATAGGTTGTTTGTCGGTCGAGTTACAAACTTGACCGATCCCTTACTGGATCTTGAGAATGTCATGGTTCAGTCAAGTTGCACACTTACAAACTCGACCGATCAGTGCACTATGCAAAAATGATTTAAGTGATCGATCTTGTTTCATCCTGAATAAACTCAACTGATTGGTCAAATCTTCTTTGTTCATAAAGTGTTGTTCATATAGTGCAATCGGTCGAGTTACCTGTATTGAAACTCGACCCATCGCACTATAAGGAAAAGTGCAGAAAAGTGTTTCTATCCATTGGAATGTTGAAAAACTCAAAAAAATATCCGTTGCAACATTCCAAATGGCTAGTATTCATCCTTAAGTGTTTCCAAAGGCTTCTAGGAATCCTCAACTATAAATAGGAGCCTTTGGGCTTCATCCCATGATTATCCAAGCACTATGAAGGTCCCTATTCTATAGTTGATTACATGCTACAACCTTCTCTCTATGTCTAAGCTTAATCACTTGCATCATCCATTAGATTGGGTTGGATATTTATAAGAGAGATAGTCCTAAATGTATATCTTATGAGGGTCACACTTCTACCACCTTCCAATCTCTCATTCAACCTTGAAGATGAAGGTTCTCTCTCTTGGATAAGAGAGGTGAAGAAGAGCAAGGGAAGGAGTCTGTTGGAGAAGAATAAGGCCAAAGACATGGAGCAAGAGTGGGTAAGCCCTCAGTGAAGGCAGAAGACCCCCTGCTCAAGTGAGTAAGTCCTTTGTGAAAGCTTCTCCTTGGTGAAGATGAAGTCAAAGGCTAAAAATCCAAGAAGAGTGGGTAATTCCTTCAAGGTCTAAGACTTGTGCAAGAGTGGGTAAGTATTTGGTGAAGGCAGAAGATTCCTTACAAAGTGGGTAAGTCCTTGGGTAGGTTGAAGACTCTTGGCTTGGATAGGTAAGTCCTTTGGAAGGTCATGTATTGTATGTCTTATAATGAATATAAGAGTGCAATGGATAAGAAATCATAGAGGTTGACCTCTATAGGTAGTGGAATGGCATACTTCTAGCTTGAAGTATGGAACCACTGTACATGGCTTGTCAATTGGTTCATGTTCAATCTCTCTCATCCTTTCTATGTATGTTTTAGCTGCACTCAAATTCTCATGTTATCAACCTTATCTTGTGATATATATTAAAGGTCTAATGGATTTCATTTAAGTTTATTCAGTTCTATTCACCCCCCCTTCCATAGCACAAAATCACCCATCCTAGGATCCAATAGGTATGAAAACCAATGGTTCTAAGAACCTATCATACAATGGTATATACTTAGGTTTCTAAGCCAGTTTCTTCTTTTCACATGAATCGATGGTCATACTTTTGTGACAACCGATGGTGTTATCCTCATGACAACCGATAGTGGTGACGAATGGTCACACATTAGGTTAAGTGTTAGGTTCTTTTAGATGTTTAATGGTCAATGGTTTAAGTACCTAAAAGTTGGCATAATTGATGGTGACATTAGCTCAACATCCGATGGTGATAGATGATGGTAGTGTTGATCCTATCAACCGATGGTGACATCTAATGGTGTCAATTAGTGGTGACAACTAATGGTGTCAATTGGTGGTGTCAACCAATGTTGTCAATCTATGGTGACAACCAATGGTGTCAAGAAATGGTGTAACTAGGTATCATGAGTTGATTCTATCAAGCCCCAAACAAACAATTTCTTTGAGTATATAATTCAAGCGTCAGACCTACACTTTGATCAATAGTTTTTAATTATGAACTTGATCTAATGGTTGGGATTGAATGCTTCAACATCCAATGGTTTGAATTGAATCCTATAGTATAATATATGAGTTCTAATAATGTGAATCCAATGATTTCCCCTATGTAATCAACTTTAGGAGCTTGTTTTTTGACAAATGGATTGTTTGCTTTAAATGTATAAGTGATGGTGGGGTTTATCCCCACAACTGATGGTACCCTTTATGTTATTAAACAAGGGATATTTAGGGATATATGGTGACTGTTTATAGGACACAATTCAATGGATATATAGGTGGTTTGTTCAAGGTGTTTACTTATGTAAACAACCAATGGTTTTACCTTCTCAACAATCCAATGGTACTACATTGATGTTGTGGTATATTAGTATGGTTTGAATGATGTTGAAACCAATAGAGCTTTGCACTTATTAATGTAAGTCTTACCTTTTCCTCATATGAAAAAAATTGATAATCATCATAATGAGTTAATGGGTAACCCTAATGAAGTGTATCTTGTTACATCTAACCCTAATATAATGAATTGATGATGATTGATCATGAATAACCCCACTTGAATGATTAATATAGTCATAGAGTAATATCTTATTGTGGTTTATCCCTAGTATACTATAACATGATGGTTAGACCTTGAGTTATGTGTAGATGCATACTTGAGGATGGTATAGAATGCTAAGGTGATGCTTTACCTTATGCATCCATGATCTAATGGGGATGCTGATTCAACCCTATTTTAGGGCTTCATCTTGTGGCATTGTGCATTTCAATCACATATATACCTATTAGATTACATGTTATTTCCTTTAATATGCATATTTGTGTAAAATGCACTTATGAACATTATTTACATGTTTTTAGGTACTTGGACCACACTTGGATGGACGAGAGAGATGGAGGGGCCCAAAGAAGGCCCCAGAGCTCCCCCAACCTACCCCAAGTGGCCAAGAGTCAAGCTTAAGCAAAGAAGTCCATGGATAACAAAGTTTGAAGCTCAAAGTGCAAGCAAAGCCCCCAACACGACCGTGGTAACACAAAACAGTTATGATGTAAATGAAGAAATCATAGGAAAAATCTCAATTTTGAAGCAGCTGCAGAGCATACTCTACCACGGCCATGCCACACAGCACGACCGTGCTGCGACCACCCACCATGGTTGTGCCACACATCATGACCGTGCTACCATCTCCCACCACAATCATGCCATGCAAGACGACCGTGCTACTAGATCCCACCACGGCCGTGCTTCGCATCACGGCTGTGCTACCTTCAACCCACCACGACCATGGACCACCACGACCGTGGTGACCACCACAGCCGTGGTGACCACCACAGCCGTGGTGACCACCACGGTCGTGGCCGTTTCAGCCCAAAATCGACCAAAACCATGTAACTTGGCCTATTTTAATTCCCACGACCATGCCCATACACCACGGCCATGGTCTACCTTACCCACCACGGCCGTGCTATTCACAAAATCCACCCATTTTTCCATTGCTTTCCCCATTTTACCCCTAACTTAACCCTAGACCCCCTAGACACCTATATATACCTAGGTGGCAGCTGGGGAACGAGGCTAGATACCTTCCACCACCCCCTAGCTCCCCAAATCTCCATCCACTACATTCCACTCCATTTCCACCTCCATTCCACTCCATTTCTCCATTTCCACCACCAAAACACTAGTTTATACTAGTTCCTACCCATAATCCCCTTCATTTCACACCCTTGCATCTTGGAGGAGGGAGGAGGACGCCCTACAGCTGCTGGAGAGGAGGACTTCTTCATCTACACTGAGCTCCATGACTTCTTCTACCTCTTTCTTCTCTCATTTTATATTTTCCATTTCTATGAGTAGCTAGGCCCCTGTGGATGGGCTGTTTGGGGGAAATTATGTTACTTTGATACCACATTGGGGGAAAATGACATGTAAACATTGTAATTCCATTTGTTAATGATTATATTCTATTTGCATCTCATTCTCCATGGATTTCTTGTTGGTTTGTGTGTGTAATCACCTAGGAATTTAGGCAAATTGCTTATAAGTGTGATTTTTGGGATTTGCCCCTAGGTCCAATTCTTGGATCCCTAGGTTGCCTCCCATCTTCCTACATCTTAATCAATCTCCCTAAACCTAAGTGAGAGATCTAAGTACCAAGATTAGGTAATTATAGTGCAATTAGCATGGAGCCTTCTCAAGGCTAGAATGTGGGGGAATTGGGGTCCAAAACCCTAATCTCACCTCCCCATTACTACCCTCAGCCCCTAATTTCCCTAGGAATGTCTAATATAAAAACCTAGACTTGATTAGACTCTAATTGAATTGAACCTAACCCCTAACCCAATTGAGCCTCGTAAGGGTAGTAGGGGGTGTTAAGGTATAGTTCCCCTATACACAACCTAGCATATCCATGGCTAGTTAGTAGCTTAGGTTAATTCATTAGACTCTAACTTGTTGTTTGGTTTGGATAATCTAAATAGAATAATAATGTTCATATGTCACCCCCCAACTTAAATGATAAGTTCATATCCCTAAACAACCCACACATCTCTTTACTTCTTGAAACCCTAGTTTTGTGCTTGCTTAGCTTAATTAGTTCTTTCCTTGCTTAGTTAGATTCTTGCTTTGCTCTTGTCTTGTTCATGCTAGTGTATCTCTTTAATTTCTCTTTTACTTATCTCTTTCTTACCTTAGTGTAATTTTCCTTTTCATACCTAGCTTGGTCCTTTCTTTCCTTCTTAGTCTTAATCTAGTCTAGGGTTAACATAGATTTCATTCTCGCCTTTAATTGCTTGCTTGTTCATAATAGTTTAACAATAAAATCACCTTTAAACCATTAACCCTAGTCTTCGTAGTAGGAACCCAGTAAAACTAACCTAGCTCTAGCGCCCCCTCTTTTCCCTGTGGATCGACCCTGTACTTGCCACCTTCCTATACTACGACACGACCCCGTGCGCTTGTGGGTGTAGTGTTTTAGTAGACATAGGTGTGTTAGTTTAGGTTTATAAATTTCAAAAGAAAATTCCCATCATGTGTGTTCTGACCTCGTGGGGTGCATCTAGTTAGGTCAAATTGGCTAGTCTGTTGCACCTCTAGCGGAATCGCACCAAGCTTTCTGGCATTGTTGTCGGGGATTAAAGGCGCTTAGCCTAGCTAGTTAGTTTTGCTTTGACTTTTCCTACTGCCCTCATCATTGTTATTCTTTATTCATTACTCTTTCCATTCTTTGTGTGTATTAGTTTTCTAACTTGGTTTATTTTGTTTGGTTGTGCCTTGTGCATGTGACAAGCCACTCAGAGAAGACAAGATGGAAGGCCAAAATGCACAAACCCATCCATTTCCTCCACCACCCTACCTCCAAGGCTATCCTAAGCCTTACACACCTCCACCACCTCCATTGCCGCAAACTTCCCACCACTTCACTTTCCAACCTCAATTCCCTCCTCCACTACCCTACCTCCAAGGAAATCCTAAGCCTTTCACACTACCACCACCTACATTGCCACAACCCTCCTACCAATTCACCTTCCAACCTCAATGCCCTCCTCCACCTAAAGTCCAACGTCCATCAACACTGATGCCACCACCACAACTATCACATGCTCCCCTACTCCCCATGAGCAAATGGATATGATTGAGACCCATCTCTTTGGTGCCTATGAAGACCTGTTCCTCAAGAGAGAGAAAACATATGGCATGAGATTTCTGAGGGTCTTAAAGCTTATTAAGATATATGATGATGATCTCCAAGGAAAGAGAATTGCTAAAAAAGACTTACGAAGCTCGCATGAACCTTGGAAGGAAGATCAATCAAGGAAAGAATTTGAGAGGATTGCTTATGATGGGGGTGTAAACATTTTGTTTTTGGACCATGGTTGATGGTGAAAGAACAAAAAGCCTAGCTGAAGGCATGAAACTTAGCGCTCGTGGGAGGCAACCCACATAGGTTTGGGAAATTTTGACCCAACCTTCACTTTTTGATACAATTGCTTTGTTTTTACACTTTCCAAGAAAACACACACACACACACTTGTGTTTAATAGTTTTTGTCTAGTTTTAAGATGTGCAGGTGGTAACAGGGTGAAATGAAGGAAATTTGAGTACAATTGAGAGAAGGATTCAAAGAAATATCACTTTGGGTCAAGTTTTTGAGTGTTTGATGTTCCTCATTTTGAGAGTAGCAGCTAGAGGAACCACCACGGCCGTGGCACATCAATACGACCGTGGTCATTTGCATGAAAAACACACCAAGTCCCTGGATTTAGAAGCAAAATTGAGAAAATCTGCCAAAGGACTACAGTATGGCCGTGCCAGGCAGCACGACCGTGCAACTTGAAGCCACCACGATCATGCTACACAGCAAAGCCATGCTACAGACCAATTTCAACCACTGAAGGTCGATTAGTGTGGAAGCTAATACGCATATCCTCCACCATAGGGAGGAACACCGCCAGAGCCTCGAGAGAGCCATGATCATCTACCATATCATCCTAAACTCTAGGATCATGTTGAGGACATCATGATTCAAAAGTTTGGGGTGGTAGGGCAGGTATGCCCTAGTTTCACTTTACATTTCACCTGCTACATCCACTTTTGTTTTCTTGTTTTTGCTATCTATCTTAGTCATCTTTACTGCTTTGCATACTTGCATGTCATATAGTTTACTTTCTTGCAATTTTTGCATAATTTTCAAAAAAAAAATTGCTCTTCTTGCCATGCATTGCATATCATGCAAATTTTTGGTAATTCTTGCATGTTATAGCTAGTAATTGCTTGTTTACTACTTTAAGTTCAATAATATAGGTTTAGATGTGATTGGAGGCAACTTGGCACCATTTTGGTCAATTTTGCCCAAATTTGAGATTTCTTGTCTAAAAAGTGTGTTTTGACCCAAAATCTACTGTTTTGAGTAAAAATGACGACCTTTGACTAGTGCAAGTGAAATGTCATGCTTTATTGCTAAGTGGTATCAATGTTTGAATTTTTACATGTGCATCACCTCTCTCATGATTGTGATAGATTTGGCTGAATTGTGAACTTGAGCAAGCTTTAAATGCTTAGTGTTTGTGGAATCACTTGTTTGATATATCAATTTCATCTTGTTCATTCATGTGGTGTGATATCTAGGATGAAGTATTGCATTAAATTTCATGCAGGATGTCTTATATGGAAAATCATACCAATGAACCCTCTTTGACCCGACTCTTCTTCCACCATCTTCATACCCCTCCACCTCATAAAAAGATTCCCTAGTGCACATAATCAGCCTTGGCAACCTCCAAAAGTTTGGAGTGGCCAAATCTCTACCTCCCCACTTCACTCTATCCACCATATGCCCTATCTACACAAGGGTAAGAAAAAAAGAAAGAAAAAGAAAAGAAAAAATGAAATAAAAGGATGCTCCTGTTTAAGAGCATTTAAATAAAGAAAAGATGAGTGTGTAAAAACACTCCAAAAATCTTACCGCAACCCTTTCTTCCACTTTCATACCTATTGAGTTAGGAATCATCAAACCTAGCTCATTTTGCCTTTTTTCGTAGCCATGTGGGTCTTTTGGTGTGATTTGAAACATAAGATTGAATGCATAAATCTGAAACAATACTCCTAGTCATCCTTGATTAACACCATCATGAAACAGTTTACTCAGAACTTTATGGAAGAAATATGGATAACTTGTGTATTCTATGTACTATATTTGAAGTTCATATGCTTTGTGCTCTTTTCATGATTGGATTTTGAAAGCATGAGAGGAGAGAGGTGGAATGCATGTACTTAGTCATCTTTGATACCATTCAGCAATAATCATCTTTTACATTGCATATGTCATTTCTTATTTGTGGAAGATTTGTAGAGAGTTTGAGTTGGAGCATACTTGAGGACAAGTATGTTTCAAGTTTGGGGTGGTGATTCAACCCTATTTTAGGGCTTCATCTTGTGGAATTTTGCATTTCAATCACATATATACCTATTAGATTACATGTTATTTCCCTTAATATGCATATTTGTGTAAAATGAACTTATGGACATTATTTGCATGTTTGTTAGGTACTTGGACCACACTTGGATGGATGAGAGAGATGGAGGGGCCCAAAGAAGGCCCCAGAGCTCCCCCAACCTACCCTAGTGGCAAAGAGTCAAGATTAAGCAAAGAAGTCCATGGATAACGAAGTTTGAAGCTTAAAGTGCATGCAAAGCCCCCAGCACGGTCGTGGTAACATAGAACGGTCGTGCTGCAAATGAAGAAATCATAAGAAAAATCTCAATTTTGAAGCAGCTACAGAGCATACTCTACCACGGCCATGCCACACAGCACGACTGTGTTGCGACCACCCACCATGGCCGTGACATGCAGCATGGCTGTGCTACCATCTCCCACCTTAACTGTGCCACGCAGCACGACCATGCTACCAGATCCCACCATGGCTGTGCTACGCAGCACAGCCGTGCTACCCTCAACCCACCATGGCCGTGGCCATTTCATCCCAAAATAGACCAAAACCCTATAACTTTGCCTATTTTAATTCCCACGACTATGCCCATACACCACGGCTATGGTCTACCCTACCCACCACGGCCGTTCTACTCACAAAATCCACCCATTTTCCACTGCTTTCCCCATTTTACCCCTAACTTAACCCTAGACCCCCTAGACACCTATATATACCTAGGTGGCGGTTGGGGCACGAGGCTAGCTACCTTCCATCACCTACTAGCTCCCCAAATATCCATCCACTACATTCCACTCCATTTCCACCTCCATTCCTCTCCATTTCACCATTTCCACCACCAAAACACTAGTTTATACTAGTTCCTACACATAATCCCCTTCATTTCACACCCTTGCACCTTGGAGGAGGGAGGAGGACGTCCTACAACTGTTGGAGAGGAGGACTTCTTCATCTACACCAAGCTCCATGACTTCTTCTACCTCTTTCTTCTCTTTTTTTGTATTTTCCATTTCTATGAGTAGTCAGGCCCCTATGGGTGGGCTGTTTGGGGGAAATTATGTTACTTTGATACCATGTTGGGGGGAAATGACATGTAAACGTTATAATTCCAATTTTTAATGATTATATTATATTTGCATCTCATTCTCCATGGATTGCTTGTTGGTTTGTGTGTGGAATCACCTAGGAATTTAGGCAAATTGCTTATATGTGTGAATTTTGGGATTTGCCCCTAGGTCCAATTCTTGGATCCCTAGGTTGCCTCCCATCTTCCTACATCTTAATCAATCTCCCTAAACCTAAGTGAGAGATCTAAGTTGCTAGATTAGGTAATTCTAGTGCAATTAGCATGGAGCCTTCTCAAGGCTAGAATGTGGGGGAATTGGGGTCCAAAACCCTAATCTCACCTTCCCATTACTACCCTCGGCCCCTGATTGCCCTAGGAATGCCTAATTTAGAAACCTAGACTTGATTAGACTCTAATTGAATTGAACCTAACCCCTAACCCAATTGAGCCTCGTAAGGGTAGTAGGGGGTGTTAGGGACTAGTTCCCCTATACACAACCTAGCATATTCATGGCCAGTTAGTAGCTTAGGTTAATTCATTAGACTCTAACTTGTTGTTTGGTTTGGATAATATAAATGGAATAATAATGTTCATATGTCACCCCCAAGTTAAGCGATAAGTTCATATCCCTAAACAACCCACACATCTCTTTACTACTTGAAACCCTAGTTTTGTGCTTGCTTAGCTTAATTAGTTCTTTCCTTGCTTAGTTAGCTTCTTGCTTTGATCTTGTCTTGTTCATGCTAGTGTATCTCTTTAATTTCTCTTTTACTTCTCTCTTTCTTGCCTTAGTGTAATTTTCCTTTTCATACCTAGCTTAGTCCTTTCTTTCCTGCTTAGTCTTAATCTAGTCTAGGGTTAACATAGATTTCATTCTCGCCTTTAATTGCTTGCTTGTTCATAATAGTTTAATAATCAAATCACCTTTAAACTCTTAACCCTAGTCTCCAAAGTAGGAACCCAGTAAAACTAACCTAGCTCTAGTGCCCCCTCTTTTCCCTGTGGATCGACCCTGTACTTGCCACCTTCCTATACTACGACACGACCCCGTGCGCTTGCAGGTGTACTGTTTTAGTAGACGTAGGTGTGTTAGTTTAGGTTTATAAATTTTGAAAGCAAATTCCCATCATGTGTGTTCCAACCTCGTGGGGCGCATCTAGTCAGGTCAAATCAGCTAGTGTGTTTCACCTCTAGTGGAATCACACCATATGCCATGAGTTAGGGTTTGGGTGTGAGTGTTGATTAGTAACATCAAAGTAACTTATCTTGTTGAACCTAACCCTAATGATAATAGATTACTGTAGTTAGTTATGCTACCCTTCCTTGAATGGTTGATATAATGATGGAATATCCTCCTTAATGATTGATTGTGACACTAATGGGTTAACAAATGGTCATCATAGCTTTATGATTTATGCTTTCTTATGCTAAACTTGTACATGATCAGTGTGATGATGGCCAATCATATAGCTTCCTTATATGTTGATATAATAAAGAAATGCTCTTGATGCTAAGATAACCCTACAATGTTATCCTGTAAACATCATTTAGTTATTTAATGCAATATCATGTTGATCATGTGCATCACATGTGTGGTGATGTTTGTTGAGCCTTGTTATAAGACATGAAAAGATAATGATGAACTTGCAGGGAATGATATGATGTTCTTAATGACCTTTGGGCATTATTGAGACCTAAATGAGGTGAAATCCTCTTATATTTACAAGGGTACATACCCTATGATATTGCGATAAGGATTTATATCCTATGATTGTATGATGACCAGTGTAGTCTCATGAATGGAAAGGGAATACTACCATGTGATGATGATATGAGGAACAATATGTATCATATGTTTTATATCTTTTTAAGTTGTTACACTTATATGCTTGCTAGAAGTGAATTAGGGTCTGTATGTCCACTTGTTTGATGTAGTCTTAATTCACCCAATTGACAATAAATTATCAAGAGAAACCCTAATCATGTAGTGCCTTGTTCCATAAATCATTCTGAGTGTTAGAACTTGCTATATGGAAAAATAAGTAATCCTTAGGGAAACTTGGAGCAAATACTATTGAGTATGTGGTGTGCCTGTCATCCTGACTCTAAGTATTTAGGGAAGATGACTATGATCATACCTAGCCCTCAGTTTAAGAATGGTTGAGGTCATGTCTTGATGATTATAAATGATATGAGATTGGAGGACAACTGTAGTTGTTCCTCATATGGTAGGGTTTCATACCCACCTCCTTTCACTAGTGTTGTGACATGTACCAAGGATGGACTAGGTTGTTAGTAGCTTGATCTTATGTGTCATTGTGCTGGACCCGTACTGACTAGAGGTGAAGAAGATCTTAGGAGTCTGACTCTTCCTAGATCTTGTATGGAACTGATTTTGACTTAGCAGTTGTTAGTTGGAATTTGAGTGATATCCTCAAATTCCTCAGGGCTTAATAAAAGTTGTAATACAATCATGTAGCATATCTATTTAGGGTTATAGAATTTGCTTCACACTAAATGATAACCCTGGTTTGTTCTCTTTTCATAGAGATGATGTTTAGTGTATTAAAAGATAGTAGATATGCTTATGCTGTGAATATGGTCACATCGTAGATATGTACACACAATAGTGATGCTTATGTTAATATAAATATTTCTACTACTGGTTAGGAGTATGATGCTATCAATCATATGTTGTTAGCTATGCGTATATTGCTAGATATGCCTATGTAGACAGAGATGCCTATATTGCTAAACATGCTTATCCATATATTCGTGCTTATGATGTTTGATCTACTTATGATGTAGATCTGTTCAACCTATTAGACATGTTGATATTGTAAGCTAAGCTTATGTTTTAGAATTAATCATGATGATTGAGATTCTATGCTACTAGGCTTGATTATCATGTTATCCATGCCCATGATACCGACCTACTTATACTTTTAACAAGGTATATGATGACAAGTCATGATGATGGTGATAATTTCTATCTACTCCTTTATGTATTTTTTTAATCAACATTGTTGCTAAGGTTGTCTATTATACATGTTTAATCTACCTAAACTGTTTAGTTGCTTAACCTTCTATAATCCATAAGTGGTGTTGAGATTTATATCTGTCTCTGGGACATGGATGTCACCCATGGGTCACCACATCTATTTAGGTGATCGACAATAGTGGCAATAGAACTGTGGCAATGAGGTGGAGTTGTGATGATGGACCTTAGAGAAGTCTGTTTTGATGTCTAGTGTGTCATAGAAGTCATCTGTATACTCTCATATCTAGGCAGGAAAGTTTGTATACAATGTTTTAAAATGAATCAAAATTTTGTTGGCATGTTAATGCTGGTTTATGTGACATGTATGAATTATGTTCTCCTATATATACATACATATATATATGTGTATGTGTATATATATTTATGTGTGTATATATATAAATATATAAATATATATATGTATCTATATGTATATATATATATATATATATATATATATATATATATATAGTCAGGCTAGAATACATTCGAGTGTATTTAGAGTAGAATAAACTCAAGTAGTTTTTCATGATGCAATATATTTTTTGCAAAAATATAATCTGTTGATCTTGTTAATCATATTGTGAATAACTCATATACAAAATTTGAGAACATTTGGACATTTATAGGTCATGTTATAAAGGCCACAAAAATTATGCATTTCAAATTAGTTTCGTGCATTGATTTTATTGCCATCAGATGAGTGACTTACACTCATCCAAATGGGCTCAAAATTTGTATGTAGCCTAAGTATAGTATGACAATGAAGATGAATGGTTTACATTTTGTAAAAGAAATAGTATTGATATGCAAACACACTTGAGTGTATCTGTGTGATCTATACACTTAAGTGTATTCTAGCTTGACTCTCTCTCTCTCTCTCTCTCTCTCTCTCTATATATATATATATATATATATATATATATATATATATATATATATATATATATATATATATATATATATATATATATATATATATATATATATATATATATATATATATATATATATATATATATATACAGTGTGGTTTTGGTAATGGAAAAAAATGTATCAGCTTCTTGGCATAGTATGAATACAAGAAAGATGTTGAGCTTCAATGTAAATATTTCTATGTATGTGGTGATGTTGAAATCAGTTTTAATTTACCCACTTTTCTGGGTTTGTGATTAATTAGTCATTGATTGTGTTTTATGTTTTGAGTAACCTAGTGTGACGGGTTCTCACAACTATTGTGTCCGGTAAGACCCCACTACCCCTTCTACTTATAGGCGAGGCCAGTGTCCGTGTTTCCAATCAGTACAAGAGTTGAAAGAGACGGATTTAGAAATTTTTTGAACGTGCACATGGTGAACCAGTTGCTTTGCATAGACAATTAGTCATTTTATGAGTGAACCAGTTGGTTCGCATGGCAAAGCGGTCATTTCGTGTAGTTTATTGTTTTTAATTAAATTGGTAATCAATGCCCGATTAATACTAAACATGACATCGACATCAATCCTTGTTCCAATCAAATTGCCAACTGAACCGGGCGACCCAGAAGGTGAACTAGTTGATTAAATAGTGGAATGGCCATTTCACATCTCAAGTTCAAGCAAAGTTCAACCAATATTTATTCCAATTGACCTAACACTCCAACCGATCGGCTTAACACTTGAACTAGTCAGTTTAGAGTCCATTTAGTCAACTATGATCCACAGTTGTTTACTTGAACACCTAAAGACTTTTAGTAATCAAGTTAAAAATCATTCATGAATAAATTCCTATTCCTAGTGTATCCTATGCATGTGACCCTATAGGTCCCAAATTAGTTTGGTAGTGAATATCCATAACCAACTCATGACATCACAAACAACGAGCGATGTCTAGCAACATATCATTTCTACCTAAGTAGTTTGGAAAGTTGGAGAAAAACTTCAACCTATAATTCATGATCTATTTTACTATGACTATATAATTCCTTTGTCGTTGGTATCCGTATTGAACTCAAGGCATGGAATCATCATCCTCTTCAATGTTTAATCCATGGTCCTTGAACTCGAGAAGACTGACTGAGATGCATGTCAGTTCACATATCACATATCGAATCACATGAGTATTGTCATACATTTCTCAGTCTCTCTTATGAAGAGGCCCTAGATATCAATCTCCTATAGGAGGGACAAATTCCATCTACATCACTCACACTCGATCCCCATGTGTCACAATGCACCCAATCACCACCTTTATGGCAACCCTTATTCAAGGTCAAGGTGGATGATGTCAAAGTATATGAATGACATGTGATGAATGTAGTTACTTTAGGTCTAAGAACCACAATTACCATTATCACTATGAGAGCTGATTTTGACTATCATTCCATGGTATCCATCTATCACTCTCAAGGTGTGTTTGTCCGATACACTATCCTCTAACATGTACCTATGTGCTTGACTTGATATCACTTATCATGGCTAATGAGATTCTATCATCAGTCAAGACACACTCTAGTCTTATGTATTACTGTTGTCTATTTTTCTTCCATACTGATAATTGACTAGGGACATAACAATAATGTATGTACTCTTATCATACATATGATCTCATCGTTTAGGTCCTCAACCTAAAGACATATGTCATCGAGTAACATCATTCTTTAGACATCAACTATGTTTGCATCATTGTCACATGTTGAGACAAACATAATAGATTAAATTACCTTTATTATTATCATCAAATCAAGTATCTAATGCCACATTCTAATCAACATATGATTGGCTCTCTGGTCATACATACCAACAGACTCCCACTTGCACTTAGAGCCAATCAACTACAAATCTTATTCCAAGTGATGTTAACATGCCCATCATGTTTCTTCTACGCAAGTGCTTATATAGAAAATTAACAACATTTGCTTCTAGTTGGTATTTTGCAAGTTTGAAATCTCCTTACTATACGACATCTCGTATTAGATGGAAGTGCTATAGTATGCTATCTGGGATTCCTTGTCTAACCAGTAGCTCCATTGTTGTCATGGTATTTCTTCTATGTCATCAATGGTTGTAACTTCCAACAAGTTCATCTATATGAACTTCTAGATTCATACAATAGCCTCTGTTGTTCTCATACATAGAGTTACTCAACTTCTATTATAGATTTGAAAAACTGGCATTAGCTCAAAACCCTTTCCATCTTACAATTCTTGTTTAAGGTCAATCCTAGTTTTAGATTGTGATCATTAATTTTATTTATCATTTCAGAAGCTTGCATTAGTGTAACCCTTTACACCCAACTCTTTCTTATTACCATAATCTAGGAACTGACCCTTTTAGTGCTTCTCAAGCATTTAAGGATTTTCTTATGGAATTCTAGTGACCTTCACTAGGATACTGACAAACACCCACTTACCATGTCTAATATATGCAAGATAACTTGCATGAGTATATATATATGCATTAGTCATGTCCAATACATACGAGATAATTGGATATCCTTGCATCATGTCCAATACATACGAGATTATAGGATAAGTACATAACATTGCATGCATGATAGATCTAATTGTGAATGTGTATGGTATCTATCTGTGTTCTTGTTTTTCCCAATAATTGGGACACTATGCTCTTGAGAGGCAAATTCCATGGACATGGATAAGTTTTTCTCTCTTGAGTCTTGCATGATGAACCCTTTATCATCTTGATAATATATGTTCTCTTTCAAGAAGCTTTCCAAATATGTCTCTATAGATCTTGATTCTTATCATATAGGATGCTTCACCTAAGCCCTTCATCATAGAGATAGTGCTTTCTTTTCTAAGTTTTAAAATTTGCAAGATATTATTCCCCGTCATCATGTGGAATATAAATAGAATCCCACCAAATCTTTTGTAATCAGAAATCTCACCTTCATTCTGACTCAAGTCAAACTATTTGAGTATCTTGTCAATTTGAATATTCCAACTCTAAGATGCTTGCATTAATCCAAATATTGACCTTTTTATCTAATAGACTTCATTTGTATTAATGGATTTATAAAACCTATAGGTTATGTCATGTTGACACCCTATACAATATTCCAATTTAGGAATGTGGTTTTAACATCCATTTTGCCAAATCTCATAGTCACATTAAGCTACAATAACAAACATTATCCTGATAGATTTAACAATGGTAAATGGTGAAAAGATTTCTTCATGTTCAACAACTTGAACTTGTTTGAAATCCTTTGCAACGAATCTGACCTTCCATGTTGGTTTCCTTATAGGTTTTACCCATTTAGGAGGATTCATCAAGGTCAAACCTTGTTAATGTACATGGAGTCCCTCTTAGAGCTGATGGCCTCAAGCCATGCTTCAGATTCTGTTCCCTCAATAGCTTCTGGGTAGGTTGTTTACTCATCATATATGACCAACTCACCGCCTTTTAAGCCATAAGATGTCATAATATTTCAAGGTCAAGGCATGTTTTAATAGAACTATGAGTCTTGTGTGTAACATAAGAAACTTTAGATTCCACGACAGCTTGTGATTCTCCTTGCCTCTATATCCAAGAACTAGGCTTGGACTGGTGCTTGTTATAATTAAGTCTTGAAATGTCAATCATCTTTTATAATGTGATAATATGGGACGTTACATTATTTGGAGATGATGGGAATCAAGGGAAGATAAACCCTATACATATGGAGCTCATTCTTTAGGTTAGCTACACTAGTATACTCCTTGTTCTCACCCTTTTACTAGGTGACATGACACTAGACTCTCTACTATTTTTGGACACTTGGTTTGTTAATTTGGTTTTGTTTCCAATCGGCTCTAGTTTCTATGGTTTTGTCTGATACTTGCTTTATCAGAGAAAAACTATATAATATTTTATTATATATGTAAGTAAATACAAAAATGTATCCTCACACATATACGACTAGGAGGTGATCATGCAACCTATGGGAAAGTGGGAATGACATTAGTCTAGAAGAGAGAGTAGTTCTAGATTAGATGTCTAGAGCCTTGTTAGAATATGTGATATATGGAATACATGAATAGAGTTTAGATGATATGATCTAAGTTTTATACAATGAGATAAGTTTGTTTATGGGGATCAACTTTGTCTATGAGAACCTATCATTTGATTTGAGATAAGTCTTGGTTATGTAAGTACATAGGTTTTTCTAAGTAAAGATAACTTAAGGCAAGATGTGAACCAATATGAGCCTCAATATCTATTATGAAGAAGGACCTATAGTGTTAGGACTAGTTTTAGGGTTAACTACAGAGAGAGTGAGACCTAAAGAGAGAAGGTTAGAGAACCTAACCTCCAAGATATGATAAATATGTGATATAATATGTCCTAAACTAGACTAATCCTGAGTGAATGATTTGAGTTGCTTTATGCATGATTCCTATACATATATTGAACCCTAGATGTCCCATGGAGGACAAAACCCTAGAGTTAGAGATGATATTACATATGTATATGTGAACATGAATATGTGTACCTACCATCTGAGTGACTGAGAGAGAGCCCCAAGACCCTAAAGAAGGTTAATGATGATCTTATGTTGTAAAGCCTCATGCTCGTCTTGGTGGTTCCTTGTAGAAATCTAGTGGTTGTGAATATAAAAAATAAATTGGGTAATAAAATTTAATGGGTAGAGACTTGTGAATAGAATGTCACATCATACTAGTTCAATTTGTGCTTGAGAGGCTAAAGCTTGTGAAGTAATCATCAGTGCCAAAGAGGTAACCCTAGAACTCTTGAGTAAAAAGGAAAGATAAAGTATATGCATATAAGATATTTAAAGAGATGAGTATTCTCATAGAGACTGAACATGGTACTAAGGGTTAGGAGAATCTCATTTGTACTAGATAAAGTTTTGCTATATGTTGACAATCCACTTGTATGAATTTTTTTAGCATAACCTTGGTATAAATATATGTGTTTTTGATCAAATATTTTGATTTTATATATGGGTATGACATGATGGAAACATTGTGATAGTTAAATAACTCATTATGTATATATTGTTTACCATATAAATGAATAATAATGACATAATGGTTGGTGAATCTAGTGATGAATTCATGAGTAGAGTTTGCAGTCTAATACAAAAGTGAAATTATATCACGTTAATGATAAATATTGAATGTGGTTTTAATGTTATTGGTCAATGAAGATGTTGAATATAGTTTAAAAATGTTACAAAACATAATGATGATGAAATCTGTGATATAATATGGATGGATAAAGTGGGTCAATTGTAATTAACCCCTTTGTTAAATGTATAATCTAGTGTTTTAATCTTAGTGCTTGGGTGAATGAGTATAAAAATCCTAAATGAAGGATGTCATCAGATAAATGAAGCTTCTAAACCATGTTAAATTGTGAGTGTCTTACCTCTGTTACTATTATAATCTCCCAGAAATGATTAAGCATATTCTTCAAAACTCTTGTTTTGAAGATGTTTCAACAAGAGTGGTTACCTACAAGTTGAAGAAGAGCCTTTGTTTACCTTCAAATTAATAGGATAAATTAATTTGAGTACAAAATTTCTTCTAAGATATGAAGGATGTGATGGACTGGATTTTTGCTTAGTTTTGAGGATGAAATTTGGAGTTAACCTTTAGGGTCTTAGATATCCTTTTAGATGGCTAGATGCAAGGCTTCAAGAGCATAATGGCTATGAGAATTTATGCATGTATGCTGATTGTGATGCATTTTTGCTTTGTTTTGTGTACTTTTGATGTTCATTATGGAATTCGAGGTTTAGCGGACAAGTACGAATTGTAAATATACATGAAGTGTTATACAATCATACCAATATATATTTCAACCACTTTGATGAAGTTTTGAGGTCATAGATATGGAATTTATCTTTAGTATTCCTAAGTATATGTGCCACTTTGATGGGATTGATTGAATGATCTTTTGGTGTTGTTTTGGCATCAAACTTTATTTTAGTGTAATCTATGTGATGAGTAAACTATGTACACAATTAGGTGATTATTTAATTCTCCTATTAGGAGAAAGTAGGCTTGAATATGGTGAAACTATTGGTATATTTGGTGATTGATAAACAATGTTTTACCGTCATAGGCCAAGTTATCAATCAAATTAGTGTTACAAGCATGTTTTTCATAGTATTCCCTTCTATTTGTTAAGTGCCATGGATTGGTCTAGTTAGTACTTTGACCAAAGCTCATGGATAGGAATGATCATACGAAAACAAGATGATCTCCTCCTTGAAAATTGCTCCCAGAGCATGGAGCTGGGAAACTATTGTATTCCACAAATCCATGATTAGTGATCAGGTGATGGAAGGAGTGAGAGACTGAAAAGTTACTTTTGGAATTGCAGTGACACTCTGTGACCCCTCAGTCATGTAACATGAACTTAAGTGCAACAAGTTTGAGTGTTCTCTTTCCATTGTCTCTCCACTACAAACAACATGTGGTGTGGGTAAGAATAGGAGATGGAAATAGAGGTAGAAGGCATCCTTAAGGATGAACCATGATAGGGAAACATGAGAGGTCTTCGACTATATCTTGGCACCATTAGAGGTAGATAAGAGAGTACGAGATATTCTCCTTAATCCACTATTGCACAATCCAATGACCACAAACTCCTCAAGCCACAAGGAGGAGCCACTACAGTAGGGAAGAAAGGCCACATGCATGTGGGAAACTCAACTAGAGCTTTAGAAAGGAGCTACCTTGTCGATGATGAGTCATAGAGTGACAAATGATTATCAGGATATAGGTTTGCGGCGTTTATGGTATAGCCCGAAAATTGGAGTGAGGATGAGCCTCAGTGACGGGGAAGCATTTTGGCCTTGTCATTTTGAAGGTTAAGGGAATTAAGAAGGAGGATGCAGTGTCAATTGATGGGTAGGTGGAACCAATTGAGTTATGTTTCTTGCTGAAGGAGCATAGCCCAATGGCAAAGCCAAATTCCTGGACATGAAGAATCACATTGAACACAATGCGAGAATAAGAAAGAAAAAGGTAACGAGCAGTTTTGCCAAATAAACCCTTAACCAACCAAGCCCAGTGTGAATCACCAAGTCACCTTAGCCAAAGAAGGAGTCAAGCACCCCTTAGAAGCCACATGGTGGGACCCAATTGGTCATAAAAGGTAAAATTCCCAGAAATACATAGAGCTTACATAATTCATAGAAATTAGCATGAATGTCAGAAAAATACAAATAAGGTATCAAACTATACAGGAAAATAAATTCAACAACATCGAACCCTAATATACATCTTTTATTAAATAAAACATGTTATTATCATGTGAAATTTATAATTCATTTCCATGTTTAATAAATAATAAATGATGTTCAAATATTCCAAGAATACCTCAATGACTCCGCGAACATGTTTACAACCATATGAAGTCTAAGATAATGAGTTTGATTTATATGTCCATTTAGTATGCTTCATGTAGCTAATTAGGGATAGAACCTCTTAATGTCCAATAATTACAAATATTCTCAAGATATCCTAAAAATTATAGTGTAATATTATATCAGTACTTGTAATGCTTTATAGAATACTAAGATCACAATGATGCATATAACTCAAATTATATAGTTTGAAAACCCTAATTGGATTAATATATATAACTAAGGGTTAATATGTGCACAAAATGATATGGGAACTGATGTTCAAATGATGTATTCTAATCCAAAATATAAGATGTAAACTAATACCAAAACAAGAGACATGTATTAATGACACAAACTTAATGCACTAGGCTAAAACCATACATGAATTGGACTTGGGTTACAATTATGAGAACCTGATGGTGATATGTGATCTTATCTTGATCAGGGTTTGACCAAGGGTTGTAGTTGACATGAGGAATATGTGATTAGGAATATCTCTATTCAAGGTACAATTTACCTCTTGCTTGGCCTACTATATATTATAGTTGTATTATATGTGTACTAAATACTTGACATATGATATTGGATGAAAGAACTATTCTTATGTGCTACCTTTCTTTATTTTCAGTATATATAATATTGATCACATGAAACATAATATATTTGTTGTATTGTATGAAAGAATTAAACTCATTGGTAGTATTATGCTTGGAAGTGACTTAACTCTTTGGTAGCCAGTCACGTTGTACATATGATCTAACTCTTTGGTAGAAGATCATAAAGGCCCTAATCTCATACTCTTTGAGAGTTGGAGAATGCATCAAAACCTTCAAAGGTCAATTCATGGATGGTATAATTGAAAGTGAGCTTAAAACATGTGTTCTCTTTTGTTAATAAATATCTTTGTTCAAGTATGTTGTAATATTTATTATTACTGCCAAATTCTAGTTTTATCTTATTGCCAATGCATAGTATAAAGAGGTATATGAATCACTAGAGTACTCAACATAATATTTTAGTATTTTGTGTTGACAAGTAGCACATAAAATCTTTTCTTTAGGTTGTGGATATATGACCTTAAAGACTCTTGATAGTTGGGAGTTGTTTGGAAAGCTGATGTATAGGTGGACCTATTGTATAAACATCATGTTGTAGATGTAGTATGTGCATATGTACAAGTTTATATTCAATATGTAATCACAAAAGTAGTAAAAATTCTTTTTGTAATCATATGTTGAATGGAGAGCTTGGGTTTTATGTTTTACTTTTGTTCATGTGCATCTGGTACTATTGTTTCCTTCTGATTTCCCCTTATTTTCTTCTTCTTGGCCTAGTGTGTGAGTTTAAATTGAGATTGTTACTCAGGTGAGCATTTCAATTTGGACACTGCACATGTGGTCAAGGCATTGAAATTTCAGGGGTGTCACATTCATCATCAAGAATAGGTGAAAAGGCTATGCTTAGTGATGAATTCATATTGATCCACTTGTATTACATCTTTTAGGATAATTAGTTAGTTCCTTATATTACATTTTTTCACAAAACTAAGAATAAATAGTGAGATCATTCATTCTTCCTCCTCTTCTTGTATTCTTACCCACTTCTTCCTATTTTGCAATAATGTTTTCACTAGTCGCTCGACTCACTGTGCGAGTCGATCGACCCACGTGTTCAAAAGTCATCTAGAATGTGAAACCAATTGACTAACTACACCAATCAACTGAAAAATTCATTCACATCATACCATCATCGAGATAGGTGATTCATGGGCTTGATAGATTAACTCAAGACCCATACTGCACAAGTATCCATGTCTCACACACTAGCCCTAGGATATCACACTTCCACCACCTCTCATTATGGTTTGGAGGTGCTCACCCAAATACAATTATCCACATGTGCCAGTCTATCAACTAGGTCTGCTTAATGACTGATTTATGGCTGCTAAGAAGGAAACCCCCAATCGTTGTCTCAAGTGAAGAACTCACTACTCTTTTTTTTTTAAACCTAAGTTTGACAAACTCTAACCATGCATCTAGTTGACCGGCTTGCTTATGTGAGTTGATCGACCAGAGTTGTGAGATAGGGATTTTCAGTAGCCGCCAACCATTCCACTCTCTACCTCTATTTTAGGTTTCTACCCATTTCTTGTATTTGCATCTTTAATTTGAGCATTGTCACTTTAATTCCAAACATTGTAATCTTTTATTCCCTTCAATAAATTATCTTGTTCTCAAGATTCAATTCTAATTCTTTCTTAATTTTGGTCTTGTTTTGGGAGCAAGGATTTAAGAGTGAAGGCCATTTCATTGTCACTAGCTGAAAGTCTTTTAGATCTTTCATTCTAGTCTATGACCCTCTCAATTCTTTCCATTGCCTCTCTTCTAATCTCCATGAACAATGAGTAGTTCTTCATATCGAGGCAAAGGGAGTATCCCCTTTTCCATGTGTAACTTAGATCGATGTTCTATATGATTTCATTAGGATAGATGGTTTTTGGTTTGGAAATTGCTGATTTTAACGATTTGATCCCTCATTTCTATCCAATGTTAAGTCTTAGGGGATGTGACTACGGAACCCAAGACTTAGACAACCAACCAATTGCATGAGGATTTGGATGAGACCTCAAAAAAATTGTTATTGGGATGATAGGACTTGGATCTGTGAATTGCAGGACCAATGGGTTCACAAGGAGTTCATATTTTGTAATTCATTTGTGAATCTTGTACATGCCTTCTTCTATCTCATTTATTCATATAATCCATTGACCTTGTTTCACACTGGCTATGGTGGTAAAACCCATAATCTTGATATCCTTCAATTTGATTCAATTGTGTCTTCCAAATCACTTGCTTCTAATCACTCCTTTACTTTTGCAATCTATTTCTTGTTCTTATATAACTATCTTTTATTTTTCTAACCAAAACTCTTTTCTTTTGTCCTTAGCATAACCTTATTTTTACTTTTTCTTAGCATAACTTTATTTTATTACATTTTAATTTCTTGCTCTAATGTAATTAATCAACTCAAACAAGGACATTTACCTTTTTTTTAATAAAATAAAATATTCTAAAAAAAATCTAGATTTCAAAATTAAATTGGGATAAAGAAAACAATCTTAAAAACATTGTATATGGATCAACCCTTTCTATACTAGGAAGGTTAAAGTCTAAGATTAAGACCCTAGTTTTTGGTTCATGAAACAACACATATCACTTAGTGGCTCTCATTTCCTACCAATTATGTTATGTATTCATTGTTTTATTTCCGTCCATTCCACCACTCTATTTTTCCCAAAGGACTATCTATCTTCATGAAATTTTGTATTGCCATGTTGAAGTCACTAATTGGGGGCCAAGAATGGTTGAAGAAATATTGGAAGGATGACTTACTTTCCCACTATGTGTAGGTTTTAAGATGAAAAAGTGGTATTGCAGATTCTCTATGACATTGTAGCAATAAATGGGATTGTGATCTAGTGAAGAATTGGGAAGAACCTTAAACGTGGTAGAAGGGAATTCTTCTATCATGGATTGGTTTGTAACCACTCTATCTAGTCTCTTTTGAAGGAACCTAAATTTGAACGTCATATTTGAGACAGAAGCTCCTAGATCTTCAAGACCTACTGCTTGGAAAGCTTATGCAAACTCACAAAATCTACTTACACATAAAGTATCACTTCCACTTTTTTTAGTTGGCATATAATACCATGCTGAAATCATCTAAATACCACCATGGTTTTATTTACATCAACCAAATAGTGTTTTGTTGATTCCACAGCTATCGCCGCTTACTTTGTCTCGTGCTTGCATAAATGAAGGTGACTAGATATTTTTTGTTGATTTGGCAGTGTACAAATTACCTATGAATGGTTAGTATATTGACTCCATAGAACCCATATCCCACCTCAGTATATTTGCAGTTCAACACAATGTGATGCATAAAAGGCAAGGCAATGAACAATATCATCTATCACTTGACCAATTGTTTGTGGTTCTACAATCGCTAGAATATCGATTCTATATCTCACAGCATAGTCTTGCATAGTGTTTTGTGCATCCAATGAGCATATGAATTGTATGTTCTATTGGATAAATTGGACATTAGCTTATCTTCTCTTTTGATGATGACAACATTTCCTATTTGTGGATCTAAAATGTTATGTAAGTGTCTCAGGAGACAAGGTTATCTCGACAATGGTTAATCAAGTAATGTGTATCAAATTCTTGATTGTTTGTTCACATGTACCGATTTATAGTAAAATTTGTACAAAAGCATAATGTACAAGTACATAGAAGTCATGTCAAATTAAGATATGGATCAACCCCACCTATCTCAAACTCACTTTCAAGTCAAAACCAAGTGTTTACAATAGTTAGGTATCATTAGAAAAACAATTATATAGTTTTTTTTCCAAATTCTACATACAAATTTACATAGTTTTCTCTTGGTCAAAGAATTCATCGAACAAAATTCACTCAGCGATGGACTTAGAAAACTGAGGAAGAACTGTTACAATACATTGAGTACTGAGTCATTCTTAGAGGAAGTCTTTGTTTACCTAAACCCACTCGCTTGAAGACTTTGTCGATCGACAAAGAAACATTATACAAGTTGAATAAGAAGATCAATCGAGACATACTCCTTAGAACCAATTCAGGTCCCAGAACTATTCTCAGTCGACAAACTGCTCGACTGAGACAGTTTTGGCTGAACTACTTGTTGAGGGAGAATATTATGCAAATAGAATCTATTTACGATCAAATTAGCTATTGCAACTCAACTAACCCTATACTAATAACTAGTTGACTACTAAAGACTCCCTACAGTTAGTCTAACCACTTTTGAGTTGTTCATATATATAGTAATGCACTTAACCTTGCCCTATCTATTACTAGTCAGCTTAATATGTTGTTTCTTTTCTCCAATCTCTTTCTACATTGTTGCATTACTCTTTAACTACTTCTTGGAGTGAAGGTTGCCAGGAGAATGTGAGAGAAGGATTCTTCTCAAATGGTGCTCTTCTGTGTCTATCAAAGAAGGGGTGAACTTTGAACTACAATGTTCTTTTGCGTTTGTTAAAGAAGAGGTGAGGTTTGGTGCTATTCTATATTTTAAAAGAAGAGGTAAAGTGTGGTTCTTTTCTATGGTCGGTAAAGAAGAGGGTAGAAACCATTGTATTTTGTAATTTTTCTTTACAAGATAAATAATTAAATTGATTGTTGCAAATCTTAGTTGGAGAGAACTATGTAGTGCACTGACATCTTTGATAGAACCACTCTAAATCTTATCTCTTGTGGTTTTCTTGTTCCTATCTTATTTGTGAGGAAATTTATTTTATTTGATTAAAATTATTGTATAAGTTCTTATAACCCCCTCTAGATCTTTCAATTGGTATCAGATCAGATCTTCAAGGAGATCTAATAGGTGTTGAAGAATGGGAGAGAATGTGCTCAACCACTTCAACTTGGATGGATCACATGTGAGCTGACCACAAGTGTTCGATGGATCCAACTACACATATTGTAAGAGGAGGATGCAATTTTACTTCCACGGAATCAGTGTTGAACTATGGAAGATGATTGCTAGACTCTACACACTTCCGACCATGGAGTTAGAATAATGGGATGCCAAAATAGTAAAGAAAGCCACACTCAATCAAAAGGTTGTAAGTATTCTCTATGGTTCTTTATCTCCTAGCGAATTTAATCGTGTATCCTCTAGTGAATTTTCTAATGAGATATGGAATCAATTGTCTGTAAATCATGAGGGTACTACCCTAGTAAATAATACTAAGATTAACATGTTAAAACACAAAATTGAGATACTTTGTATGCAGCCTAATGAATCTATTGTAGATATGTATGCTAGATTTTCTAACATTATCAACAACTTGAATGCGTTGGGAAAATGCATAAATGAAGTAGACCAAGTTTCCAAAATTCTTAGGTATAAATCAAAGGTCACCACAACAGAGGAGGCAAATGATCTTACAACAATGAAGATGGAGCAACTCATACAGAACATGAAACTCACGAAGACTCTCTCGAGTAAGAAGATAAAGTGTTAGACAAAAAAAGGGAAGAAGAAAGGATCTTCCTCTCAAAGATGCCATCAAAGCGTCATCAAAGAACATCACTCAATAAAGTAGAGACACAAGCAGTGTTGATGATGAAAGTGCCATGATTGTAAATGGTAAGAAATATAAAGATTTCATTTTTCAGGTACCTTGAATGTTGAAACAAAGGCCACTTGAATAATGAGTGCCCAAATCTAAAGAAAGGTAAGAATTCCTCATTTAAAAATAAGGACAAAGGAGACAAAGCCTACAAAGCTGCATGGGATCAATCAAGTGATGAAAGTGAAAGCAACAAAGAGGAGGAGGTAGAATGTCTCACAGAAAAGGAGGATGAAGAAGAAACCAATGAGGTAGATATTTTTGAATTATCTAAAGAATTAGTTAGTAATCTTGAAGAATATCATGCCAAGTATATTGTTTGCAAAAATAAAAGATGAAACATGCCAAAATTGTTGATGAACATCATGTTTATCTAAATAATCTTAATTATGTAATTGATACTTCTAAAACTTCAAAATAGTGTATTAAAAGAATTATTGAAAGTTATAAGGCTAAAATAATTATTCTTGAAAATACCAATAACCTTTTCTCTCAAGAAAATGTTGATATGCTTGCCAAACTAAATGATTATCAAAATGAAACTATTTTGTGCACACATTCAGATTGTGGTGCTTTAGTAAAAGAAAGAGATACTTTGGTTTCGAATCTTTCTCAAGTAAACATAGATATAGCTAAAAAACTTACTGAAAATGTTGAATTACAAAAACAAATTTATATATTAATGCAAGGAAACAAAGTCTTGATCCTAGATAATGCTTTTAAACAAGTAAGAAGGATATGTCTAGGGTACATGCCGAAGAACAAGTATTCACCTATGGCTAAAACCAAAAAGATGTATGTTCCCAAGACTAGAACTATATATGTACCTAAAAATAAAGTTGTATACTCTCAAAATGTCAAAAAGAGAAATAAATATCCTTTATCTCATGCCACTATTGTCAATGTCATGGACATATTCATTTTCATGTGATTATTAGAAGCAAGGACCATTGACATGCTACAGGTTCCAAAATCGCATACTTAGAACAAAAATGGGAAACATGTTGAGAATTGACTTGTTCTTAATCTTGGAAAATATATTTATGTATTATATCAACCCAATTTCATGTACATGTGTATATCTTTATCTAATGATTGAATTTGCTTAATTTCTTAAATTGAAATTCTAGATTCTATAGAACTTCCTCTTGATCAAATATACTTTGACTGAGGGGCCCTATGGTTGACAAACAGTTAGACCAAAAATTAGTTTTCCAAGAATTTAACTTGGAAATTAAATCATTGTAAGAAAAATTCATAATCATTTTGGCTTAGATATATAAGTTACATATATATTCATTATATTCTACACTAATCATCATGCACTCTAGTTGGGTACAGGAAATCTTCTCAACTTTGCAGTATTCAGTGGTTGATAGTGGATGCTCCAAACATATGACTGGAGATAAACACGTCTTTAATACATTTGAAAAGAAAAAGGGAGGGTCAATCACATAGGTAGAGAATGGAAAAGGATCCATCACGAGAATAGTTAATATTGGAACTAATCTTACAATTAAGAATGTGTTATTAGTAGATGGATTGCACCACAATTTGCTAAGTGTTAGTCAATTATGTGATAGTGGTTATGATGTCCTTTCTAAGAAATCTTGCGGCAAATTGCTTGAAGATAACATAAATAATATATTTATAAAAAGGGTAGGAAATATTTACATACTTAGGACTAACTCTATGAAATTAGTTGTTGGTAAATGCCTTATTGAAAATGATGATGTTCAATATCTATGGCATAGAAGATTAGGGTGTGCTAGTACTCATGTTATTAAAAAGTTAAACATGATCTAGTTCGTGATTTTCCTAAAATTTCTTTTGATAATCCCAAAATATTGTAAACCTTGCACATTAGGCAAACATATTATATCTTCTTTTAAAACATTTACATCTCTTGAACTCATACATTTAGATTTATTTGGAACTATAAGGACGCAATCTACAAGTGGAAAGAAATATTTCTTTGCAATCATTAATGACTAAATTAGATATGTTTGTGTGCATTTTCTTGTTGGTAAAGATGATGCTATTAAAATCAAAATAAAATTTTCACTATTAGGAGTGATTATGGGAGAGAATTTGAAAACCATGTTTTTGAAGATTTTTTTGCATCTAATGGTTATAGCCATAATTTCTCTGCTCCTCGCACTTCACAACAAAATGTATTGTTGAAAGGAAAAATTGTTCATTTTCGAGAAAAGGGTAGAACCATGCTATGAGAACATGAAACACCTAAAGCATTTTGGGATAAACATGTTAATACTATGTGTTATATTCAAAATAGAATTTCAATTCATCCACATCTTAAAAATACCCCTTATGAAATATTCTTTTCTTGGAAACCACGACTGGATTAGTTTCATACATTTAGAACTCCATATTATATTCTAAACACAATGATGATAGACATAAATTTAATATATAATTTTTATAATCAAGTTAGATAGTTTTAGGAGGATGGCAAAGAGCAGTGGCAGTGCATAGGGTAATAGGAAGGGTGACTCATTGTGAATCTCGTATTCTTCTGTTAGCATGAATGTACCTTTCTCAAAACTGCCAGATTTGAATAGTAGATCCTGGTTTAAACTCTTCAAACCATTAAAAAGAGTGGAAGCGATGACTCCAAATAAGACTGAGGTGGTTATGTCGAATGAAAAGCTAATGTATCCTAGGATTGAAGCCATTGAGAATGCTGATAAGTGGAAGAATTGTCTTGGGGGTTACATTGTAGGATTTAAACAGCATTTTCCTACCTTGGAGTTATACTTTTCTTAGATCTAGAGGGTGAGAGGTTCTGTTGAAGTTATTTGAAGGAGTAGTGGCTTCTTCATTTTGAGATTCTCAGATCCTCTTGATCTTCAACATGACTTGGAGGGTGGTGTATGGACAATAAGGGGAAAGTCAGTTGTAATGCTGTGATGGAATCTAGGCGATGTTATGTCAAGGTTTAAGTTATTAGATATCCTAGTTTGGGTGAAAGTGTTTGACATTACACTAGAGCTATGGGATAGAAGAACGTTTGAGCACATCATCTCATACCTGAGATTTCCGTTATGTTTAGATAGACTAATGAGTGAGTGTAAAAGGATGGAGTTCACCAAACTCTAGGTTCTCATCGCTGTGGATTTCAATTTTCTCATGAAGCTAGACCTTTGTTCGGATGATGGAGAGATCCATTGATTTAGATATGAGTATGAATAGAATCTGGTAAAATGTAGATCATGTGGTCTATTCGGCCACAATGAATGTCTAAAATCTGATGATCAAGAAGCAAAATGTCACGAAGGACATTCCTATTGTTGTCTACTGCTGACACTGTAATGGATTCTAATTTCTCTAAAGCTGCCAATCTTCCACAGTAGGAAATTGATAGGTTCGAGGAGGTTGTTAAATAGGTCGAGGAGAAGAAAAACTTGAGAGTTATTGTAGAGCTCAAGAAAAATGAGAAGACTTGTGATAATTCTATTATTATTATCACGCATGACACTACGCCTATTGATGCTAGTAAAGAAAAGGAAGATAAGTTTAAGGTTGTGAACAATAGGAAGAAAACCAAAGTTGTTAAGAAGATTGCTGACCACAAAGCTATTTTAAATAATAAGTTCAAGGATCTTAGTGGCACAAGTTCCAAGTACGTTGATGGTGTTCCCAACCTAGTATACGATGAAAGTGGTTCTAATGGTTGCTTTCTCTATAAACATTGCCTCTTGGAACATTAGAGGTATGAATAATAAGGCCCTAAAGGATTGTGAGGAGTTAAAAAGGTTGTGTCCTCATATTATAGTTCTTTCTGAAACTAAAGTTGAAATTAGTAAAGTTCAAAAACTTGTAGATATGATTTTTCCTAGTTTTTTTGAATCTTGAATCACAATTCCCACATTCTTGGTAGGGTGATTATTTTGTGGAAGGATGATTTTTGTTTTGTTTCCAAGATTTATGAATCTGATCAACTTGAGCATTCTTGGGTGGATGTATTGGGTGATAACCCTCGCTCTTTTGCTTTTACTGGTGTTTATGGACATAATGAAGACAATGATATGATGGCTTTATAGCATAATAACTTGTCTCTTTCTGGTAATGTTAGGGATCCCTGGCTTCTTTTGGGTGATTATAATGTTGTTAGAAAGGATGTTGAATGAGTTGGTAAAGATCCTCTTTCTAAAAAATGTATGCAAGAGTTCAATAACTATTTTCACGGTAGTGGTCTACTTAAACTAAATCAAAATGGTGCATTCTACACTTGGGATAACCACCAAAGTGATGGTGACTTTGTTATTTATAAGATTGATAGAGTGATTCATAATTTAAAATTTCTTGTGAAGTTTCCTGATTTCAAAGATTGT
Organism: Alisma plantago-aquatica; assembly: GCA_963693085.1. Lineage (NCBI taxonomy): Eukaryota > Viridiplantae > Streptophyta > Magnoliopsida > Alismatales > Alismataceae > Alisma > Alisma plantago-aquatica. The sequence goes on from OY856413.1 coordinate 581,990,414, forward strand.
GATCATGATAATATCACTAGTGATCATAAAATTTTCACTGTTTCTATTGGCAAGGCCTCTGTTATCAAGGCACCTTTTCTTTTCATTAATGCATGTACATCTGAAGAAGGCTTTAAGGAATGTGTATATAAAGCTTGGGAATTGGAGGTGGAAGGCCATTCTAGGTTTACACTATATAGTAATAAAAAAAGTGAAGGATGGTCATATTGAGTGGAATAGAGAGATTCAGAATTTCTTTGATAGTGCGAGAGACCTTGAAGGTCTTGCTATTCAGTGTCAAAGAGATGTTGATGCTAATCCTCATAATGAACATAATATTTTGAATGTTGTCAATAGTCGCAAAGCTACCAGGAAAGATTTGGAGCTTGAGGAATCCTTGTGGAGAGATAAGTTTTGTGTGCAGTGGTTAAAAAAGGCTAACCAATGTTCTAAATTGTTCTATTCTTCAATGAGAATAAGAAGACAGAGGAACTGAATTAGTTGTATTGAGATTGATGTGCCTCTATGCAGATATATGAAGGAGATAGGTACATTAATTCCTACTACAATGATATTTTTAATCATAACTTTGTTGTTGATGTCAAAGGTTTCGAAAAGATGAATTTTCCCAAACTTGATGAAGTGTAGAGATTTCTTTTGGACAAAATTGTATCTCCTAAAGAGGCTGTAGACATTTTACTTAGTCTTTATATAAATATGAAAACTGAACATGATGATTTATTTAAATAGGAAGAAGAAGAATTACAACTGAAAAATCACTTGAACTGGATCTGAAATGGAAATGTAAATTCAAAGTTCTTTAATGCTTACATTAAACAGTGGAGGAGATTCAACACCATCTCAAAATTGAAGAGTGGGAGAGGAGAATGGATAACTAACAAGGTTTCCCTTCGCACATTGGTTTGCAACCATTTCAAGGAGCTTCTAATAGAGACGAACATGGCCACAAAAAATCAATTAATAAGATACCTAGTGTATTCCAACAACTTAATCCCCATCAAATGAGAGTCATTGTAGAGATACCTATCGAAACATAAGTCCTTTCTATCTTGATGAGCATGAATCCTTATAAGGTTGCTGGTTCAGATGGTATCAATGGGTTATTTCTTATTTGTAACTGGGAGTTGCTGAAAGATTCAATGATTATTATTGTTAAAGATGTTATGCTAGGACACCCTTTGAGCATTGAACTCTTTGCATCCACTATTGTTCTAATCCCTAATCTCTCCACGCCTAAATCTTGTCAGCTGCTATGGCCAATATCCTTGAACAACATATGCCTAAAATTAATATCTAAGATAGTTGTAGAAAGACTAAAGCCGCATATGCCAAAATGGATGGCCGAAACACAAAGTAGCTTCCTTTGTGAGAGACACATCACTGATAATATACCCATTACCCAAGAGGTAATACACATGATGAAAAGGAGAAAAGGGGCAAAATACATGGCGATCAAGGTTGACTTATCAAAATCATATGATTGTCTATCATGATCTTTCATCTGCGACACTTTGGATAAGGTGAAGCTTCCTTCTAATGTTATAACTATATCCTAAATTCCATCTTCATGGGGGAGTGCTCAGTTTTGTGAAATTCAAAGCTAGCAGGGGTGTCTGACACGGTGACCCTATGTCACCATATATATATTCATGCTTTGTATAGAGCGACTATGCCAATGATAGAAGATCTACTACTACAGGGTGAATGTCAACCTATCCATATAAGTAGAAGTGGTACAAAGATATCCCATTTATGTTTTACCGATGATATAATTTTGTTCAGTAAAGCATCCTGCAAACAGATAAGAGTTATCAAGAACTACTTCAAGAGATTTGAAATGGCATTGGGTCAGTCCATTTCTATGAAGAAAACTCAAGTTTTCTTTGTAGCCAGTGTCACAAGACACACGAGAAGGAAAGTCAGTAGATTGGGCTATTCATGAAAATGGAAGATCTGGAAAAATATATACGAGTTCCTATCATTCATTCTAAGGTTAAAAAGGATTTTCTAAAAAAAGTTGATATACCCATTACTAGGAGCCTCTCTCTTACTGGAAGATGCTACTTGGCATGCTCAACTTTGTCGGCCATCCCCACCTACACAATGCAGACTGCATTACTTCCACTGAGTCTGTGTGATCGTATTGATAGTAGCATTAGGAAGATTGTATGCGGGGAGGTAATTACAAAGCCCATCATATATCCTTGGTGGGATGGGACAAAGTAACAAGCTAAAAAGATGATCCATGACTCATAATCTGCTTGATGTGTGAATGGAACATAGAACTCATTATGAAGAACACATGGGAAATTGCCACCAAGAGGAACACCATTTGGTGTAATTTCATGGATAAAAATTACAAATCCTATGTTGATGGAAAAAATCTATATCTTTCAAGACTAGCATGGGTTGCTCTATAGGGAAAGAAGTTTACCACTAAACATTCCCATATCTAGGTTATGAATGGAAAAGCCACAATGTTCTGGAATGATAAATGGTGTAAGAAAGATATGACTCTAGACCTGTAGCTCTACGGGAGACACTGAATGATCTTTTAGATCTTCAAATCTCTAGTGTCGTTAGGGATAGGGGATGTTGGGATGAGGATTTTCTGAAGGACTGGTTACTGAACACACATGTGAACCATATTCTGGGAATTGCACCCCCATGGAGGCATATGTCAATGATATGATCATCTAGAATGGAATAGAAAATGACCAATATTCAACAAGAATGACATATCATCTATTAAGAGGTTCAAAGAATCATCATGTGGAGGGGGGATGGAAGAGTATTTGGAAGGCCATAACTACAACAAGAGTACAATTCTTTATATGGTTGTTAATGCATGGTTCTATCCTTACCAACAACAAGAGAGTTTAGAGGCATATAGCTCATGACACCACATATGAAATATGTCATGAAGGAGAGGAAACATGCACCCACACAATTTGGGACTGTAAATATGTCAAAGGCGTATGAATTGGTTTACTTAAATAGTCAATATTTATAGAGTTTTTTAGTCTGGACCTGAACTTCCAGATAAAGGAGGGCCTACGAGGAGATGCATAGCAACAAAACCACTTTATGGCAACATGTTGGTACATATGACTCTATAGGAACCTACATATATTTAAAAATCAATTAAACCTATTGAACATTAGATAAATTACATACGAAAGGAAGTGAAAAACTTGCCTCGAGCATGGCAAATGAATGATGAGCACTCTGAGTCACACAACAGTCACAAATAGGACTATGACTGGGTTCCTCCATCACCATATACTATGAAGATGAGTGTGGATGCTTCTTGGAACAAGGACAGTAGTGCCTCTGCCATGATTGTTTGAGGCCCTGATGGTTCATGGGTCACATGGTATGGTAAAAATAGTAAAGTGGACTCGACTTAATAGGAGGAGCTGATTTCTATAGGGTTTGCAGTGTAGAAGGAAAGTGAGACAAAATTTGTCTAGTTGGAGGTAGAAACTGACTGCAAACAAGTTGTGGCGATGATCCATGAGGCACCTGAGATATGCTCAAAATTCGTTAGAGAGATTCTCACCATCGAATAAGGCTTCAAGATGCATGTTAATTGTCACATAAGATATGTACCGAAGGAGAGCAATGGTGTTGCGGATGCCCTCGCAAAACACCACCTCAAAAACAAAATTGTTCCTTTTTAGTATATTTGGTCGTCTGACTTTATTAAAGAGTCCTTAGTTAAAGACATGTGTAATGGTAGTATTACTACCAGGTTCATTTATGTGAATATTTTATGTAGCCCATTTTCATTTCATTGTCCTTCCTGAGGAGAGAAGGATGAATAGATGATCTCCCGACTTTCCCAAAATAAATGTTGACAAGAGTTCGGGCCCTGGTGGCTTTAATGTTATGTTCTTTAGAGAATGTTTGGTCACTATCAAAGAATATGACATTTAGCTGTCCTAGATTTGTTCAAACAAGGAAGGTTGTTGAAGGAAAAAAATAGCACCTTTATCTATCTTATTCCTAAGAGTGTTGAGACAAGTAGTCTCAAGAACTGGCAACCTATTACATTATGCAATATTGTCTATAAAGTGATATGTGAAATCCTTAACAATCATTTACAACTTGTTCTTTCTTCTTTGGTAAGCTCAAATCAATGTGCATTTACTAAAAATAGGATTATTAAGGATTCCATCCTCCTTTATAATGAAATTATTAATGACTTTGAAAAGAGAAGTGGTTGTCCTCATATGTGTATCAAGGTTGATCTATCTAAAGCCTATGCCTTTGTTAGTTGGGATGCATTGTTTGTCATTCTTAAGAAGATGAACTTTCTGGGGAGTTAGATTGTGTGGATTAGAGAATTTTTTCACACAACTTCTTACCAAGTTCTTATTAATGGTGAACCATATGAGATGTTTAATCCTAGCAATGGTGTAAGGTAAGGAGATCCTTTAGATCCTTACCTATTTGTCCTTGTTATGCAATGTTTCAATCATATTATGGATGAGAGAGTGAAGGATGGTCTATGTCTCCTCTAAAAGTTTCATAGAATCCTGAAGCATCTCATCTTATATTTTCAAATGATCTTATGTTATTTGTGGAAGCTGGTGTGCATAACTTTGCCAGTTTGATTTCTGTGTTTGAATTTTTCAAGGATTTTACTGGTTTTAATCTTAACCATGCTAAAAGTGATGTCTAGTATAGTTGTGATGTTGATAAAATTATTGTGTCTAATATATTGAATATTGATGAAGTATCATCCCCACAAAGATACCTAGATATCCCTCTCTTTGTGGGAAAGATCAAGAGGGATTTTTGTGCTCTTTGATTGAAAAAATCAAGGCATGGATCGATGGATGGAAATGGAAGATGTTGCCTATGACTGGTAGAGTAGAACTTATCCAATCTACTACCTGAGTTATGCAATTATATTGGTCCTCTATTTTTCCTATTCCAAGTTCTATTGCTAGCAAGATTTATTGCTTATGTAGGGATTTTCTTTTGGGACATATTGATACAAAGAAGAATGTTCATTTGGTGAAATGGAAGAAGATTAGGTTTCCCAAAGATGAGGGTGGTCTGGGAATTAGATCACTTAAAGAGATCGCTAAAGCTACCTCTATTCTTAATCTTTGAGACCTTGCTTGTAAGAAGGTACACCCTTGGGTTAGATGGGTCTATGAATGATATTTACTAAAAATGTCTATTTGGTAGTTGGTTAATTCAAATTATTTCTCTTTGTTTGCCAATCAACTAATTCTGGTCAAAGATGGTCTTCTTGGTATTGTCAAATTTAAGGAAGGAAATGGAAATTCTCTGAGTCGTTGGAATGATCCTTGGTTCATGGGGATTTTTTTTCTTTGGTGAGATTATTAGAACTCAGGTTGTGCTTAGTCTAGGTTTATCTCATGATGCTAAAGTAAATTGTATCATTGTTGATGGGCCTGGAATATTATGTGCATCAAAGGAATGGCCCTATCATCTTTGTCTTATGAATGGTCCTAGAACTTTATGGGGGGGACATTATGCATTGTGTAGGAGGATCATGATATTAATCTGAGGTTGATATGGGATATCATAAGACTGAAGGAGCATAAAGTTCCTCTCTTTTCTTGGATTTGGAAGCATAACAATCCTAGAAATTTTCAAATCCATGTGTGGAAGGTTGGGTTGAACAAGCTACCAACTTTAGATTATATCAGAAGATTTAGGATATATGCTTCTTTTGTGTTTTTTTTGCATGGCAGATTATGAGGATATATACCAAGTTACGTTTCTTTATTCTTATGCTATTGAAGTATGGAGGGAGGCCTATTCTATCCTCATTTTTTCTATTGTACCTTCGTGTCCTTTAGACTTAATTACTTGGAATAGAAAGAATGCTCATTTGCTTACCTTATATGTTATGCATGCTTTATGGAGGTAAAAAAATGCTTGAGTTCATGATGGTAGTTTTAAATCTACAGACAAGTTGTTTTCTAGAATTTAGGTTGATTATGTTATGTTGGCTTAGCATTCTTTTTCCTTCTTGGCCCTTTTTGGGTGGTGCTTTATTTGTATAGCTAAAGTTGAAGGCTTTGTGTAGCTTTGTTTTTATAGAAATTAGTAACAGTAAATAGACATTAATTTTGTACTTTTTAAAAAAAATAAAAAAAAGAGAGAGGAGAGCTTTTACACCAAAAAAAGTAAGGCATGTAGAATATTTAATATTTTCTCTAATAAAGTGAAGAATCTATTCATGTAACATTGCATTAAAATCCAACAAACACTACTGTAGAAAATGACCTTCCACCATTAGTTGAAGATTTAACCATGTCACATTAAGATGACAAAAATGTTGAATTTTAACAAAATCAACCATCACATCAACTTATTTCAAGAATAATCAAATACCATCCATAAGATCTATTAATCGATGATCCTTTTAATAGAATAAAATTAGATCTTCCTTTAGAGATGTAGTAAACATGGCTTTTGTATCTACAATTGAGCCTTAAAAGGTTGATGAATCTCTCAAAAATGATTATTGGTTTAAATGATAATCAATAATAACTAAATCAATTCACTAAGAGTGATGTATGGGATTTGGTTCCAAGTCCTAAAGATAAAACCATCATCAAAACTAAATGTGTATGTTGTAACAAGTTAAATTAAGTCGAGGAAGTTGTTCAAAACAAAGGTAGGTTGGTTGATCAAGGGTATAATCAATAAGAAGGAATTGAATTTGATGAAACCTATGTCCTGGTAACTAGACTTGAATCAATTGTATGTTATTAGCCCTAGTTGCACATAAAACTCTTTCAAATGGTTGTTAGAAATGCATTTTAAAAAGGAACTACAGAAGAAGTTTACATTTCTCAACCTCCTAATTTTGAAGATAAAAACATATTGATCATGTCTATGAATTAATGAAAGCAATATATGGTTGAAAAAAAGCTCCCAGAAACTGGTATGAACAACTCATTTTTTTTTGAAAATATGGGAAAATCACACTCTACATTGTTTACTAAAAATTATGAATCAACTTTTCTCCTTGTTCAATATATGTTGATGATATAATTTTGTGCTTCAAATGAATCACTTTGCATAAAAATTAGTGATATTATATATAAAGAATTTGAAATGAGTCCATGGTTGAGTTAACACTCTTCTTCGGTTTATATATAAAACAAACTACTTGTAGTATTTTCCTCAACCAAGAAAAATAAATAAAAGAACTCTTAAAACATTTTAATATGGAAAATTGCAAGTATGCCTCTTCTCCAATGGCTGCCTCTGACCAAATTGACAAATATGATGATGGTGAATGCATTGACATCTCCTTATATGAGTCATTATTGGTAGTTCATTATACTTTATTGCATCTAGACCTGATATTATATTTTTTGTTGGTTTATGTTCTGGTTTTCAATCAAATCCAAAGAACTCTTGCTTAGTTGCTATCAAAAGAATCATAAGATATCTAGTTGGCACAATCAACTATGATATTTGGTATCCAGGAGATCAACTTTTTGATCTTAAGACTTACATTGATCCCAACTACGCCAGTTGCCACCTTGATCCAAAAGTATTAGTTCTTGTTGTTTCTTGATTGAAAAAAGTGTTTAGTAAGAAACAAAATACCATCACTTTATCCACCCCTAAAGAGTAATATATGGAAGATGAATCATGTTGTGTACAAGTCTTATGGATGCAACATGTTTTAAATGATTAAGGATTTTTTTTATCTTTAACACCAAATTTTTGGGATAACACTAGTGAGATAAATTTAGCTCATAACCCTATTTTAAATATTCATGCTAAACACATTGAAGTTAGACATCATTTTCTTCATGATCACAATGCTAAAAATGACATATGTCTTCATCATGTTGATACTGAAAATTAATTAGCTGATATTTCACAAAACCACTGGCTTTGGAACGATTTAGAGTAATGTTTTTAGAACTGAACCGGTGATCGGACTAGTGTTGAATCGAACCGGATTGAGTCAGGTTCAGCGGGGTGATTGAACCGGTTGGATCAGAAATAACATCAGCATGACACAAAAAAAATAAATCGGAAAAGCCAAACTTGTCACCATAGTATAAGGCAAATACCGGTCAGACCGATCAAATCGGTTAAACCGGACACACTATATATACATATACATGTGTATATGGGATTAAGAGAGAAATATTTCTCTCTCCCTCTCCCATTACCTGTGGTGGAGGTCGGACGTCTGGGAGAGTGATAAATCAAGAGATGCTTCTCCATATAAATATAAATGTATATATATGTATATGTATGTGTATATATGTATATATGTATATATATGTATCTGTATGTATATATACATCTATGTATATATGTATATACATATATACAAACATATATATATATATATATTTATATGCATGTAAATATGTATATATATAAACATATATGTGTGTGTATATTTGTATATACATATACACACATATATGGGATAAAGAGAGGCTCTCTATCCCCCTCTCCCATGCCCGTGATGGGGGCCGAACGTCTGGGAGGGTGATAAACCAAGGCGGTATCTGGGATTTGAACTCGGGTCCCTTCATGAGGAGACACCATGCTTTACCACTTGAGCCAATCACACACACACACACACACACACACACACACACATATATATATATATATATATATATATATATGTGTGTGTGTGTGTGTGTGTATGTATGTATGTATTCAACCTTCTATGTATTTACACACATACACACACACACACACACACATATATATATATATATATATATATATTATACCTTCTATTTTTTCTTCTATTTGAACCGCTGGTTCAATCTGGTTCGATCTGATCTATTGGTCGAACCAGTTGGATCGTATTTTTGACCGATTGGACTGGAAAAATTACATACTAGTTATAAATTACTATTTCTCACACACTCAAAATTAGGTCACTTACGATCGAACATATTCTCGATCAAGAATTCTCTTAGTCGACCCAGTCCTTGACGGACGGTCAACAGTTCACACTTTTGTCTTGACGCTCATCTGATAAGTCTCTCGATCGACGCAATTGTCAACTGAGCAAAAAATATGGCAATTGTCTTCCTTTGACCACCGTCCTCGACTGACTAGCCATCATTTTCCCTTTTTTTACTGTTGGACTGCTCGATCGACGACATTGTCGACTGAGAAGTTCATGACTTGGCTATAAATTGTGTCCAACTCGTCCATTCTCTTCACACCTTGTTGAGAAAATGTGTTTACCATCTCTTGGAAGATCCATACTTCATTTGATCTAATGTGTTTAGTTTCCATATCCACTATATCACTCTCCTCTCAACTTTTTCCTCGCATCTTGCTCATATCCACCACTTTGCATCAAATGTCTTCTTTTTCAACCTGTGGCGACAAGAAGCAGATTCCTAATAGAAAGGTACCATCAACCTTAGCTCCTCCTGCTCCAGCTTCGATGGTCATCAACAACATCTCCTTGATTAATGTTGTAGAGGGAGAAAAGTAATTGCACCTAACCTCTAATACTCCTCTTCCTCACCAACCAGTGGAAGCACATGATTTCCTTGCCCTCCTAAATCTTACGAGTCTCTTTGTGTTCCAAAATCTTTAGGAGTCTCTTACACCCACCTATCATTTATGGTCTGCTGAAGCAGTTTATGAGTTTTATTCCATCTTGTTTGGGACCAAAGTGATCATTTTTCCTTCACCTCCATGGTTCATGGGATATCTTTTGGTTTCTTTGAGGAGGATATCCTAGAAATTCTAGTTATAGATAGAGATTATTATGCAAAATTTATAAATATTTCACTTTGCAATCCTCTCAAAAAACTTTCCAAATATCAAGAAGAGGAATTCAATCTTAGTAAAAAAAAGAACCAATTTTCTTTCTAATGCCTTCCTCAAGAACCTAGGGTAACATTTTACACAACATCTCTTACTAATGAATTAACAATTATCAACCTTATCATTATCCACAACATTTTTTCCTACACCAACAAATTTGAAGTTCCACAATTTAAGATGTTTCGTTTCTTTTCTATTCTCAAAACAATACCGATCAACTTTATTTGCCTCTTCTTTGTAACATGGATGAATTTACTGGCCATCCACCCTATGCAGATTTTGTTTTCCAAATTATTACTTGAAAGATTTTGGTTGATTTAGGATATAATTTTGACCGTCGACCCCAAAGAACCATCTAAAATAGAATCAACAAAATGGACATTCATTTTGGGCATAAATGAGCTAGACATGAAGAGGGTACCTCAGAAGATGTCATTCCTCCACCTTCTTCTCCTCCCACTACTTACCCCTTAAGTACCCTTATAAATGATGTTTCTTAACTAAAAGTAGTTTCTTATCAAATTGAGAGACAATTTTTATCATACCCACAATGCCACGACCTATGTAAACCAAAAGTAGAAATCTTTGATCCAAATACTCCTGATAACTTTCCTTGTGACATATACCCCAAAAGTATCCATCCTTTCAATCCATCCATATGCTACACTCAAATTCCAGTTCCACCATCTAACTAGCTACCCCATGCCCGATTCTTCCATACATAACATCAAAATATAGCTATGCATTCTCAATTCGATCATGCACATACAATTTTCTAAAGAATATGCTCTTTCTACTGCTCACACATTGGATTGGTAAACTATAGTACAATATTATGGCATTGAACCCTTCTATGGGTGTGATCCTGAGGTGGATGAGAATCTTAAAGATTTTAAGTGATCCCTTTCCAATCCCTTATGTAATACTTTGATTATCTTTTACTCATATGTATTTGCTTTTTGAGAAAAAGTTATGTAATAGTTTGAATTTGGGAATGAATTGAGCTTGATTAGTATTTGATCATGTTTATATCATTGTGGCTGAAATTGACATTACTAATTTGTCTAAAACATGGCCATCATATTAAAGGGAAGTATCCCACTAAGGGGGAGTCATCTTGTGACGTCCCCAGATTTTCTAAAATTTAATCTAATGTGTGACGTCCAAATTGAAACCCTCGCCTCAGCGAGAATCGCAATTTAAACACCACACACTAGGCGAAGAAGAAGAAAATCAAGGGAGTCAGAAGGAAATAATCAGTAGCACATGCACATGAACAATAATAAAACCACAACACATGTTCACCATTCAACATATAATTACAACATGAATTGTTACAACATTTGATATTACATATTGAACAACAAACTTCTAATATATATATATATATATGTACTACCACTAAACTACAGGGTCTTAAGACAATAGGTCCACCTGTACATCAGCTCGCCACACAACTCTCACTATCCTGGATCTTTAGAGCATCCCCACAACTTAGACAAAAGATTACATGCGGTACACGTCAACACAATATTCAAGAATATTGTACTGAGTACGCCTACGTGTCTTTTATATACCTCTCATAATATCTTGGCAATAAGGTAAAACTAATATACTTGGCAGTAATAGAAGAAATATAAAAAATCATATACTTGCATGAAGAAGTTCATTGACAAAAGAGAACACATATTTTAAGAAAATTTTCCATTATATCTTCCATGCATTTACTACTTGGGAGTTGAATGCATTAAGGCCTTTATGATCTACTACCAAAGAGTTGGATCATTTCACAATGTGAACTACTACCAAAGAGTTGGATCACTTCCAAGTACTTTACTACCAAAGAGTTGAAGTACTTATTTCCAAAACTTTACTACCAAAGAGTTGAAGTGCTCAGATATAATGGAACATATATATTATGTTTCATGTGTTCATAGCAATAAGTATGGAAAATCATGCAACATATCATACAAGAACAATCATTTCAATCAATACCATATGCCAAGTCTTTACTACCATATAACACAAGCATATTGTATAATAAGCCAAGTGAGAGGTAATGGTGTACCTTCCAAATAGATATCCTAATCACATATTTCTCATGTCATCTATATCCTGGTCAAACCCTGATAAAGATAAGACCACATACGGTCATCAGGTTCTCATCATCATTAACCCTATTTATATCCATTTTAGGGTTTGCCTATGTCATTATGATATCCTCATGATTACTTGTATTCTTGTCTTAGATTTAACTTAGTGATGTCATATTCCAGATTATAGTTCATTAACTAGATCTACTCATGTGTCACATTATTATGTGAACACATTTAACATTATGTCACTTTCATTAACCATATTAGGGTTACATCACATGTATTAAGGGTGCTCTTCATATAACATGAATTGTGTGTATATAACTGATCTCAGATTTATATATTATCTTCCAGTTACTGATATGAGGGTTTTCTATAAATTTCATCATTTATTGAGCATGTATGTATTAATTGCATTATATTTAGCGTTATTAGTCCTAATTAGCCATATTAATCAAATTATATGCTTTCATGTATCAACATGACCATATCTAACATCATATGCATTATAAACATGATTATATACTTACTGATATTTTTTCATAATTTTATATCATCATTTGATATTTATTATCCATGAAATAAGCATTACACATCTTACATGATATCATTGATATTATTGCACCAAAAATCTAATATTATGCTTTCACATTGTTCTACACATTTTTCTGAGAATTTTGGTATATTATACTTATTTTAATGATGCTCGAGCTAATTATTACGATTTATACAAGATCTGATAATTATTGAAGATAATTACCTCGTGGGCCAATCGTGAGTCGACACGTCACCGTTAAGGGCTGGTTCTTTCTTCTGCTGGGACCTGAAAACCCAGGGCGAGCTTCCCCCCTTTCGCCCGATCGCGAGTCCCTGTGGGACTCTGTTTCCTCTGTGGAACAGAGCCCGCTTCCAGCCGTTCTCGGCGCCACCGTGCTCCTCTCATGGTCTGAGATTAGTCTCCACAACGCCGCCAGATCCCGTCTTGCTCAAAACTTCACCAACCTGCCGACACCTGCGAGTGTTTCCCACGATCTACGTGGGCGCCGCCTGCACTCTTGTTGTGCGCCACCAGCCTAGGGCCTCCCTCCGGAGCGCCTTGACTCGGTCTCCAAGTTGCGCAACTCCCTGTTTGTCATGGTGCTGTTGAGGTAGATCAACGCTGATGAGGAATCGATAAAGGCTTGCTCCTCCTCAAAGCTTTGCCTCCGTGAGCAATTGTGGCTCTTCCTTGCAAATCTGACGGAGATGCCAACTGCTAGCTATTGCCATGACGGGGAATATATAACAGGGGGATGCCTAGAAGCCTCCTGATCTCATTGTCCTCCTCCTAGTAAACAAAGGTGGGTTGTGTACAGGAACCATCACAATAGCTACGGGGAAGGTTAGGATGACTGGGTTCGGAAAAGGAAGTCTAAACTTCCTCGACTCCCTCCCATTCCTGACGGTGGTCTCTTCATACCGAGCATTTTGGGCAAGTGAGGTTATAGGGTCTGGCTAAGGGGTCAAAAGCTCTGATGCAAGACTAATTACCAGTTTCCTCCTCGACCCATGTTGAGGGTCATGGTGGCATCACATGTGGGACACGACCTCCCCACATCTTCAAAATAGTTGGAGGTAGGAGCGGGGATGAGTACCCTGTCATCTTATAACATATAAGGACTAGTATAACCCCCATCTGTGACTTCCTTAACTCTAAAGTCGTGTGATGATGTGTTCTAATAAGGCTTATGATGAATAATTAACATACCTAGGTATAAGGTCACCAACACATGCCTCATTATGCCAATGTCAAAACCATAATATCTCCTTAAAGGAACTTCATAACTTCATGGAATTCGAACCATAGATTTATCCTCATCATAGATGCATTGTATTGAATTTTTGTACCAAGTCACCACTGTTTGACAAATCAATTAATTACCTCAATTACACATAAACTTAGAAAAACCTTGATCAAGTTGTCAATATCAATTGACATTCAACCATAAAAAAGAACTTAGAACTCCCCAAAACAACTCATCATGCATGACTTCGATTATGTCATTAGACATTAAAGGATTCCAAAAGTCTACTCCATCACACATCTTATCTTCAAATATTCTACCTTTTTGATATGACAAAGGGGAGAAATAATTCAAAGAAAAACTTAGTCTCTTGAGTTTTAATGGTTTTATTCTCTTAACTAGGATGGATAATTCATATCATCCCTTCTCCAAAGAGATACATTTTCCTTGCTATAAATTGCTACACATTTACTTTTAGAGATGGATGATATGTTCCATATCTCTCATATGGAAATTTGCACACACTCAAGGAGAAGCTAACTAAGGAATACAAATTTCATTTTAACTGTTGCTTATAACTCAAAATGTTTTCCATCTTCAAAAAGGAAGAGTTTGTTGGAAAAATTGGACATTATAATATCTCATCTATTGATGATGTCAAACATTTCCTATTTGTGGATCTAATATTTTATCTAAGTGTTTTAGGAGACAATAATATCTCTAGAATGGTTAATCAAGAAAGGTATATCAAATTCTTGAGTTTTTGTTCACATGTACTTATTTGTAATACACTTTTACAAAAGCATAATGTAAAAGTACTTATAAGTCATGTAAAATCAAGAAATGGATCAACCCCACCTATCAGTAAACTACATGTCAAAACCAAGTGTTTAGGATAGATAGATTTCATTAGAAAAATCATTAGAAAGGTTTTTATAGATTCTACATACCACATTACATATTTTTCTTTCAGTCAAAGACTTTATCAATCGAAATCCACTCAGTCGAGGACTTAGGCAACTGGGGAAGAACTATACAATACAATGAGTACTAAGTGATTCTCATTTGAAGTATTTGTCGACCAAAACCCACTCAATTGAAGACTTTGTCAATCGACATGGAAATGTTATACCTAGTTGACTGAGAAGATCAATCAACATGTGTCCATTAGAACCAATTGAACTCTTTGATCTCTTCTCAATCGACAAGCTACTCGACTAAGAAAGTTTTGGTTGAACTACTTGTCGATCGAGAATGTTTTGTAGACAAAATCTTTTAACGATCAAATTATCCTTTGTAACTCAACTAACCCTATCCTAATAGATAGTTGACTACCAAAGACATCCTAAACACTTGCAACAATAACTCTAAGAACTTATGACCCGTTCCAATATACATTAGTATACGTAGGACACTTAGACACACTTGATAATTCCATCTTTGAGTTATTTAAGCTAAATCACTTTACTCGCAATCTCCTAATAGCTTAAATTTCATGTCCTACTCAAAGCATCCCACCACCACCACTTAACCTTGCCCATATGCCTGATATAGAATACTTGTGATCTTAATTGGTTGTTTCTGTTATCTAATCTCTTTCTACATTGTTGTATTACTCTTAGACAACTTCTTGGAGTGAAGGATTCTTCTCAATTGGTTGTCCATGAGCCTATGAAATAAGAAGCGTTCTTATCAATTGGTATTCTTTTGCAACCATCAAAGAAGAGGTGAGGTACCATGATCTTTATGTCTATTAAAGATGAGGTGAGGTTTGGTTCTCTTTTGTGTCTATGAAAGAAGAGGTAAAGTATGGTTCTCTTCCGAGCTTAAGAAGAGGGTAGCAAGAATTGAATTTTGTAATTTTTCCTTGTGAGGTAAATAATAAAAGTGATTATTGAAAATCCTAGCCAGATACAACTACGTAGCACACTGATGTCTTCGACAGAACCACTCTAAATCTTGTCTCTTGTGGTTTGCTTGTTCCTCTCTTCTTTTGTGTGCAAAGTCATTTTATTTGGTTAAAATTATTATTTAATCTCTATTGACCCCCCTCTAGGTCTTTCACGTGCCATGCTAAATAAAGCATGAAATAGGTTGGTTAGTATTATTTGGGATAGACGTCCCCTGATCTGGTATTCTACTAATCACCACTTGGCTTCTTCTCCTCCTCTTCCAAGAACTTGTGTGTATGAGATCAACCAAGTTCTAGATCTTATAGTTTAAAAATGAATGTCTATACTCCCCCCTTTAGGGGGTTGTGAGTGAGGCCCCTCTTGTTCTAGCCTTAATGATGATGTTCCTTTCCCCAATTAGAATTTCATTGTTGGAATTTTGTGTTCATTGTCTCCCTTTAGAAATATTGTATCTACTTGGTCTATCATAATAGCTTCATAGGTGTTGTGTTGTCCTGGTTTTTGTCTTCCTTGGTTCTTCATGTTGTTTCTTTGGTGTGTTACATCTATTTTAATTATTGGTACCCTTGCATTAATATTCCATC
This sequence comes from Alisma plantago-aquatica, assembly GCA_963693085.1. Lineage (NCBI taxonomy): Eukaryota > Viridiplantae > Streptophyta > Magnoliopsida > Alismatales > Alismataceae > Alisma > Alisma plantago-aquatica. Next base: position 582,006,622 of record OY856413.1, read on the forward strand.
TCGTGGTTTCCTTTCTTTGATGCTAGTTACTACATGTAATAGATCATTTGTTTATTGCATATTTATTCCTTTTATTTCCTGCTCTTTGGTCTGTAGAGAGACAAATTTTTTATTCATTTGAATGTCCCCATTGATGGTATTTTTATTGGTATTTTTTAACAACATTTTAATGAGCCAACATGCATATCCTCTAAGAAACCCTCTAATGGTGTGAACTATTTTGAGGTTTGTGCTTGTTGGTTAATACATTGACGATGTGCATCTTCAATATTTTTTGTTATTTTACTATTACAATTGTTGTGACTAATACAACAACATTGCATGCATATAGAAAGTAGGTTTTCATACTCTAGAGTGTATATTTTTCCTTGAATGATAATGCCTAGAGTTAGTGGCTTTGCTGTGTCAAGTTTTATGGCTAGCCTTGTATATTTTTTCCTTTGCATTAAGGTTTGTGTTTCTAACAATATCAATTGTTGTACTGATATAGTCTCTAATCTCCTTGAAAATCTGACATTGATATAAGAACATTGGGATTTTGGGATGCATATGTAACTAAAATGAAATATTGGGTTTTCATATGTTGAAATGAAGGTTGGATCCCATGGTTGTGCACTCAAGTAGGATTTCGACATTGGCCTAGGACCACAAGTTTATGTTTTAACATAGCCATCCCCTATCAATAGTAGTACAAAGTAATATTTGCTATCAAGATATATCAAATGAAGGTCACCAATTGCATTCCACATTGTTTTGATGTGGTTCTTCAGAGTCAAAAATGGCACATCTCTTGTGATCACCTTGACAATAATAGAAGCACTAGAACTTCACAATAATTTTAAGTTCTCTTTGGATTGATTGACTTTTATACCTTCAAATCTGAGGATCGAGTTGGATGAGTTGCAGACATAACTATTGGCAACATCCTTTTAAGAGATTAGGCATCTAGTGTCTACCATTAGAATCATGTGAATTGCTTCATGTATGTGGTTATTTTTTGTCCCTTGGGTTAATTCCATCCATATTCATGTATGTATTGTGCAAGAGATCTTGTTTGGGGTGTGTACTTCTATGACGAGTATTTTAGTTTAGATCTATGATTCTTCTTCTTAGCACCTCCATTTATTTTATTATTCCTTATCACAAACCTCCTCATTCTATGACTATCGATATGGTAGTAGTTTACATTAGGCTCGTCTCTTTAGGATTTTGGGGTTATTGTCACCCCAACCTCCTTATCCTTCTCTATTCAGTTGTGGATCTCCATTATTAGGCACCTCGTGACCGAATTCCCTGCCGCCTCCTCAGTCTCCAAACCTTAGAACCATATCCACTTTTTAACCATACTTTTTAAGGTAAGATAGTAGATTCATTTTTTATAATCCATATGACATTTACATGAAGAAATCAGCACACTAGAGGAATATGCAATCTCCTTCAAAGAAATGATCAAACCACCCATACTCAAATTGGGAAGCAATAACAAAGTTCTAGAGTAGATCCCTTTATAATAGAGTTTATCAAAGCATCTATAGACAAGGGATAGCTTTAAGATGAGGATTCTACTAGGGAAGATAGTTGAAACAAGATTATAAATCCTAAAAGGTATACAATATCACAAGATTGGAAAATAAAACTATTAGGAAATCAAAAGTAAATTGGATAATAGAGAAAATAGAAAAAGAAATGAGGTAAGGAGACAAATGCACTAGGGACCAAGACGTATTAGGGTGTAGTATAGAGACCTATAGGTGGGAGATATACAACCTTGTGGGAATGATTTACCTATAGAGGATAGAGAAAATGGAGGAGATTTAAGGTGAAAACACCATGGAACACCACCTAACCACCATGCATAAAATGTTTCCAATTCTAGAACATTTAGAGCAGGGCACCACAGGATGAGGCTGCTCTAGAAACATACACATGATAATCAGAGATCTAGAGGTGGATGCCCCTGATAGTCTAGAATCTTTTTGAGATGGCTGCTCGCAGATGAAAGTGTCCTCGAGGGATATGAGAGGCCTATCGATCCGAAGGGAGAGGGGGTTGCAATCATCTCATTCCCGTGGGTCTAGCGGAGAGGGAATAAGTCAATGCCCTTTGAGTCACATTAAAGACCACCTACCCTAGAGGAAACAAAAAAATTGGTTGTATTACATAGTATAAATTTATTCCTAATTTAAAGACTAAATGCATGAAAATAATGAAATGATATGAATATCCCCACAAATGGTGAGAAAATTTAGTTTTTTCTATTACAAATTTTAAGGTCCATATTGGACTTAACAGTGTCATTTTGATTATATATTTAATTGTTTGATTATAAACCAGATGACTATTTAATGACGTATAAAATAGACTAAATAAAAATTAGAGATTTAAGATAATGACGATTGGATTATTGGAGGCTCCGATAAACATTCAAGAAATGACCCACTGTAGGGTGAACTGCTTTCTATCCTAAGGGATATCTAAACAGCTAAATGAGAAAAGTATCTGGGGTGTGAGGTGATTTCAAATTCATTGTTATCAATTCGGTATATTGAGGAAGCAAATCAACGTCCTCCTAAATACTTGCCTCTCATAAAAAGGATCAATAGAATGAGACAATAATTTAATATTATTAAATTCATCAAAGTGGGGAGAGAATATAATCACCAAGTAAACACACTAGCAAAGTGGTTCTTAAAGAATCTTGGAGAAAAAATCTATGCACAAACCTTCCCAGATGAGTTGAAGATCCCTTTTATGGAATATACACATCTAGCTACACTTAGTTTATTTAAATAAGTTATATCCCCACTAAAAAATGATCATACCCCTTCTTATATATATATATATATATATATATATATATATATATATATATATATATATATGTATATATATGTATATGTATGTATATATGTCTATGTAAGATATAAACGTAGAATACATGGATTTATTGCATTAAATAAATAATATAAGGATAAACAACTAGAAAATAATTCAAATAAGACCTTAAAAATATATAAGTAACATATGTGGCAATTGAAATACCTATATTGACATATATTTATGAGTATATAATCAACGTCCTTAATGGAATTTTAGCTTGAGGAAAATATAGTAAATAACTTATGAAGGTAAAAATGTTGCATATATAAAAGCTATATCTTCATGAAAAAAAATGGTTTAGAAAGTAAAAACTACCATAGACTATTATTTATTTCTAATCTATATTATCTCTCATTGTTTTTGCATGTGAAAAAACATGTAGGTCATGGAATTCATGAATTTGTTAGGCGTGAGAATACAGATGCATGGGTTAGTTTTTTAGAATAATTTAATGTACTCTACAAAAGAAATACTCATTACCCATTACACATACCATTTTATGCATAAATGTTGTATATTATTCAACCATAGTAAATGTAATTGAAGTTGATACCCTCCTAACTCACATTTTACATCTACCCTTTATAAATACTTACAAAAACAAATCTAGCCTTAACCACCAAATTGAGAAATCGGAGTATTTTGGTTTTTATTTCAAAAATTATGTTTAACTCTTTTTGTACAATGAAAGGAAATGAATGATTCTTGACCAAGCTAATACAAAAAATATGATTTGACATATATGTTTCTTTTTAAAAAAATATTTTAGTGAAATGAATATGAACACTTAATTGCAAGTAGATCAAACATTGAGACATTTTTGAAGCACTTTAATGTATGTAATTTAGTTAAGCATTCATCTTTATTTTTTATATTGTATTATCGGTTCCAGTATTCAATATAACGTCATATATCATTCTTATTATATCCAAATTCTTAATTTTCTACTTCTTCTCATGCTATTATGTGTTAATATATCATTATATAAGTGAGGAGTTGAGGTTGTAAAGCAAGTTTTGGGGTGGATGGTTTTGATAAATGTTTTATTGCTTAGGTATGTGAATCATGTTTTGTTTTAGCATCGACCCCTTATAATTAGCACCCTTTCTAAATGTTTTATTTTAGACAACAACCAACATTACCACCATTTTCCCATTAAGTTCACATTTAATTATTCATATTTTTATGACTCCTTCCTATATTGATTGAACCAACTGAGAAAGATCTATGGTTACTATTGATTAGGCCCAAATATAGATATAATGCATATCACACTACATTTCTAGGACTATTGGATCCATTTATTTATTGATATTTTATGTGCCATTTGGGTTTTTCAAATGTGGATACTATCTACTATATTGTATTATATCTTTCATAATATGAAAAGAAAACATGAAAAATCCTTAGTGCTTAATATGCAGTAATCATTAACTATATTGCAAATCATATAGCATTCCAAACAAGCACTTATTTAGTCTTATGAATACCATGTGTTCCCAACACATAACATGCACATCAAGAATGCTCATAGTTCCTTGCACATAGCATTTTTCAAACGTGGATCCTAATGACCATGTTTCTTGTTATAGTCCAATTCTGATTATATTCACACTCACCTTGTACAAGGTATTAAAATTAATCTTGAACAAAAAATATATGCAGTAGGTATTGCAGTTAACATATATTACCAACGCACAAAAAATTTAATTTATTTCTTAACTTTATCAGGTATTATTAAATAAAACAAAAATTAAAATTCAATTATATTTTCCACCATTTTGTAACATTATTTTTCAAATTGTCTCAAGCACTTGCTCCTAAATTATATGATTCTGTGTAAAGTTTCATCAAAATTATATCAAAATTTATCCCATTAAGAAACCAATTCTTGTCACTTCTTAAAAAATTATGGACCCATATTAAAGCCCTAAAACTCACATAAAAGTATTAAGAAAACAACGTTATTCAATTTCCAAATAAACAATCAAAATTGTAAATGATTAAGTAAATAAACTTTTCCTCAAACTAGTATACCATATTCTTAATGTATCCATTTCTATAGGGTTTTTCAATTCCCATTTATGTATTCCACACAATGCTCAAGTTGATGTAATAGGTTTAATGTCCTATAATCTTTTATGCTTGCATAATGTATATCGATATGGTTCTTTTGAAATTCATATTTATCCATTTATAGAAATATATATTGTACATTTGCATACAATATCAAACTTAAAAGAACAAAACTCTAACAAAATGATATGTTTTCAAGAAACATAATTTCAAAACATTGATATAGAATGTATGTCATAATGTTATGAAATAGTAATATCTTTAGCAAGGCAATACACCAACTAGTCACATGTTTAAAACAAAGAGATTTCAATTACTATGAGGTAGAACATACAAACATCTTATCCATTACAACACATAACCAACACCAATAGAAGAAGAGTAACCTTCAAATAGGTAAGGAGAACAACTTCCTTTGTAAGTGGGTCAGAAAAAAACTTAGGAAACTTTAAAAGAATTGGAAAACGAGTTTGTAGGGAAAACCTTTGCATCAACGAGGTAGAGATATTGAGAGAATATCTAGATATAATTGATAAGAAGGTGGTGAGTGAAATTCCATTCCCATGTTCCATATATTAGCTACAAAAAAGACCCTAAACTAGATGTTACATTGCACTGTGACTAGTTGGGATTGTGTAATTTTCCCTCACTCGAGTCAGTCACTTGTAGACAATATGGTACCTTTAATTTATGACTATCTATTACACATTTATACTTTTTGATTAGAAAATGAAATTTAATATTATATGCACATTATACAATAATTTTAGAATGGCACACTCTGTGTTATATAAACTATAGGTAATATTAGTAATATACATTCCATCTATATCTGAGGTAATGCAATAATGTATTAAGCTACATCTATGTATGTATCACTATATTATGTTTCTTATAGAATGACTTAGTTGGTACAAAGAAAGTGTGTGGTTCTCTTGTAGCTTTATTAGCTCCTTTGTGTGCTTATTATTATGTATTTATCATTGATTATTCAATCCAATTGATAACATTGAACTCTACTATTTTCATTTTAACTTCTAGTGTATCTCTAAAAAAATCTAAAATGCTATGAGACAACTTAATAAAAGTAACTAGGTATAGTATTTCATATAAATTTTCATACTTCCTCAAAATGAATAGAAACATACAATATCATCAAATAACCAATTAAAGAAAAAAATACTTTTAGTTCTATGTTGTAAATTTCACGACATTATAATGACATTTCATGAACTCTATATCCATTGTGCGAAAAAATATAAATTCAATATAATTATTCAATACTGGATGATGCCATAAAATCCTAGATGACTTACTACATCAATGATACAAGAAAAGAGAATAAGGTAACTGATTACATGGGCCATATGACTTCACAAACATAACTATTTCTAATATTAGGTCGACACATACTATGATTCTAGTTGCTAAAATGAAATATGTTTACTCAAACACATAGATACACAACATGACACAACATGGTTACAATATTAACTTATACCTGTTGATCATGTTGCCTTGAATTCATCACGTTTCTCCTGTATGAATTTTTCCATGAATTCACAAAAATCTTCAAAGCTAAAGGAGATATCATTTGATGTAGAGTCACTTAAATTCTTCAATCTTCTCCTTATCTCTTTATCAGTAACCTTAATATTTAGACTTTCAAACATATCCTTTAGTTCATCTATTCCAATCTCCCATCCATCTTGACAAAATCTATCAAACAAATCTCGCATATAATCGTAGGTGATAACACAACATTCAAGGGAGGATCTCTTATCCTTGGTCTTTGAGGAGGACCCACAACAACAAAAATTCCTAAGACTACTCATTTTAAAGGGAGTTTGCACAATGTTAGGTGGTGAGGAGGGTATAATCATCTACACCATGTAATGTTGAATCATAATCATTTTTCATTATTTTTTATGATCCCTGAAGTAGGCAAAAATTTATGTTTAAAAACTAGTTTTTCATGTATATATTATACAACAGTCACAACATAATTTTAATAGTCCCAAGGGTAGTCAATAAAAAATAACCCACCCACCATTTTTCCTACTAATATTTACTTCTCAACATTTACCTTCTCCTCCTACCATTCATGTATTTATGGGAACTAACTTTATACCTCCATGGAGACTAACAACTGCCTCCTAAATTTCCAAAAGGAATATCAAAACTTGAATTTCAAATAAGAGTTACAAGTAATTGATTTATTTCATCCAAGAAATTACCTTGGTACTTAAATAAATTATTTCAATAAATTATTTAAAAACCATTCTAACTTTGAGAATAGAATAAATAATTAGAATATAATAATGACATGTTACCAAAGAATAAACTAGTCCCACATTCTTTGATTATAACTAAACAATGTATGTTTCAAAAAAATTCATCAATTATAACAGAAATATACGATTCAGAATTTACTAACCCCATTAATTACAGAACTTGAAAGAACCAATATTTTGAATGGAAAAAATGTATAGCTAGAAAAAAATTATGTTCCTTCAATCTTTGATTCTATATTTTTAATGTGTCTTCATTCACGTGCTCTATGTTGACAAAATAAAATATTGTTTATGGACTACAATAAAATATAGTGAAAATGTTAATGTACACTACTTATCTTGTGAAAATATTATTGTCACCTAGCATACAAATAATTTTGTACTATTGTCCTACACTACTAATATATTATACCAACCCTTTTATTCTAATAATGTTTGTTCTGCATGAAAATTAATTCCTCTCCTAACTTGCACTTTACCACATAGAATTAATCTTGACTAAATCCATCTCAATATTCAAAATACAAGGTAAATCTCACATTTGAGTTTACCACACTAAAAATTTCAAATTACCAATTTAAATATTATATTGTATTCAGATTGTGTAGTGCATGGATTGATCTTGACATTTATAATTTGAGAAAAGGTTGTGTATATGATAAAGAGACAATTCAATTATGTTATCATGATAGTACATGCAATCTAGAAAGTAATCTTAGATCTACATGGAATACATGATAAGATATAAAACTAGTTCGACACCTGAATTATTTTTTCCATGTGCCATTTTACTTCCCAATGTTTAGTAAAAGAAAATTTGACACCATCTAATCGATATTTGTGTATTTTTTACTATATAAATCATAAATATTCTTTGTAAGGAGTTAGTGGTTTAAATGGGATTATAGTGTGAGTTTTATATCTATTGGGGGCATAAATATTTGATTTATTAATACCCCAATTTTCATCACTTACCTATATTACCTTCTAAAGAAACTTTAATGGGTATTCTTGATTTTTCCATATTTATTCATCTTTTCAAATATACTTTTTCCACTACATGTTTAATAAATAATCATACAACATTCTATTCTAGAAGAAAATTTGCTTTAAAGGGGTCCTAGATCAAAATTAAGGAACCAAAATGTTTCATATAATTCTAAATGTTAAAGATTGAACCATTTATACACCTTTATGTATATCTGAGTCTAAGATATAATATAATATTTTCAAAGTGGGAAAACATATTATGTGAAGGAAATTATTTGCTTACATCCTTTAAGAATCCTAATCATATATAAATTGGAAAAAATATTCGTGCCAATTTGTTTTTTCACTCTTGTACTTAAAATATATGTTCAATGTCTCCTAAACACAACAAGAATATGCAAGGTTCATATACATTTTGTAAAATGAAATTGTCGATATAAATGTATTCTAATTCTTATCCTATTTCCTCAAAATCTACCTTTCACATGATTGGTATGAGAAACATGTCATACACATACCACACATGAGTTTAAGTTATACACAAACATTGTATAACAAAATCATAAATTTTTGGAATTATATTCCAATTTTATAGGGTATTCTAAATCTGTTAGGATAACCACTTCATTTCTGACAATATAGCTCTTGAATTTGTGTCTACAAGGACCCTCGGGTCACCTAGTTTACACCCAACATCAATCCATTATTGTTTGTAATATATTACATATATATCAGACACCTCATTTTGACACTTTAGGATTTTGATTCACCCATACACAATTACCTTTTGAGTCCATTTTTAATACTTTTTTAGTAGTAAGATATGTGAATTTATTATAATAGAAAAATCATTTTATAGTGAACCATTTTATCACAACAATTGATCTTACAAAATAGTATCTTAAATGCCTCAATGGATATAATTAGATTTCACCCTTTACCATACTTTTCAAATATCCTTCTAGATGAATTGATCCCAATTGGACAAGTGTGATCATTGAGATAAGATGCACATTCTTGGGTCATTGCACCTAAATAATTACACTAAAAGTCCTTGATGGTGATTTTTCTTTTCATCATATGCACGTTTCTTATGCCAAGAAAAATATTCCAAATTATAAGTGCCAATCTCAAGCTTTCTATACTCTCTAAAAATAGGATTTATACATTTTGTCAATCTTTATGTACATCTATAGATATCCTAATTCAATCTTCATAAGCATATTGAAGGTTGTTTCTTCAGTATTGATTACATATGACTTTGATATGTCATGTGACAATTTCACAATTTTCCTAAATAAATTAGCCCTAATTTGAAAATTGTTTATTTATATACTTCATGTTTTGTATTTTTGAATAAGTCACTTAACAATCATGAACTACCTAATTTCATGTAAAAATGAAAATAAAACAAACATAATTTATAAACAAACTAGAATATGATAGGCGAGCCACAATTTTCTACTTGAAGGAGAAATACATTGACAATAATCTTGTGAACTAATAAAGAAGTTAATTTTTTATTCCATATTAGTGATCATTACTATATTTTTAATGACTGGATAGTTAATATTATCATCAATGTAATAATGTATTGTATGATATCCAAGGTAGTCGATCAAGTTCTTGAAGAATATTAGAAAGGTAGATATGAGGAATAATACCATCAACTTCCAGAGGACACAATTATAATTAAAAGAGAAAAAAAATGTCCATTCATCCCATTCCCTACCTATATTCTCTATCAATTAGGTTGGACCTATTGTGAAAATAGTTGACATCATACATTTTCCAAGAAAATAAGAGAACCAGCCATACAAATATTGGGAAGGCTTTCCGAACAGCACCACATTTTCCAAATGATCTTCATATCACATTAATCAATAGATCACACTATCATACCCCTTTATTCCACCCTAGGCTATCTTCCTTCTTAATTTAAAATTCTACTATTAGTACACCACCATATACCATTTATACCTATATTCATTTTTGTAAGTCTTCTTTTCATAATCATACACATACATTTCACCCTCCCATTGATTGGACAAGGTTGTTTTTTTGTGACTAAAAATTTGTTGAGTTGTTCAAAAGCAATATAATGATGGTAGATATTATTACCATGAGGATTGGAGTGATCAATCACTGAGTAGGAAATTTTCAAATAACTAGTTTGATATTATAGGAACGGTAGTGTTGTTCCTATCCTACACCGATATATATAGCATATAATTGCAAGAAACTGGAGAAGAAAATCATACATCAAGTGAAATAGAAACTAAAACAAATTATTTAAAGTGGATTTCTAGAATAATGCATGAGATAACTAGAGTTTTCATATCTATGTTTTTTAATCAAACATGTGTTTTCACTATACAAGTTGAATTTATATTGGAAAATAGTTATTATAACACTTGAAACCCTTTCATATGGCTATCAGACATTGATTATCATATATTACAAAGATAATGGAAGAAGACCATCAATTTAGATTAAAGATATAGAATTTATTTTATCCATATGTCCCCTGATCTTCTTTGTTTTTGTTTTTATTTCATTTCTTCCTTCATGGTATTGTAATATCGTCCTTGTTTCCCTCATTCATTCATTTTAATTTTTGACCAACGGTTTTATACATGACTCCTTATTTGAGTGAAAATTGTGGATCCTTATAAAGTGTCTATGGCATTATGTTGAATATATTTTACTAATGAATAAGGCCTTAAAATTTATCTTTTTGTAGTTATCTTGATATAGTTATTAATTATAACTTAGCTTCCTTAATTTTATATTATAAGATATCCCAAATAACATGAAAACACAATTGGATGATCCTGAGTCAACTTCATGTCAAGTCTAGTCAATTTGATGAAATATGGTTAAGTTCATGTTATATCTGGTCAAGTTGATGACCAAAGAGTATATAGGTTTACTTTTGAGTAACAATCTAGTTCATAAGATGAGAGAAGAGTTGTCTTAAGGCTAGTTGTGAACCCAGCTCGAGTTTAGTTGAACCCAAATCTAGTTAAATGAGGGTGTGTTTGAGTTTGTTCTATGTAACATGGGTCAAGTTCCCTTTAGCTAGATTGAGATTGCTACCTCCCAATCAAAGTCCCTTATCCACATAAAACAATGCAATATAAGAATTCAATATGTACTACATCGGTTGTCAAGATGCATATACTCAATAAACTACTAATTTTTAGCAAACAATACGTAAATTAGTAGAAGCGACCTAACTTTAGGCTTAATGTCATTTTTGTCATGACAACCTCAAGACTCAATGTGACACTCCCATTTTAAGGTTAAGACATATCTTGTCATATACCATTGTACACCAATAGACTACAACCACTACGAACAATCTAGAGAGACATATGATATAAATATGTGATTGGTAGAATAAAGTAGTAGAAATATACCCTTTGTTTATGCAAGTGAACATAAACCAAGATTGAGAAATAGGACTCTAGTCTAGAGATGGAATCTACCCTCTCTTTATGTAATATTTATACAATGCTCTAGAATGTAGTCGAGTTCCATCATTAGTTACAGGGCAATGTGGAGTTTAGAGATGAATGTGCTAAAGTAAAAATTTATAATGAAGAAGTTCTAGTTTATGAAACTATAGTTTGAAAGTATGCATGCCTCAATAATATACTTGCATTGAGGGTCATTATCTAACCCTAATTTAGGTGTTAATGACTTGTAATGGGTTATATTTTGAGATCCTTTGTATGACCTGATATTAGAATGATACTAAGCCAAGTTTATCATAAAGAGGCTTTAATATGAATAAGATGAGCAATTAGAGTATTGGTATATAATATGTTGTTGTAGGGTAAAGGAGGTGAAACTAATCTAAGAAACCCTAATGCATCCTAATGAGACTTAGAAAACATATAAAGGTGTCCCAAGTCAATAATAAGTTGTTTGAGGATATGATGGTAATAGTTAGGATTTATACATGTTTTCAAAATCTGTTTGATTGGTTGCTTAACGTGCTTGGTTGGACATCTTGATATGAATTGGAAATCTTATTTATATTTGAGACTACAAAATATGTATGTGGTTACGCTTATGGCTAATCACTCTAGTTTCATAGCAATTTCTGAGGTTTTATCAGTTGCTTGGAAATAATTGCTTGGTTGACTTTTATTTCATGCAACTATAAAGTGACTATGACTATCACCATAAATATACGTGCATGACTAGCTTAGATCTTATTCCTCCTCTATAGCTTTGATGATGATGAGATGGATGACCTAGTACATGGTCTACCCTTGGGGGTAGGATCATCAAGTTATCATGATTCGATGTGTTGGTCTACCCTTGGGTAGGACCATACGACTACACAGTCCTATCTAGTGATCTACCTACATGGTAGGATCATGGGGGTTATTTGATATCTACCATATGAGAGAGGTAGTATCCATGTCCACTATAGGGACACCATGGAGGCAAGGATATGTAGGTATTGAGCAGTTATGATTAACACATAAAGTTTGATTTGTTAAGTAATAATTTGGTTGCATTATGTTGTTACAAATAGATGCAAGATTAATTCATTATAATGACCGACATTTTGTTTGTTGGCATTTTAGGAATATCTAAAATTGAACAAACAGTAAAGTGGAACTTGTGAAGAATAAAGTTAAATCATAAAGGAGGATTTAGGATTTAGTTAGATAGAACTCTACAGTGGATAGAATGTACAAATTCCTAGTTTTGAAAGGTATTTTGAAAAGAAAATTTTTATCCTATTTTAAGCTTTGTCCTTGGTAGAATTTATTAATTAAGTTTTATTATTTGCAAAACCATTGATCCTATTTTGGGATAATGGCTCTGACTTCTTGGTCTTCTTTAATGGGGGGTTATCGGGAAGCGGGGTCATTATAGTATATGTATGTCCTATGCTTCTTGTACATACTAGGAAGGTGTACATTGAAGTATGGATATGTGTTATGTAGCTTTGTTTTCCTTGACTATGGGAGTGGCTTGGAAGTTAGGAAGATTCCTTGTTGTGTGGTGGTTTTATTTCATATACATGCACGATGGTGCTATACAAAGGTAGAATTGTTCTATACCACTAGGAGGAATGTAGAATTCAAGCATTGCTTTGTGATTTTATTGCTTCTAAAATTGTTGTTGTTTTATGGCATGATATGATAGTGAAACCCTATCCTCAAGAATTCCTAATACAATTTTATCATTAATACAAGTGATTTCTTTTTTACTAGATTTTATTTTAATTTCTTAGTTAACATAATGAAACCTCTCTTGTTAAAAATATTTATATTATTGAAGCTCATCATTCTTGCACCTAACAATACCTTGTTCCATGGATGACCTCGGAAATACTACAAACAACCATATACTTGTGGGGTAGTGTTTGTTTTTATATATTTAAGACTTATGCACATAGCTAATAAGTTTTTGGCATCGTTGTCAGGGGCATCGATATTTTTTGGAGTAAGAAGTGTTGAATTGTAAGCGAGACTAGATCACACCACAACTTGACGTCATACCCACCATCATTTTCATAATGATCATAATCATTATAACACTTTTGATTCCATTTTCATTTTTGTACTTCACTTGCCTTGTTTACTTGTAGGACTATTTGCAAAAATCCCAAAGGGATCCTGAGCCTTCAACATTTCTAGACCTCAAAATTGAGCACAATGTTAGAAACCTTCAAAAAGCAAGGAGGAGTGAAACACAAGCAGATTTGGAGGAATCTAAACATTAATCATATTCATAACCACCATCTTCACTCAAACTTCTATCCCAAGAAGAAAAATAAATCATGGAAGACAGGCATCCCCTTATGGACTTCGTTGTTCCAATTGCTATGGACATCAATGGAGCTATAAATATCCCACAAATCAAGGCAAATGATTTCGCTATCAACCCCACTATAATATAGATGATACAATGAAACTGGTTTGGCGGGAGACCAATGGAAGATCCAAACCTCCATATTGCTGAATTTCTATAATATCTAAGAAATTTCAAGATAGATGGTGTTCCTATTGATTGGATTCACCTTATTCTTTTCCATTCACTTTGAAGGACAGAGCTAAGGTGTGAGCCTCTTCTCTAACCAGGAATTCAATAATATTTGGGAGAATCTTCCTAAAGTTTTCTTAGCCAAGTACTTCCCACCAAGAAAAAAGGCACATTTGAGGAGCTAGCTTGTTAATTTTTCTCAAAGGTATTGGAAGACTCTCTATGGTGCACAAGAGAGGTTCAAAGACCTCTAATGTCTTTCCCTCACCATGGTTTTAGAAACTAGTTTCTTCTTCAAACTTTTTATAATGGTTTATTTTTTTTACACAAGGATGTCAATAGATGTGGCTACAAATGGAGCTTTGATGTAGTAATCCTACAGAGAAGCTTATGATATAATAGAAGACATGATAGTAAATCATTTCCAATAAAGCATTGAAATGAGCAATCAACCTTATTTTCTTCTATTGCTTTCGAGATGCAAGTTTGTATTTACACATTTGATGAAGTAGATTTACTTGAACCTAAGAAAGATGACTTATCTTAGAAGCTTCACAAGTTTAGCACCCAACCCAATAAATTGGTAAACCTAGTTTGAGAAGTAAGTAAAGTTCTTGGGTAGAATCCTCAACAATAGCTACATTCAAAGTCCAACTTGGAATCACTCCTATAAGATTTTGTTTCATCCCAAATGAAGTAAAATGCTGAGTTACCCCAACAAAGAAAACTCATGAAGGGTGCCATTCACACTCTCTCTTCTAAGGTGGATGGGGTTGCTATTCACACAAGAATGTTGGATAACCGGATTGCTCAACTTGCCATTTTAAAAACAACACCTTCTCATTCCTTCCCTAATCAAATGAAAATGAATCCAAGGTAGACATACATATTTGTTACTTTGAGGAGAGGAGTTTCTATAGGGGAACATTCTTCACCATCAATTATTATATCATATGAAATTGTTGACTCCAATGTAGGCAATGAAGCTAAAGCTCAAAGGAATGAATTTGCACATGCACCACCAGATGATTCTTCAAGCAAGTCAAATGTCACTTTCTCACATGGACTTGGTACAATGCTCAGTAATGAGAAAATTCTGTTTGAATCATATTCTGGTTATTTTGAAGAAGAGAAAGAAGGGACAAGCAACATTACAGTCCAGAAGTCTATTCCTATTACAAATCATAAGCATACATATTTGTCCCAAATAAAAAATTTATTCACAAAGAGGCATAGATCTATGACACAACAATTTACAACATCAAATCAGAGCACATGACCTCCACCTTTGAAAACTCTGCCATGATGAGGTACCTAATTTCAATTCTACTTGTTTGATTTCTACATTGAAGATGCTTCCTATTTCAAGCTTAGGGGGGAACAACTAACAAGTAGTTTTAGTTTTAGTTTTAGTTTTTTTCCCTTTCATGTCATTTGTTTATGTTATTTTCTTATGTTATTCACTATGTGTTTTTTCTCATGTGTCTCTCAATCTGTTTCAACCTGTCTTATTGAAATCTTGCATGATGAGGAGTTGAAAGTTTGGTCTTGGCAAATTCTCTCCTACTAGTTGAACCATCTACTTACATTAATGCCGACAAGGAGTGGCTCAAGTGGTCAAGCATGATGTCTCCTCACGAAGGGACCCGGGTTCGAATCCCAGCTGCCACCTTGGTTTACCACCCTTCCGGACGTTCAGCCTCCATCACGGGTGTGGGAGAGGGGGAGAGAATGCCTCTCTTTATCCCATATACTTACATTAAGATAATGGCTACATAAAGATAATTGGGCACACGTCGCCCTAACTAAACTATTTTGAATCTAGGCTATACATCTCTACATTTAGGTATTTATATAAACATAAATTGCAATCCTCTCACTTATGATCTAAAATCATGTAATAATTCAAATTCTTTGAATATCTCAACTTTATAGCTTTGATTAGAAGTATGATGACATTGCCAACTTTATAATGCATTTTTACTACTCCAATTGAGATTTTTTTGCAAAATGAATGACTTTCCACCTTTTGTATTATCCATTTGCATGAAATCTCTAAATAAATGGGGAGGTGACTTAGCACAGTACAATGTTGTTCCAAAATGGAGCCCGAATCACATAAAAAGGGGGACTTTGATCTTGATTTGAAAATTTAGACCCCACAAAACATGGCTAAGTCGCCCACATTTTCCACCAACTCAATGAAGGTTAGGGATCACCTCTAAAAGAGGGAAATAAACTAGAAAATTGTATTCTACGTGCGTGTAAGCCTAAATTAACATCCAAGTACCGTACAAAACAAACCCAGTTGAAAATGTTTATGATTTGAATAATAATTCCATTGAGATGGATGGATTTTTAAAAGGAATTTTTGTTTCACTTAATTTGAACAATCAATGGAGTTCTATAAAAATAATTATATTTTTGGATCTTTCATCTTATTTTTACATATTACTCTGTGGTTTATTCATCTTAAGCAATTTAAATGTTTATTTTAACTTAATTTTGTATTTTGAGAGTTAGAATGGATTTCATGATTAGTTATAGATCTTAATGATGAAATTGACATATCTGGATCTACCAATGGATATTCTTGAGGATCTGATATTGTGCCCATCTTTTTATTTTTAATCATGTATCTAGTTATTTTTTCTTGAGGACAAGCAATTATTCTAGATTAGGGGGATTTGATGTGCACAAATCATAACACTTTTGAACCATTTTTGGGTGCAAAATTCACTCATTTTGACCATAATTCTACTCTCAATCATACTAGGTTTCTCAATTTTTAGTGGTTTGCTCATTTCATGTTTGTGATCATAGGGATTGATGCAATCAAAATCTGATCTTAGTTGGATTTCCCAGGAGATTGTACATGTTTTAGGTAATTCCTCAAAGTTTTTGAAAGGAACATGGTGTGTGTCTATTGGCATATGGCGTGTCAATCTACAGATAGAGTTATTTCCCCTGATGAGAAGCAATAAGGTGTGTCTCTCAGGTGGCATGATATGTCCAATTAGTCAAAAGATCTTGCCAAAGTTTTTGCCAAACAACATGACATGTGTTTATCATCATGCAACTTGTTCATTTTGCCCAGAACTGCCAAATTTTTCATCAATTCTCAATAACATGGCATGTTGGCCAACTGACATGTCATCCATCCTTCATGCAAAGTCATTTCTGACATTCGTCTCTTAGGTGACACATTGTGTGTCTTCTCAGATATGCAATGTGTCCAAAAATTTATGCACATTTTGAGAGAAAGCATCCCTCATTTTTAAATATGAAGGAAAATACATGGGATGGTTATCACTTGTAATTTGAAGTACTTTTCAACAAGAGAGAAGGGAATAAGAGATGAGGGGAAATTTTGGAGAAGAAGAGATGGTTACTCAAGAGAGGACCTCTTTATACTCCATTCTTTTTCATGCATTGCAACATAAGCTTCTCCACTCCATTCTAGCCACTCAGGAGAGAAGGTTGTTGAAGTAGAAGCATCAACAAGGATGGAGTTTCATCTTCAAGCAGGTGTTCTTACTTGTTCTTCTTCTTTTGATGTATTTTCCTTACTCTTTCCTTCTCTGTTTGTGTTTAGCTTCAAAATTTGTCACTTGTACTTGTGTTTCACCATAATGAGCAAGTAGACCTACGTTTACTGGGAATGGAGGAGAAATCTCGTGTCATAAAAATTTTGAACGTGAATTTCATTTATTATTCTAGTTATGTCACTATCATATGGTTCATTGGTGTTGATTTATTCTTACATGCTCTACCAGGAACTTTGTATGTAAGGTTTATTCTCTTTGTATAATATGGGAAGATATGCATAGAAGTAAGGATATGTACCTTAGTTGTTCAACCTTGACAACATGAGTGGTTGGGATGTGTTGGAGAATAAAGGCTTGTAGTCATAAACTGAGTATATCCACGAGTGTGGTATACAAAGTTAGGATTAGTATACACTCCCGAGAGGTAGATGTGGGATACAAATCTCCCTTGTGTTATTTCTAGTATTATTGATTTACATTGCTCTTCATGTTATGATGTGGATGTGAAATCCCTATCCTAAGATTTTTTCAAATCTCCCTTGAAGTAATTAGTTTTACCATTCTTAACCAATAAATTGGTTCGATCTAAACCAAATCACACCTTTAGAGATAGATTTAGATTGTTGAACATAAACACACTTGCATTTAACGACCTTGCTCCTTAGATGATATCAAATATACTACGTGCACCCATCTAGTTGTGGGGTAGTCCTTGAGCTTATAAATTTATGACTTGTATGCACACGAATAACAAGTTTTTAAGTTGTAATAGTTCTAAGTGAACACCTTATCAAATTGATTAAACTATTGTCATATAAAGTATGTGATAAATGCAAGAATTATTTGTTAGTCTTAGTGATATCTTCAAGTTTCTTATTAGTTAAATATAATTAATGTGATGTTAATGCATGTATGCAGCTTGAGTGAGAGGTATCCACTCACTGGGACTCATTATGGACCTCATGGGACTATTTTAAATATTCTTAGGTATATTATCATCCATTATTGTGATCGTGTTAAAGCAAATGCAAATAGAATAATCTAGATTAGAATGTCATTGTACTCTCTGTTTCCTAGGATGGGTAACATACCTAGTTTGTTCTTTCATCTACATGCAACGAATGTGAATAGAACTAAATATAAGAAATAAGACTACATTTTAGGTATAATAGAGTTGAAAAGACTTGTGATAAGTGATTATGTTGTCCTTTTTGTGATATTGGTCTATGAATTTTTATGAAGAAATGGATAAAAAAAATTAACTGTGTTTTGCATATACTATGTTAGTTGCATTTGTTGAAAATTAGTTGTTTTATTTCATAATAAGGGTTTAGGATTAAGGTTTCTCTCTAACAGTTGGCATTTTTGCTAATCAAAGGAGAGGACCCTGACTATAAAACCCCATGGAATTTGGACTAATTCCTTGGTAAGATCGACCTTGAGGATGAAAATTTTAGCACCCCTCTTTCTCTTGATATTGTGTATTAGTACTTGCACTAAAATAATATTGTCCATGATTTTTCATCCAGGGATGGAGCTACGCTTCTTAGGAGATATCCATGTTGGTATGATCCCTTTGAGTCTATTAACAACGACCTTGGAAGATATTTTTGTCCAATATTGTTGAAAGAAATTGGCCTCAACTAACCACATCACTCTAGAATAGGGATCTTAGGAATAAGCACCATGGATGAATCACACAAGGCTTCAAAAAGATAAGAACCTATCAGTGCACCGACCACAATCTTGATCATAGTATGAATTTCTATATCCCAATTCTTATGCATAAAATGCACACTGAGCCTATTGGGGACAACCCCATTGTGTGGGATCATGTCCTTAATGACTTTCAACACCTTCCTACGTGTCAGAGTAGTGACAATGAAGGATTTTGGTCAGGATACATGCATTTGAACATCCCAAGGATGTCTTCATATCACAGACTTGGGTGGGTGGGAGGTAGATTTAGGGATTTTAAGAAATGACACACTAACATAGAAGAAAGTTCTTCTTCTTTACAAATCCAAATTCCAATAAAGTTTATAAGCATGGGAAACATGTCCCCCTCCTTTGGTTGACAAAAGTAAGGTAGAACTTGGTATTATTTTCCAACTTATTATCTAGTTAAGATGGATTTTCTATCTGCATTGTTCTTCCTCAGTCCTCAAGACCTGCTCCAATTGAAACTGCATCTCATTGATCAATCTTGAATGTGTGTCAAATGTGTAACATAATTGCCTAGTCAAAGGTGTGGGAATTTAATATTTATACCCTACTTTAATAGAGTATAAAACTCAATACTGAGTCTATTGTAGTAGTGCATGGTCGAACACATGGATAAGGAAAACAACAACATAAGAACAAAAAGTCTTTGCTGAGCTTAGCCTAATCAAAACAATTTTTTATGATATTCTAAATAAGGAATTAATTAATCTACTTAAAGAAATAAATATAATTTATGGAACTTGAAAAATTATTTTTTTACAAATATAATAGAAGTAAACTTTGATTGGGTTGCACCAATCAAACTCATAACAACCATGCAAAACCTTCTCTTCAAGATCAAATAGATCATTGAAATGTATTTGCAAGCAGTCATATATAATACCTAACACCTTCCCTCTTGAGATTGGGGTAGATTTGTGTATAAAGTCACCTCTCTCTTAAGATTATAACCAAGATAGAAAAAAAATCATTCCTTGAGCAGACCAATTTGAAATTTTGATCTATCCTCCTTTTGGTTGAATTTGAAAAGGATATTGATCGACCTAGAATAGGTTGATAGACACCCCAATCAACCTAGGAGGTTGATTGACTTCACTTATCTTGTTGATAGAATGGAATAAAGAGAGCTTGATTGACCTTAGTGGAGGAGATGCCTTATGGTATTGCTAGAGGTTGATCGCCTTCTCTAGTTGATGTAAATAGGGAGTTCAACTAGTCTAGTCTTGATCTTGGTCTTGGCAACAACATTTCGACTTGTTTTTTAAGATGAAATATCCTTGAATTGATTCTTTTGGGTCATTTTTATATTTTTTACCAACCCTTTTATAACATTAGATTGGTTGATGTGTTATTCACCATTGGCCTTTTGGATATCGACCCCAAAGGTTGATGGGTTGGTGCTTGATTGATTATTATAAACCTAGAGTAAGAGTTGTCAACGACATTGACTACTTCTAGCTTTTCGAGCTCTAGTATTGACTTCATGCTTGAGGGATGATTTGGTGGATATCAATATGTTGGGTCATCGACCTTCAAGGTCAATGAGATGCCTGAGCACTAAGGTAGATAGTCCTCTTCTAGATCTCAGTGAAGACTGATGGACCTGAAGGTTTATAAATGGAAGGTTGATCGCTACAGCTCGACAGTGGATTATATTTGTAGGTTGTTCAGTAGGTCGTGATGGCTTTGGACTAAAAAAAATATTGATCTACCTTTTAGAAGTGACTAAAATTCACTTCTGGCTGGGGCACTCCCCCACACCTCACTAGAGGTGGCCTTCTTTCATCTCCCACTCACTGAAGGAAAGTGGGAACCCCAAGGCCACGTTGATTCAGATTGTATGAATAGATGAAATTCCAAATGCAAAATATGGGCATTGTTTCTATTTCCATATGGTTAGGGAATTACACTAATTGAAAACCTAAACTAGAAAATGACAAATTATTGAAAGATAAAGAAGTAGACTATTAAATGCATATCCTGGCTAAAAATACAAAAAATGAGATAAAAGACATATCAATATTACATGAGTTTGGGTGCCATAAACCACCCATGGCATATTACTTTCTTGTCCTCAAGAAAGTCTCAAACACAAAGATCTAAATATATCTAGGAAATAAACTCTAAGTTTAGGAAAAAATAGTTTCAAATAGAAGTCATTCATGATGAGTAGTTTTTCAATGAAAACCCACCATACAGACAAATTGGGAATGTTTATGTGATTTCACTACAGTCCAACAAGATTTGTAGGGATGCAAATGATATTTATAAGAATTAAAGCGTAGTCACTAAGGAAATCAAGAAAATGATGAATTTTGACTAGTAAGATGTCATTAGGAATTCATGTAGATCAACCAGGTAAGAAAAACCTTCCACTTATTTGTTTCCTAATGCAAAAGCAAAGTGGAAAGACTCTAGTGACTTATGAGGATCCCAATATACATTAGGAAGGTCCACATAACGAACAACGATCCCTGAAATTTGATCTGATTGGCCTAAATCAGTGAGACAACCACCTTGTACCATACTCAAACCAAACTTTCTACAGAGAAGGTCCCATTAGTCTCCTAGGGGTTCCAAAAACACAGTCTAATGAGTTTCGTGTGATGCTACCAGACATGACATACACACATTTGTGAGCATAGTCATACATCCAATGGGAATCAACTCTTCAAAAAGGAATAAAATAAATTTCTCATGCTTTCATTCACTCTTAGGGTTTTAACACTTTATTGTAGTTAATATGGGCATGGGTGCTAAGCTATTTTTAGGATTTTTTGCTCTTATAAAACTTTGAACTATTTTTGGAATTTTTAGGTGGCCAAGCCTCTTTCTTTAGATTTTTGATGTTTTTGACTCAATCTAATATGGTATAAACAATCCATCTTGAATAAAATAAAAACACATCATGCTCTCTCAATGCCTCTGTAATGATTTTTGTATGGTTCAATAATCCTTATAATATTGTCAAATCTGTGAAACTACCACTTAATGTTTTGATCTTACACTTTATCCAACCATCATGCACAAACATTGAGTTAATCATACACAACATGAAATGGAAAACAAGTACTTTTAAATCATGGGTAGTAATGTGTAACCCTGGAATCTATTGCCAAACCTATATAAAGGAGTCAATGAGGTGAATGAAGTTAATATTCAAGTAAATATAATGATGGTGGGGTGATTTAACAAAAGACAAACATTTAACTTGAGATTTATACTAGCATATACATGATTGATGAAATTAAAAATTACACAACAAAGTTCTAAAAATAATAGGAAAGGAATCATGACAAGAATGCATGATGTGGTTTTTGATTTTTTAAGTAAATATAATGATACTGACACTTGGATCCCAAATCCTACATTTTGGGATCAAGGTCACATGTGTCTTGTTGATTTAATCTACCATGTATGAGTAGAATGTAAAGAGTGGTGAATCATGCCATGTCTGAAATAGGATAGCAAAATTCAAGAAAGTGATGATTTCATCTTTTTACTATTCCAAAAATGAATGTCTTAGCATAACATCCTGAGGATATTCTTCCAAGTACAGATTTGTATGGTTGGGCCCTAGGATGTTAGCACATGAATTGTTGGAGGAAAGGGGCTTCAATATGACAAATAATTAATTCTTCACCCTCCATATCTAAATCTAAAATTAGATAGATTTATGTATACCCAAGTTGAATATGGGCCATCCAATCATACTCTATACATGGGACAATCTTAAATGAATCAAATTGTGAACCCTTCACCGCAAGATCATCACTATGCAAAGGAGTGGTATTCCCTCATCAGTTGCAAGCATGTTCTAAAGTACATCCCCATATTGTCATTGCCCATCTAGGGGAGCGAAGTGAATGTAGAATGGTGTGAAGTTAGCTGGTGGTCATCATTAGTAAGAACACATTCAAAAAAGTGCAGTAATTATCATCTTCATCATAATATAAATTGTTCTAGTCCAAAGTAGATGATATGTCAGTAAAAAATGACAAACCTCAACATGTGGAATGTTTCTCTAAGTTGGGATAGAAGAAAAAGTGGACCACTCAAGTGAGTCATCACACTAATCTATAGGGTTGATACATGGATTCTCAATTGTCTAAGGGTATGTGAGGATCTCCATCATCGAATTCCATGTAAGGGTATTGTATATCTTCCTCTAGAGACTACATTGGATCAAATAGGTGGAATGAAAGGATATCCTGGGTAGAGGAATCTTCACTAGAAAATCTGAGTTAATCCAATAGAGGACCCCAGTAGGAAAGAAAAATGTATTCCTCATTAGGACTAGTAGATTAAGATTGATAGATGAAATCTTCATGTGTGTACACTAATTTTGGATCCACTATATAGACTAGGGGTGTGTTGGTGAAGCTCAGTTCACCAACATATATTTTGTATCTTTAGCTGCCTTGCATATCTATCCATTCTTGGGTCATGTGTTCCTACCTCTCTATCATACCTGAATATAGATCAATAAGATCTTAGATGTAGGACGACATCATTAACATGAGAACATCAATAACTACTCTTGTGTTGGTTTTTTCCCCTCATAATATCTTGGGTAAAAACCTAACATGGCATGTAGTAACAATGGTAGAAGTAGACAAAGTTGGTGGAGGTTGATGCAAGGCTACCAACTAAAGTGCATGGGTCTTGATGATCTGCCAACAATCTAGAATGTGAATAAAGTCAAGGGAGCAAGTGGACAAAATGGTCTATCTTGCTTTGGCTAGATCCATGGTTGCAAACATAGCAGAGAAAAGAAAAAGGGTATGTAATCAATTCTATTTCTAAACTTAATAATACTATTTAAGTTTAAGTATACTTTGAGTTCTTAGTGGTTTCTTGTTGGTTTATCCCCAACAATGACACCAAATATTTATCAATCTCGAACATGGGTCAAAAGTGTTAGACAATTTCCTTGTCTAAGATATTGTACTTTAATATTTATCCCCGACATCAAGTTAGTATGCAACTCAAAACAGAGTCTATTGTAGTAGTATGGGGTCAGAAATAGAGATTAGGATAACAATACAATAAGAATGGAAAGTCTTGGCTGAGCTTAGTCTAATTTCAGAGGATAATTTTGGTATTCTAGTTAAGCAATGAATTAATCAACTTAACACAATAAATAAAAATTATGGATCTTGAACAAATTAAAATAGTTACCAATATAATAAAAGGATACTTGGATTGGGTTTCACCAATTAGACTCACTACAACTGTGCAAAACCTTCTCTTCTAGATTTAAGTACATACTTGACATAACTTTACAAGTAGTAATAAATAATACTTAATACTTTTCTTCTCTCAAGATTGGGGTAGATTTGTGTCCAAAGGAAACTCTCTCTTAAGATGATAACCGATAGAAAAATGATTAAAAGTATTACTTTATGCTATAGTGGCTTCTCACTCTTATGTCTTATCACTAATACATATTCTAGATCTCATTGGACTTGTTCTCTCCAATTCACCCAGATCAAACATCACAAGAAGGTATCTAATTATACAAATGACTCAATAAAGTAGGAGTATAATACAAAACTATAAGAACATAGGTAGTAAACAAAGGATGGAAATATTACATGGTTGGGAGGGTCTGACGGGTACTCCCAACCCAAGTTAAAGAGTTAATCCACTCATGATAAAAGAAATAAACATATTCTATTTATACAAGTCATAGTTCTCAAAGGATAATTATGAAACAGTAAGAAGATAAAAAAGAAGTTAATACATAGGAAGACTGAGTTGAAGGGTCAATCTGCCCACCTTTTGGATGAATCTAGAAAGAAGATCAGTTAGCCGGGAACATGTCAATAGACACCCCAATCAACCTACGAGGTCGATTATCTTCCCTTCCCTTTCTTATTCATTTGAATAAAGATAGCTCGATTAAGCTTGGTGGAGGAAATGGTTGATGGAAGGGCTATAGGTCAATCACCTTCTCTAGTCGATGTAGCTAGGGAGGTTGATCAGTCTAGTCTTGATCTTAGTCTTTACAACATCTTTGCTTGTTTCCCAAAGGTGGCATATCTTGAACTGATGGTTTGGGGTCCTATTTGTAGTGTTTGACCAACCCTTTGCATACTTGTGATTGGTCCATTTGGTATTCACCCTTGGTCTTCTGCCTATCGACACTAAAGTTTGAAGGGGTTGGTGCTCGATTTATTCTTTATCGACATGGAGTATGAATGGTCAAATTCTTCTGTCTTATCAAGCTCTGGTCTAGAATTCAAGCTCAATGGAATGCTTTAGGGGCTATTTATATATTGGGTCATCAATTTTCAAGGTCAATGGAATGATTGAGCACTAAGGTTGATAGTCATATTTAAGAGCTTGATGAAGATTGATTAATGTGGAGGTAGATACAATGAAGGTCTATCACCACAACTCAATATTGAATGATATTTGATGGCTATTTAGCATGTCGACGATGGTTTTGGACACAAAATTCTTTATCAAGCTTCTTTCTAGACATTTTCAACTACAACTAGTATGAATAGATGAAACTCCAAATGTAAAATTTCAACTTTGTTTCTAGTGCCTACAAGTCAAGTATACACCAATTGAGTGCCTAAATGAAAAAAGGTCATACTATGAAAGATAACAAATTAAACTATTAAAGGAATATCATGGCTAATAAAGATACAACATTGAGATAAAACACATAGCAATATTGCATGAATTTGGGTGTTGTCACTCAGTGCATAATATTATCATAAGGCTATAACTTGCTACTGATTGATGTTGCTATTGAGTCTATTTGTAGTGCTTCTTTTTTATTTCATATGTATCTTGTTCCACCATGTGATACACTTTTCCATAGATTTGAGGATGGTATTTAACTCAACATCATTGTTCCAAAATTTACCCAGGAGAATAGAGAAATCCTTTTCCTCATACTAGGAGGCCCTGGTGAAGAAGTGATGGTTGGTACTTTACCTGGCCTAAGCTTATAGAAGAAGCGGGAAGTGGTCAGTGTGGTTGTAGGGAAGATGTTCAACCATAAGATTAGGGTATTGCATGACAAATGCTTGATTGGTAACGGCCTTTTCAAGTATTTCCTTAAGATCATCATGCTTATAAGTAAATATCATCCTAGAAAATATCATCTCATTGATCCCTACCTTCAGGATTGTGTTGCAAAAATTGCTAGTTTAATTATAGTTGTAGTGTATATGTAAATGCCCAAGCCCACCACCCAAGGCTCTAGTAGAGTTTCAGATACCCCATAGACCAACACTAGCCTCTATTGTGCACTTTTTCCTTACTGACACACATTTGGGGATCAACTTCCCAACATGTCATGCATCCTAGTACTACTTTGGGCCAATCATTCTTAACCATAGAGTTAGAGTTACTTTTTGATGGGATCCCTAAAAAGGAGGTGCACCCAGGTGATAGGGGTAATCTAATCATTTCTTATAAGATCATTTTGTTTGAGGTTTCAAATCTTGGGATGTTATAATATCCCTCACTTAGATTCATAATGTCCTTATCAAGGCTGAACCATATAGCCTCATAATCACTTCCCCATATTAGTTCAAACCCAGAATGGTCATATACACCCAACTCTCATTTTTTGCTACCAGCGCAAGGGTGGCTCTGTCAACTCGGATATGACTTTCCAACATGTTAGGATGCAAACAATGGAAGGGTGGCTTCATAAACATGGATAGAAATTTACAACATGCCTAGATCACAAAATACATAACTCAAGTTTCACATACCCACGTGGTCTCAACTACAAGAGGGGAATTGGCTCAAATACTATTTGTAAATGCTTGAGCCCCCCAACCAAGACTCTAGTAAAGTTTTAGAAGTGACGGCTAGCCCCATGGACAACCACCAACCTTTGATGTGTGCTTTTTACTCATTTGCACACAACCTAGGATCAACTTTGTGATAGGTCACCCATCCTAGTACTACCATGGGATGAACATGCTTAACCATGGAGTTCTTTTGTGATGGGATCCCTTTAAAGAATGTTCATCTTGGTTATTTGGGTAGTCCAATCATTTCATTTAAAATAATTTTATATGAGACCTCAAATAATGGGATGTTACAATATTTAACCAGTTTTCTCTCATGGTTTTTGAATAGTTTTGAAATCACCAAGCATGAGACATGGATAATTGGAGCATTTCCCCTTGCTCGCTACGTGATCTAGTAATGGAATTCAGATAGATATTTGTAGAAATATGTAGCCACCCCCAAATGCAATCCATAAATAACAAAAGTAAGTATAGATCATCTAGATCACACTTAGAGAATGAAATAAATAGTACATATCATTGATTGCAAAAATAAAATTAACTTCCTACATGATATAGTTACATTGATTCGCATACACATTCTTTTTACAAAACTTTTTAAAAGGGTACATGATGCAAGATAAAGTGGAAACTAGTTAAATATCCTTGGATCATACATATGCTAACTCACTATATCTTGATCTTTTACAGACGTCACCCTCATGAAATCTATCTCATGTGGTAGATCACCTAGGTGCATCCACGCATAGCCATTCATTTAACAAGTTGTTGTAAGTGTATGGGTTTCAGAATAATATGAACTGAACTTAATATAAACCTAAAAAATAATATGAACATGCATAAACATTAATAATTTCCTTTATGATGCATTCTAATTTAATTAAGCATTCTGATTAGGATACTTACTCAATTACATTGTCTTATTTCAGATGATATCACTGAACGCAGACATGGTATGTAGGCTTGAACTTGAACCCAAAAACTTTAACATCGCTGAACACACTCAAGGTGTGCGGGCTTGGGTTTGAACTTGAAAATTGAAGGAGGCGCATGAGGAACCAACCGTCCATAACATGTTCATGAGATAGGGACTAATTATTAATTCCTATTCTGATATGACCAAGTCGTATCTTACATAGAGTTTTCACCCATAATTTTGTTACTAATCTTAAACAAGAAAGGGTATAATTCTAAGTTGATCCAATACTAACATATAAACATGCGCTAAGTAAGTCTTAACAAGAGGTGCATTTAATAGATACCTCTTAAATAATTAAAGTCTTTTTATAAGGTAAGAGATTACTCATAAAAACAATACAAAAGAGTATAGGGAAAGAAGAAAACTTTATATTGCACATGTGGGTACAAAAAAAATCCCACACCAAGGCAAGAAAAAAAGAAGCCCAGACAAAGGTTACGCTACAAAAAATCATATTGTCTAAGCAACCCTTGGCCCACACCCAAAACCAACTTTGGTCTTTCCTCAACCACTCTCCTAATATTATGCACAACAGTTGCAAAGATAGCTAAATAATTGTTGGCTCCTATGCCATGGAACCTATCATTTCTCTCGTTCCATATGTAGAAGCATAAAGAGGACAAGAAGAGGCCAATAAGTTGTTTGAGCCTATTCCTGTTAGTCTTTTGTTGTACCTAGTGGATGGAATTATCAAGCTTGTGAGGGGGAGACCATACCAACCTACCTTGACATAGCACCTCGCCATATGTAGTAGTTGTACTTGTTTGAAAAAAAAATAGGTATTTGTCGGATTCCACCTCTTCCTTGCAGAGTACACAAATCGGATTGGCATCTGGCCCCCACTTGATAAGCATAAGGTGGATATTCTTCACATGATTCACCTAAATGTGTTGAAACTCCACTTTAGAACACAACCATTATTCCATATGATTTGGTTCTAGGGTACTGCAAACTATAGAATGAAATGGACCAGACAACATTCTTAATGTCTTCATCAGTTCCCGGGCCACAAAGCATTCTGTTCATAAAATCAGTGACCTTGAAACCTTGCACGGGGACAACAATTGGCCCCAACCTCTATTGATTATAAAGATCCTCAAATAAGGCTACCTCATTCGTACACCTTGTATTAGAGTCATCTTGTTTGAGAAGGATGTGGATATACTCTTCCATATCCCAAAATCTTTGATTCCAACCAACAACAACCCTTCCACCCTCAATTACATGTGTATCCCAAAATCTAGGATTCCAACCAACAACAACCCTTCCACCCTCAACCTATTCCAAGTTGGAATCCCTTAGCCAACTGACTGGGAGCATATCAGTAGTGTGATCCACCACTTCTCTAAGAATGTTGGTTGGTGTATGAGTTTGGACCACCATGAGGTGTATCAGTTTATCTCCTTGATAGAGTAACGGGAAAACCCTCTTGAAGGTTTATCACGCAACTACACAAGGATGTATTGGTTAACACCTACGGAGGGTGTGACAATCAACACTGAGGTGTATCAGGCACAGTGGCACTTAGGTTGTGATGGACAATGCCAAGGTGTTAGGGTTAGAGTTGGTCTAGGATTCATGGTTCAAGAGGTATCAGGAAACGTCATCACTAGGGTGTGACGGGTTTCGAGGGGATAACAAGCATCACTGGTTTATAGGGAAATTCTTAAGACGTGACAGCTAGAGCATTGATGGCCAATGCACATAAAAATAATGCTCCCATGGATGCAATGCCAAGTCATGATGGCCACAGGTGTATCAGGAAGCAACACCCAAAGAGGGGTGTCACAAGGTATCGGGCTACACCTGTGTGTGTGGCATCACAAGGGTGATGGGCTCTGCAGCTTCCACAAAGTGTGATGGCCAAGACCAAATAGTTAACATCCCTTGTCTAACATTGGCCCACTCATACCTAAGGCAGAGCTATCTAAACAGCATCAGTACATGTCGACTGACACCTAGCCAAGGTCATGACAGCCTATCACAAAAGGTGATGGTCAATGGCATCACATGTCGTGACGTCCACCCAAAGCCTAACAGTCTAACCTACCCGTCGGCCTCCATATACATATCGGCCTACACAAGCATATCAGCCTCATCATCTCCTACCTTAGGATAGTGTTGCACGGTAGAAAGCTGCAACACACGTGCAACATCTAAGCAAGGTTTGTTTTCCAAAACAAAACGCTAAACTACCCAAAAGAGTTACTAGCATGCAAGCAATAATGAGTTGAGGATGGAGAATGAAATAGCAAGCAAGAAATGGTAATAATAAAGAGGGTTTAGAGTTATATAACCCGCCTCAAGGATCACCACCAAGATGCAAGCTCCAAGGTTAATCTCCAAGATTCACAAACTCAAGGTATAAGAAGATCTTTCAAACTTGGTCATGACAATGCCTCCAAGAAAGACGATGGAAACATGGTTAAGAGAGCATGAAAGGGGAAAGAAGAAACCAAAATCCATGGAAGAGAAGAAGAAAGCAGGAGAGAAAGAAGAGCTGAGGATCACAGCTTACCAAGGAAGAAGATGAAAACAGTACATCACAAGCTTAGGCTCATCCACCAAGCTCTAATGGATAGTACTCCTCAATCTTAAGATTGGCCACCAAGGAGAAAATGCAAAGATAACCAAAAGGTTTCTCTTGCATGGATAGAAAGAGATATATATACAAGAGGAATGAAAGAGAGAACAAACGAAAGGTGTCACCACCAAAGAACCATAGATAAAACATGTCCATGAAGATAGGATGCATGCAACACCATGCGACAAGGTGATTAGATCTATGTCTCACCCACTAGGTCACCTAAGATGGTCAAGTCCGATACACACACCTACTTCCTTCACAAACCGATAGTGATGAAACCCTTGAGCCACAAACCGATATGGTGCATCAAAAGACACCACAAAACTGATAGGATGTCCCTCAAGACATCCACAAACTGATACAAGTCCTCTCTAAGGTGCTCAAGCCTGAGACAACACTTCTAAGAGCAAACCACACCAAAAACATGTATCTAAAACATCACCAAGGATATCACCACTCATCTAAGGCTCAAACAAGATGTCCATCTCTTTATCTTTCCTATAGATGATTCTAAGAGAGAGAAGAAACACTCTAGATGTGGCAAACTTGCACATCAACCCCTATCATGGGTAAATAGAAATTGCACCAAAACCTCTCAACAAAACACAAGCATCAACCAAGAAAACTCAAACAAGGAACTCAAGATTCCAACATGCCCTAAGTACATATTAGATGATTAGAGCAAGGTGCTAAGAAACATGCTTAAGCAAAACAAATAGGGTTAGCCCAAAACCCATGTCAGGGATCTTACAAGTCATAAACCCCTCACGAGGATTTTTCCCCTGAAATCCTAGGCAAAAGGAGATGGATACTACTCATGTATCATACTTTCAGGCTCCCACATAGTTTCTAGATATCAAGGTTATGTCACAAGACTTGATCAATCATATTGTTATTACATCCATGGTCATCATAGGGTCGATTGTACATGATACATACTCAACACTTCCTTTATTTGTTGTAGAGTCAACCCCATGCCAGGTGATACTTTCTTAGCCAAAGAGCATTATACATACTTATCCAATTTAGGTGTCAACTCTTTCTTATGCATCACCTCCTCATCTTATAGCATCATATGATAAGATCCTTGATTCTGAGGGTTTATCGTACCCTCCTCAATCTTAGAATGTCCTTTCCAAAGAAAGACTAGGGATACGTTCTGTCATTCACTTGGAACTACAACGCCTATCATGCTTCCGCTGTGTCACTATGATATGACATACAACTAGCACTACTTGGATACTATGATTCCTTAACTTGGTATCCATCACATGTGTCAGAAACACATCACATCCCTGTCACATCCACCTTCCATTGTTTTTACCAAAACCAAACATATCTAAAGGATCTTTCATTCATCTCAAGACATCTCCTATCATAAATATCCCTATCTTGGGACAAAACCCCAAGAACAACTGATACTTACCAGAGTATCCATCTTAAGATCACTTCTAAACCATGCACATCAAGTGACATAAATTATTGAGTTCCACAACCTTGAAAGAACATGACATAAGGGAACATATTCCTCTGATCACTACATCATTACCAGGGTTTGCTTATCAAGGTGAAGGTATTACTACTTCCTTTGATTATCTTATAAGTTTTCAACTGTTCATGTGTCATCTTAACTTGTCTCATCTTGGTTTCCTTGCCATTGGCATCAGAACTGTTGAGAGTATTACATGTCATTACTCTTTCATTGATTATTGTTCTTCATGTTTTATGAATATCTCCTTGTGTTACCACATTTTTCATATTTACATCATGAAAAGGATCATTATTCTTTACATATACTTTATTGAAAAGGGATCATCCTGCCTTGTTTCATTCTACATATCATGATGATTACACTTTACATCTTTCCATTTTCATGGGTTGGTTTGAGATTAACTCAGGTTCCATCTTATTTATTCATTGCTCATTCTCATTTCTCTTCTGACGTCATCCTTTTTTCATAAATTTCCTCCATCTTATGTAAATTTTACACCTTGACTTGCTTTATTGGCACAAGTTCATCTGTCTTTTTCTGCATGCATCTCTTTAAATGACAACATCAAGGACTTTTCTTGTCATGTTTACACTTAGATTTAAAGTTTCATGGAGTTGTATTTTTCTCTTTTAATCACCAAACATTCAAGTTTTAGTGACTTATGGTGCAATTCTTATCTCTTTCCATAGTATGATGGGGGTATTAAGATCATAATTTTAGATTGTTCTAAAATAATTACTTGATCATGGTAATCAAAGAGAAATCAATATAAGAATTGCATACTTACCTTTTCTTAAACATTTGAATACTTGGCCAGGACACTCAAGTACTGAGATTAGGTAGTATGCACCATATTTTATATCACGGTCTTATCTTAGACACCATCCTAATCCTAGTCCTAGCATTCCTATAGACTCAGCAAACCTAGTGCTATGAAACCACCAAATGTGACACCCTTTGTCACACAAAGTGAAATTATTCAAAACTTAAACCACGATCAACCATAAACAGTGGATGACCTAATATCACTGGAAATTAAAACCGATTTGCAACAAGAACCATGAAATGAGAATTGTTACACAAGAACCAACACTTGCATTTCATAAAATATATTCAAGGTGCTACATTAGCATATTCCTATCAACTTGTTACATAATGTAATTGTTTCACAAGTATATACATACTACCAGAGGTACACAAGCCAGAAACCACATAGCAGGCATCATGAGTGTATAGATATGACACATAGGACTCTATTACTAGACATTATCCATATACCATGTTCACCAGGCATAGTTTTCTTCTCATATCATCTTCAACCACATGATCTTTAACTCGGCATGCACATCCACCTAAAATGTTATTTAACCAACAGGGTGAGAGTACTCCACCAACTTTATTATTATCACAGATAACTAAGTAGATAAATTAACATACTGAGAAGATTAAATAGAATTAACCAAATGACATATACCTCATGGATGAAGTAACTAGAGCAGTAACGTGCACTTGCCAATGAGCAATGGAACAAATAATAATCTGAAAGGAATATGAAGGAAATGTATTACTATCACAAACTAGTCCATACAAAATCAAGGCAAGGCTTCAACCAATGTTCCCATGTTTGACCCTATATATGCACATTGCATGACTAATTATGTATATATTATGCCCTAAGGATTTGAGTCGTACCACCCAAATCCAACCAACCACTACTAAGTCAAAATTAGTACCATACAAGGTCAATGGAAGAGACAGAATCCATGACCTTCCCACACATTGTGATCAGTACACGAGAACACTACAGAGACATATCAGTGAACTACTAAAGTGACATATAGTCACATGAAAGGGTTTGGCTCAAGCATGGACACCCATATAATATCTTGCCCACCTTGGTACAGGTAATGACACTTGGAGAACAAGCTCACACATGGCTATTCTTAAAAGGAGGAATGGATCATGCATGACCATCCTTATAACATCGAGATCGGCACACGCATGGTCGTTTCCCACAACCTGATATTAATGATGCAAGGGAATACTCGACTTGCATCCCGCATATTCAAAAATATGTGTTTTGAGTTAAACTTGTTTCACCATCCAACAATAAAATTGACTCTGGAATGGATCTATGGCACAAGGGAAGATACTAGATTAGGTTCCACTTGATTAGTTAATCCATTTAAATATCTTTTACCATCAATCAAGTTATAGCATACAAATCACAAAAAAATCCTTCAAAAGAAAAGGAGCATATTATTACAATAGTAGATCTCACTATTTAAACTATAAATTGATTCCCATCATCTCATAACACTATATCAATGCCTGCCACAAGGATATTGTATCACTTCCAGCCACAAGGCTATCATCATCAACATTTTATCATGGGATATTTACCCCTCATTTAAGTGCTAAAGTGCATCACCTCAATTAGGCACCAAACCCTTACCATGTCCTAAGACACATCACATCAAACTAGTGATTCAAGATTATCTCATCATTCCTCAGTGGTATATAGGCATTACTCATGCCACATCAAGTATGCCACAGCTCATATGCCACATCACTTATACCACAGTAAATGTACTTTCCATAGCAACAATTAGCCATTATATTCAGAGAGAGAATATGTTAAACATTTTAAACACCTTTTGTTAAAGTAGGCAAAACATCATGTGATCTCTAATTTAAGATTAGGCTTCATCCTGATTTCACATAAGTCCCCAAACATCATTCTACTTCCCATCTCTGACATGCATTTCCTCCCATAACTAGAGTGTCTAAGACTAAGAATTAGTTAGTGTAACAAAGTATGCACATGCACATTTTATACTTCCCATGTTCTCTGTTCAAGTTTCAATACCAAAGCTTGCTATTATTTAACCATCTTCATAGTATTCATAAGTCATAACACCCAATTAACCCATTGGGCTATAACTATGTATTTAAGAGAGAAAGATACCATGCTTTCTATTATACTCACTTAACATTATGACCTACTTTTCGACTTAGGGTCAATGCTCTTCACATAGAACCAATTAGGGTTATACTTCATGGTTACACCACCAAACCCTAAACACATTACAACCCATTATTCTGATCCGATTAGCTTTGAACAATTTAGTTAGATATGGATATCTTATTGTATCATTAGTACCATTTATCTCAAATTATAAATACATGTGTGTATCATCTTAATCAAGTTATGTGTGGTTTATAATAATGCATTATAATAACATATTGACCATTGCACTTGTGGGACATTTTAACATTTGATGACCCACATATTATTACTTCTTACAAATCATTAATCACATATATCAAGGAGAGTCGAACCATAGGCTACATAAATAGAGGGTATCACTTCAAGCTATCGACAAGCAACCTATAAAGGAATTAGACTTGTTATATGATTTCTACACCAAGGTTGTCACCATGTATTTCAACAAGACTTATCACCAACTTTGTCTGTATACACATTGTAGTATCATTAACCTTATTCCACAAGTTAAGATTATATGAAAAGGAAATATAGAAGACACTTGCCATGGATTATAACCTTTCCTTAAGATGAACACATGGGTCATATTATTCCATGATTGGGCTAAGCTATTTAATTGAGGATGGACACTCATCATTTCATGGTGTACTAACTTTACGAGAAGCAATTAACATTACCAATACATTATCCAAACAACACCCTTCTATATCATATATTGCTGATATATGTGTATCATTGCGAAGCCAAGCATACCCTTCAATCCTTGTCATGATATCTTGGTTTCACCTTATCAACCCTAGGTATCGGTGTAGACTCTCTTTTGTGGTATCGGTTTGGACCACCATGAGGTGTATCAGTTTAGCTCCTTGATAGAGTAATGGGCAACCCCTCTTGAAGGAGTATTGGGCAACCACACAAGGATGTATCAGTTAAAACCTATAGAGGGTGTGACAATCATCATCGAGGTGTATCAGGCACAGATACACTTAGGTTGTGATGGGAAATGCCAATGTGTTACGATTAGGGTTGGGCTAGGTTTCATGGTTCAAGAGGTATCGAACAATGTCATCATTGGGGTGTGACGGGCATCAGGGGGATAATGAACATCATTGGTGTATCGGGCTATGCTCAAGCCGTGACTTCTAGAGCACTAATGGCCAACCCACATCAAAACAATGCTCCCATGGCCTCAATGCAAAGTCGTGATAGCCCCAGGTGTATTGGGTAGCAATGCCCAAAGAGGGGTGTCAAAAAGTATCAGGAAATGCATGTGTGTGTGGCATTACAAGGGTGATGGGTTCAACAGTGTCCCCAAAGTGTGATGACCAAGGCCAAAACGGTTAACATCCCTCATCTAAAATATGCCCACTCATACCCAAGGCATAGCGATCTAAACAACATCAGCACATGTCGACCGAAACCTAGCCAAGGTCGTGACAGCC
The DNA here is from genome assembly GCA_963693085.1 of Alisma plantago-aquatica. Taxonomy (NCBI): domain Eukaryota; kingdom Viridiplantae; phylum Streptophyta; class Magnoliopsida; order Alismatales; family Alismataceae; genus Alisma; species Alisma plantago-aquatica. The sequence goes on from OY856413.1 coordinate 582,043,441, forward strand.
TATCACAAAGGGTGACGGCCAGTGGCATCACAAGTTGTGATGACCACACAAATCCTAATGGTCTAACCTACATGTCAGCCTCCATATACATATTGGCCTACACAAGCATATCAGCCTCATCATCTCCTACCTTAGGATGACATTACAAGAAAGGTAGAAAGGTGCAACATCTAAGCAAGGTTTGTTTTCCAAAATAGAATGATAAAATACCCAACAGAGTTACTAGCATGTAAGCAATAATGAGCCGAGGATGGAGAATGAAATAGCAAGCAAGAAATGGTAATAATAAGAGGGTTTAGAGTTATATAACCTGCCTCAAGGATCACCACCAATATGAAGCTCCAAGGTTAATCTCCAAGCTTCACAAACTCAAGGTAGAAGAAGATCTTCCAAACTTGGTCATGACAACACCTCCAAGAAAGAAGATGGAACCAAGGTTAAGAGAGAATGAAAGGGGAAAGAAGAAACCAAAGTCTATGTCTGATAAGAAGAAAGAGGGAGAGAAAGAAGAGTTAAGGATCATGGCTTACCAAGGAAGAAGATGAAAACAGAACACCACAAGCTTTGGCTCATCCACCAAGCTTCATGGGAGAGTACTCCTCAAGCTCAAGATCGGCCACCAAGGAGAGAATGTGAAGATAACCAAAAGGTTTCTCTTGCATGGAGAGAAAGAGATATATATACAAGAGGGATGAAAGAGAGAACACAGGAAAGGTGTCACCACCAAAGAACCCTATATGACACATGCCCATGAAGATAGGCTACATGCAACACCATGAAACAAGGTGATAAGATATACTTCTCACCCACTAGGTCACCTAAGATGGTCAAGGCCGATACACACACCCACTTCCTTCACAAACCGATAGGGATGAAACTCTAGAGACACTAACTGATATGGTGCATCACTAGACACTACAAAATTGATAGGATGTCTCTCAAGACATCAACAAACTCATACAAGGCCCCCCCAAGGCTCTTAAGCCTGAGACAACACTTCTATGAGTAAAGCACACCTCAAACATGTGTCTAAAACATCACCAAGGATATCACCACTCATCTAATGCTCAAACATGATTCCCATATCTTTCTCTTTCCTCTAGATGATGCCAAGAGAGAGAAGAAAAACTCTAGAGGTGGCAAACTTGCATGGGTAAATTTCAATTGCACCAAAATCTCTCCACAAAACACAAGCATCAACCAAGCAAACTCAAACAAGGAACTCCATATTCCAACATGCCCTAATTGCATCTTAGATGATTAGAGAAAGTTGTTAAGAAACATACTTCAGCAAAACAAATAGGGTTAGCCCAAAACCTAGGTCATGATCCTTACATAGGTCTTTCTAGAAAATTCAACCACAACCTATAGTCAATATTATCATATTTCAAGATCATCATTAAATCAAGAATCAAGATCGAGTATCAATATCATCATGGATTTATCCTATTAGAGGCTTAGGTCAAGAAATCAAAATCAAGTGAAAGGGTTACCTTTCCAAAACTCTGAATGATCAACATTTGAAAATATATAGGTAGTCGTAATAGGGATGTAACCTAGATTAAGGGAGTCATAATTCAACAGCCAAACTAATATGTCACATGAATCAACAGTAGTCATGATTTGTCGAGCATATTGAAATAGGGAAAGTAACAATGATCAAATCATATTCTATAAGGTCATAGGATCAATATTGAAAATAATAATAGGGAAACCATGTCAAGATTTTGTAATATCGGGTCATAATTGCATTCTCTTTCTTTAATAATCTAGTTAATGATATAATTTGGAAATCGATAAGTTGGATTAGGCATTTGAAGAAATTTAGAATAATAGTGCAAGATTTAGATCCATATTCATCATATCAAAATCAAGATTACAAAGAAGCATAGTACTCAATAGGGAAAGTACCTTTTGGTATCAAAAGTCTTACATCATGATTTTAAGAGTTCTAAGTCGTAATCATTTCATGGCATGGTTATGAAATGTCTCAAATAGGGAAAACGTTTGCTTAACTATATTTGAGGTAAAATCAACAATAGGGAAGCATGGACTCAATCAAATAGGGACCTCAACAACCATGACGTATAAGGTATAAATGCTCCTTATTTCACCATATCTAGATTATTATCATTTACCTCAAACATAGGAAGCATGTAGTTTATTTTTGATCAAATTGAGTTTACATGATATTAGGGGTCATACATGAGTATTTTATTTAAAGATTAATTTAATTGTTCAAAATCAAGTTTTAAAATTAAGGTAAAATCATGGCATCATCATTTTTATCAAATTTCATGATTTCAAAAGGATTTTAGTTTTCCCTACATATAAGATATCCATAATCGAGAAATCATGTGGTAAAGAGTCATGAGAGAAGAACCACATTAAGAGATGAGAAGACTAACTAATCATCATCTTGTCCTTAAAGAAGAGGTGAGATGCTAGAAGGTTCTCTATGGTTATAGGTAATTCCTTCAATCCATGTCTAGATCCACTAAGGCATGGTGGAGCATGTAAACCACGCCACTGTGAAGACAGATAGGAGGAATTACTACCAGAACCCCTTATTTTCTTTCTAGACACCTCAGTTTCACCATAGTGAACTTTAGGGTTTTCCCTTGGTTTAGATTTTAGAAATATTATTTCATAAATGCATAAAAAGTGTGTGGTGGATCTGTACCAACTGCCATGGAACCATTCTTACCCTAATCCCAATCCCATTTCCTAGGTATGTAGTGTTAAGGGGTTAAGAGCGCTCATCTCTAAGTGGCCCAAAGATCACACACATATTTTATGCTAAAAGAAATAACATTTCATATTATTGAAAATAACTATATGTTCTATTACATCAGGGCCCAAAGGAAACAAGAAAGAATATATTATAAGGTAAGAGAACTAGAAACTAGATTTTATACCCTAATTTTTATGTAATACCATGTGTTGAACATTCTTCATTCTGGTAGATATTGGCAAGAGAATAGTAGATCATCTTTATCAAGTCTTCATGCCTATAATTAGATAATTCAAGATGCAATCAATGAAAATGTATCGGTACACTTTAAAAAGAGCAATATTGAACAATTGAAAACAGTTATAGTAAAATATAGTACTTGGAAGGACTTATAAGAAAAATATTCAATGGTGATATTCAAACTCTTCTTTGATTTTGAAACAATCAATTTTTATTATGAATTTTCCCATTATGCTGATATCAACAAGCATGCTTATATATTTATATGGCTCCATCGCCCCAATGAGATGGGTGTGGTCATCTAGCTCCATCTCTCCATTAAAAGGATGAGGTCACCATTTTGTATAAGTTCCACCCTCTGAGGCGAGGAGGTCTCTTGTACCAAATATCAACATCATCATTATTATTATCATCATCATAATTCAGATAGTCATAATTGGAATATCATTTATATTTGAGGGTTTTCAAGAATACATATATAAAAATCAAAATACTACTCATTAGGGAACTTTATAGATCAAACAAATACATATACAATATTTCCAAGAGGTGTACATATAAGTATCATTCAATATCACTAGTCTGTTCAAGGAGGAATATATGAAAAAGTATACCTCATGGAGTCAATCAGATTATTAGCAATATCCAAATTAACAAGTTTAATGAGTTTTCGATCCTAGTACATAATGAGAACAAGCATGAATCAATATATATGTTTCATTTCTCTAAAGACCTACTAGGGCATTCACTCATGTCTTATTATTACGCTCATAGCATTTGTTTCCCTTTAGTCACTACGAGTATAAATCAAGGATCATATGGTTGATATCAAGGTTTGATATTTCAAATTAGGTCTGATCTGATGTGCAAATTTTCAATGATTGATGATAATAAATCATTTAGTCATTTTCATGTACAATCATGTCAAGTGTAGATTAGGTGATGATATATTATTCAAAGCCATTTGATCAAGTCATCAATATAACATCATACTATAACAATGTCATTGTGTAATCATATATCATGTAAATCAGGCTTTTAGCAAGATTAGGGTTTGAAATATAAATAGAAAACCCAAATCAAGATGTACAAAAGAGATATTGATATCATCATCAGATATTACTGTAATAGGGAAAGGAAATGGTTTCATGCTAAATAAGACATTTTTCTGAGAAGATTGAGATTTTATGGGCATTTTTCCAATAATCGAGCAATTTTTGGTACACTTTACAAGGCTAGATCAATAGAAAAATAAGATAGGCAATAAAAATGAAATATAAAAAGGAAACTTCTAGCCAAATTTGCAGATCAGGAGAGGGATCTGGCTCCAAGGATCCTCCTACCTATCTAGTGAGCTAGGCTTGGCTCTAAGGCTGGAACACTGGATAAAAGGACCAAAGTGTCCATGTGCAATAAATTAATAGGCATGACAGAAAGGGGGTATATCAGTATTGATACCCCTTTGATTGTTCTCCTTATGCCATGGACCAACATTGAGAAAATAATAGGGAGGGAGAGAAACCAGATCGAAGTAGAGGGATCATGAAGTCACAATGAGGTCATGATTAATATTGTGACACCTTGTTGATGTGCACAAACCAAAGTCGGTGTGGAAACCATGCCAAAAACTGGGAACTAGTATGGATCCAAAAGGTTCCATGATCGATGAACACGATACAAGAAAGGTCAAGTTATATACTACAGACAATAGGGAGAAGATGGTCAAATAGGCTTTGAGGCCCTGAGTATTTATTAGGTGGTCCTAGTTACTCGGTGGTCCTAGTTACTCACAATGGTACCTCGTGAAGTTGTTCGGTGAGTGGTAGATGATTGGATTAGAAGAAGCTTTGTGGTCTTCAAGCCTTTCCACATCCTGGAGAGTATTGGGTATCAAGTTCAAATAGACACAAGTGGAGTTTGATGGAGGATTCAGAGCTTGAAGATGATCAATTGAAGGGTCAATAATGCTAAAAGGATGTGTAGAGGAGCTACTAGAGGCATTAAATATGTGAAATGAGGCATGGGGTGGCCTCTGTATTTTATTTCTCTCTACCTCAAGTGTGACACCCTTTTCCACACAAGTGATATTACTCAAAACAAAGCAGGAAATTATCACTAATGACCATATTACCACAAAATAGGGTAAACTAAAACTGATCTCATAACATAATCTTAAGATGAAAAACTCACAATTGAAGCCATAAATGTGTACCACTTGTATTTCATTCATAAAAAAGATTTACACATCATTGTTCACTAGATAAGTTTCCACAATCTGTTACATATGATCACATGTTCACATATACAAAACATGTATGTACCACAATGGCATACAACCAAAAACTCAAACTGATGTACAAATTCACAAAAAACTCCCAAAGACCTGAGTGTACAGGGATGACACATAGGGCTCTATTACTAGACACTAGTTGTATATCCATGATCCAACAGCTAAAACTCCCTTTATTGCTAGTTTCAGCCACACGATCTCTATCTTAGCATGCATGACTTCCCAAAAAAAGTGGATACCATGGGTGAGACCAAAGTCTAAGTGAGAGATATAACTCTCTGCCAACATCTATTATAAACACAGATAAGCTAAATAGCATATCATACTATTAACAAATAAGAAGATTTTGTTAAATAACATAAACAAGGCAACTAACACTAACTTGAGAAGTTTAGGCATCTACATTAAATCGTAGATCACATTATGCTTTAAGATGGAATATGAAGAACACATATAACTATTATACAATACATAGTATAAGAAACAAGGTAAAAGGTTCAACCAATGTGAAGCGTATTTGACCCTAAGCAAATATACTACACGGTTGTATTATATATTTTAGCAATTTGCCCTGAGGATTTGAGGCATACCACTCAAATCCAACTAACCACTGCTAAGTCAAAATCATTATTATACAAGAGTAATGGAAGAGTCGGACTCCATGATCATCACCAACACTACTCAGTTAGTTCGAGTCTACAACGTAGTGACATATAGTCAAACTACAAAGACATCAACTTACAGTCACAGCTATAGTCATGTAAAGACAACAACTCATAGTAAAAGTTATGGTCTTTAGCTGAGTCTGGACTTAGTCACAGACTGTAGGGGGAAGCCCTTCTTACAGCCAACTATATTCTCAACCAAATCCCTTTTAAACACCTTGAAAAAACACTCTGTGAACTTTGGCTTAACAAGAAAGCATGTTTGAAATACCTCAAAGTGTGGGGGTGTTTGGCTAAGGTTAAGATCCCTGAGAATAAGAAGAGAAAACTAGGACCTAAAGTGTTGATATTGTCTTTATAGGATAAGTTGAAAATAGTAATGCCAATATGCACATTCAGATTTTTATAATTCCCATGTTCCATGTTCAAGGTTCATAACTGAAGCTTGCTATTATTTAACCATTTTCATAGTATTCATAAGTCATAACACCCAATTAACCAATTGGGCTATAGATGTATTTAAGAGAGAAAGATGCCATGCTTTCTATTATGACCTGCTTTTCAAGTTAGGGTCAATGCTCTTCACGTAGAATTGATTAGGGTTATACTTCATGGTTACACCACCAAGCCCTAAACACATTACAACCCATTATTCTGATCTGATTAGGTTTGAAAAACATTATTTAGATATGGATCTCTTATCATACCATCATTAATAGTTATCTCACATTATAAATACATGTGTGTATCATCTTAATCAAGTTATGTGTGGTTTACAATAATGCATTATAGTAACATATTGACCGTTGCACTAGTGGGACGTTTCAACATTTGATGACCCACATATTATTACTTCTTACAAAACATTAATCACATATATCAAGGAGAGTTGAACCATAGGAAACATAAATAGAGGGTATCACTTCAGGCTATCCAAAAGGAACCTATAAAGGCATTAGACTTGTTATACGATTTCTACACCAAGGTTGTAACCATGTATTTCAACAAGACTTATCATCACCGTCGTGTGTATACACATTGTAGTATCATTAACCTTATTCTAAAAGTTAAGATTATATGAAAAGGAAATATAGAAAACATTTTCCATGGATTATAACCTTTCCTTAAGACGAACACATGGGTTATATTATTCCATGATTGAGCTAAGATCTTTAATTTAGGATGGACCACTCATCACTCCATGGTGTACTAACTTTAGGAGAAGCAATCAACATTGCCAATGCATTATCCAAACAACACCCTTGTATATCATATATTGCTCATATATGTGTATCATTGAGAAACCAAGCATATCCTTCTATCCTCATAATGCGATCTAGATCTCACCTTATCTACCCTAGGTATCAGTGTAGACTCTCTTTTGGTGTATCGGTTTGGACCACCATGAGGTGTATCAATTTATCTCATTAATAGAGTAACGGGAAAAACCTCTTGAAGGTTTATCATGCAGCTATACAAGGATGTATCGGTTAACACCTACAGAGGGTGTGACGATCAACACCGAGGTGTATTGGGCACAATGTCACTTAGGTTGTGATGGACAATGCCAAGGTGTTAGGGTTAGAGTTGGGCTAGGATTCATGGTTCAAGAGGTATCAGGAAACATCATCACTAGGCGTCGAGGGGATAACAATCATCGTTGGTTTATAGGGAAATGCTCAAGCCGTGACAGCTAGAGCACTGGCAACCAATGCACATCAAAACAATGCTCCCATGGATGCAATGCCAAGTCATGATGGCCACATTTGTATCGGGCAGCAAGACCCAAAGAGGGGTGTCGCAAGGTATCGAGCAACGTCTATGTGTGTGGCATCATAAGGGTGATGGGATCAGCAGTGATTCCAAAGTGTGATGGCCATGACCAAAATAGTTAACATCCCTTGTCTAACATTGACCCACTCATACCTAAGGCAGAGCTATCTAAACAGCAACAGTACATGTCGACCGATACCTAGACAAGGTCATGATGGCCTATAATAAAGGGTGACGGCCAGTGGCATCACATGTCGTGACGACCACCCAAAGCCTAACAGTCTAGCCTACCCGTCGGCCTCCATATACATATTGGCGTACACAAGCATATCGACCACATCATCTCCTACCTTAGGATAGCTTTGCAAGGTAGAAAGGTGCAACACAAGTGTAGCATCTAAGCAAGGTTTGTTTTCTAAAACAGAATACTAAACTACCCAAAAGATTTACTAGCATGCAAGCAATAATGAGCCGAGGATGGAGAATGAAATAACAAGCAAGAAATGGTAATAATAAAGAGGGTTTAGAGTTATATAACACACCTCAAGGATCACCACCAAGATGAAAGCTCCAAGGTTAATCTCCAAGCTTCACAAGCTCAAGGTAGAAGAAGATATTCCAAACTTGGTCATGACAATGCCTCTAAGAAAGAAGATGGAATCAAGGTTCAGAGAGCATGAAAGGGGAAAGAAGAAATCAAAGTCCATGGCAGAGAAGAAGAAAGCAGGAGAGAAAGAAGAGCTGAGGATCATGGCTTACCAAGGAAGAAGATGAAAAGAGACCATCACAAGCTTAGGCTCATCCACCAAGCTCCAAGGGAGAGTACTCCTCAAGCTCAAGATTGGCCACCAATGATAGAATGCAAAGATAACCAAAAGGTTTCTCTTGCATGGACAAAAAGAGATATATATACAAGAGGAATGAAAGAGAGAACACAGGAAAGGTGTCACCACCAAAGAACCCTAGATGACACATGTCCATGAAGATATGCCGCATGCAACACCATGTGATAAGGTGATTAGATCTATGTCCCGCCCACTAGGTCACCTAAGATGGTCAAGGCCGATACACACACCCACTTCCTTCACAAACCGATAGGGATGAAACCCTAGACCAACAAACAGATATGGTGAATCACAAGACACCACAAAACTGATAGGATGTCCCTCAAGACATCCACAAACTGATACAAGTCCTCTCTAAGGCCCTGAAGCCCGAGACAACACTTCTAGGAGCAAACCACACCTCAAACATGTATCTAAAACATCACCAAGGATATCACCACTCATCTATGGCTCAAACAAGATGCCCATCTCTTTCTCTTTCCTATAGATGATTCTAAGAGAGAGAAGAAACACTCTAGATGTGGCAAACTTGCACATCAACCCCTATCATGGGTAAATATAAATTGCACCAAAACCTCTCAACAAAACACAAGCATCAATCAAGAAAACTCAAAAAAGGAACTCAAGATTCCAACATGCCCTAAGTACATCTTAGATGATTAGAACAAGGTGCTAAGAATCATGCTTAAGAAAAACAAATAGGGTTATCCCAAAACCCAGGTCAGGGACCTTACAAGTCATAAACCCCTAACAAGGATTTTTCCCATGAAATCTTAGGCAAAAGGAGATGGATACTACCCATGCATCATACCTTCAAGCTCCCACATAGTTTCTAGATATCAAGGTTATGTCACAAGACTTGATCGATCATATTGTTATTGCATCCATGGTCATCATAGGGTCAATTATACATGATACATACTCAACTCTTCCTTTATTGGTTGTAGAGTCAACTCCATGCTAGGTGATACTTTCTTTGCACAAGAAGCATTATACATACTTATTTAATTCAGGTGTCAACTCCTTCTTGTGCATCACCTCCTCATCTTATAGCATCATATGATAAGATCCTTGATTCTGAGGGTTTATCGTACCCTCCTCAATCTTAGCATGTCCTTTCCAAAGAAAGACTAGGGATATCTTATGTCATTCACTTGGAACTACAATGCCTATCATGCTTCCACTGCATCACTCTGATCTTCCATACAACTAGCACTACTTGGATATTATGATTCCTTAACTTGGTATCCATCACATGTGTCAGAAACACATCACATCCCTATCACATCCACCTTCCGTTGTTTTTACCAAAACCAAACATGTATAAAGGATCTTTCATTTATCTCAAGACGTCTCCTATCATAAATATCCCTATCTTGGGACAAAACCCCAAGAACAATTGATACTTACCAGAGTATCTTCATAAGATCACTTCTAAACCATGCACATCAAGTGACATAAGGCATTATTGAGTTCCACATCCTTGAAATAACATGACACAAGGGAACATATTCCTCTGATCACTACATCATTACTAGGGTTTTCTTATCAAGGTGAAGGTATTATTACTTCCTTTGATTATCTTACGAGTTTTCAATTGTTCATGTGTCATCTTAACTTGTCTCATCTTTGTTTCCTTGCCATTGGCATCAGAATTGTTGATAGGATTACATGCCATTACTCTTTCATTGATTATTGTTCTTCATGTTTTAAGAATATCTCATTATGTAACCACATTTTTCATCTTTACATAATGAGAAGGATCATTATTCTTTACAATTCTTTATTGAAAAGGGATCATCCCGCCTTGTTTCATTTCACATATCATAATGATTACACTTTACATCTTTGCATTTTCACGAGTTGGTTTGAGATTAAAACATGTACCATCTTATTTATTCATTGCTTGTTCTCATTTTTCTTATGACATCATCCTTATTTCATAAATTTCCTCCATCTTATGTAAATTTTACACCTTGACTTGCTTTATTGGTACAAGTTCATCTTTCTTTTTCTGCATTCATCTCTTGAAATTACAACTTCAATGACTTTTCTTATCATGTTTACACTTAGATTTAGAGTTGCATGGAGTTGTATGTTTCTATTTTAATCACTAAACATTCAAGTTTTAGAGACTTATGGTGTAGTTCTTCTCTCTTTCCATAGTATGATGGGGTTATTAGCATCATAACTTTAGATTGTTCCAAAATGATTACTTGGTCAGGGTAATCAAAGCGAAATCAATATAAGAGTTCCATACCTTTTCTTAAACATTTGAATACTAGGCCATGGCACTCAAGTACTGAGATTAGGTAGTATGCACCATATTTTATATCACATTCTTATCTTAGACACCATCCAAATCCTAGTCCTAGCATCCCTATCAACTCAACAAACCTAGAGCTATGATACCACCAAATGTGACACCCTTTGTCACACAAAGTGAGATTATTCAAAACTTAAACCATGATCAACCATAAACAGTGGATTACCTAAAATCACTAGAAATTAAAACTGATTTGCAACAAGAACCATGAAATGAGAATTATTACTCAAGAACCAACACTTGCATTTCATAAAATATATTCAAGGTGCTACATTAGTATATTCCAATCAACTTGTTACATAATGTAATTGTTTCACAAGTATATACATACTACTAGAGGTACACAAGCTAGAATCCACATATTAGGCATCATGTCTACAAACACATCGTGAACACCCCCAAGGACTTGAGTGTATAGGTACGACACATAGGACTCTATTACTAGTCACTATCCATATACCATGTTCACCAGGCATAGTTTTCTTCTCATATCATCTTCAACCACATGATCTTTAACTCGGCATGCACATCCACCTAAAATGTTATTTAACCAATGGGGTGAGACTCCACCAACTTTATTATTATCCCAGATAACTAAGTAGATAAATTAACATACTGAGCAGATTAAATAGAATTAACCAAACGACATATACCTCATGGATGAAGTAACTAGAGCAATAACCTGCACTTGCCAATGAGCAATGGAACAATTAATAATCTGAAAGGAACATGAAGGACATGTATAATTGTCACAAACTAGTCAGTACAAAATCAAGGCAAGGCTTCAACCAATGTTCCCATGTTTGACCCTATATATGCACATTGCACGACTAATTATGTATTTATTATGCCCTAAGGATTTGAGTCGTACCACCAAAATCCAACCAACCACTACTAAGTCAAAATCAATACCATACAAGGTCAATGGAAGAGCCAAAATCTATGACCTTCCCACACCTCATGATCAATACATGAGAACACTACAGAGACATATCAGTCAACTACTAAAGAGACATATAGTAACATCAAAGGGTTTGGCTCAAGCTTAGCCACCCATATAATATCTTTCCCACCTTGGTACAGGTACAACACTAGAAGAACAGGCTCACACATGGCTATTCTTAAAAGGAGGAATGGCTCACGCATGGTGTAACCATCCTGACCTGGGCTATGTACTAACCCTAGGTGTTTTGCTTAATTAAGTTGATTAGATAATTACCCTTATCTTTTGGAATGTAAATAATGCTTTTGAGGAAATTATATTTCAATTTCAGTCCTTTTTGAATAATGTTGAAACATTGTTTTGATAACTTTGGACAAAAGTGCAAATTACCCAAGTAGAGGGGTTAACTTGCAAATTGCACATGTTAAGATGTTCCTCTAATGTTGATACATCATATGAATGTATATGATATGGTGGTATGGATTCCACAAGCTGGGACATCAAGATAAAGCTTGTAGAGCAATCCTTGTGCATTAAAACCTAATTTTGGTGTAATGTGCAATTTACCCAAAACCTAGGGTTCAATATGCAAGATATCACCTCTAGAGGGTCTCTCATGTTTCTTGGCATCAAGTAGAGCAAATAAAATGAGAAGGGAGCCTCATGTGAATTATCATGAAGGAGAGAGACTCATGACATTAAAATAAACAAGGTTTAAGCACAAATGGCTCTTTAATACAACTTAATGTAAAAAGGGAAAATTATTAATTATGGAGCCCTTCAACAAAAAGTTGGAGGATGTGTTTGCAATTTTTTGGACAAGCTTGTGCCATGCTTGGGCACCAAAAAAATATCTTGTTGAGTGGAAGCTACTCACACTAATAATATATATAAAGCAATATCCAATAAAAGATGGATATTAATACATGACTTTTTAAGGTGTTTAGTTTCTTTTCCATTATTCTTGGATAATGGAGAATTTTTGCAAGGTATTAGAAGGTAGCCACGTAGCCAAGAAGTGGAGGAGGACTTGGTGGATATGTTTGGGAAATAAAAGGAAATAATCCTCTTTTTCCATTTTCCTTGAAAACCCATAAATAAATATATATATATATATATATATATATGTATGTATCCTTTTTCCAAAACACCAAAGGATCGTTTCCTTAGTTTCTTTCTCTCTTCACCTTGCTTTGGCCGACCAAGGAAGAGATCTGGAGTAGAGGGAGGATGACCAAACCTGTTGGTAAGTTTGGATCATCTCCTACCTTGAATTCATGGTGGAAACCATAAAACAAGGTTAGATTCATGGTTTTCTTCACTTGGTTTCCTTTTCTAGCCATCTTGTTCATCCAAAGATTAAAGAACGAACCTTGGCTAACTACTAGAGCTCAATCCACCATTAAATCTACGGAGCTTGGAGTTATGGATCAGATCTACAGACGGGTTTTATAACTCTAACCCTTAAGCATTGCTAATGCATCCATCTCTCTAATAATCGTTGGCTATTTTCTTCTTTGGTATTCTTTTGGTTAATTGCTATAACTTCTGTGAAGAACAACAACAATTCTTGGTTGTTAGAAGGAAGAAGATGATGAAGTTAACTTTGATGATTATCTAAAGAAAATCACTTTATCAAACGGTTTGGTTTTGTGCTCAAATAGTTTCTGTTGACCATTTGAGGTATGTTGAGAATAATGTAGGCTAATTACCTATCAATAATTATCAATTAATTCCAAGTGGTTCACCAATTAAAGGTCCAACAATCATCAAAACCCTAAATCGGGTTAATTGTTGATTTGATAATTAAATAAGGTTGAAGTTTGGGTTCAGTGACCCAAACGGTTTCAAAACCATTTGGGGATCACCCAAACGGTCTCAAGACTGTTTGGTGATAATCCAAGACCATTTAGAGGTCTAGGGTTAAGCATGGTTGACTAATTGAAGATCTAAAGGTATTAGGTTGAAGTACATTCAATTGTTGACCTAGTGATCAATCTTATGAGCCAAACCCTAACTAGGTTGACTTGGTTTTTGGTGATTGACTTGGGAAAATAGTCTCAAGACCATTTGGAGGTCATCCAAATGATACCATGACCATTTGGGGTCAGGTCATGACCAAATTGGATGATGGTTTAATGGGTAAATCAATTAGACTCACATTGAATTATGTTGGAGGATCATTGATTCCAAACCGTAATCCAATTGATTCAAGCCCTAATTGATGATCAATTGAGGGTCAAATCAGTTGAAGGTTGACCTAATTAACTCAATTGAATGATGGTGATAGGTCCAATTGATGATTGAATACATATATATAATTGTGGAAGGAACCAACAATGGAAACCCTAAATCAATTTGACTTGTTGAGACCATACTTAATCCATGCAGTTTTGAGGGGGTTTGGACAAAACGGTCTCAAGATTGTTTGAGTCCAAACGGTCTCAAGACCGTTTGGGACCAAACGATCCCAAACTATTTAGGGTTCATGCGGTTTCAAAACCGATTGTGCTCATGCGGTTTCAAAATTGATTGTGTCCATGCGGTTTCAAAAGTCCAACTTGGCAAACGATCTTTACCTCTTACTTTAGAAAATGGTCTTGAGTGTGCAACTTTACCAAAGGTCTCAAAGATAGTCCAAGACCGCATGAGGGTCCAAATGGTCTTAGACTATTTGGAGGTTTACTATGCAAGACCGTTTGAGGTCTGAGTTAGTCAAGATCGTTTGGGGCCTTAGTGGCCAAGATCGTTTCGTGGATGTTTGACCTAAACCTCATGGGTACTTAAAGTGGTTAAAGGACAAGTGATTAGTTAATTAATATACAATGTAATCAAAGGTGACTCATGATACTTCTACCACAATAGGATAGTGTGATTGAACCCATGAAGTAATTAATCCCTAATGATTACAATGGTAATGATATAAACCATGAAGTCAATTCTCTTTCATGATTGAGTTACTTCACCTAATTAAGGATGAAGTAAACATCATCCTATAGAGTATAAGAGAGAGAAGACTCCTTTTATGAATGATAATCAAGTAATGGACTTTCAATATGAATGAATATCTAATTAGGGTATGATCCTTCGTAATGAGATCATGAAAACCCTGATTATGAAGGTTAATGAATCATAACTCTAATTGAGGGCATTAATGGGTGAAATCCTAATGCATGATGATTGTATGAACTTAATGCATGATGATTGTATGAACTTAATTCATAATGAAGATATGATAAACCTTAATTCAATATATTTTAATGATCACTCCTGCTTGGGGTGAATAGTAAACCCTAACATAGGATGATGTGATGTAATTAGTAAACCCTAACCTAGGGTGATGTGATATGATGTGTATAGCAAACTCTAATCCATAGTATGTTGAATATAACCCCTAATCAAGGGTGATTCAATGTGAATAGTAAACCCTAATTCCAAATAAAGTAAATGAAAGTGTGAAACCCTAATTCTGGGTTATGCTTTATAGCATGAAGCTCTATGATTGGATAATGAAAGGATAACTCATTAATCCTAATTGAGTTTAGAGGATGATTAACCCTAATTCAAATAAAAAGGGAAACCTTAACCCTAATAAGGGCATAGTGGTGCAACCCTTGAATAGTGATGTTATCATTATTTTGCTTTATGCTGATATGAAATAAATGTATATGTTATTATATGTACTAATCATGCAGGCTTTATGAGATACTGAACATAGCCATGTGAGAGCTATGATGCTTGTTTAATGAAAGTACTTTATAAGCTTTGTAAGCAATGATATGCTATGTTGCCTAGCAAAAAGGTAACAAA
This sequence comes from Alisma plantago-aquatica, assembly GCA_963693085.1. Classification (NCBI taxonomy): domain Eukaryota; kingdom Viridiplantae; phylum Streptophyta; class Magnoliopsida; order Alismatales; family Alismataceae; genus Alisma; species Alisma plantago-aquatica. The sequence continues at coordinate 582,059,067 of OY856413.1, forward strand.
AGATACTGATAGGCTGTATGAGCCAAATGAAATACCTGCATTGCTACTATTATGTTTACACTATCAAATAACCTAATGGCATTTAGTTACTTGTTTAAGTGGTAACAAGTATTTTGATGATCTCAGGGTTTCAACACCCATGTTCTTGAATCATGATGATGAGATGATAAGGGATTGAATTCCCAATGCTATTAAAGCTATGAAATGAACTTGATAAAATAGTACTCTATCTTTATGGCATTTGTTATAATGGTTTATGCTTGAAAACATGCCTGATACTAAAAGAATATTGTAATGCACTTAAATAATCAAGTGAAATGATATCATGTAGAGCCCTGACCATAGATCCATCATCGTCAGAAATTGGATGATGGTGAAATAGGTTTTCCTAAGGGAACTCCTGGAGAGCATACTTTTGAGTATGTGGGGGTTATGGACGTGAATATCCTTACGTCCAAATGGAGGAATTGATTTGAGATAAACATTTAATCTCTCAATCCTTCATTATATGTATATGCTAGGATGATGTTGTTAATCCCGCATCGATGTGAGATAAACAAGAAATCCCTCGATTGCGAAGAGAGTACAACATGCCACTGTAACTCTAATAGCGAAGTTGCCAGAATACCCTAGAAAACTACTATAGCAGAGACACAAGATGTCTTGCATGTTGTTCCTCACACTGATTGAGGAAGATGAGGTCATAGAAATCCGGCTCTTCTGATGACCTATGTATGGTACCGATTTCTATTTCACAATGGTCGGTTGGAGTATGAGCGGTATACCTCATATACTCAGGGCATAAGTATGTGTGTAAAATGTAATCAGCAGTGTAGAATAATTGCTTAGGTTGAACTATGAGAAACAATGATTGATGATACATTGTTTATTAAATCCTAGTTGGACAAATAATATACATGTTCTTCATATTCCTTATTGATTAAATGACTTGCTATTCAATCAAGTTATAATTGAAATGATTGTATAAAGAATACTGCCTTACTTAGTTATTCAATGAATTACCTGTTGTTGAATAGTTATAATCCTACTGCTTAGTATCATTTTATTATTTGTAATAATAATGTTTCTGGCGAAGAGTTATAACTCTCGCTGGGACAATTTTTTCATTTGTCTCACCCCGTGGGATTCAAATTTTTAGGTAGACGCCGAGGAAGAAGAAACCCATCAGTGGGTGAGCAGCAGCAGCGACATCAACATCAAGGACAGTACTGATCCACAGGTGGAGTCACTGTCTGTTAGGTCTTGTATATAGAGAGTCATATGTGTCGTCTCTGTACTCTCAGGTCCTAGGAGTTAGTAGATGGTTTGATATAGATATGATATTTTGGCTTAATGCCTCAAGATTTTTGTGTACTGCTTTATACAATTTAATAGAGCAGTCAATGTTGTGACTCTCGAGATGAGATATTACAGAGATGTACTGATGAATCATCATGTAATTAACTTACCTTGTTTCCTTATGAAAGAGTTTTACAGTTTTTTGATCTCTTTACGAAAAGTTTTAATTTTTAATGATTTTCAGTAATTCCGCTGGTAATGATTCGCTTCCGCATTCATTGATCTCATTTTCACAAGTAGATCATCATAATTTAGTGGTATCAGATCTCTAGGTTCGCTGCGTCTACAGAGACATAGGACTAGGGTTGTTGAGTCTGTTCTAGTGTCTTCCAGTATATATGATAGTGTCTTCTTCTCATATAGAAGGAGAAGAGAAAACTAAACATGTCTGGATCACACGAGGAACACGTTGTAGAGAGTAGTGTTGCTGCAGCTAGAGAAGATGCAAGAAACCAAGAAAGGGAACAACCTGTACCTGAACCACCCTAATTCAATCCAACTGACATAGGGAATCCAGCCTTCCAAGCCATGTTTGGACAATTCATGACTGCCATGACACACATGACTGACAGGATGCCTATACTTGTACCTAGGGCACCTACCCATCCAGAAGGACAAGGAGCCAACAAGACGTTTGAATGACTTCACCGAGTTGGGGCCACAAAATATGTTGGGACAACTAATCCAGAAGATGCTGACTTGTGGCTAACTGAACTAGAGAAGTCCTTTAGAATCCTGAACGTCCCAGAAGCTGAGAATGTTAGACATGATGTGTATCTTCTCAAGGGGAGTGATGGTCACTGGTGGACCATGGAGGATGGGAAAAGGCCAGGTGTGTAGATCGAATGGGAAGTTTTGTGATGGGAATTTATCAACAGATACTTCCCGAAAATCTCTCAATTTGAGAGGTTAAGGTAGGGACTAATGAACATTAGTGAATAGGAGGCTAAGTTCATGGAGCTGTTGCGGTTCTGTCCGCATATGGCAGCTACAGATGAAGAAAGGATTCGACGTTTTGAAAAGGGGTTAAACGCTGAGTTGACTACCCCTGTATCTGCTCTGGAGAATAGGGAAAGGTTTGCTACCTTTGTAGACCCAGTCAGGAGAATAGAGAGGTATGTATCAGAGAAGAGACAGACCAAGAACAAGAAGATGTATCCCCAGTTACACGGATCCTCATCCAAAGGTTTCAAGAAACCAAGGTTTTTGTGCCTACACCACCACCTAAATTCAGTACCCATACATAGTAGACGTCAAATAGGGGTAGAGGATGAAGTTTACCACCAGAAGGAGCTCATAGCCCAGCATCTGTGTTGGTTACAGGACCAACCAGACCACAGCAGGGGTCAGAAGTTGTTATATATGTGGAAAGGTGGGACATCTGATGAAGGATTGCAAAGCCAGAGAGGCAAGTGTGACTCAACCTCATAGGCAGAGTCAGCAAGGTTCTCAAAGGAGATAGTTTTCAGGAAGTGTTAGAGGACATGGACAAGAGTCCCAATCTGGATCATTGACACCTATTCATCGAGCACCGAATCAACCACAAGCGACAACAAGGTTTTACGCGATGAATCCACCTAATGCAATGATCAACCCTTGGGTTGTGACAGGTCAGATGAAGTTGTTTTATTCTTATATGTTTACATCTTGCATTGTATCTGTTTTGATTGATCCGGGTGCTACACATTCCTTTATCACTCGAAGAGTGATTCTTGACTATGACATGACCACAAGTCATAGAGCAGATAGTTTGATGTTAGAAACTCCTTTGATGGGATCTGCTGTGTTGCGGGAGGTGTGTTCTTCCTACATTCTCTTCTTTTCATAACATCGCATTCAAGTGAATGTTATACCACTTGAGATGCACAGATTCAATGTAATCCTTGGGATGGATACCTTAGAAAGGTATAAGGTTGTCTTGGATTGTGAGTCAAAGCAAGTTGTGTTCATAGATGATAGTGACACATGGATCTTTCAAGGAGATAGAAAGATTCTCCCGACCTGTCTTGTGTCAGCTATGGTAGCTGAGAAGATGATGAGGAAAGAATGCTTTACGTTCTTGGCCCATGTGGTAGATACCACTATGGAGAGTTCTAATCCTGCTGAAGTTCATGTAGTCAGGGAATTTGAAGATGTATTTCCTGAAGAACTTCCAGGTGTTCCTCCGCCCCAAGAAATAAATTTTGAGATTAATCTAATCCTGAACATGCAACTGATAGCACAAACACTGTATAGGATGGCGCCTACTGAGATGGCAGAACTCAAGAAACAACTGCAAGATTTGCTTGAGAAGGGTTTCATCCGACCAAGTACTTCACCCTGGGGTGCTCTGGTCCTCTTTGTTAAAAAGAAGGATGGATCGATGTGGTTGTGCATTGATTACAAATAGTTAAATAAAATAAAAATAAAGAATAAGTATCCTCTATCGAGGATTGATGATCTCTTTGACCAGTTGCGTGGTACAACCATTTTCTCAAAGATAGATTTGAGGTGAGGATATCATCAATTGCATATTAAGGAGGGTGACATACCTAAGTCTGCCTTTAGGACAAGGTATGGTCACTATGAGTTCACAGTTATGTCATTTGGACTAACTAATGCACCGGCTGCATTTATGGAACTCATGAATAGAATCTTTTGACCTTTTCTTGATTAGTGTGTAGTTGTCTTTATAGATGACATCCTGATCTACAACAGAGATGCTCAACAGCATGAGCAGCATCTTCGTCAGGCTCTAACTTTGGTAAGAGAGCATGAGTTATATGCTAAGTTTAGCAAGTATGAGTTATGGTTACTAGAAGTTTCTTTTCTTGTACACATAATATCTGCCTCAGGTATTCGTGTTGACCCTAAAAAGGTAGAATCTGTCCTATAATGGGAGCAGCCGAAGACACCGACGGAGATTCGTAGTTTCTTAGGATTGACAGGCTATTACAGGAGGTTCATTAAGAATTTTAGTTCCATAGCTTTACACTTGACTAAGTTGACCAGGAAGGATGTTCCTTTTACCTGGAGTGACAAGTGTCAACAATCTTTTCAGTTGTTGAAGGAAAAGTTGACAAGTGCACATGTGCTTGTGTTACCTGAGCAAGGGAAAGGGTATATAGTTTTCTGTGATGCCTCTAAGAATGGACTAGGATGTGTGTTGATGCAGGATAAACAAGTGATTTCTTTTGCTTCTCGACCGCTTAAGAAACACAAGGAGAATTATCCGACACATGATCTAGAACTAGCTGTTGTAGTTCATGCCTTGAAGATCTGGAGACATTATCTCTATGGAGAGACATTCCAGATTTTCACAGACCATAAGAACCTTAAGTATATCTTTTCTCAGTATGAGCTAAACATGAGGCAATGCCGCTGGATGGAATTAATCAAGGACTACGATTGTACAATTGATTACCATCCAGGGAAGGCCAATGTGGTTTCTGATGCTTAAGTAGAAAATCAGCAACACCAGCCTTAGACGGAGCACAGTTGAATTCTTTGGTGTGTTCTAGGAGAGATATGCTTATCTCTTTAAGACAAGACAATATACAGTTAAAGGTATCATTGTTATATGGATTGTTAGCTGAGATGCATATAAAACCTACCCTGAGACAATATATTAAGGAGTCACAACAAGTTGATGCTGCAGTTCAACAGATTAGATCAGAGTATGGTAACGAGAAACGAGATGGTTTCCATGACTCAGATGATCAGGTACCCGGTTATCATGGTAGAATGATAGTGACGAATGTGGATAACTTGAGGAAGTTCATCCTGGATGAACCTCATTCTTCAATGTATGCTATGCATCCAGGAAGCACCAAGATGTATTGTAACTTGAAAGATATATATTGGTGGCCTGGTTTAAAGAAGGACATTGCTGAGTTCGTTATGCGGTGTCCTATGTGTCAGCAAGTTAAAGTTGAACACCAGAAGCCTACAGGAACAATGCAGCCTTTACCCATACCACAATGGAAGTGGGATCATGTAACCATGGACTTTGTGGTTGGTTTGCCTAGAACAACCAAAGGTCATGATTCCATCTGGGTAATAGTTGACAGGTTGACAAATATAGCACATTTCTTACCTATCAAAACAGCCTATTCTACTGAGAAGCTGGCACAGTTATACGTAGATGAGATAGTGTAGCTGCATGGGATCCCAGTTACCATTGTTTCTGATAGAGGTCCCCAATGTACAAGTTGTTTTTGGGAGCGACTTCATAAAGCCTTAGGCACACAGTTAAGGTTTAGTACATCCTTTCATCCTCAGACTGATGGGCAGTCAAAAAGAACTATACAAACCTTAGAGGACTTGCTTAGGGCATGTGTCCTCTAGTTTACAGGAAGTTGGGATTTGCATCTAAGTTTGATAGAGTTTTCCTACAACAATAGCTATCAACATAGCATTGACATGGCATCTTATGAAGCTTTGTATGGTAGACGCTATAGATCTCCCCTATGTTGGTATGAAACTGGTGAATATCAACTTTTAGGTCCTGATCTTGTGCAGCAAACCACCGAGAAGATTAAAATAATACAACAACAATTAAAGACTGCACAGGATAGGAAAAAATCTTATGTTGATAAGCGTCGTAGACCTTTAGAATTCCAGGTTGGAGACAGAGTGTACCTCAAGGTCTCACCTTGGAAGGGAGTTCTTAGATTTGGAAGGAAAGGAAAGTTAGCTCCTAGGTTTATGGGGCCTTATCCAATCATTGAACGGATTGGAAAGGTAGCTTATAAGCTAGAGTTACCACCAGAGTTGCAGAGGTTACACCCAGTGTTCCACATTTCCATGTTAAGGAAATGTCATCCTGACACAGAATCAGTTCTACAACCTATGGAAGTAGAATTGAATGATGATATATCTTATGTTGAAGGACCTATGACAATCCTTGACAAAAGAATTAAAAAGTTGAAAAAGAAAGACATAATTCTTGTGAAAGTCCTCTGGAATCACCATGGAGTTGAAGAAGCTACATGGGAACTAGAGGAAGAAATGAGGAGGAAACACCCTACTCTTTTCTCTTAATATGTTTTTGTAATGATTTCGGGGACGAAATCCCTGTAAGGGGTGGATAATTTGTAACATCCCTGACCTGGGTTATGTACTGACCCTAGGTGTTTTGCTTAACTATGTTGATTAGATACTTTCCCTTATCTTTTGGAATGTAATTAATGCTTTTGAGGAACTTATATTTCAATTTCAGTCCTTTTTGAATAATGTTGAAACATTGTTTTGTTAACTTTGGACTAAAGTGCAAATTACCCAAGTAGAGGGGTTGACTTGAAAATTGCACATTTTAAGATGTTACTATGATGTTGAGACATCATATAAATGTATATGATATGGTGGTATGGATTCCACAAGCTGGGACATCAAGATAAAGCTTGTAGAGCAATCCTTGTGCATTAAAACCTAGTTTTGGTGTAATGTGCAATTTACCCAAAACCTAGGGTTCAATATGCAAGATATCACCTCTAGAGGGTCTCTCATGTTTCTTGGAATAAAGTAGAGAAATGAAAATGAGAAGGGCACCTCATGTGAATTATCATGGAGGAGAGAGAATCATGACATTAAAATAAACAAGGTTTAAGCAAATGGTTGTTTAATACAACTTATTGTAAAAAGGGGAAAATATTAATTATGGAGCCCTTCAACCAAAAGTTGGAGGATGTGTTTGCAATATTTTGGACAAGCTTTTTCCATGCTTGGGCATCAAAAAAATATCTTGTTGAGTGGAAGCTACTCACACTAATAATATATATAAAGTAATATCCAATAAAAGATGGATATTAATACATGACTTTTTAAGGTGTTTAGTTTCTCTTCCATTATTCTTGGATAATGGAGAATTTTTGCAAGGTAGTAAAAGGTGGCCACGTATCCAAGAAATGGAGGAGGACTTGGTGGATATGTTTGGGAAATAAAAGGAAATAATCCTCTTTTTCCATTTTCCTTGAAAACCCATAAATATATATATGTATCCTTTTTTCAAAACACCAAAGGATTGTTTCCTTAGTTTCTTTCTCTCTTAACCTTGCTTTGGCCGACCAAGGAAGAGCTCTGGAGAAGAGGGAGGATGACCAAACCTGTTGGTAAGTTTGGATCATCTCCTACCTCAAATTCATGGTGGAAACCATAAAACAAGGTTAGATTCATGGTTTTCTTCACTTGGTTTCCTTTTCTAGCCATCTTGTTCATCCAAAGATTGAAGAACAAACCTTGGATAACTGATAGAGATCAATTCACCATTAAAGATATGGAGCTTGGAGCTCTGGATCAGATCTAGATGCGGGTTTTATAACTCTAACCCTTAAGCATTGCTAATGCATCCATCTCTCTAATAATCGTTGGCTAATTTCTTCTTTGGTATTCTTTTGGTTAATTGCTATAACTTCCGTGAAGAATAGCAACAGTTCTTGGTTGTTCAAAGGAAGAAGATGATGAAGTTAAATTTGATGATTATCTAAAGAAAATCACTTTAGCAAACAGTTTGGTTTTGTTCTCAAACGGTTTCCCAAACCGTTTGGGAGCAAACGGTTTCAAACCGTTTGATTGCAAACGGTTTCATCCAAACCACATAAAAGCAAACGGTCCAAGACCTTTTGGTGGCGTTGACCAAGCGTTGACCATTTGGAGGTCTGTTGAGAATAATTTAGGCTAATTACCTATCAATAATTATCAATTAACTCCAAGTGATTCACCAATTAAAGGTCCAACAATCATCAAAACCCTAAATCGGTTTAATTGCTGATTTGATAATTAAATAAGGTTGAAGTTTGGGTTGAGTGACCCAAACGGTTTCAAAACTGTTTGGGGATCACCCAAACGGTCTCAAGACCGTTTGGTGATCACCCAAGACCATTTAGAGGTCTAGGGTTAAGCATGGTTGACCAATTGAAGATCTAAAGGTATTAGGTTGAAGTACATTCAATTGTTGACCTAGTGATCAATCTTATGAGCCAAACCCTGACTAGGTTGACTTGGTTTTTGGTGATTGACTTGGGCAAATAGTATCAATACTGTTTGGAGGTCATCCAAACGATCCCAAGACCGTTTCGGGTCAAGTCATGACCAAATTGGATGATGGTTTAATGGGTTCAAATCAATTAGACTCACATTGAATTATGTTGAAGGATCATCGATTCCAAACCCTAATCCAATTGATTCAAGCCCTAATTAATGATCAATTGAGGGTCAATTGAGGGTTAAATCATTTGAAGGTTGACCTAACTAACTCAATTGAATGATGGTGATAGGTCCAATTGATGATTGAATACATATATATAACTGTGGAAGGAACCAACAATGGAAACACTAAATCAATTTCACTTGTTGAGACCATACTTGGTCCATGTGGTTTTGAGGGGGTTTGGACCAAACGGTCTCAAGAGCGTTTGGGACCAAACGATCCCAAACCATTTAGGGTTCATGCGGTTTCAAAACCGATTGTGTTCATGCGGTTTCAAAATCGATTGTGTCCATGCGGTTTCAAAAGTCAAACTTGGCAAACGGTCTTCACCTCTTACTTTAGCAAACGGTCTTGAGTGTGCAACTTTACCAAATGGTCTCAAAGATAGTCCAAAACCGCATGAGGGTCCAAACGGTCTCATACCATTTGGAGGTTTAGTATGCAAGACCGTTTGAGGTCTGAGTTAGTCAAGATCATTTGGGGCCTTAGTGGCCAAGATCGTGTGGTGGATGTTTAACTTAAACCTCATGGGTATTTAAAGTGGTTAAAGGACAAGTGATTAGTTAATTAATATATGATGTAATCAAAGGTGACTCATGATACTTGTACCTCAATAGGATAGTGTGATTGAAACCCATGAAGTAATTAAGCCCTAATGATTACAATGGTAATGATATAAATCATGAAGTCAATTCTCTTTCATGATTGAGTTACTTAACCTAATTAAGGCTGAAGTAAACATCATCCTATAGAGGATAAGAGATAAGACTCCTTTTTGAATGATAATCAAGTAATGGACTTCCAATATGAATGAATATCTAATTTGGGTATGATCCTTCATAATGAGATCATGAAAACCCTAATTATGATGGTTAATGAGTCATAACTATAATTGAGGGCATTAATGGGTGAAATCCTAATGCATGATGATGGTATGAACTTAATTCATAATGATGATATGATAAACCTTAATTCAATATATTTTGATGATCACTCCTGTTGGGGTGAATAATAAACCCTAACCTAGGATGATGTGATGTAATTAGTAAACCCTAACCTAGGGTGATGTGATATGATGTGTATAGCAAACTCTAATCCAGAGTATGTTGAATATAACCCCTAATCAAGGGTGATGCAATGTGAATAGTAAACCCTAATTCCAAATAAAGTAAATGAAAGTGTGAAACCCTAATTCTGGGTTATGCTTTATAGCATGAAGCTCTATGATTTGATAATGAAAGGATACATCATTAATCCTAATTGAGTTTAGAGGATGATTAACCCTAATTCAAATAAAAAGGAAACCTTAACCCTAATAAGGGCATAGTGGTGCAACCCTTGAGTAGTGATGTTATCATTGTTTTGCTTTGTGCTGATATGAAATAAATGTATTTGTTATTATATGTACTAATCATGAAGGCTTTATGAGATATTGAACATAGCCAGGTGAGAGCTATGATGCTTGTTTAATGAAAGCACTTTATAAGCTTTGTAAGCAATGATATGCTATGTTGCCTAGCAAAAAGGTAACAAAAGAGACTGACAGGCTGTATGAGCTAAATGAAATACATGTATTGCTACTATTATGTTTACACTGTCAAATAACCCGATGGCATTTAGTTACTTGTTTAAGTGGTAACAAGTATTTTGATGATCTCAGGGTTTGAACACCCATGTTCTTAAATCATGATGATGAGATGATAAGGGATTGAATTCCCAATGCTATTAAAGCTGTGAAATGAACTTGATAAAATAGTACTCTTTCTATATGGCATTTGTTATAATGGTTTATGCTTGAAAACATGCCTGATACTAAAATAATACTGTAATGCACTTAAATAATCAAGTGAAATGATATCATGTAGAGCCCTGACCATAGATCCATCATCGTCAGAAATTGGATGATGGTGAAAAGGTTTTCCTAAGGGAACTCCTGGAGAGCATACTTTTGAGTATGTGGGGGTTATGGACGTGAATATCCTTACGTCCTAATGGAGGAATTGATGTGAGATAAACATTTAATCTCTCAATCCTTCATTATATGTATATGCCTGGATGATGTATCACTAATCTCCCGATGATGTTGTTAATGTCGCATCGATGTGAGATAACTAAGAAATCCCTCAATTGCGAAGAGAGTACAGCATGCCACTGTAACTCTAATAGAGTAGTTGCCAGAATACCCTAGAAAACTATTATAGCAGAGACACAAGATGTCCTTCATGTTGTTCCTCACACTGATTGAGGAGGATGAGGTCATAGAAATCCGGCTCTTCTGATGACCTATGTATGGTACAAATTTCGATTTCACAATGGTCGGTTGGAGTATGAGCGGTATACCTCATCTCCTCAGGGCATAAGTATGTCTATAAAATGTAATCAGTAGTGTAGAATAATTGCTTAGGTTGAACTGCGAGAAACAATGATTGATGACACATTGTTTATTAAGTCCTGGTTGGAAAAATAATATACATGTTCTTCATATTCCTTATTGATTAAATGACTTGCTATTCAATCAAGTTATAATTGAAATGATTGTATAAAGAATATTGCCTTAGTTATTCAATGAATTACCTGTTGTTGAATAGTTATAATCCTACTGCTTAGTATCATTTTATTATTTGCAATAATAATGTTTCTGGCGAAGAGTTATAACTCTCGCTGGGACAATTTTTCAACTGTCTCACCCCGTGGGATTCAACTTTTTAGGTAGACGTCGAGGAAGAAGAAACCCATCAGTGGGTGAGCAGCAGCAGCAGTAACATCAAGGACAGTAGTGATCCATAGGTGGAGTCATTGTCTGTTAGGTGTTGTATATAGAGAGTCCTATGTGTCGTCTCTATACTCTCAGGTCCTAGGAGTTAGTAGATGGTTTGATATAGATCTGAGATTTTGGTTTAATGCCTCGAGATTTTTGTGTACTGCTTTATACAGTTTAACGGAGCAGTCATTTTTGTTACTCTCGAGATGAGATATTACAGAGATGTACTGATGAATCAGCATGTAATTAACTTACCTTGTTTCCTTATGAAAGAGTTTTACAGTTTGTGGATCTCTTTACAAAAAGTTTTAATTTTTAATGATTTTCAGTAATTCCGCTTCTAATAATTCGCTTCCGTATTCATTGATCTCATTTTCACAAGTAGATCGTCACACATGGTCATCCTTATAACATCGAGATCGGCTCACGCATGGCCATTTCACACAACCTGATATTAAGGATGTGAGGGAATACTTGACTTACACCCCGCATATTCAAAAATATGTGTTCTGAGTTAAACTTGTTTCACCGTCCAATAATAAAATTGACTCTGGAATGGATCTATGGCATAAGGGAAGCTACTAGATTAGGTTCCACTTGACTAGTTAAGCCATTTATATATCTTTTAACATCAATCAAGTTACAACATACAAATCACAAACAAATCCTTCAAAAGAAAAGGGGCATATTATTGCAATAGTAGATCTCACTATTTAAACTATAAATTGTTTCCCATCATCTCATAACACTGTATCAATGCCTTCCACAAGGCTATTGTATCACTTCCATCCATAAGGCTATCATCATCAACATTTTATCATGGGATATCTACCCCTCATTTCAGTGCCAAAGGGCATCACCTCAATCAGGCGCTAAACCCTTACCATGCCCTAAGACGCATCACACCAAACTGGTGATTCAAGATTATCTCATCATGTCTCATTGGTATATAGGCATTACTCATGCCACATCAATTATTCCACATCACTTAAACCATATCACAAGTACTTTCCATAGAAACAATTAGCCATTATATTCAGAGAGAGAATATGTTAAACACATTAAACACCTTTCATTAAAGTAGGCAAAGCATCATGTGATCTGTAATTTAAGATTATGTTTCATCCTAATTTCACATAAGTCCCCAAACATCATTCTACTTCACATATCTGACATGCACTTCCTCCCATAACTGGAGTGTATAAGACTAAGAATTAGTTAGTGTAACCAAGTATGCACATTCACATTTTATACTTCCCATGTTCCCTGTTCAAGTTTCAATACTAAAGCTTGCTATTATTTAACCATCTTCATAGTATTCATAAGTCATAACACACAATTAACCCATTGGGCTATAGCTATGTATTTAAGAGAGAAAGATACCATGCTTTCTATTATACTAACTTAACATTATGACCTACTTTTTAACTTAGGGTCAATGCTCTTCACATAGAACCAATTAGGGTTATACTTCGTGGTTAAACCACCAAACCCTAAACACATTACAACCCATTATTTTGATCCGATTAGGTTTGAAAAACATTAGTTAGATATGGATATCTTATCGTACCATTAGTACCATTTATCTCACATTATAAATACATGTGTGTATCACCTTAATCAAGTTATGTGTGGTTTATAATAATGCATTATAATAACATATTGACCACTGCACTAGGGGGACGTTTCAACATTTGATGACCCACATATTATTACTTCTTACAAATCATTAATCACATATATCAAGGAGAGTCGAACCATAGGCTACATAAATAGAGGGTATCACTTCAAGCTATCCCCAAGGAACCTATAAAAGAATTAGACTTGTTATATTATTTCTACACCAAGGTTGTCACCATGTATTTCAACATGACTTATCACCAACTTCGTCTGATACACATTGTAGTATCATTAACCTTATTCCACAAGTTAAAATTATATGAAAAGGAAATATAGAAGACACTATCCATGTGTTATAACCTTTCCTTAAGATGAACACATGGGTCATATTATTCCATGATTGGGCTAATCTCTTTAATTGAGGATGGACACTCATCATTTCATGGTGTACTAACTTTAGGAGAAGCAAATAATATTACCAATACATTATCCAAACAACACCCTTCTATATCATATATTGTTGATATATGTGTATCAATCAGAAACTAAGCATACCCTTCAATCCTCATCATGCGATCTTGGTGTCACCTTATCAACCCTAGGTATCGGGGTAGACTCTCTTTTGGTATATCGGTTTGATCCACCATGAGGTGTATCAGTTTAGCTCCTTGATAGAGTAATAGGCAACCCCTCTTGAAGGAGTATCGAGCAACCACACAAGGATGTATCAGTTAACACCTATGAAGGGTGTGAAAATCATCACTGAGGTGTATCAGGCACAGAGACACTTAGGTTGTGATGGGCAACGCCAACGTGTTACGGTTAGGGTTGGGCTAGATTTCATGTTTCAAGAGGTATCAAACAACACCATCATTAGGGTGTGACAGGCGTCGAGGGGATAACAGATATCGTTGGTGTATTGGGCTATGCTCAAGATGTGACTTCTAGAACACTAATGGCCAACCCACATCAAAACAATGCTCCCATGGCCTCAATGCCAAGTCGTGACAGCCACAGGTGTATTGGGCAGCAACGCCCAAAGAGGGGTGTTGCAAGGTATTAGGAAAGGCATGTGTGTGTGGCATCATAGGGGTGATGGGCTCAACAACGTCCCCAAAGTGTGATGACCAAGGCCAAAACGGTTAACATCCCTCATCTAAAATCTTCCCACTCATACCCAAGGCAGAGTGATCTAAACAACATCAGCAGATGTCAAACGAGACCTAGACAAGGTTGTGACGACCTATCACAAAGGGTGACGGCCAGTGGCATCACAAGTTGTGACGGACACACAAAGCCTAATGGCCTTACCTACCTGTCAGCCTCCATATACATATTGGCCTACACAAGCATATCAACCTCATCATCTCCTACCTTAGTGTTGGGTTTTTAGGGGAGACAGAGAAGGCAGCGGAAACATAAATTTTCTCCCCCAACCCATACCGAGGAAACGCATCAACGTCTATATAATAGGAAAGGATGGTTTGTGGAATCATACCTTGTCCCGAGGCTTGCTCGGCGACAATACCTCGCGCAATGCGCGGTCTTCAACTCCGGTCTTGGACGGTGTCTGTGCAGCTCCTGGTCGCACCGGGACTGACGACTCCTTCTCCTACCGGACTGTCGGATGACAGTTGTCCTCCTGAGCGGCAGTGTCCTCCCGCCTCTGTAGTAGTCCACACGGACTACCTGGAACTCCACTCTCCTTGTCCCACAAGGAAGTGGAAGGAGTCGCACCCTCCTGTTGACGTACTAGTCGCCAACACACTCTCCTGCTACCAGTTGCAACTGCAGTTGTCCTTCCCTTGCTGCACCTCCCTTTTGTGGGAAGCACTTGCTCGGGATCTCTCACGGTTACCAAAACCAGAGAGAACGACAACTTCGCAAAGCAACCGGCTTGCATTGAGTTGTACTTTAAGAAGCCCCCAATACCCGTATATATATAGGCGGGTCATGGGACAGGGTTCTCTGTGCCCGGCAATACGGGACTAAAGCAGGAGTAGAAGGGTTCGAGAATTTTCCACAAAAAGCAACCGGTTCGCAACTTGAAATGATCGGTTCACAACTGAACCGATCGGTTCGGCCATTGAGCCGATCAGTTGGACCTGAGCCGGTCGTTTGGGGCACTCCAACTGATCGGTTGGTGCCCTGAACCGATCGGTTCATAGTCCTAATCCGGCTCAAAAAGACTTTCCTTGTTTCTTTCCCAATTGGTATCGAATACCAATATTATTCCCAATCAAATTGGGCAATTTGAAACCAAAGGAAAATTCTTGCCGACATGACTTTCCCAACTGGTCGGTTGCACCAATTGAGTCGATCGGTTCAACTCTTGAACTGGTCGTTTCAACCTGGGCATGAGCCGATCGGCCTGGACACTCCAGCCGACCGGTTCAGCACCTCAACCGACCGGTTCATCACATGAGCCGATCGGTTGGGAGCACAGGTTGGGCAAAATCAGTCAATTGCGATTTCAATCAATCTGATACTCCAATCAATGCGTCCAACACCTTGAACCATATGATATTGAGCTATCGACTGATTGAGTGTTTAATTGAACTACTAAACTCCTTTAGTAATCAGTCTAAACATTGCTTTGTGGATAAAACTCCTCTTCCAGGTTAAATCCTATGTGTGTGACCTTGTAGGTCCATTTCACGTTGGCAGTGAAAGTCCATAACACTTATGACTTCACAAGCAAAGAGCGGTGCCTAGTCACACATCAGTGCTACCCAAGTGAAAGTAGAAAGTTGGAGAACAACTTTCATCCTACAATCCGTGAATGGTGTTACAGTGAATGTATAATTCCTTTGTCACTGATATCCCGAATGAACTCGAGGCATGGAACAGTCATCCTGTCAACGTTCATTCACTTTCTTGATCTCAGAGCAGATTGAAGGAGATATGTATGACATCAATATCACATACTGATTCACACATGCATGCGCACGCCTATCTCAATCCTACTCATCAAGTGGCCTTGGATATCAAACTCCCTTAGGAGGGACAAATCCCATATCTATCACTCACCCCTCAAAAGCCCCATGTGTCAAAGCCACCCAATCATCACCTTTATAACAACCCATGTTTCAGGACTGCGTTTGATGATGTCAAAGTGTGCCCAACGACATGTGTTGAGTGCAGTGATTTCAGGTCTAAGAATCACACTCACCACCATCACTATGAGTACTGACTGTGACTACCATCTCATGGTTCCATGTGTCAAACTCACGGTGGGTCTGTCCGGTACCTTGTTCTCTAACAAGTACCTATGTGTTTGGTTTGATATCTCTATATCATGACTAATGAGATTCTGTCATCAACCAACACCACAATCTAATCTTGTGTGTCATTGCTGTCTATCTACCTTCCACAATGACATCTGACTAGGGACATAACAAGAATGTACAAACTCTTAGCATCCGTATGATCTCATCGTTCAGGTCCTTAACCTGAAAGCATACATCATTGAGTATTGTCATTCTCTAGACATTCAATATATTCTATCACTATCTCATATGACTGAACCAGAAAGAATTGGAAGCTTGCCTTTGATGTTTATCAAATCAATCTTAATGTATCCCACCAATCATCCCATGATTGGCTCTCAGGTCATACATACCAACACTTAGGACAACATTATAAGAAAGGTAGAAAGGTGCAGCATCTAAGCAAGGTTTGTTTTCCAAAATAGAATGATAAACTACCCAAAAGAGTTACTAGCATGCAAGAAATAATGAGCCGAGGATGGAGAACGAAATAGCAATCAAGAAATGGTAAAAATAAAGAGGGTTTTGAGTTATATAACTTGCCTCAAGGATCACCACCAAGATGCAAGCTCTAAGGTTAATCTCCAAGCTTCACAAGCACAAGGTAGAAGAAGATCTTCCAAACTTGGTCATGACAACGCCTCTAAGAAAGAATATGGAACCAAGGTTAAGAGAGAATGAAAGGGGAAAGACGAAACCAAAGTCTATGTCTGAGAATAAGAAATAAGGAGAGAAAGGAGAGCTAAGGATCATGGCTTACCAAGGAAGAAGATGAAAAGAGAAGACCACCAAGCTCCAAGGGAGAGTACTCCTCAAGCTCAAGATCAGCCACCAAGGAGAGAATGTGAAGATAACCAAAAGGTTTATCTTGCATGGAGAGAAAGATATATATATACAAGAGGGATGAAAGAGAGAACAAAGGAAAGGTGTCACCATCAAAGAACCCTAGATGACACATGCCCATGAAGATAAGCCACATGCAACACCATGCAACAAGGTGATAAGATCTACTTCTCGCCCACTAGGTCACCTAAGATGGTCAAGGCCGATACACACACCCACTTCCTTTACAAACCGATAGGGATGAAACTCTAGAGACACAAACTGATATGGTGCATCACTAGATACTACAAAACTAGTAGGATGTCTCTCAAGACATCCACAAACCCATACAAGGCCTCCCCAAAGCTCTCAAGCCCGAGACAACACTTCTATGAGCAAAGCACACCTCAAACATGTGTCTAAAACATCACCAAGGATATCACCACTCATCTAATCCTCAAACAAGATGCACATATCTTTCTCTTTCCTCTATTTGATGCTAAGAGAGAGAAGAAACACTCTAGAGGTGGAAAACTTGCACATCAACCCCTATCCTAGGTAATTTTCAATTGCACCAAAACCTCTCCACAAAACACAAGCATCAACCAAGCAAGCTCAAACAAGGAACTCCATATTCCAACATGCCCTAATTACATATTAGATGATTAGAGAAAGGTGTTAAGCAACATACTTAAGCAAAACTAATATGGCACATGAATCAACATTAGTCATGATTTGTCAAGCATATTCAAATAGGGAAAGTATTAATGATCACATCATATTCTATAAGGTCATAGGATCAAGATTGAAAATAATAATAGGGCAACCATGTCAAGATTTTGTAATATTTGTTCATAATTCCATTCTCTTTCTTTAATAATGAAGTTAATGATACAATTTGGAAATGGAGAAGTTGGATTAGGCATTTGAAGAACTTTAGAATAATAGTGCAAGATTTAGATCCATATTCATCATATCAAAATCAAGATTACAAAGAATCATAGTACTCAATAGGGAAAGTACCTTTTGGTATCAAAAGTCTTCATCATGATTTTGAGAGTTCTAAGTCGTAATCATTTCATGGTAGGCTTATGAAATGTCTCAAATAGGGAAAAAGTTTGCTTAACTATGTTTGAGGTAAAATCAACAATAGGGAAACATAGACTTAATCAAATAGGGAACTCAACAACCATGACATATAAGGTATAAATGCTCCTTATTTCACCACATCTAGATTATTATCATTTACCTCAAACATAGGAAGCATGTAGTCTAGTTTTGATCAAATTGAGTTTACATGATATTAGGGGTTATACATGAGTATTTTATTTAAAGATTAATTTAATTGATCAAAATCAAGTTTTAAAATTAAGGTAAAATAATGGCATCATCATTTTAATCAAATTTCATGATTTCAAATGGATTTTAGTTTTCCCTACTTATACGATACCCATAATCGAGAAATCATGTGGTAAATAGTCATGAGAGAAGAACCACATTAAGAGATGAGAAGACTAACTAATCATCATCTACTTGGGTGGCTATCGGTTGTCCTTAAAGAAGAGGTGAGATGCTAGAAGATTCTCTATGGTTATAGGTAATTCCTTCAATCCATGTCTGGATCCACTAAGGCCTGGTGAAGCATGTGAACCTTGCCACTGTGAAGATAGATAGGAGGAATTACTACCAAAAACCCTTATTTTATTTCTAGACACCTCAGTTTCACCATAGTGAACTTTATGGTTTTCCCTTGGTTTAGATTTTAGAAATATTATTTCATTAATGCATAAAATGTGTGTGGTGGATCTGATACCAACTGTCATGGAACCATTCTTACCCTAATCCCAAACCCACTACCTAGGTATGTAGTGTTAAGGGGTTAAGAGCACTCGTCTCTAAGTGGCCCAAAGATCACACACATATTTTATGCTAAAAAAAATAACATTTCATTTTATTGAAAATAGCTATAGGTTCTATTACATCAAGGCCCGAAGGAAACACGAAAGAATATATTACAAGGTAAGAGAACTAGAAACTAGATTTTATACCCCAATTCTTATGAAATCCCATGTGTTGAACATTCTTCATTCTGGTAGATATTGGCAAGATAATAGAAGATCATCTTTATCAAGTCTTCAAGTCTTCATGCCTATAATTAGATAATTCAAGATGCAATCAATGAAAATGCATCGATACACTTTAAAAAGAGCCTTATTGAACAATTGAAAACATTTATAGCAAAATATAGTACCTGGCAGGACTTATAAGAAAAATATTCAATGGTGATATTCAAACTCTTCTTTACTTTTGAAACAATTCAATTTTTATTATGAATTTTCCCATTATGCTGATATCAACAACCATTCTTATATATTTATATGGCTCCATCACCCCAACGAGATGGGTGTGGTCATCTAGCTCCATCTCTCCATTAAAAGGATGCGGTCACTATTTTGTACAAGTTCCACCCTCTAAGGTGAGGAGGTCGCTTGTACCAAATATCAACATCATCATAACTATTATCATCATCATAATTCATATAGTCATAATGGGAATATCATTTATATTTAAGGATTTTCATGAATACATATATAAAAATCAAAATGCTACTCATTAGGGAACTTTATAGCTCAAACAAATACATATACAATATTTCCAAGATGTGTACATACAAGTATTATTCAATATCACTAGTTTGTTCAAGGAGGAATATATAAAAAAGTATACCTCATGGAGTCAATCAGATTATTAGCAATATCCAAATTAACATGTTTAATGGGTATTCGATCCTGGTACATAATGAGAACAAGCATGAATCAATATATATGTTTCATTGCTCTAAAGACCTACTAGGGCATTCACTCATGTCTTATTATTATGCTCATAGCATTTGTTTCCCTTTAGTCACTACGCGTATAAGTCAAGGATCATATGGTTGATATCAAGGTTTGATATTTCAAATTAGGTCTGATCTGATGTGCAAATTATCAAGGATTGATGATAATAAATCATTTAGTCATTTTCATGTACAATCATGTCAAGTGTAGATTAGGTGATGATATATTATTCAAAGTCATTTGATCAAGTCATCAATATAACATCATATTATAACAATGTCATTGTGTAATCATATATCATGTAAATCAGGCTTTTAGCAAGATTAGGGTTTGAAGTATAAATAGAAAACCAAAATCAAGATGTACAAAAGAGATATTGATATCATCATCGGATATTACTGTAATAGGGAAAGGAAATGGTTTCATGCTAAATAAGCCATTTTTCTGAGAAGATCGAGATTTTATGGGCATTTTTCTAATAATATGGCAATTTTTAGTCCACTTTACAAGACTAGATCAATAGAAAAATAAACTAGGCAATAAAAATGAAATATAAAAAGGAAAATTCTAGCCAATTTTGCGGATCAGGAGAGGGATCTGGCTCCAAGGATCCTCCTACCTATCCAGTGAGCTAACATTGGCTCTAAGGCTAGAACACTGGATAAAAGGACCAAAGTGTCCATGTGCAATAAAATAATAGGCATGACAGAAAGGGAGTATATCAATATTGATACCCCTTCGATTGTTCTCCTTATGCCATGGACCAGCAACGAGAAAAGAAGAGGGAGGGTGAGAGACCAGATCGAAGTAGAGGGATTGTGAAGTCATAATGAGGTCATGATTAATATTGTGGCACCTTGTTGATGTGCACAAGACAAAGTTGGTGTGGAAACCATGCCCAAAACTAGGAACTAGTATGGATGCAAAAGGTTCCATGATCAATGAACAATATAGAATAAAGGTGAAGTTATATACCTCAGACGATATGGAGAAGAGGATCAAATAGGCTTTGAGGCTCTGAGTATTTGTTAGGTGGTCCTAGTTACTCGCAATGGTGCCTCGTGAAGCTGTTCGGTGAGCGGTAGATGATTGGCTTAGAAGAAGCTTTGTCCACGGGGGTCTTCAAGCCTTTGCACATCCTGGAGAGTATTGGGGAAGCTCCGTAGGACCTCCTAAATGGTGCATATAGGGGGGAATTTGGTGGAGGATCTTAGTGGTGAGAGCTTGACTATCAAGTTCAAACAGACACAAGTGGAGTTGGGTGGAGGAGTCGGGGCTTGAAGATGATCAATTGAAGGGTCAGTAATGCTAAAAGGATGTGTGGAGGAGCCGCTAGAGGCATTAAATATGAGAAATGAGGCCTGGGGTAGCCTTTGTATTTTATTTCTCTCTACCTCAAGTGTGACACCCTTTTCCACACAAGTGAGATTACTCAAAACAAAGCATGAAATTATCACTAATGACCATATTACCACAAAATAGGGTAAACTAAAACTGATCTCATAACATAATCTCAAGATGAACAACTCACAATTGAAGCCATAAACTTGTACCACTTGTATTTCATTCATAAAAAAGAATTACACATCATTGTTCACTAGCTAAGTTGACACAATCTGTTACATATGATCACCTGTTCACATATACAAAACATGTATGTACCGCAATGGCATACAACCAAAAAATCAAACTGATGTACAAATTCACAAAAAACTCTCAAAGACCTAAGTGTACAGGGATGACACATAGGAATCAATTACTAGACACTGGTTGTATATCCATGATCCAACAGCTAAAACTCCCTTTATTGCTCGTTTCAGCCACACAATCTCTATCTTAGCGTGCATGACCTCCCAAAAAAGTGGATCCCATGAGGTGAGACCAAAGTCTGAGTGATATATATAACTCTCTGCCAACATCTATTATAAGCACAGATAAGCTAAATAGCATATCATACTATTAACAGATAAGTAGATTTTGTTAAATAACATAAACAAGGCAATTAACACTAACTTGAGAAGTTTAGGCATCTACATTAAATTGTAGATCGCATTATGCTTTAAGATGGAATATGAAGAACACATATAACTATTGTACAATAAATAGTATAAGAAACAAGGTAAAAGGTTAAACCAATGTGAAGTGTATTTGACCCTAAGAAAATATACTACACGATTGTATTATATATTTTAGCAATTTGCCTTGAGGATTTGAGGCATACCACTCAAATCCAACTAACCATTGCTAAGTCAAAATCATTACTATACAAGAGCAATGAAAGAGTCGGACTCCATGATCATCACTAGCACTACTCAGTCAGTTCGAGTCTACAACGTAGTGACATATAGTCAAACTACAAAGACAACAACTTATAGTCACATCTATAGTCATGTAAAGACAACAACTCATAGTAAAAGTTATGGTCTTGTAAAAAAACTAGCCTACCTTGGTACATGGAACAATGCTAGAGAACATGCTCACACGGTCATTCTATAATAAAACATTATACCACTATTTCAAAAAATTAAGGATACATGGAGATACCTCCACTTATACCCCACATATTCAACAATATGCACTTCCAATTTCCCCTAGGAGTTACTCGTTTCACCATCTAGCTAGATACTAATGCTGAAGATGGATCTATGGTACATCGAAACTACATGATTAGGATTTCATTTGATTATCAAAGACAATTGAGTATCTTTTAGCATCAATCAATTTACAACATACAAAACCTAAATATCTTCTACAAAGATAAGGGCATAACACAACTTTAGAAGATATTGAACATACAAAGTATATACTTGTCATAGTATCACTTCATATCACTGTCACACTGCCTTATTCAAGGCTATTAGCATCAACACACGTTATCACTACCAAATATGGCTCACATTGCCACTATCACATGGAATATCAATCCTTTTTTATATCACTTGGAGGATATCACCTTACATTAGGCATTAAGCCTTCATTTCGTTAAAAGACCAATCGCATTATTCATGAAACTCACTATTGTCTCATCTTGCCTCATTAAGCATATAAGCATCACATGTAGCATATCACATATACACTATAGCAATCACTATCTATGACATCCAAGTTGACCTACATGGTTAAGATGTACACAAATAGGAGAGAGAATCATTCTAATATGATATTCACTTTAACAATGTAAACATGTATATCATCAGTTCCCAAAATTAGGGTTAAGATTCCAAGTATAACCAATTAGGGTTCTATTGTAATAATCATTCATAAAACCCTAGTTCATCAATTCCCATATATTTGGAGTGTATTAGAGTTAATTACTATGTATTATGACTAAGTACGCACATTCACATAATCATGATTCCAATGCACTTCATCAAGGCTCACAACCATCACTTAGTATCATTTAATCATCTTCGTAGCAAGTACAAGTTATGGTACATAGTTAGCCTGCAAGGTTGGAACCATACAAGTAGGATAGAGAAAGTGCAATCACATGCTATTTATGCAAATGGACTCAATGAGGATAGCATGCTATGGTATTAGGGTTAAAGCCTCACACACATAGTTGATTAGGGTTTCATATCATGATTGGATCATAAAACCTAGTTATGTCATCTCCCACTTTCTTAGAACTGATTAGGGTTTAATATCATTAATTGAACATGATTAGATCTTGATATTAATAACACTAAGAATATCCTTATATACATGTGTAGGTGTATCATCTCATGATTTCATGCATGTCTTACTACCATGTATCATATAAGTGTATCAACCATGCATCAACATGGTGTCTCGACCTACCATCAATAAGCTATCTCGACCTATCACCAACGAGGTGTCTCGACCTATCATCAACAAGGTGTCTCGACCACCTTCAAGGTAGGTGTCATTATCACAACAAACCAAGAGTCTCGACCATCATTCCGCATGGGGTCTTGACCGTGACAAAGAAAAATGCCTTCACCATCATATTATTAGGGTGTAGACCATTAACAAAGGCTCTTGTCATGAGCATGACCAAACCAACTAAAAGGAGTCTCGACCAAAACACAACTCTTGGTCACGAACTAAAACACTAAGAGGTACACATGTCTCGACCAAAGTTCAAAACAAAATGTCTCGACCACATCATGACAAAGTGTCTCAACCCAAAAATATACATAGGTGTCTCAACCTCAACTCTAAGAGGGACATATGTGTCGACCAAAACCAAGGATAACAACAAGAATACCAAGCATCACAAAGCTCAAAACTCATGATTTCATGATCAACAAGCCCTAAAACAACCACCATTAAGATTATAAATCCAAACCTCTTAGGAGAGAGAAATTTGAACTTAAACATATATGAGAAATCATCCATAACTCTATGGACAACATGATGACTGAAACTTAGCAGATGTAATTAAACCACAGCTTATGATGCATATAAGATCATCCTCTTAAGAATCAATTATTTGGATTTAGGGTTTAAGAAAGAGAGTAATCTAGATGAGAACACTACATAGTCTTAAACCCTAAAATCATAAGAACCTCATTACCATCGTAACATCATGATAACAAAACCAAGTTTTGTAATATGTTTATAATCAACACTTCCACCCTTGCTTAACAATTCATGGGTGTCAACCACCAACAAAACATATGTTTCGACCATGACTAAAACAAAGGATGTTATGACCACCAAGTTTAAACTATCAAAAGAACAAATCTCTACCCTCAAATCAGGGAATTACCATGATCAAAATAGTAGGTTATCCTCAAAGAAAACTCATCAAATTCAAGAGGAAGATTTCCTACAAAGATGATCTCCAAAATCATTTAAACAAATATGATATAGTGTCCATAAAATAACCTTGGTAAGATAAGTAATTACTTATGTTCAACACATACCAAACACTACCCAAGTCCGTGTTACACTAGGGTACCCAAACCCCATACATGTGGATATAAATCATAGATCAAGAATAAGAAACACTATCCATCTATTATTCATCTCAAAATAGGGTACTAGAAAAAATTGTGGTCTTGGATTAAAAGAAAATTTCATAGAATTATCATCACAGATCAAACCCTAAATCATGATAATACTTTTTGTCATGTTAAAATCACGTTTTAGGAATAGAAACAACAACAAACTAGAATAATTATAGTGCCAAAATAGAAGCGGGGAAAGCTATATAACCCACCTTATGTGGAGATCCAAGATATCCGATCAAAAACTCAAAGAGAAAAGAAGGTTCTCCAACTTGATGAACACTTCGGCCACAAGATCACATCACAAAAGAAGAACACCATGATAAAGAGATAGCTCAGGAAAGAGGGAAACAAATTCTAGACCAAACCAAATAAGAAAGGGTAAAGAGAAGGAATTATCCTTTCACTCGGGTTCACCATATGAAAACATAGTCTATGACCCCTTATGATGAGGAGATCCTCTCAAACTGCCACCATGGATTATCTGTAGTCCATAACTAAGGAAGAAGAAGATGATGATGGATACTTCATAAGAGGGATAATGTGATTAGGGTTTTGGATCACTTACCGAGAAGAAATTTCCAAGTATCACCACCATAGGAGTTGATATAGCACCAATCCTTACTCAAGCAAGGTTTCTCGGCCACCATGTCTTCAAGATCAAATATCCTTTACTCCCAAGCCTCCTAGGTCAGTTACAAGGAAAAGGGGAGAGTGTAGGGCTGAAAAGTTGCTTGAAAAATAAGATAATGGGTTATATACCCAAAGGAGGAGGGAAGTAGGGTATATGGGAGGTGGCAAAACAATAGAACACCAAAGGGACACTTGTCCATCAAAAATACCAACATGCAACCACTATATGCATGCATGCACAAGATGGTGATACAACCAATGTTGGGTATCAACCTCTTTAGGTCCCCAACACATTGGTTTCATTCGAGACATATCAAGGGGTTGAAACAAGAATCAAAACACATGTCTCGGTCAAGACAAAATGTTCATCGCCAAACTAGGTCAAGACACACCACAAGAAGACAACTATCTTGACCCAAAACACATCCAAGACCATCAATGTTGGGACAACAACATCAAGGGAAGGTGGCTTGGTCAAGACACTCCTAAAACACACCATAAGGTTGAGACCAGGGTCACTACATTCAAGCAAGACAACAAGGTCGACACCAACAAAACCCTAGCATTACCATATGATGTCACCTCATCAACCAAGGTCCAATAAGGTGCCCCATAGCATCATTTTCTCTCTTAAGATGCTAAGGCACTAAGGGCACATTTAAAATGTGACAAATTTCAAGATAATCCCTTAACTTGGGTAAATTGCAACTTTTTGCAAAATAAGCGAGCATAGCTCAAACAACATTCAAATAGGACCAAACTTAAAACATAAACATGTCGCGTGATAACAAAACACCACAAAGGATAAATTAGAGTTCTATGAATTTTATTAATAAAGGTAAGCACAAATTAGCATTAAGCTAGGTTAGTGGCTTTATAACCATAAACCCCTAGCAAAGATTTCACCCCCAAAATCTCAAGTGAAAAGAGACATGTACTTCCCATGCATCACATTCTCAAACTCCCACGTGACTTACTCTATACCATAGTGATGCCATAAAACTTTAACTGAGATGACGTACTTTTATTCAATATTAACACAAGATCTTCCACATAGGTCATATCCTCAACGAACTTCACCTATACTGGATGTAGAGTCGATTCCTTGTCAAGGTGACACTTCCTCAGCCTAGAAATTGTAACACCCCTGACCTGGGATTTGGGCTACTATATTTTCTCTAGATTTATTATGATCTTAGAACCTTTATGTAATCCTTTTAGATGCTTTTAGACCTTGTGGATAGCTTAAGTCTCCAGTTTGATCTTATTGGGATGGTGTTTGTGCCTTGTGTGCTAGTTTTGGTGCAAATTGCAATTTACCCAAAGTATGGGATGAATGTGCAGTTTACCACCTCTAGAGTGTTCCTTCTCTTTCTTGAAATCACCTAGAGGATAGATAAATAAGTATGTGCCTTGTTTGAGATTTGTTTGAGTGATGGCACCCTTAGTGGTGATTAGGGTTTTCTAGGGTTTTGAAGTGCCTTGATCTATGTGTACCTTATGGGTGTAGCGACGTATGTCGTGACCTAGGGATTGTTTTGTGGGTGTCACGGTCGATAAAACCCCTCTAGGTGTTGTGTTCATGACCAATATGGTTTTGTTTGGTCTTGGTTCGAGATAGTTTCCCTTGTATAGAGTGTCTCAACCTAGGGTGTGAGTGGTGATCTTATGTCTCGACCTAGTGTTGCTTGGTGCTTTGTTGCAACCATGGATGGTGTTTCATGGTAGGTCACAACCACAACCATGTTGGATGATCTAGGTGGTCAAGACACAACATAGAGTGTATCACCATCTCTTTCATGTAGGTTTTAAGTGGTTGCATGTGTGTTTCTTGGGTGGACAAATGTCCCTTTGGTGCGTTAGGGTGTTGACACCTCACATTTCACCCTACTTATCTCCTCCTTTGATATATGAATCCTGATCTCTCCATTCAAGTGATCCTTTTCATCCATCTTCTTCCTCCATTCTTTCTTGGTCATCTTTAGAGCATTGAGGAGTAAGGAGATCTATTTTCGAGCTCTTGGTGGTCGGACCTCCCTTGCATGTGGTGATCCTTGGTCATCATCAACTCTAGTAAGTTCATGCCTTTCTTTTGCTACGTTTTCCTTGGATACCCTATCTCATATTCTTCTCCTTACTTGGCCCTAGACTATGTTTTGACATGGTGGCCATTCTTGAGAAGAGATCTTCTCATCACAAGGGTAATAGGCCATGTTTTGACAAGGCAACTCCCAAGTGAGAGGGATTTTCTCCTTCTTTGTTTGGTTTGACCTAAGCTTCTTTCTTTCCCTTTTCTTGAGAAACCTTTGACCATGATGTCTTCTCCTTCTTGAGGAGCTTTTGTGGCCAATAGTGGAGCTTTTGGTGGAGCTTCTTTCCCCTTGGTGATTGTGTGCTTGGAGCTTTGATCCTTGGAGTGATCAGCTTTAAGGTGGGTTATATAACTCTTAACCTTCTCTATTAATGCACTTTCCTTATATTTACGTTGATTTTTTCTCTCTCTAAAACGTTCCCTTAATAATCTAGCTGATGATGCTAAGCCATGGGACTTGTTTTATGTTAAAGCCATGCTTGGTTGGAAAGTAATCTAAAACCCTACCTAATTTTGGTGATTATGGTGAAATGGTGGTTTTCCCCTAGCTCTTGATCTTGGTTTTGATCACATGAATGATGGATGAGTGTCTTTATGTTTTATGAATTTTGGGTTCAGTTTTGGTGTTGTCAAATGGGGTTCTTCTCTATCTCATGCATGAGGTACCTTTCTTGGTGTTTTTATGGAACTTGTTTTAGGGTTTGATGCCCGATTTTGGGCAATACCTTCCTTATTGAGGATGTTGTGTTTTCC
This sequence comes from Alisma plantago-aquatica, assembly GCA_963693085.1. Taxonomy (NCBI): domain Eukaryota; kingdom Viridiplantae; phylum Streptophyta; class Magnoliopsida; order Alismatales; family Alismataceae; genus Alisma; species Alisma plantago-aquatica. Next base: position 582,087,375 of record OY856413.1, read on the forward strand.
TCTCTGTTCTCTTCTATTTTGGACGTGTTTTGCTTCTATTTTGACCTTGGTTACCCTTGGGATGATGATGGCTCCTTGACTTGATGGTATTTTGACCAATAGTGGTCCCTACACCTTGTTTTTCTTTGGGTCGTGACACCTTGACATGTGAGGTTTTTGTCGAAACATATGACCTGATTACAGTTATGACATCCTTCCTTATGAAGGTTGTGACCCTTACCACTGAGGGTCAAAAAACCTACTTGATTTTTGGTTGAGTTGCTTCCCTTGAAGTTTAGGTCGCAATATGTTTTCCTTTGATGGTTAAACCCTAAACATGTGGTCGATACCCTCGTTGATGAAGAGGTCGAGACACCTACATGTTAGATTGTCGTGACCAAAGGATGATGGGTGGTCATGACGTGTGAAGAGTGAGTGGTTGTAACACATGAATAGTGGGTGGATGACACATGTACTTGGACATCGAATCCACACATGCATATGAGTAATGATTGAACTATGTCTAGTGTTGTTTATAAGATGGTTTAATCAACCCTAATCATGTTCCTCAATCCTAAAGTGTTCTAAAGAATATGGGAATTGGTGTACCTAGGGTTGGTGATGGATAATAACTACAAAACCCTAATTGGGTAAGTACGGAGCCCTAACCCTAATCTTGAGATAATTGATGTATTGCTTCTCTTTCTTGGAATGGCTATATGTTATGATGATTTTTATTTACTTCTTATGAAACCCTAAACATGTAGGTGATATGTGCTTAATTATCATAGCTAGTGTATGCTATGGTGACTATGGTGTGCTACAAGTTGAATGAGCCCTGATGAGGCATGATGAGACACTTATGATACAAGAATGATGTGACTTGGGTCTTGTAACTTGGAAGAGGCTTATGCCTAATGTGAGGTGATTATCCTACAGCGACATGGTTGAGGGATTGATATCCCACATGTGGTGTGATAGTGGTGATGGCCTTGTCAATGGCAGTACTATAGTTCTATGTGGTGGTAGTTTGACAAGTTCACATCTTATATGTTATGTATCTTCTGAAGTTGTATTGTTCTGTTATCTTAGTAGAGTCTATTTTGGATTTGTACATTGTAATGTTATTGATGCTAAAAGATATCCAAATGGCTTAATTAATCAAGTTAAACCAAATCATGTAGATGCCCTACGAAATTGATCCATTCTAGTGTCACTCTTAGTGTTGGATAGTGAAATGAGTTCTCCCTTAGTGGAAGTTTGGAGTCGTATACTGCTGAGTGTATGCATACACAAGATTAGTTGTCAGCCATACCCTTACAGGAGTGCAGCTACGGGCCGTAGCTCAGTGATGTGACTCAGTATATGCTTTCATAGGATTGGTTGCGGGTCATATCATGGTAGGAGTGTGACTACAGGTTGTAGCTCAGTTTCAATAGTGTTAGTGCCTATATACTAAGGTAGGATAGGTTTTTTGTAGTTAGACTTGATATGTCTCTGTGGTGTTTTCTTATGTTGACCAGGAGGTGTGGAGAGGTTGCAAATTCTGGCTCTTCTATTGACCTTGTATGGCACTAATTTCAACTTAGCAGTGGTTAGTTGGAGTATGAGTGGCGTACCTCATCTCCTCAGGGCATAATAAAGATGTAATACAACCGTATAGTGTATTTACATAAGGACAAAATGCAAAGAACATTGGTTGAAGCCTTTCCTTGCTTTTGTATGGTTTGATTTTTAGAAAATATACATGCTCTTCATATTCCTTTTTTTAATGTTATTTGTTCTACTGCACAGTGAATACTGCTTAGTATTGCTTAACCTACTTTACCTGATGGATACATATCGTTTAGTTGAATCTGCTCAGTTAGTTGTTATGTTATATATCTGCTTTAGTATACCTTTGTTTTAATAGATGTTGGTGGAGAGTTATATCTCTCGCTGGGATTTTTGGTCTCACCCCATGGGTTTCCACATCTTTTAGGTGGTTGTGCACGATGAGGCAAAGATTGTGCAGTTGACGAAGAGCAGCAGCAAGAATAGCAAATGACAAGGTTTGATGTGCTACTAGTGTTTTGGTGTAGATTCCTACAGTCATCCATGTACACTTAGTTCCTTGGGGGTGTTTTCGATGTGTTTTGTAGAGATATGATATGAGGTTTTGGAATATGTGCCTTTCGTTATACAAATAGTGAATATGTATATGTGTGTGTATGGAACATGTATCTCATATAATAGTTTGAGGACAAGAAGGGTGAAAATAATGATGTAAGCACTTCTATATGTGTATGTGCTCTAGGTTTCTTGTTGTGGACTTATATGTAAAGGTTTTCATCTTATGGTACTTTAATGAAATTAGTTTTAATTTTCTATTTTTTGGTAATCCACATGTGAGTGATTGTTTCTGGGTTTGGTTTTGTGTAATCTCACTTTGTGTAGCATAGGGCATCACAGAAACATTGGATGCAACCTGGGTATCTAAAGTAGTAACTTCACTTATAGGCTATCTTCATATGTCTATGAATGCAAGTGCTATATTGAATCTCAATAGCATATACCTATGAGTGAACTTCCTCAGGAACTAAAGTCTCCAAATCATCAACAACTACCACAACTACTCTGTCATGACAATACATTGTCCCATTCTCTGGCTCATGGAAGTCATCACACTTCCACTACACTACTATGATCATTGACTCAACACCAACTTTACTTGTAATTGTTCTAACAAGCTTGTCAACGTAGACATCTCTAGTTGTACATCCATCTATCATAAGGAAACCACATGTCTCTCTTATGGCTCAATAAAGAGTACAATTGTGTCCACTCAGTAGATGACGATGAAGAATACTTCCTATTCAAGACGTATATAAACCAAATCGTTCCTTGATGCATCATAGGGTATTATATAACCCTTTTCTTACCAACTATGTTAGGGTAATATTGATGTACTATATTTCTCAATAAACCTCCGATAGATGTTGTAAGTTGTCCTCACTAGAAGATGTTACATGTCTAAATGAAAACTACCTCTGGAATATATCAAGATGTTATACACAAATATCACCACAAACAGATCTAGTTGGGCTTGAACACCTTGTTCACTTATCTATATTCAATGGTCATTCTCATGGATCCTTACTTCTCTTATACATACACAATAGGAGAACCCCAAGGAAGCATGCTTGGTCTGATTAAAACTCTTTTCCCAAGTAGTTCTTGTAACTGTCTTTTCAACTCTTGCATCATTGCCTAAAAAGGCAAAACAATTGGAAACTTGTTAGGAAACATATCCTCAAACTTGCATACAACTAACACCTCTTGGATACTAGGATTACTCACCTTGGTATCTATCAAATATGTCAAAAACACATCACATTCATGTCCCATCAGCTTTTTAGTTGTCGATATCGATATCAAACACATTAGAAGAGTCTTCCAATAATCTTAGAAGATTCGTGATACATCATCATCCCCATATGTTACTGCCTTGGAGAAAAAGTCCAAGACCACCTAATACTCTTCAGATAATCCATCCCAAGGTCACATCAAAACTATGCACATCAAGTGACATGAGGCTCACTTGGATGTTGCATCTTAGGAAAGAAGGAACACAAAAGGAACATACTTCCATTTTCACCATAACACCGCCCAGGGATTGTTAACAAGGAAAAGGGATTACCAACTTTCTTTTGTTATTATAAAAGTCTATAACTGCTCATGTATCATTTTAACCTATTTCATCTTCATTTTCCTTTCCATTAGCATATCAATTACAAGGATTAATGCATATCATTACTCCTTTATTAATCATTCCTCATTTTCATGTATATCTATGTGTTACTATGTTTTATAGCTTCATATTAAAAGATAGATCATTATTTTTCACATGTACTTTGTTAAGTAGGGATTATCTCCCTTATTTCCTTTCACATATCATGATGTTTGCATCTTAAACTTCCTTACACATATAGGTTGGTACAAGATTTACTCAGGTTCCACTCTATTTATTCATTATTTGTTCTTATTTGTCTTCTCACTTCATCTTACCTCAGGGGCTCTCTCCATCATATGTAGATTTTACACCTTGACTCACTTCATTATCATAGATTTATCTTTTTTTTTCTTTATAAACTTCTTGAAATTACAACTTCAAGAACCTCTCATAGCTCACTTGTGCTCAAGTTTTAGTTTGATGGTGTTGTATCTTTCACTTTTAATTACTAGACATTTAAGTTTCAATAAGTTATAGCATAGTTCTAATCTTCTTTAGAGTAACATGGAGACATTGGCACCATGATTCCTGGTCTGTTATGCTCCTTAGGTTGTTGCAAAATTACTACTTGATCAGAGTAATTAGAATGATAACAACTGAAGAGTTCCATATTCACCTTTCCTTTAACATTTGAATACCTAGCCAGGGCACTCAAATACTGAGGTTTGTAGTATGCACCATATTTATATCATGTTCTTAACTTAGACATCATCCTAGTCCTAGTTCTAGTATCCCTATAGACTCAACAGACCTAGATCTATGATACCACCAAATGTGACACCCTTTGCCACACAAGCAATATTACTAAAAACAAAGTGTGGAATTATCACTAATAATCATATTACCACAAAATAGTGTAGATTAAACCAATATCATAACAAAATATCAAACTTAACAACTCACAATTGAATCCATAAACTTGTACCACTTGTATTTCATTCATAGCAAAGTATAACACATCATTGTTCACTAGCTAACTAGACACAATTTGTTACATATGATCACATGTTCACATACGAAAGACATGTATGTACCACTATGGCATACAACCAAAAACTCAAATGTATGTACAACATTCACGAAACACTCCCAAATACCTGAGTGTATAGGGACAAAACATAGGACTCTATTACTAGACAACAATTGTATATCAATGATCCAATAACTACAACTCCCTATATTATTTCAATCACACGATCTCTAACTTATCGTGCATGTCCACCTAAAAAAAGTGGATCCCACAAGGTGAGACCAAAGTCCCAGTGAGAGATACAACTCTCTTCCGACATCTATTATAAGCATAGATAATCTAAACAACAGATTATACTATCAACAGATAAGCAGATTATGTTAAACAACATGAGCAAGGCAACTAACACTAAATTGAAAAGTTTAAGCATCTACATTATACAGTAGATCATCTTATGCTCTAAGAGGGAATACAAAGAACATGTATAACTGGTATACAATAAATAGTATAAGAAACAAAGTAAAAGGTTCAACCAATGTGAAGTGTATTTGACCCTAAGAAATTATAGTACATGGATGTATTATATCTTTTAGCAATTTGCCCTGAGAATTTGAGGTGTACCACTCAAATCCAACTGACCACTGCTAATTCGAAATCAGTACCATACAAGATCAATGGAAGAGCTAGACTCTATGATAATCACCAACACTACTCGTTCATTTCAAGTCTACAATGTAGTGACATGTAGTCAAATTGCAAAGGCAACAACTTATAGTCATAGATATAGTCCTGTAAAGATAGCAACTCATAGTCAAAGCTATGGTCCTGTAAAAAAATTAGCCTACCTTAGTACATGGCACAATACTAGAGAGCAGGCTCACGCATGGTCATTCTATAATAAAACATTATACCACTATTTCAACAATTTAAGGATACATATAGATACCTCCATTAATACCCCGCATATACAACAGTATGCACTCCAAAGGAATTACTCATTTCACCATACAACTAGATACTGACTTTGAAGATGGATTTATGGTAAATGGAAACTACATGATTAGGATTTCACTTGATTATCAAAGACAATTGAGTATCTTTTAGCATCAATCACATTACAATGTACAATACCTAAATGTTTTCTACAAATATAAGGGCATAACACAACTTCAGAAGATATAAAAAATACAAAGTATAAACTTGTCACACTATCACTTGATATCACTGTCACACTACCTTATTCAAGGATATCATGATCAATGTGCATTATCATTGTCATATATGGCTCACATTGCTACCATCACATGGAATATGAATCCCTCTTTATATCACTTGGAGGATATCACCTCACATTAGGCATTAAGCCTTCACTAGGTCATAAGACCAATCACATTATTCATTTAACTCAGTATTGTCTCATCTTTCCTCGTTAAGCATATAAGCATCACATATACACCAAAGAAATCACTAGATATGACATCCAAGTTGACTTGCATGGTTAATATGTACACAAATAGGAGAGAGAATCATCATAATATGTTGTTCACTTTAACATTGTAAACATTTATATCATTTGTTCTCAAAATTAGAGTTAAGGTTCCAAGTATAACCAATTAGGGTTCTATTGTAATAATCATTCATCAAACCCTAGTTCATTAATTCCCATATATTTGGAGTGTAATAGAGTTAAGTACTATGGATTATAACTAAGTATGCACATTCACATTATCATGATATCAATGCACTTTATCGAGGCTCACAATCATCACTTAGTATCATTTAATCATCTTCAGAGCATGTACAAGTTATGGTACTTATTTTACCTACAATGTTGGAACCATACAAATAGGAGAGAGAGAGAGGGTGCAATCACATGCTATTTATGCAAATGCACTCAATGAGGATAGCATACCCTAGGATTAGGGTTAGGTATCACACACATAGTCAGTTAGGGTTTCATATCATGATTAAATTACCAAACCTATTTATGTCATCTCCCACTTTTTTTGGAACTGGTTAGGGTTTAACATCATTAATTGAACATGATTAGATCATGATATTAATAACACTAAGAGTATCCTATATATACATGTGTAGGGGTATCATCTCATGATGTCAGGCATGTGTTACTACCATGTATCATATAAGTGTATCAACCATGCATTAACATGGTGTCTCGACCTACCATCACCAAGGTGTCTCGACCTACCATCAACAAGGTGTCTCGACTACCTTCAAGGTAGGTGTCATTACCCTAACAAACCAAGTGTCTCGACCATCATTACACATGGGGTCTCGACCATGACAAATAAAAGTGACTTGACCATCCTATGATAAGGGTTTAGACTTCCAATAAAGGTTCTTGTCACGAGCATCACCAAACCAACTCAAAGGAGTCTCGACAAAAACACAACTCATGGTCATGACACCAAACACCAAGAGGTACACATGTCTAGACCAAATTTCCAAACAAGATGTCTCGACCACATCATGATAAAGTGTCTCTACCCAACACTATAAATACATGTCTTGACCTCAACTCCTAGAGAGGCATATGTGTTGACCAAAACCAAGGCTAATAGCAAGAATACCAACCGTCATAAAGCTGAAAACTCATGGGTTCATGATCAAGAAACCCTAGAACAACCACCATGTAGATTATTAAGCCAAACCATTTAGGAGAGAGAAAGTTGAACTTCAACATATATGAGAAATCACCCATAACTCTATGGACAGCATGATGACCAAAACTTAGCACATATAATTAAACCAAAGCTTATGATGCATATAAGATCATCCTCTCAAGAACATTTTAACAATCGAGTATATGGATTTAGGGTTTAAGAAAGAGTGTAATCTACATGAGAACACTACAAAGTCTTAAACCCTAAACTCATAAGAAACTCATTACCATCTTAACATCATGATAACAAAACCAAGTGTTGTAATACTTGTATAATTAACACTTTCAACCTTGTTTAACAATTCATGGGTGTAAACCACCAACAAAACATATGTTTCGACCAAGACTAGAATAAAGGATGTTATGACCACCAAGGTTAAACTGCCACAAGAACAAATCTCTACCCTCAAATCAGGGAAGTACCATGATCAAAATAGTAGATTATCCTCAATGAAAACTCATCAAAGTCAAGGAGACGACTGCCTACAAAGATGATCTCCAAAATCCTTTAAATGTTTATGATTGTCTCCATAAAAGAACCTTGGTTAGAGAAGTAATTACTTATGTTCAACACATACCAAACAGTACCCAAGTCCATGCTACATTAGGGTACTCGAACCCCATACATGTAGATAGAAATCAAAGATCAAGAATGAGAAAAACTATCCATCTATTATTCATCTCAAAATTAGGTACAAGTTAAAAATTAGGGTTTTGGATTAAAAGAATATTTCATAGAACTATAATCATGGATCAAACCTTAAATCATGATAATAATTTTTAGCATGTTAAAATCACATTTCAAGAATAGAAATAACAACAAAAGAGTATATATATAGTGGCCAAATAGAAGAGAGGAAAGTTATATAACTCACTTTATGTAGAGATCCAAGCTCCAAGATCAAAAACTCCAAGTGAGAAGAAGATACTCCAACTTGATGAGCACTTCAGCCACAAGATAACCTCATAAAAGAAGCACACCATGATTAAGAGATAGCTCAGGAAAGAGGAAAAGAAACCCTAGACCGAACCAAAGAATAAAGGGGAAAGAGAAGGAATCATCCTTTCACTCTGGTTCACCATGTTAAAACATAGTCAATGACCCCTTATGATGAGGAGTTCCTCTCAAACTGCCACCACTGATGATCCATAGTCCATGAATGAGGAAGAAGAAGATGATGATGGAGATTTCATAAGAGGGAAAACATGATTAGGGTTTAGTATCACTTACCAAGAAGAAATATCCAAGAATCACCACCATAGGAGTTTATTTAGAACCAATCCTTACTCAAGCAAGGTTTCTCGGTCACCATATCCTCAAGATCAGATCTCCTTTGCACCCAGGGCTCCAAGGTCTGTTATGAGGGAGAGGGGAGAGAGTAGGGATGACAAGTTTCTCACAAAAGAAGAGAAGGGGTTATATACCCAACAAAGGAGGGAAGTAGGGTATATGTGAGGTGTCAACATAATAGAACATCGAAGGGGCACTTGTCCATCAAAAAGACCAACATGCATCCACTATACGCTTGCATGCACAAGATGGTGATACAAACAATGTTGGGTCTCAACCTCTTTAGGTCCACAACATAACATATCAAGGGGTCGAAATAATCATCAAAACATGTCTCGGACGAAACAAAAGTTTCACCAACAAACTAGGTCAAGACACACCACAAGAAGAAAATTGTCTCGACCCAAAACACATCCAATACCATCACGGTCGGGACAACACCATCAAGGGAGGGTGTATCGGTCAAGACACTCCCAAAACATGCCATAAGGTTGAGACAAGAGTCACTACATTCAAGAAACACAACAAGGTTGACACCAACAAAACCCTAGAAACCCTAGAATTACCTTATGATGACACCTCATCAACCATGGTACAATTAGCTTCCGCATAGAATCATGCTCTCTCTTATGATTCTAAGTAACTATGGGCGCATTCAACATGTGACAAATTGCAAAATAACCCCTCCACTTGGGTAATTTGCAACTTGGTTCAAAACAAGCAAGCATTGCTCAAATAGCATTCAAACATGAATAAACTTAAAACATAAACATGTCATAGGATAACAAAACACCTCAAAGGATTAGAATAGATTTGTAAGCATATTATTAAGAAAGGTAAGAACAAATTATAATTAAGCTAGGTCAGGGGCCTTACATCAAGCCTCCCCCGATTTGGGTGTTTTTATGCCAGAGAGCTAGGGAAGGGTTGTTAGGATTTTTTTAAAGAGGGAAAGTAGGATCTATTACAACTTTGTTGACTGGATCAGTATAAGAGAGAATGGAGATTCAAGAGTTCAAAACTCTCATGCTAGTGTGTGCTAATCAGTTCTGTGATGTGCAGGTGAGGAAAACAACCCAGTGGGAGACTCACCCAGTAGTCAGTCTCCTACCTAGGTCTAGATCCAAGATCCAAATAGGTTGGAAAATAGTTATTTTAGGGTATTTATTGGAATTTATTCATAAAATCATAACTCTCAAATGAAACACTTAAAATTTGAGAACTTTTAAAAACTAATTTGTAAAATTCTTCTAAGGACTGGAAAAACTTTGAGGTCCAAATAATAATGTTTGGTCCACCAATAAACTGTTGAATAACAATATAGTTTAAGATAGGTGTGTCATAAGGTGCACAACATTCAATTTAGACTTCATATTATCAATTTGGGTGTCACAAATGTTAAAAAATCATAAGGTGATGAAGTGGGATAAATGTGAACAACATTAGATAATAGAAAGGCATAATTGAAATTTGGATTATAAATGTGGAAAAATCCACTTCATCACAAATTCCCTCTCTACTTGGAGGAACTAAATAAGATGAAGGAGGGGATAGAGATCTCCACTTTAGGTATATACTTTGTAAGATAAATTTAATTACTTCTTCATCTTGGGTGTATGATACTGGATGTAGATCACACATATGTTTGAATATGCAGGATATAAAAAGAAGCCTTTACGAAAGGGTGAGTTGGGATTGATTGCCGCAAATGGAGCAAGAGTTGTTGCAACTGTAGTCTGAATTTAGAAGTTATCTTAGCCCACGGGGCATGTAATTAAGTTAATGAGCTACTATTTCTTTTCAACCAATAATAGAAACATTTTACATTATGCATATTGTATGGAAAAGTATGATTATGTATAAAGAAAAGTTAATATTCCAATTTTGAAGATGTGATCTTTCATGCCAATGCCCAAAATATCTTATGGTATTAATTTGTTGGACCTAAAGATAAATGTTTATAACATAAATACCAAAAGATCAAAATATGATAACTCAAACAATACCTATAGCATTGTCAATAAGACTACATAAATGAGGAATGCATTTATAGAATACATTATGATGTTTATCTACATTCCTTTGGTTATTGAACCAATAGACACATGCAAGTCATATTTATAGGGTAAAATGAGAAAAGCACATCTCACTAGATGTAGTGTAAGAATGAATATTCTATTAGGGCTTGTACATATTGATGTATGTAGACCTTTAGAATAAATGCTAGAGGTAGTTATTTGTACCTTATTATATTTACTTATGATCTCAGCATTTATGGTGATTTGTATTTAGTGAAATACAAATGTGAGTATCTTGAAGTGTTCATGAAGATCATGAAAGAAGTACACAACCACATTGGCTAAAGTATTAAGATACTTTGATATGATAAGTTGAAATAATTTAAACCAAGAGATTGAGGTCCTTATGGAGAGACCATGATAGTGTATCACAACGAACTCTACATAAAATGTAGTGATCTATCAAAAATAAGGAATCACACCATGATGGGTCATGGTATGATTGTAAATAAATCTAGCTAATCTTCCAAATTCCTTTTAGGAACATGCTTTACACTAAAACAATGTACCATCTCGAATGATTCAAAAAGGACACCATATGAGATATGACATGGAAGGTGTCCTGGTATGCCTTTATAAAGATTAGAATTAAAACTTATACAAGAAAATAGTTTCTTGAAAGGATTTACCCATAAATCACATACACATTAGTTGAATACTACCTTTTATCCCAATATGACAACAAAAGTGTTTGTTACTAGGATATCTGGATTACAATGAGGAATTTAATTCCAAAGGAATCAGTGGAAGAAAAGTAGAACTTGAAATTTTTGAGATCAACAAGAAAACATTTGAACCTATAGAGATACGGTAAGCAGAATCACAAATTGTTGTGGATTCTCAAGTTCCTAAATGTAACACACAACCTAAATATCTAGTAGAACACACCTTGAGATTAAAAGATTATGAATCTTATAACTCAGATAGGAGGTGTGTTGCTCATAAGATGATGAGCCAACAACCGAATAGAAACTATTGACAAACCAGAATATGAGAAATGGCTTGAGGCCATTGTATCCAAAATGGACTCCATGTGCACTGACAAGGTATGACCTTAGTAGACTACCTAAACGGGTAAAACCCATAGGGTGCATATGGGTTTTGAAGAAGAAGACCAACATGGATAACCTATAAGAGTAGATTGGTTGCAAAGATTTTTGAACAAGTTCAAGGTGTTGAACATATCGAGATCTCTTTACTATTTTCCATGGTTAAATGCATAAGGAACATGCTTGCCATTGATTATAAAGACTATGAGATTTGAGATATGGATGTTAAAACCGCATTCCTTAATAGGAATACATAAGAGGATGTGTGAGTAACACAGCTTGAAGATTTTATAACTCCATTATTGCAAATAAAGTCTATAAGCTACAAAGGGTCAATCGATTGAAGCAAACATCTCAGAGATGGAATCTTTATTTTGACAAGATTGTCAAAGAGTTTGACTTGAGTCAATATGAAAATAAAATATGTGATTATATAATATTTAGTGGGAGCATATGTATATTTCACACATTGATGGGAATAACATTGCAACAATATAAGTATTGCAAACTGGTAAGAGAAGTACCTTCTATGTAGAAGGGTTTAGGAGAAGCATCCTATGTGATAGGAATTGAGGTCTATATATATAGATCTAGAAATCTTATTAACCTAAATAAGAGAACATATATTAGCAAGAGAAAATATGTCCATGATTCATGGGATTAATCTCTAATGAACCCTGTATTCTAATTCTCGTAAAGAATGGAAAACATGAGTATGATTTCATATGCATTCACATTTGGTTATATCATGTATGCAATTTAATGTACTCATCCCATTATCTTGTATGTATTGGACATGACAAGATGACATTAGTAAGATTCCAATGAAGGTCATTGGAATTCCATAAAAAACATCCTTAAGTTCTTGAGGAGTAATATGAGGATTGATTACTTAGATTATGGAAATAAGGAAGAGTTAGGTGTAAAGGGTTACACCTATGTAAGCTTCCAAAATGACAAAGAAAATTAATGATCATAGTATAAAATTTGTGTTTGACCTTAAAATAAGAACTATAAGCTAGAAAGGTTCCAAACTGCATATATCCATTTAATTCTACAATTAGAAGTTGAGTACCCTGGTGTTACGAACAGAGCAAGGATATTGTATGGATCTAGAAGTTCATAGAGATAAACTTGTAGAATGTTCCAACCATTGATGAAATAGTGGAAATATTGTGACAACAATGGAGCTATTGTCCGGACAAAGTATCTCAGGTGGTAAGAGCTCAGTAAGTCCCAATGAAGGACCTGGGTTCGAACCTCACCGAAGGCACTTTATGAACAGAAATCCATGCTGATTAGGCATGGGAGGGGGTGAACGGAGCACACCCTCTCATGAATTGAGAGTTTACCATGTCGGCTTCACCTAGGATGGGTTCTCTCGGTCATCAAGAAAACAATGGAGCTATTGGTTAGGAAAGGAATATCAGATAGCATACTATAGCAATTATATCTCATATGAGAGGTAGTACAATGAAGAGATGTGAAACATGTAATATACTAACTAAAGGAAAATGTTGCTAACCCACTGGATTAGCACTTGCGCATTAGAAACATGATGGATATGTTTAAGATCACTTAGAATAAGATTTGTGGGTGATTGTCTCTAAGTGTAAGCGGGATTTTATTGATATGTATGCCCAGGAGCCAATCATATGATGATTGAGATGGCATATCTTATAAAATATTTTATTGATATTAAAGGCAATCTTCCAATTTATTTTGTTTTGTACAGTTATGAGATAAGGATGAAACATAATGAATTTTAAAATAATGACAATACTCAATGACATATGACTTTGGGTTAATGACATGAACAATGAGATCATATTGATATTAAGAGTATGTACATTCCTGTTGTGTCCTTAATCAAATGTTATTATGGAAGGCTGGTAGACAGTAATAACACATAAGACTAGAGTGTGTGTTAGTTGATGACAAAATTTCATCATTCAGGATATGTGATCTCAAACCAAGAACATGGACACTTAGAGAACCATCTATAGGATAGACCCACCTTTTGAGTGACACATGGAAACCATAACTTGTAGTCAGAATCATCTCTCATGGTGATGGTTGTGATTTTGGTTCTTAGACCTAAAGTCACTACACTCATCACATGTCATTTGATGTAGTTTGACATCATCCACCATGACTTTGAATAAGGGTTGACATAAAGGTGGTGCTCAGGTGCAATGTGACACATGGGAATGACTGTGAGTGATGTATATGGGATTGTTTCCTCCTAGAGGAGTTTGATATCCTACCACTTGATAAGAGAGAATAAGAAAACCATGTGCATGCACATGTGAATCAATATATGATATTGAGTTCATATATACCTCAAACAGTCTGCTCCAGTTCAAAGAACATGGATTGAATGTTGAGAGGATGAAAATTCCATGCCTCAAGTTCAATCTACATATTAGTGACAAAGGAATTATACAATCATTATAACACCAATCAGAGGTTGTAGGTGGAAGTTGTTCTCCAACTTTCTAGATTATCTGGGCAGCAATGATGTGTTTCTAGACACAGCGCATTGCTTATGATGTCATGAATTAGTTATGTATATTTGATGCCAATGTAACTTGAAATCTATATGGTTACACACATAGGATACATTTGGAAAAATAGTTAATTCATGAATATAGTTTAAACTTGATTATTGAAGAGTTAGATATTCAATTTAAACAACATTGGTTGAATATTAACTAACTGGATAATAACCTGACCAGTTCAAGCGTTGAGCTGATCGTCTCAGAGTGTCAGGTCAATTGAACCAACATTGGCAACATGTACCATGAACTGACCGGTTCAAGAAGTGAACTGGTCGGTTTAGATCCATTAACTAACAAGTTTAGGTTATGAACCAACCATTTGGTTGATCAATTCGATTTGATCAAGGATTAGTGTTGATGTCATGTAGTGCATTAAGTAAAAATTAATTTCCAATACAATTTGGATTGAGAAACATGATGAAATAATAAGTTCAAGGGTTGAATCGACCGATTCACATGCCAATCGATTGATTCACCTCCAAACTGATCATTTCTTCACTTGCAGGATGAGGAAATTCATGAAGATGTGTCCCCTTCGACTCCCACTCTGATTGGGAACCCTGACCCTAACCCTCTTATAAATAGAGGGGCATTGAGGGCTTCTCAAACAAAACATCAATCACTTAGACAATTTTTGTTTTCTCTATTTGTGGAAACCAAGAGAACCCCAGCAAGTCCTACCTGATAAAGGTAGGGATAGAAAGGGAGAACAATTGTGGGAGAGAAAGTTGGTGCTAGTTCACCGGCTAGAAGGGACAACTCCTTCTTGTTTGTTCTTCTAGAATGAAAGGAGTTCTTGGTGGTTTGTGTGGACTACTATAGAGGTGAGGAGGTTGTTGCCCGTCTCTAGGAGGATAAGGTCAATTATTATCTGTGGTGATTGACTAGGAGCTACTATCGATGTTGTACAAGTGTTACTTGAAGAAAGGAGCATGTTGTTGTGAGGGTATTGTCACTAGACTTGCTCTAAGATCAGGTACGGCCTTCCAAACCATCCTTCCCACTACATATTTATTGACGCGATCATCTCTTAAAGGGGAATGTGGCTATTAAATTTTTAATTCCCCTACCTATTTTGTAGCCATATTTCCCTACATAAGTTAGAAACAAACTAGCTAAAGCAAGCAGAAACAAGCACAAGTGAACACTAACTATAATATCAAGATCTACCTACCATAAACAACAATTAACTAATAATGCAAGTACATCAATTAACTAAACACGCATTAACTTAGCAAGAAAGCAATTAGGATTTTAATAATTTATGGGATGTGTGGTGCATTTGGGTTAATGTAACTAGAACTAAGGTTAGTGGGTCATAAGATGCAAACCATACTAATTCATTTATATTGTTAAACCAAAAAACAAGACATATGCTAGAGAATTATCATAAACTACTAATTAGCCGTGGATGGAATAGGGTGTGTGAATAGTATATACACCCTAGCATCCCCTATTCAACCTTTTAAGTTTCATTGAGATTAGGGTTTAGGTGGAATTCTACTTGGATCTGACAAAGTATAGATTTCTAGGATTGTATCTCTAAGAGAAATTAGGGGTAAAGGGTAGTAATGGAAGGTGAAATGAGGGTATTTGACCGCACAACACCTGACATCTAGACATTAGATAGCTCCAAGCCAATTGTACTAGGTGATTCTATAGCAGTGTAACACCCCGATCTTCATCTTAGATGAGCTGAAACAAAACCAAAATAACTTAGAAGTGTCACAAACATGATACTTCACCATAATATAGAAAGAAACCAACACATCTTAGTGTATATATTCTCATAAACTCTTAGAATAGAAACTTGGTTACTTAAATTTTTATAAGAAAGACTAAATACATGGAGAAAAAGCATACACTATATTTATCATCTTGGATCATGTAGACGATGGCCCACCAAGCAAAACTCCATTCAAATTGTTGATGAGTCATTTATCTTGAGTGATCTTCCTGGAGTTCTGTACACGTGGAAATTTCCTCCTTGGCCATGCACAAAGGGAAATCTGGTTAGAGTAAGTGGCATTGAATTTCTAATAAGATAAACATGAATATAATATAATTGGAAGATAAACTAATATCTGAAAGATGTAACTTATACTGAATCGATTTGTCTTTTATTCATATATTTTATCTGATTTGTGCCCACCATTAAACGCTATGTCCTCCTGAATTGGCATATCTACACCCTAAATTGGTACCAAAGTACCTATGAATTCATTCTACGTGCTTCTGAATTACATCGAGGTGTCAATGAATTGGCATGATTGTGCCCTAAATTGATACTAAAGTACCAAATTGGAGTAAACACTCCTCTAAATTGGCTATACATTACTCCGAATTGGAAACACATGCCTCTAAATTGGCAACACATGCCTCTGAATCATCCTGGGACTAACTAAATGAGAACTTATCATATAATATCTTATGTGAAGGTTGTGACTTACTTATCTTAAATCTTACATTATTGAATTATGAATATGAACTTATCTTTTTCTAAAATTGAATATTGATAATTGAACATGTACTAAATTTTGAATCTATGTTCTTAATTTCTGAGATGAATCTAAATTTGAATCTGAAATATGATATTCTTATTGTTTGATAAATCTTAATTTGAAGGATGTATTCAAGAGATGACTTAATTAAAATTTTGATGTCTAATATGTATCATCTGAGTCTAAGGCTTGAGAAAATAAAATCAACTGAATCTGGATCTAGAATTTGATATACTTATTGTCTAGATAAATCTTAAGCTCTTTAGTTTCAAAATTATATAAAAACTTATATCTGATCCTAAGGGCTTGAGAAAAAAATAAATTGAGCATATCATAGAATTATATACTATCTAAAAGTAATATAAGTCTCAAATATTTGAAATCTGAAAAGTGCGCAACATGAGTCAATCTGGAAAAAATTTGATTGTTCAAAGTATGACTAGATATGACTTTGTAAGAATGTGTAGGTTGAATCATAATAATGTTGAAACTCAATAGACAAGGCACACTTACCTTCGATGTTGATGATTTCTTCAATGTGTTCTCAATTCCTTTTTTCGTAACCTAATCACCTAGACATCAAAAAAATTTCTATAAGTCCATGTATGTTTTCCTTTTTCATTTTTAAAATATCAAACCCCCATTTCCTTAACCTTGTAGACTAAAATATGATTCTTAGACTATAAAATCTAGTGTAAAACCGTGATAAAAAACTTGGAGTTGAATGTATTTCAAAACTCACATTTTATAATCACTATAACACTCATACTCAAATAAGCCATGAAAAATCACATAATGTACTATATGTGAGCATATTAATTGATGATCAAAGGAAACATTCAAATATAACCATATGTCTCTAGTTACTTTGATTTGGTTGGTATCAGATATAAATACCAAAAACTCTATTCCATAGCGGTTAAGCATATATGTCATGTAATATCTCATCAATATCCACAAAACACATCATCTAATATCCTCTTGAATATAAAATTAAATACTAATTTAAGAAAGTATGAAACGTCATCAAAACTTTGAAAACAATAATGATGTCGGGTAATAGGGTTTGGATAAAAATATCAAATCATTCCATAGCCAAACTATGGGTGGAATATCCAAAATACCCTTATTAAGATTTACATCAAAATCTTATTAAAACTTCAAATTAGAATGATCAAATCTTTGAATCATTTTAAACACATGAAAATAAACTTACCACAAAACATATATTAAATTCTAAAATGACTTGCTACTTTTAATGCATAAAGCATCAATATCATATATATTTAAATACCCGTAACATATTAAATATCAAACGTCAAAAACATTTGTTAAATAAATTTTAAGGTCATAGTGCACTCAAAATCCTTTCTAATAATTTCTTGAAATCCCCAAGTGGACACCCAAAACTCAAGTTATGTTTTTTGTAAAGGTATCTTAGTTTTGCTTGATATCATCACCAACTGTAAAAAGCATATGATTGCGCATCTGGGTAGAGGAGGGTTATAAGGCCACAACATTAGTGATCCTTCACTGGCATTGTAGGCACAGAATGAGGTGATGATTGTATGTCAAGTGATGGTTTTACTACAAAAGTAGAGGGGAGGCATCATCTAGGAGGAATAGAGGTCAACTACCTATGTTTCTTTGTTCCCTTGTCATGGCACATTCATAATGAAGAGAAAGAGCGAGGGTTGAGAAAAGGATAAGAAGGGAAGGGGAAAGGGTTGTTATGATGGCACCCTAAAAATACACGTCCCACTAACCCTTATAAATTCCCTCCTATTGTACACGTTTTTATTTCTTACTTTCCAAGTCAGGATAAAACATGAGTGGAATTATTACAAGAAAATCCAAAGGAGATTTATTTAACTAAAAGTGTCACCTATATGTCTTCTTTTCTATCACCAAAAATTCTCAAGTTTTAAACAATAATTCCAAAACATTGTAAATGTAAATCACGTCCTTGTCTGACTAGAAGTATTTTCCTACTAGAATCTGACTCGAAACACATTACAATTGTAAAAGAAAAATGCCCTTAAAGTCAAGAGAAATTATGTGATGTAATTGAATTTAAAGAGGCATTTAAAATCATTAAAAATTATCACTAATTTCTCAAAATTTATGATGGTCATTTTGATCATTAGTTCCAAAATTAAGAGCCTCCCAAATTGTGGATATCTACTTAAAGTCAAACCAAACATTTATTACACATTCTATAAATATCAAATAAACCATTATTACATTACCATATTATTCTTATTCTAATAGAAAAGTAGAACTAACTTTTTTCATAACCATTCCACATCCACTAACTCCATTACATACAAAATCCTCTAACTTTTGGTTGCTTATTGTAGATATCAGACCAACTATTTCAATTTTGGAAACTCATTAAAATCATTCAAAATGGTAAATGACTACATTTAATTTAACATTTCCTATATATTATTCAAAAAGATATATAAGTTGGTCAAGTATTATTTAAAAATTTTTGAATATGATTACTCATTCCTATGTATATTTGTACTTGTTTGAAACAATAATATCATTATGAAACTGTAAAACCATTTTAATTGTCCAGATTAAATACATGTTAACATTTTCTATTTACATATCATTTTTTCACCATAATTGAATCTCCTTTTCCATACCACACTTCTTAGCTGTGTTGGGAAGGTGGCGGGTCAAAACCCACACTTTTCTATAGCCTACGGTTAATATACCCCTCATGTACATTTGATTGAACTATAATTATTTAAATATTGAAACATTAAAAAGAAAATCATAAAACTTTTCCTTCATATTCCTTTATACTTCTATTTTAAATATATGGTTTCCATTTTGATTATATTTTAACCAAAATATAACTATAATTATATGGATTTTCCTAAAAAATAACAATTTAAAATAAATCTCAATAACTTCATTACATTTATTTCCAACTCAAAATGACTTGTAAAGTTCATAATAAATATTGTAGAAAATGTTCCATGTATTTATTGCCTCAAAGGATTTGTCACATAACCTCTTTCTAATTTAAATTCAATTCAAAATTATTCCTATCATTAATTATTGTCAGAACAATCATGAAATCTTTCTCAAAAGAAATCACTAAAATGATAGAACTTGAAGTATCATGATATTTGACTAAGAGTTTGATATTTATTTCATTATAATTTAATATATCAAGAAACAAATCATTTATCATCTCTTGAATATTTTATTTATATGAAATTAACGAGAGAATATCTAAGGGAAAGACACCCTAGTTGTAAAGGAGCTCTTCAAAGATACACTCAAGGAAGTGAGATCCTACATAAGTAATGATAGTGTGAGGGATTCTAAAGCATGAAAATATGTTGTCTTTAAAACCATGATGATGGACTGGGAGTAGATGTAAAATGTGATGATGGATTTGACCCATTTGGAAACATAATCAACAACAAGAATGTAGGAGAAGCCACAATTGCCTTTTCCATGTGTAGATATGGAAAATAATGCATTCATTGAAGGAAATGAAGAAGGCTGGTGAAGGGATGTTTGATGTTAGTACCAGAGGAGATATGTCAATTTATCTTGGCATTGGTACACTGAGACATCATATTGTGCCATGCAAAAGTGTGGTTGAAGTTTCCCTGGATCGCACCTCCAACCTTCATTGGCCCATCCATAGATGGTATTAAGTTTGCTAACATGAGGTGGTAGGAGGTGTTGTATAGAGGTAACTCGACTTGGCTGAATTCCCATGTGGAGGTGTTAGTGTGATACTCAAGCTAGAACACCTTGAGGAAGAAGTGAAATTCAAGTTTGATTTTTGTATATGTCAGTCAACCACCAAAGAATGTGTGTTTGGTCATCATTCTTTTTCCATCGCACACCTTCAGCACATTTCTGGTAAGTTCAATCCTCTCAATGAAGACATGGTCACCGTACCTCTAGGCCTCCATTTCATGCTTCTGAAGTTAGATGTGGTGTTTCATTTTCTTATTGTAGTTGTGGATGTATGAGTTGTATTAGATATGAGTTGTCTTAGATATGAGTTGTTGATGAGTCATGGCATAGGAGGATCCTTCTTGATGGGAGAGCTTGCTTTCCATGAGAAGAGATAGAGCAAGGAAGAACTTGGTGTAGATGCACCGCCTGATACTTGAGGATGCTTGCTCAAAGTTTTCTTTAGACTGGTGCTAGAGTAGGGGTTTTGTTGGTGTGGGGATTATCACATGCTCACCCCTCTTTTTATGGAAGAGAATCAATCCGTCAGTAAAAGGTTGGTACCACCAACTTGGTAGTCAGGTGGTACCACATTATTATGGATCAATGCATTATCAGTATCCACTGTCGATGAGAAGAAAAAAACAAGACAATGCTTTCTTTCTCCAAAACTTGAGATGCTATGAAGGCTAGGGGTGATCTAGGGTTCTAGGGGAGCGATAGGGATCGTGGGTGTAGTTTGTGCATTGGAGGTCGGGATGTGGCATCATCGAAGGTAAGGAGATAGGAGAATGACCATGCATGACAGAGGGGGCAATGAATCAACTTGGGATGGCAATGAGATTGTAGGTGACCCAGGCGGAAGAGATCCAGGAGGACCAAGAGGTGTCTTCATTAATGCGGTACTGAAGTTCAGACTCATTCTGCATTACAATGACATGGGAGGGGATGCAGCCTAAGCAGATTCAGAACTCCAGGTCGGAACACAAAGATATGAAAAGGTATTCGATGTTGCTTCTTATTAGATGATGGATGGAAACCCTTCAATCTAGCAAGATAGGAACATATCTCAAACCCCAATTGCCATGGAGTCAGGGACAGATCAGTCAAGAAATGTAGGCACAGATTGGAATTGATGTTCATTCAAAGAGGCAATGATGGGAAGTTAGGGAGGTGCATTACAAGTAGAGATCATGGATGATATGGACTCTATAGATATAAAACCAGAAGATGTGGAGATCATCATCGAAAAGGGATGACCTAAGATGTACATCAACCTAGATGTAGAAGAAATCTTACTATAGCCATGGAAATTTGTAGTCATCATAAAACTAATTGGCAAGAGTGTTAGATACATGATGATGGAAGATCGAATGTGTTTGCTTTGGGAATTTGTGGGAGGATGAAGATGTATGAATTGAACCTAAACTTATATGCTATTCAATTTTCATGCAGGATTGATCATGACACTATAATAACTGGTGGGCCTTGGTCCATGTTCAGTAGTTGCCTCATGGTTTGGAAATTGAAAGGTAGATTTTAACCATCAGAGGGAGTTTTAGATCACATAGTTACCTGGGTAAGGATGCTAAACCTACCTCTACACATGTATATGCCAACTACCTTTGAGATGCTAGGTCGAGTTCAAGGTACACTAGTGAAGGTGGATGATTGTATGATCAAGAAGATGAGAAGCCATTTCTCTAGACTTGCCATTGAACTAGATACTTCAATTTTTATTTAACTTACTATCAATGTTTTAAATAAATGTTAAGCGGTAACCGTGCGGACAACACCTTGTAACTGGTTAAGCGGTAAGCGGCCGATTAAGCAGCCGATTTTTTAAAAAATGGGTTTTAATTTCCTATATAATTTTATACAAAATTACATATATATGTATATAAATACTAATACTCTTTGGAACTTTTATACAAAATTACAAGATTCTAACCACTCTAGCCAACAGTAAAAACACCCAATTAGTTTATAAGATAGCTATAAGACAATAATTATAGCCATAATATAATAAACAATAGATTTGAAATAGATAAAATACCCCACATACATGATTCAGAAATATTTTTGCATCACATGTTTACATAGTTAAGTAGTAAACGATAGACTCATTATTTGATACCTTTCTAACTTATTGTTGTATGTGCATATCATCAATTAGTCATACATTACAGCAGTACAATTAACTAAAGTATGCATTCTAAAATTAGATAATAGTTACATATATTTTACTTGTATAAATTACACTTTACAATAGTACCCTATTATCCCAACTTGCATACATGTATGCATTCTATTAGACTAGGCTTATCATAGGATATTTAATGTATATAAGTTTAATATATTATAGTCAGTAATACTTGGGACCATATAGTTTATATAAAGTTACAGGTGTACAACAAAATTAAAAAAACGGACAAAAAAAGGCCAAAAAGCGGGAAAAATGGGCAAAAAATAGAAAAAATGAGTGAAAATGGGAAAAAAACGGCCGATTAATTACAAAAATGCTGAACGGCGATTTTGCCAAATTTCGAACGGCTGGGCCATTGGGCCGATTAAACGGTCGTTTAATTAGGCACTCAGCCCGTTTTTCATTTCACTGCTTACTATACACATCAATGAGTTGGATTGTAAGATCAAGTGCAAAGTGCTCCCTGACCTCTTCATAACCTATGGTAAATTGAGACACTATCTAAAAGGTCACAACTCTTCTGCTAAGGAATAGGCATGTGGCGGTTTAGATGAGGCAGTTGGGGTGAAATGCTATGATGAAGATTGCAAGTGGTAGAAATACTATAGTAAAGGTATCCATGCCAAACGAAGACAGAGGGATCAACATAAAAAAATCAACAAATAAGCATATGGAAAGTGATACAAACCAATAGAAGTGGATCCCTTAGAGGAGGATGAAGTAGTGAACACTTCACAAAAGAATGTGAACGTCAACACATCCATTCCAGACCCTAGAGAGTCAAAGGTGTGGAAGAGAAAGAAAATGACCCATGCATCTGAACTAGAGGCTGAGATGCGTGTTGCTACATCTATATAAAATATAGAACAAATCAAGTCGTAGACACTTTAGTGTTGATTAATGGGTTGGATAATGTAGTTAATCCCATTACAAGTAAGGTAGTGAGCGATGGGAAGCATACAGTAGTATTCCTAGATGTCGAGAATCTAATTGAAGGTACATTGTTCCAAGATGTTTTTGGACCGATTGGGTCTGAATGTAAAGAAATAGTGACACCAAATTGCACTAGTAAACACAAACAAAAAGGTAGAGGCATCAAGGGAAGTGGGACTAGATTCAATAGGACCAATACATGGTTGTATAACTTGATGAATGGTCACAGGAGCATCCAAGAGGACCATGTTGAAGCCTGAGGAAGTTGATGCATGTTTAAATATGTATATCAACCTATATGGACTATGATGTAGAAGATTAAATCATTTGAATATTCTTCCGTCAAGCTACTAAAGTATCGTTTCTCCTATGAAGCCTTCCAGTCTCCTAGAGACTTGGTAAATCATCACCATAAAAACCTTTATGACTCTCATGCTCTTGAGAGCTCGTTGGATCTAATGTCCATCATTCACTTAGACAAGAGTTGTAATGGTACTAATAAAACAATGTTTCTTATTCCTAGTTGACTTTTTTATGTACATTCATTTATGATTGAATAGATGGTATAGGGTTTGATAAAAAACAAGGTATCCACTATTGGTACTGATACACCACAACTATTGTTGGAATTGACCCATATATCACCTAAGTCGGAGGTACAAACAAATTTTGGTGGTGCCAGCATTAACTAAAAGTCACATGTCAACATTTGAAGCCATTTGATGCTTGTTCTTGTGGCAGTTGGATGCTAGGCCATGGATTCCTCATGGAATTCATCTCGGTGGTGCCTTCAGCATGTTGATGGAACTGAAATATCCCTGTTGATTTTTGCACCATTGTTATTATTACAAATGATTGCTCTTGGTAGTATTACTTGTATATTGATGCCATTGAGATTTTTTTCTATTCAGTTCTTGACCATATTTAACAGTATCTTAGAGCCACAGATATTGTTCTGTTGATTCTATGCATACTAGGAACATGAATCATGGTATGTTTTTTTGCATCAAAACTAGATGTTAACCATCTACAAAGTAAAATTGAAATAACAATATTAAGATTACCTAAAACAAGTTTTGTAGACAAAACTAAGAAAATAATAATTCTTCATCATCATCATCTAAACCTCAATCCCAACCATGATGGGATCGGCCATATGGGTCCTTGTTTTCCAATCAGCTCTATTACGAGCCATACTCTGATCAAGATGTAAACATTCAAAAAATTTCTTTATAATTTCTTCCCAAGTTTATTTAGGTATGCCCCAACTTCTTTTCATTTTTCTTGACTAATTAAGTTTGCTTCAAATAGGTGCATTTGTTGGGCAGCACTGCACATGACCATACCATCTTAGACGGCCTTCATGCAACTTGTCATCGATTCTCACCACCCCCACTTTGTTGCTGATATAGTCATTCCTCAAATGATCTTTTCCTCTCTTTCCACTCATCCAACTCATCATACGCATTTCTACCACATTCATCTTGTTGAGACCTTATTTCTTGATATATGTCATAAAAAGAGTGACAAAGTTTTATGGGTGGTTGTCAACCTACCACCAATCATTCTCATTTAATTGGGATTGGTACCGGCTACATGTGCATAGGATATATGAAAACATAGGTAGAGTTAAGAAAATATAAATTAATTTACTTAAGTAATAGTTTTCCTCCCACCAGGCTCCCTTCTTTTACATCCTAGACTCAATCTAATGCCTACCTCTAATATGGGTGCCTTGAGTGGTTGATGAAGAATAAGTTGGCAATCTAAATTCCACTTTATCATTATAAAAACCCAGCATGAGATATCCTTTTTTGAGAGCAATGATTACATCAAGCATATCTTGAAACAAACTTCCATATAGTACTTCACATTCATGCATCTTCTTTATGCTCATAATAACAAAGTTGACTGGGTAAGTAAATTTATTGACTTTTTCTAAGACATAGTCACATATCCCAACAAGCCTCACTATGAAAGCATATGCCAACTGAATTGTTATGCATGTCTTAGTTGGCTCCTTCAATACTAGTTTCTTAAAAGTAGAATGAGGTATGATATGTATGCTCGCCATAGAGTCACATAATGCTTCTTTGAACTTGTTATTGCCAATGGGATATGGACATGGAATTATCCTTGGTCTTCTATTTTTGCATCGATCTCCCTTGGAACAATATGCATCACTTCATTGAATTATATAATGTCAAAAACTTTGATCTTGCCCTTCTTGAAACCAACTAGATCTTTGTCCTTCTATTTTCGTAACTTCATATTACTCTATATAGGAACTGGTGTAGATACACTCTTGTGTGCGGGTATACAAAACTTATTGGGGGCTCCCTCCCCTAAGATTTAATTGAAACCACCTTCTATATTACTTGGTTCCCATATGGAAATGCCATTCAATAGGGGGCACTCCTCTAGTGTTGGTAGAGTAGGCTTGGGGTAGTGAAATCTTTTGTATGCTCCTTTTCACTATATATGGAAATGAACTTTATTTGCTAGTGATTGTGTAGAACATTGGAATTACCTAGGAATCGTGTGTTGCCATATTTTTTAGATCTACAATATGGCAGTATCAAGTTGAGAAATTTGCATCTTCATGCTTCTTATTTGAGACCCATGATTTTGTTGCTCCCTGTGAGATAGGTTACAATAAGTCTCATTTGTAGTCATGAATTTATTAAACATATCCTCCAATCTATCAAGACAGATGGGCCCTCTTTCCTTCTTCTTTAATTAATAATTGTGTTTTAGTTACTGTAAATGTGGCTACACTTGTGATGTGTCATGTTGGAAATGATTTGTATCCTTCCAAAATAATATCATATTTCACATCTATTGATCATTGCTCTTGTTTTTGGTGTGATATAAATACGTGCACTACTCCTCATCATCCTCATGTCGGCTAGGGTTCCTTTCTCCCAACCTTTTTTAAGTTAGCTTATTGATGACTTGAGCTCTTTTATTTCTCGAGCCTCCATGATAGTTTTTATTGAGCTTGTGATTCCATGATCCTCACCCTAAGACTGGTTCCTTCCTGTATTCTTCAATTCTTTATAGCATTTCTTGTCCATGTTGTTCAAGAAGATCATTCCATGGTGCCATCAAGTTTGGTCCTCTCCCTTTAGTTTAGACCATAGTAAAAATCTTACTCTTGGTCAAAGAGATCAATACCATGGTGGGGAACCTTTCCAAGCATGTTTTGGGAATGTTCCCATAATTTAGAATATGAATCATTAGTTTGTTGCTTGAAGTTGTGAATCTTCCCTACAAAATGTGGTCTTTTGTGCAGGGAATTAGTGCTCAAAAAATTTGTCTATCATCCAATCCCTTATCTCAAAAAAATTGGCTATAACCATTGGAACTATATCTTTGTCATTTCCATAAGAGAGAATAAATGATTTTATATAAATAATTGTTGGAACATCATGTAAACCATCAGAGCATCACATCATTCCACAAAGAGTTTAATGTTTTGTATTGAGTGGTATTGACTTTGCCCATGGAACACCTGATATTTCAGCAAAGACACTATATTCAAATCTATGTTATTGATGCCCACATTTGTAATATGTCACTTAATCGGACCCAACTATGCGGTGGAGGAGTATGCTTTAATTGTTTCCCATATTGTATGTTTCTCCTCTTCTCCTTCATGTCATCATCATCCCCGTTATACATTTCTAATTCTTCTTGTTCAACTTTTGATTATTCTAGGTTGATCACATGTTCTTCCTTGTTCTATAGTTGTATTGCATGTCCCAATGGTGGTGGCGGTGAAGATTATGATCCTAGATATTTGTACTACATGGAACAAGTACGAACCATAAACTAGTACCTATGACAAAAAAAGAAATATGTGAGAGTCATCATGTACTAAAATATGAAAAAAGATTTTTGCAATAAAAATTTAGTAAAAAGGAAGAGTATTATAGGTTGAGTGGTCTTAACACTCGTAGTGCTAGAGTTGACAATTCCCTTGTAACTGTGCCAAAAACTTAACAGACATTTATGGTGCATATATAACACATGTGTACTTGTTAAACTAATTCCAGAACTTGAGTTTTGGGTGTGAAACTCATGGAATTGGGAGGCTAACTAGGACCAAATCAGCTAGATCAATAGAAAAGGTTGACTTCATTGATTGAATTATTGAAAATAAAATTAACAAGTGATTAAGAAAATGGTTATGAAGATGGAACAAGGGATCTAAGGATCCACAAGAGATAATCATGTTGGATTGAGGGAGGGATTGGGTCTCTAGTGAGCATTACCGCTCGCCTTAGGCCTCATCTCTAATATGTTCTATCTGGTGTAATCAATATAGGGAGTGTTGTCTTCTGTCCTTCATGAGTCCCCTCTTCTTTTTTAGTTAGATTTTTTGGGTGTCTAGGTCCTTAGTCCATCACATCACAAGGAAACCAGATCAGCAAGCCTTCATTGACCATGACATTTCTTTGTGTTTGTTTATTAGAGGGGGACGATAAGGCTAGAGTCGGGTGTCTCTCAGTTGACCCTAGAGTTGGACAATGGGTTGTTGTTTCTTCCTTCCTTTGTTAATTCATGTTACAATTTAGTTTAATTGTCTGTTGATTAATGTCAGTTATCTACCTTATTAGTCATTCTTATTAATCATGTTTAGTTTGATCGGTAGTCCTCTCCTTTGTAAGATCTCAGTGATTTCAAGTTCTAGCTAGGTCTATAATTTTTCCTTGTTTGATCTTTAATCCTATTGTATGGTTTCTTTTGAGGATGAAATGCTTTGTCAGAACACAATATAGGTCCAGACTTCCTACCATACTATAATCTCTGGGCAAAGGCATTCTTCACAAAAGGCTACATTATCATCCTTGTCAAAGAAGGATCTATGTAGAAGTGCCCTTTTCTCATCCCAGTATGTGTTGTTGTGGTATTTTGTTAGTGGAAAATGTTTGTTGTACGGTATAATGATCTAATTTTCTTCTCTTTTAGATTTTGTATAACTTTTTCGGAATCATCAATCTTTTCCTCAACAAAAATGGTTGTGAAGTTAGACTCTCTACAATAATCATTTTCAACATGATGCAATTTATACTTGATTGCAATCAATCAAAAAACAAGCAATCATTGATTAAAAAAATTAGGGATCTATAATTTGCATCAACTGTTTTCACACTATAGTACACTGTTTAATTTAGTCAAAACCCGCTTTCACAATGTTCAAGTAAAAGACTTAATGACTAGCAATCTCTCTTTGGGTACCTAACCTCACAGTTGTTAGCTTGCATTCACAATGCATTATTAATTGTGTTATTGATAATTTTTCCAATACTAAACCCTCCTTCAAAGTGAGAAAGCATGTGAAGCATGAACAGGGTGATCAACCATGAACATGGCTAACTAAGACACATTATCATTCAAATTCCAAGAAATGAAATGTATATCTAGATTAACATCGTCAAGTATAAATTGAAAATGGGCTACTATTGGGTCCTAAGGAGGTGGGGATTGACCAAGTATAGAGAAAATGGTATCATAATAGATATCATAGAAAAAATAAAGAATGAAAATATCTAGATGGACTAGGTAAGTGTGAATAATGATTATTTTCTCAAAATATGGGTGTGAACAGACAATATTTCAGTATCCAAATTTCTCTTCAGAGGTGTAGGGATGAACTTTTCTCCATGTTTCCTCCTTTTCCTCTCTCATCCTTATTATGTATGTCTAGCTATATGCTTCTCTCAAATGTCTAGTTGACAAATATAAAGACTTGGGTCTTATAGAACCCTAAGTCATCAAGGTAAAATCTATGTTGTTGATTTTCAGTTACTTTTACATCGGTGGCACTGATGTTGGTGTTGCCAACTTCTCTAATTTCTTGTTTGGTTAGAAGTGTATTAGTACCATAGATAAGAGTGGTGATGGAACTGAGTTGTTACAATGCATCTCAGGGTGCACTCTCAGTGCTCTCGACTTTACTTTGAGCATTCCTATTCTTGATGTGGCGTTGGTGGTACTAAGATGGTTCTTAATAGTATTGACTTGTTGAATATATTCAAAATTCAGGAAATGTAAAAATCTTTATTAGTTTGCAATTTTAGATGATAAATCCATGCAAAAAAGCATGTAAAATATGTTACATTCATACAAAAGAGACACATGTACTAGTTCTTCATAATATGAGTGAAAACACATATCTATGAGAATAAATATCATGAAAATCACATAAAATAGCATACAAAATGATGAGACATTTTGTGCATCACACAGCTCATAAACATTGTTTGATAGGGAAATCAAGAGGTAGTATTTGATATCCTTGATGAGACGGATTACATGGGCCTTGCAAGACACTATTCTATTAGCAATTAACAACCTCTTTAATTCTTGGTCTTTATTAGAAATTATGTCTATTGAGATAATGACCAACCATACTTCTATAGGCTCGAATGAGTGCCCTTGATGATATGTACATTGTCTTCAATAAGAAGTAAGTAATTTATTAGAAACACCATAAATTGATTAAGATAATAAAAGTCCAAAATCAACTAAAAAGATAATGTGTCTATTGGGATGCAAAACTATTCCATAATTGTATATAATGAATGATGGATATGTATTATTCAACATCTTTTCACAGTAAAACATGCACTGGTAAGAGATGATTGTTAAATTCAATCAATGATTACGGTTGAAAATTTATATCATCTAGGAAATGTGGCTGTATTGGTTTACACCTCTACTATGAATGTGAGGCCCACACCTAGGAAGTCACATTGAAACAAGGTTTTTACCAAAAAAAGGGTCCTAGTTAACTTCATAACCAAGATGGATAAAAATATGAAGACAAACTTCAAACACATATTCACATATAACAATGTATAAGGTCCAAAATTTCCATTATCAACATGTAATTATACATTATATATCATATGTAACCACTATCAAAAAAAGTTTATAGAAAATATATACCTTCCAAGGTTTATAACATCAATACATATACACAAGATACGAGCCAAAAATAGAGTCACATATATATTGAGATATAAAATACCTAGCCCAGACCTAAGTGTACAATGATGACTCTAGACATCTTCAAAAAGATAAACATCAACTTTCAACTATTGTTGATATCTAAAAGGTGCTCCTCATTTCTATAACTCTAGTTACAAGGGTGAGAACATACAAACATTTGGATAACTATGAGAATGGGACACATGTACAAGTGAGAGAATAACAAATATGAATCATAAAAATCATACAAATATACTACTAAAGCTATATTTAGGCATATTTCTCATGAATTTGTATATTCCATATTAGATATGGTATAAGGATAAAGCATATAATAATTGCAAGTCATATATGGGAAATAAAGCAATTTCACGTGAATTACCTAATTACTACACACATAAGGTTACACAAGTTGATTACATATGTTATCACTAAAGCCTTAGGTAGTTTGCGATGTACCAATGACTCTACTAGTGAGTGGTTGTAAAGTCTACTAATTCTCTAGATAGGATCTTTGGATCGTCAGTCTCCATTATGTCCCACCATGCATCAATTGCTATGAATATAATAAGTAGGATTTCATCATCCAAAAACCAACTCAACAATACCAGGTCCATCCTTAAAAATTAGGCCAAGAACCTATCTCATGGGTATAGTGACACATATATATCATTAGCTCACAGATATTTAAATCATAATTTCACATAAAAATGGAGATACAATCTCAATTGTACTCATATCCATATCCAATATTAGGGTATCGAAAGAGAAACCATAAATAAAATGGACCAACAGTTACTTGTATATATTCAACACTATATGACTATGGGTACCTTACCACAATCCAAGATTTATCTAGGATACTCCTTTCACTATCCCAACTTCTTATTATAGTGGCAAATGTACAGTCTAATGGAACTACATGAGTTAGGTTTGACTTTACCAATTTAGTGTTTTACTCATATTTGATGAATCTTAAAAACGAGCTTATATCATTCTATATAAACATTAGGGCACTAGGGGCATAAAAGCATTACATCACATTCAAGAGGTTTGATACTCATTGGCAAACAAGTCAAATTTAGGAGAATCTAACCCAAAATGGCTTGTCCCAACCATAATTCAAGGCTAAGTGATAAATCTCTTCCTTCTTATTTATATTTATGTCCATACTATTGAAAAACTTCAAAAATTTAACATTATCAACAAAGAAGATGTGCATGTCTCCTTAGTTCATCAACAAATGTCATGTAACATTTTCTCTATAATTTTCTTAGTAAGAGGGAGATATGTAAAAGGTATAAGTATGCATAGAAATAACAATTTGAAGCAATAAGTACATACATTATGCAAATTTATAGCATTATAATAGAAATGAAGTATAGCATTTTTTTCACATCCACGTGAAAAAACAAGGAAGGTATAAATTTTGGACCTTTTAGGCATATAGGTCAAACATTTTATGAAATTCCATAGGAGTAGGAATCCCATGCATTAAGAAACTTTTATCATTATAATGGAAAGGAAGCTTAGCATTTTTGCCTTAAATCCATATGCAAGACCAAGGCAATTCTTTTTTTGGATTTTAAACATGTAGTGCAAACAACCAATGAAATTCTATTTGGAGTAGAAATCACATGCATTATGAGAATTTCAACATTATAATGTCTATAAGGTTTAGTATTTCCATAATGGATCATCATGCAAGAACAAGGGATTCATGGAAGTTCTTGGTGTATAGCCCAAACAACAATAAAAGAAACACTTTGAATCATATTTAGCATGTGCTTAGCATAATTATAGGTTGCATATAAACTTTTCCAACATACTAAGACAAAAAAGTTCCATATCATTTGCCTTTCATGAAGAACACAATCGCTAGCAAGGAAAAGCATGGACCAAGTTGTAAAATGTCTCTAAAAAGCCCCCTATTGGCTCATAAATGTCCCTCCTAGGAAGTTCTATCTCAATGTAGGCCAAAGAGAGTGTAAAGGAGAGGAACTAAGGTAAGAGAGGTATTTCTATCATGTACAAACAAGCTAGAAGAGGGAGGAACTCGAAGGAAAATATGAGAAAAGAATGATACATTACCTGCAAGCATGTAGAGAAAACTTGGGGAGACGTTCCTTGGCTTTGATTTTTTATCACCAAGCCAAAACATTCACCAATAAGCTCAAACATGGAAATTTGCCTTTAGGAGGATCTCCTGTGGCTCCAATAGCAACTCTAGATTTTACAAGGATGAAAATGGGCTCTGGGAATGTTGGGATTGTATATTTATAAGAGGAGGTTCAAAGAAAACCAAAAATAGTGACCAAAAACCCTTACATCAATCATAGCCCAACACGTTCAATTTGAATAGATATTGGGAACTCAGGGTAGATTTCAACAAAAACTCAAGCTAAGAACCAACACAACTTAAGTAATTTCTCTACTTGAACTCAAGTGGACTTTCCCTCAACTTAAATTAGATTATTAAGTTGTATATCTTCTTAGATTGGGTTTTTGTGGGAATCCAAGACAATATCCCCATTCTAATACAGCCAATCCCTAGTGTTGGACCCAACTTGGATTTTTTCCCAAAATATTAGAAACTCTAGATGAGATTAAGGTGAATAGGTTCAAGATCAAGGTGCACAAAACCCCAAACATAAATCCAAAGATCAAAATTTTCTTCCAAGGAAGAACAATCCAAAAGATGACTATACGAGTCCCAATAAACATGGTTCCCAATAAACTCAAAATGATATATGAGTGTGTTATGTTTGTGTAGAAGATCACAAAAACTATGGATATATTGGTATCCAACATGAAACATGATAGATAACTCAAAGAATAAAGAAGAGCATAGTACTAATGTCTATAATCACCAGATAATATATTGATGGCCTTCCTTCTTGCTAGACAAGACTTTCAATACATGATGTGCATATTCAATTAAACATCAACTTTAGCCATGAATGCACCCCTGTGGACATATCAAATCTTACAACTCTAATCCTCAATGCAGCAAGCAATCTGGTAGATGTGTCTCCCTATATAATGATATGATTTTGCACATAACCCACATGAAAATTCAGAAAGACAAGAATGTAAAATCCATGTGCATTTCTTACCATGTATAAAAACATGGAGCACTTACTTTGGATACCAGTCAAGAAATAAAATAATTCTATCTTGTTTGAATGCCCTAAATGCTCTGGCGATTAGGATTTATGCATGTGGTAGACCTTCCTCTATCGAGTGGTTTTTTTCTCTTCCATGTCCAAGGTACAACTTTCTCATGGTTTTGTCTTTGTGATGACATCAAAATTGGAAAACATATGTGCTAGGCTACATTAAAATAGATGGAGAAGGAGATATGATTGAGGTAGTGATTGAAGTAGATGAAGATGTAGATGCACACAAGGAACTTTCCCTGGCTGATAGACTCCTCTCGTGCAGACCGTCAATTTTTAGGGAAATGTAACAAACTCTCACTCAAGATTGGGCCCTAGAAAACAAGTTATTATTTAAACAACTCAAAGGCAAGGTATTTGTGATACTATTTCCACACTTGAAGTATAAGAGGGAGGTGGTGGATGGGGTTGTTGGTATGTATGCCCAGAGATCCAATCATATGATGATTGTGGTGGCACATAAGATAAAGGATTTGTTTACCAATAAAGGCAAACTTAAGATTTATTTTGTTTCGTTCAGTTATGAGATAATGAGGAAAGATAATGAATCTCTAAAAAATGATATTACTCAATGACATATGTCTTCAAGTGTGTGAATTGAACAATGAGATCATACGATGTTAAGAGTATGTATGTTCTTGTAATGTCCCTAGTCGGATGTTACAACTGATAAATAGCAGTAACACTTAAGACTAGAGTGTGTGTTGGTTTATTATATAACCTCATCAGTCATGATATGTGATGTCAAATCAAGAACATAGATACTTGTTAGGGAACAATGTATCAAACAGACCCATCTTGAGAGTGACACATGGAAACCATAAATGGTGGTCCTAGTCATCTCCTCATTGTGTAGGTGGTGATTGTGGTTCTTGAACCTAAAATCACTACACTCATCACATGTCGTTCGATGTGCTTTGACATCATCCATTGTGACCTTGAATAAAGGTTTCCATAAAGGGGATGATTGAGTGCACGGTAACACATGGGCATGACTGTAAGTGGCATAGATGGGATTTGTTCCTCCTACTAGAGTTTGATATCCAGGCCACTTCATAAGTGATACTGAGAAAAGCATGTGCATGTACATGTGGATCAATATAAGATATTGAGGTCACATATATCTCAAATAGTATGCTCTAGTTCAACTAACATGAATTGAACATTGAGAGGAAGATGATTCCATGCCTTGAGTTCATTCCAGATATCAGCACAAAAGAATTATACAATCACTCTAACACATGAAAGAGATTGTTGGATGAAGTTGTTCTCCAACTTTCCAATTACTTGGATAGCAATGATGTGTGACTAGGAACCACACTTTGCTTGTGATGTCATAAATGAGTTATGAATATTCACTTCCAACATAAATTGGACTTGTAGGGTCACACACATAGGATACACATAGAAGAGTAGTTTAATCATGAATGATAATTGAATTGATTACTTAAGTGTTTAGGTATTCAATTTAAGCATTGACTTAACTGACTGGAATCTGAACCGACCAGTTCAAGTGTTGAAATGACCAGTTGGAGTGTCAGGATGATTAGAAATTGCATTGGCTGAATTCTACATGAACCAGGGGAGAAAAATGACCGGTTCACTTAATGAACTAACCGGTTCGAGTTTGTGAAGCGAGAATTCTAGCTCATGGTTCAATTCAATTGAATCAAGGATTACTACTGACATAATGGCATACATTAATTGGATTAGAATTGCCAATACAATTGCGATTGGGAAACATGACAAAAAAGACCCATTCATGGGGTGAACTAATTGTCTCACATGCCAACCAATTGGTTCGCTCTGTGAACTAACCATTTTTCCTGTCATAGGTTGCAAATTTTGTGAAATTTTGGTCCCTTCCACTCCCACTCAGACGGGGAACCCTGACCTTAACCCTCTTATAAATAGAAGGGTATTGCGGGCTTCTCAGACACAACTCAATTGACTTTGACAATTGTTGTTCTCTCTGATTGTGGTAAGCAATAGAGAGCTCGAGTAGGTCCTAACCCATAAAGGGAGGGATAGCAGGGGAAAACAATTGTGGGATAGCAAGTTGGTGACTAGTACACCAATGGGAGGGACAACTCTTTCCTATTTATTATAGTAGAAAGATAGGAGTTCTAGGTGGTTTGTGTGGACTACTATAGAGTTGAGGAGGTTGTTGTCTACTGCTAAAAGGACAACATCAGCCTGGTGTTTATGGTGGATACCAGGAGCTGCTACAGACATCGTTGAAGTGTAACTATAAGAAAGTTGCACAACTGCAATGAGGTATTGATCATTGGACTTTCTCCAAGTATGACCTTGTTAAACCATCCTTCCCATGACATAGTTGGTGACACGATGTTGATATTATGGAAAATATGGATAGAAATTTTTTTTTCTGCTGCCTACTTTGTCTCTGTATTTTCCTATAGGGGCACCATGGAATTTTGATTAAAAAATGGCCTATCTGTAAGATTGAGGGCGATGAACAACCTTGAAACATAACTCTAAATCTAAGTTCATTTTTAGAAAGATCAATGGGGTTCCTATGGGTTTCAGATAAAAACAATGTCATCAAAGAAGTATCAAGGTGGCTTGATGTGGTGTTGTATATGCATAGAGATAATTTGGGATGGAAATCATCGAAAAGTGTGTGAATCCTATTGGATGTGACTCAACCACTAAAGTGTGTTCTAAGAGTAAAATGAAGATAATGAAAGGTTGTATACCTAGATATCAAATATGAGAGAATTTCCATTATGTGTTATTTCTTTGTACTACTAGGGCACATGGACAAGGACTGCTTGAAAAATGAAGAAGATGATCAGGAAATACAATGGGGTCCATGTTTGAAAGCATCACCAAGGTAACCAAGAACTCTAGTGAGTGACGAGATCTTCACAGAAGATAATGTGAGAAGAAAGATGTCCTTTTTACTAGACCCCAAGCTATGAGATTAGGTTACATAGATGGATGGTGGGCAGAGGGATATGCAGACTCAAACACAAAGGCAAAGAGACAAATAAAATATCCACTGCATCCAAGAAGTCAGGGAACTCTAAGAAAAAGACGGAAAAGCTACTCAAAAGGGACATTGTCCATTGATGTTGAACCAATGCCCCAAGGAAGGCACAAGGGATCTAAAGGGGCAGAAAAGGATGAGGTGTTATCCACATATTGGGTGGACAAATAGGTGAATATTGGACTGGGTTCACAGACACGAGGTGCATTCCCAAAGGCAGTTGTTGAGTGGGAAGTAATGAAGAGAAAGGGAGTAATCATCCAACATTTTGTTGTAGATCTCTTGGCATTGAGGGAGTTCAACAAAATACCAGAGTACACATATGAGAAAGAGGAGGAGGAGGAAGAGGAATATTTGATGAGAAATTTTGTCATGTTTGCAGTATTTACTAGATTGCAGTATGTACTAGAAAAAGACGGAAAAGCTACTCAAAAGGGACATTGTCCATTGACGTTGAACCAATGCCCCAAGGAAGGCACAAGGGATCTAAAGGGGCAGAAAAGGATGAGGTGTTATCCACATATTGGGTGGACAAATAGGTGAATATTGGACTGGGTTCACAGACACGAGGTGCATTCCCAAAGGCAGTTGTTGAGTGGGAAGTAATGAAGAGAAAGGGAGTAATCATCCAACATTTTGTTGTAGATCTCTTGGCAATGAGGGAGTTCAACAAAATACCAGAGTACACATATGAGAAAGAGGAGCAGGAGGAGGAGGAAGAGGAATATCTGATGAGAAATTTTGTCATGTTTGCAGTATGTACTAGATTGTCAATCCACTTAAGTTAGATTTGGTCTATAAAGGGATCAGTTAAGTTTTGTGAAAGTGAAACTCAACTAATTGATCTCATTCTCAAAATCCATTAAGGATCGGTCAAGTTTGTAACTCGACTGATGAAGAGCATGTAATGAATTTTACAAAACGAAATTTAGGTGATCAAATGCTAGCATTAAGTGTCCCTAATTTTTTCTCATCTTAGTTACAAGTCATATTATCAATACAAATGATTATAATAATAATCTAAGGTGATTTGGAGTGTTTTCCCAAAACATGCATTTGCATTGCTTTTGACTTGAACTAAACCAAGCTAGGTCTTGAGTAATTTGATCCTTTTCATGTACCTAATGCCTAAAATCAATCTTAACCAAACATATTAGATACATATGAATGGAATGGTTAAGTCATTATCAAAATATGGACAATGTGTAACACTTAGGTCAACAACTTATACAGTCAGGGTGACCCATCCCCTAACAGTTCCTATATGTGTACCAAGATCTTGGGTAGGTAAGACCTTGGTTGTAAGTTTGTTGGCTCCCTTAGCTTTAAAGAGAAGTTGGGTATCCTGGTCCCAAAAAGGAAGGTCAGTTGTTGTAACTCTTATAAGTGAATATAAGGAGTAGACATATTAGAAATCGTAGATCTTGACCTCTCTAGGTAGTGGATTGACTCTCTCCTATTTTGGAGAGTGGAACCACTCTAAAATAGCATGTTCACTTGGTTGCTTCAATCTCTTCATCCTTGCTATGCATGTTTCAATTGCCATAAAATTCACTATTTGTAATTAAACTTATTTGAAGTAACTTGAAGGTACAACAAGTTTTGTGTAAGTGTTTTTAGGTCTATTCACCTCCCTCTAGAGCCCTTAGTTCCAACAAGTGGTATTAGAGACATGGTATTCTTCGACACATCTCCCATGAGATGAGAAGATGGGCGACAACTTGCTTGGTTCTCCCCACTTAGAGGGAAGCCTCTCCATGTGACCACTGGTTTATGAATGAACCAACTTTCTCTATAGGAAATGAAGGATGCAATTCTTCATCCAAGGGATAAACTATGACATTTGGAAGGTGGTGATCCTCCCATACAAGTATCCAACAGATGATGTAGCTACTTGGGATGAAGCTACAGTCAAGAAGGTGCACCTCAATGGAAAGGCAATTAGCATCATCTATGTTGATCTCACTCATTTTGGGTTCAACCAAATCTCATCTTGGGACATAGCCCATTAGGTTTGGAACAAGTTGGGACATATCCAAGAGATGGGAACCCAATGTGACTTCAATTGAAGAAGTAAGAAGCCTTCGAGATCTAGACAAAGAGGAGATTATTGGCAACCTTCATTCCCATGAGCCACGGCTATACAAGCAAGAAGAGATGAGAATCAAGAAGAGAAGGAGTCAAATAAAGTCAAATATAATGCCTTCAAACACACAGTAGAGGCAATGATCCTTCAATAACAACATGCTTTCTGGTCCTATCCTACCTCCTCAAGTGAAAATGACAGCCCTAGTGAGCATGAAGCAAACTACGCTAAGGGAAAACACTTCAATGGAAAGTCTTTCTCATCCTCAACTCCAAGATAATACTATCGGTATGTATGCCCATAGAACCAATCATATGATGATTGTAACGGCATAATATGTAAATGATTTGATTATTCATAAAGGCAAGCTTCCAATCTTTTATGTTTGATCAGTTATGAGATAATGAAATAACATAATAAATGTATAGAGAATAATATTACTCAATGATGTATGTCTTCAAGTACGTGACTTGGAAGAATGAGATCATACAAATGTTAAGATTATATGCATTCTCATTATGTCCCTGATCGGTTGTTATTGTGGTAGGTAAATATACAACATTAACCACATTATATCAGAGTGTGAGTTTGTTGACGACAAAATCTCATTAGTCATGATATAGAAATATCAAACCAAGCACACATATACATGTTAGAGAATAGTGTATCAGATAGACCCACCATAAGAGTGATACATAGAAACCTTAACTAGATAAGACAGAATCATGTCATATAGTGATGATGGTATTTGTGGTTCTTAGACCTAAAATCACTGCACTCATCACATGTCATTCGGTATGCTTTGACATCATCAAACGCAATCCAAAAACATGGGTTGTTATAAAGATGATGATTGGGTGACTGTGACACATGAGGACTAATTGTGAGTGATATAGAAAGGATTTGTCCCTCCTATGGAAGTATGATTGTGAGAACCTGTTACACAATGATATTACTCAAAACATAAAACACAATCGATCACTAATAAATCACATACCCAAAATATGGGTAAGTTAAAACTGATTTCAACATCGACACCCACTCAAAAACACTTGAATAAGAGCCCAACATCTTTCTTGTATCCATACTATTGCAAGAATTTGATACAAATTGTTCTATCACCTTAGCCACAACATATATACATAGGAGAACAATATTCGTATATGCCACACAAACAAGCATTAATATGATAACAAAAGTCTGATTTGTTTGAAATACCATATGCCAAATTTTCCTACCCAGACCTAAGAGTACAGGGACGACTCTAGGACACACTAGACATCTAATCAACTTTCTCAAAGATTCATTACTGTAGTTCCTCTTTACTTCCACAGTCCTATTGTCATCACTGACAATTACCTAAAAAGACGTGGTGAACCACAAGGGTGAGACCCATGTCCCAGTAAGAGATATAAACTCCAACAACGCTTATTGATTACAACATTTTAAATAGTAGATAAATGAGCAGTTGGAGTATTTAATAATCAATTGAACTGATTGAACATTTCAAGTATGCTAAAAAGATTAAGCAAATAATCTTAGCAACAAGTATGATTATCAATGGATATATAGGTAGCAAATGAATCCATTTCTCTAGATAGATATCTACTCAAGTTTCATTAAATTGCATCTAATAACATTCATCATCATTAATCTAACTATCATCATATTCCTTGCTAACAACATAAGAAATCCAGTAGCATAAGTGTAACAACCGACAATCAAATCATTACTAATTAAGCGGAATTAAACATAAATAGCATATTAACAAAAATCACTAAAAATTAAAACCATTTTTCAAATAGATCCATTCCAAGGAAAACTCTTACTGAAAGGTCCAAAACCTTATATACATCATTATTCACATTGTCCATATCTGGTACATCTCATATCGAGAATAACATATAATAATTGCTTTACCAAACTATACATGAGCAACATAAAACCTCGAGGTGCGTAATCCAAAATCTCTTATTGATCATAAAACTAGTATGAACCAACTCCAAGGACCTGAGAGTATAGAGACGACAGATAGGACTCATATCTATAAGGCATGACAGACAGCACACTCAACCTGAGATGTCACTGCTGCCTCAACTGTTGTTCTTCCTCTACAAAAAGGTCTTCACCTCCTCATGCATGTCCACCTAAAAATTTGGGTCCCACGGGGGTGAGACAATTGTAATTGTCCCAGCGAGAGATATAACTCTCTGCCGACCATATTATTATCACAGATTAAGCATTTATAAACTAAGCAGAGGTTCTTTTTATATTAACAAGTAGGATAATTCACTATATGAACATAATGAACTAATCTCCTTTCATAAGGAAAACATTGCATCTACCCATGGTAGATTATAATTCATCTATCTGCTTTGCAAGGAATGTAAAGAAACATAAATAACATCTATCAACTAAAATGTATAACTGTATTACGCATCAAGAAATGTTTCTCATATTTCATCATGAAGCAAATATACTACACGGATGAACATATTTTACAAATCACATGTATTCCCTGAGGAGATGGAGCATACCCCGGCCATCTCCAATCGACCACAAACTTCTCACAAGTCGATACCATACAAGGTCAATGGTAGAGACGGTTTCCATGACCTTAGACCGTCTCGGTCACTACGAGACCACATGCAGGACATCTCGTGCCACTTCTAACAAGTTTTGCCAGGGTACGTAGGCATCCTCGCTTAGAGCTACAGCGTCAACTGCACTCTCTTAGGGGAAACATCTACACACAACTGTCCCCAGTCTGAGTCATGGCGACACAAGCACCATACTCTAAGCCACGGGCCAGTTCAACGTGCTCAACACAGAGTCTACAACTGAAGTCGCACTCGAGCCAGGATAGGGCATATAGCCAAATCCCCATTCATTTCGGGATCGTAAGGGGATCGGCTCACATAGTACCGTCCCTACTTACGCCCTCACATACTCAGAAGTATGCACTCTAGGTCATGCCGCGCAGCAACTCGTTTCACCTTCAGCAAGTTCTGACATTGATGGATCTATGGTCAGGGCAATGTTTTATAGTTTCTAGTGATATAT
Organism: Alisma plantago-aquatica; assembly: GCA_963693085.1. Taxonomy (NCBI): domain Eukaryota; kingdom Viridiplantae; phylum Streptophyta; class Magnoliopsida; order Alismatales; family Alismataceae; genus Alisma; species Alisma plantago-aquatica. The sequence goes on from OY856413.1 coordinate 582,129,452, forward strand.
TACGTGCATTACAACATTCTTTTAGCATCAAACAAGTTATCATTATCAAATCAACAAATGCTACAAAGAAAGGTGTAATACATTTATCATGTACTTTTCCAATTCTTTAAAACACATGAAACTTGGGATCTCAGTCCCTTATCACATTACTGGGAATTCTCATCCCTTCACATCATCATTATCATGATTACTGGATCTAGGTATTCAAACCTTAGCCAAAACTATAATGACCGACAATCAAATCATTACTAATTAAGCGGAATTAAACATAAACAACAGATTAACAAAAATCACTAAAAATTAAAACCATTTTTCAAAGAGATCCATTCCAAGGAAAACTCTTACTGAAAGGTCCAAAACCTTATATAAATCATTATTCACATTGTACATATCTGGTACATCTCATCTCGATAATAACATATAACAGTTGCTTTACCAAACTATACATAAGCAACATAAAACCTCGAGGCGCGTAAGCCAAAATCTCTTATTGATCATAAAACCAGTACGAACCAACTCCAAGGACCTGAGAGTACAGAGACGACACATAGGACTCATATCTACAAGACATGACAGACAGTACACTCAACCTGAGTTTTCACTGCTACCTCAGCTGTTGTTCTTCCTCTGCAAAAAGGTCTTCACCTCCTCGTGCACGTCCACCTAAAAATTTGGGTCCCATAGGGATGAGACAATTGTAATTGTCCCAGCGAGAGATATAACTCTCCGCCGACCATATTATTATCACAGATTAAGCATTTATAAACTAAGCAGAGGTTCTTTTTATATTAACAAGTAGGATAATTCACTATATGAACAGAATGAAGTAATATCCTTTCATAAGGAGAACATTGCATCTACCCATGGTAGATTATAATTCATCTATCTGCTTTGCAAGGAATGTAAAGAAACATAAATAACATCTATCAACTAGAATGTATAACTGTATTGCGCATCAAGCAATGTTTCTCATATTCGATCCTTAAGAAGATATACTACACAGATGAACATATTTTACAAATCACACTTATGCCCTGAGGAGATGGAGCATACCCCGGCCATCTCCAACCGACCACAAACTTCTCACAAGTCGGTACCATACAAGGTCAATGGTAGAGCTAGTTTCCATGACCTCAGACCGTCTCGATCAGTACGAGACCACATGCAGGACATCTTGTGTCACTGCTAACAAGTTGTACCAGGGCACGTAGGCATCCACGCTTAGAGCTACAGCGTCAACTGCACTCTCTTAGGGGAAACATCTACAAACAACCGTCCCTAGTCTGAGTCATGGTTACACAAGCACCATACTCCGAGCCACGGGCCAGTTCACCGTGCTCAACACAGAGTCTACGACCGAAGTCGCACTCAAGCCAGGATAGGGCATATAGCCAAATCCCCATTCATTTTGGGATCATAAGGGGATTGGATCACACAGTACCGTCCGTACTTACACCCTCACATACTCAGAAGTATGCAATCCGGGTTATGCCACGGAGCAACACGTTTCACCATCAGCAAGTTCTCACACTGATGGATCTATGGTCAGGGTAATGTTTTATAGTTTCTAGTGATATATTACGTGCATTACATCATTCGTTTAGCATCAAACAAGTTATCTTTATCAAACACAACAAATGCTACAAAGAAAGGTGTAATACATCTATCACGTACTTGTCCAATTCTTTTACACACATGATACTTGGGATCTCAGTCCCTAATCACATTACTGGGAATTATCATCCCTTCACATAATCATTATCATGATTACTGGATCTAGGTATTCAAATCCTTAGATCATCACTGAACACTGTTACCACTTATCAGGTAACTATTACCTCTACGTCCTTAGACTAATGTATACATGATACTTGTTATACAAGCATCTCACATGGCTCACAAGGCCCACTAAATATCTTGTCACCTCTCACTAGTCAACAAACTATCACATGGATCACAAGGCCATTACACATCGTGTCACCTCTCACTAGGCAACAACTTATTCACATGGCTCATAAGGCCATTACACATCTTGTCACCTCTCACTAGGCAACAACTTATTCACATGGCTCACAAGGCCATTACACATTATACTTGTTATACAAGTAATTAACATGTCTTATAAGGCTTATGCAGTAAGAGAAATACAACCTTCCCATCATTAGGGTTAGGGTATTCCCTTTCTTATTGATTAGGGTTTCTCTTACATATCATTACCCTTCATTAGGGTTAGGGTTTTCCATTATTAACCATTTAGGTTTTCAAGATCATATTATCAATGATCAAACCCTAATTCATTTATCCACACATCTAGGAGCAAACATTGATATCATAAGTATTCAATCATACTTATTCATTCTCATCATTTATCGTTAAATGAATCATCAACACAAGGTATGAGTTCCTCTCTCATCCTTACCAGGGTATGATTACATCAGACTTTATTAACTTGGCTTAACCCTTTCTCAAAGTATGTTAGCCCACACTTATCAAAGTGCATTAAACATATTACATCTCAGTGTAACAATTGACATAACACACTTAATGTGTTACTCATCCAAGTATATTTGATTTAAGGTGCATCAAGGTACATCAACCTTGAAGTGTTGGATGTGATATCTATCATGTCTTGATGTATCACTTCCCTCATCACTTTTAACATACTTAAGTTCATCAACTTATCTTGTATTAGGGTATGTCCCATCCTAATACTTTATGCACTAGCTCATCACATTTATCATGTAATGTATTGGTCATAAGTCACATAATTAAATTATTCAACCATCATTAATGATATGAACTCATCTCAGGTTAAGGCATTATTGATATAGGATTAACCATTATCAACCACTCTAGGTGTTTCACCTATCAAGGTATTATCCACACCATTACTTGGTGTTACACTCATCACTCCTAAGAGTGTCTTGCCCTTACCTTTACAAGGTGTATAGAGTTAAATCATGTGCATATGTTCACCATATCAGGTTGCAGGTGTATAGACACTCACCATATCGGGCTAGGATTTGCACTTGTCTCCATATCAGGCATGAGGTACCTTTTTGACCTCATATCGGGCACAAGATATATGTATGTGTCACCCATGATACTTATGAGGTATAAACCCATCACCATTTCGGGCTAGAAGTACATTCAATCACCCTATCGGGCTAGTCACCATCTAGGGTTAGCCATGATGGGTTAGGATTACCATATTGTTTAGGGTTGTGTATCGTGCAACCCTATCTTGCAACCATGTCATACAAGGTCATGTAGGCCTCATGATACTAAGTATCAATGATGTATCATATGATCATATCATGCAATAGCACTTGTTACTCTTCACTTATATCGGGTTACCCAATTTAGGGTTTCTTGTCAACTTACAAGTATACAATTGACCTTGTATCGTGCATGGAGTCTATAATAGACTTCCTATCGTGAAAGAGGTGTATACTACACCCCCATATCGTACAATAAGGTTTACAAACCTATTCATATCATTTTAGTGGAATAGGTGCATCATCATATCAGGTTAGAGGTGCTTGCTTATGTGCATGCACCTGATATCACTTTTATAAGGTGATATCACAATCTTGAAGCTCTAGACCTTTATTCTAACTATTATAGTTCAAGTCAACAGGTCTAAGCAAATACTAGAACTCATAATTTCATCAACTATTTTAGGAAATTTTGGAATTAAAAGTAGATCATTAAATACAACAATTTAGGTGATGAATAATAACATGATTGAGTTCAAGTTATATAACCCGCCTTAAGAACCACTTCAAAGCTTCAAGATTCAAAGCTCCAAGTTCCTAAGGTTGAATATGACTTTATCAAAGGTCCAAGGCTCATTCACAACTCCTTCATATACAGGGAATCACCATGGATAAGCAATTAGTGAAGAAGATAAGAAATTATGGTATCTAAGAAGTATCAAGTGATATGGCAAAGTAAAAGCATAACTCCTAATCAACTGATTTATGTGGGTTACCTAGGATGGACAACTGTGAAATCAGTCTAGTTACATAAAATAGTATGGACATCACATGTTAGGGGTTTATGCTCTGCATAAACATAACATCGATAAGGATGTATTATTTGAAGGAACAATTGTAAAATCATTGTAGGAAAAGCTTATCAAGCTAAAAATAATTTCTTAGAATACCCCTATCTAGATCTGTTAAGGCAACTTATTTATAACATCTAAAGATACCTCTAATATAAGCTCATAATTGATAAGTAACCTCCCCTTATTATAAGAGAATGTACAACTAATAATATAGTTAGTAAAAGTAGTAAGAAAGTTTAATGTTGTGTCAGTAGATTAGATGACACAACAGATATATGACAAGACTTGTAGTCACAAGTGGGTGACAGAACATGACTCTGGTCTTTCCTTTAAAAGTAAAATGCTAAATGAGGAGTATGGGAGACTTCCCAGAATCTTGTCACATAAAGTTGTAAGTTGAGAAAGGTGACAAATCAGTAAGGTATGACACATGAGTTAAATAAGGTATGAATGATGTTTCCCTGACTAAGAAAAGTATTACCTGACATAGAGTTGACTCTACAGTCAATAAGGAAAAAGACAGTGGAATATGTGCCCTGTGTGAAAGATTCAATGATAACCCTGTGTGGAAGAACTTTGTGTTGATCAAATTTCTATGTCATCTCCATGACATTAAGATGTTATGTGGAGCTTTATGTTATGATGAATGAATAATATATGTCTTCCTTTACCTGGGATTTCGGGGACGAAATCCTTGTTAGGGGTTTATAACTTGTAACAACCCTGACATGGGTTATGAGGTAACCCTATTTGTTTTGGCTAATAAAAGTTTCTTAGAACTTTAATATAATCCTCTAAGGTGTTTTGTTATCATGTGACACACTCATGTTTCAATTTTGGTCCTGATTGAATGTTGTTTGAGCAATTTTCCTTCGTTTTGGACCAAAGTGCAATTTACCAAAATTGAGGGGCTATAATGCAAAATGTCACATGTTGAACATTCCTCATGTGTTGTAGCATCATTATTGATAGAATGATGCAATGTGGTGCCTTTTGGAAAGCCTAAATTCCAAGTTTGAACTTGTTTGAACAATGCTCGTACCTTATGCACCAATTTTGGTACAAATTGTAATTTACCCAAAATGTGGGGTTGATATGAAAATTACCACCTCTAGAGTGTTCCTGTTTCCTCTATGTATCATTTATAGGAGAGTTAATGAATGATAAACCATGTTTGATTCCATTATGAATGATGGTAATCTTGGTGATGAAATGACCAAGAAAAAGGGTTGAATTTGGAAGCTTAACTTGAGTTGTATCAATTTGAAAAGTTTATATATAAGTGCCTATCGGCCATGGAGCCAAAAGAGGTGTTCCATATCATTTTTAGAACTCTTGTCAAAGTCCATATCGTTCAAAGCACCTCAAGGAGGTGAGGTATGACGGCCAACAAGTTTCCTTAGAAAAAGTGTATCAGCTTGACATAAAATAGTAATTAAACCTAGATGACTTATCCAAATGGATAAGAAATGGACGAATTTGCATCTTTAGATGATCCTCAACCTTTTTTCATGTCAAGATAAATTTTGATGCATGCATGGACACGTGTCACCCATGCATGACACGTGGCACCTACTAGCTCAAAATGTTGACACCTCATTTTTGCCTTTCTTCATGATCAACAAGTATATATATCCCTAGTTTCACCCCTTGGTGCAATTTTGCAACCCTTACCACCCTCCTACCCTAAGGTATCGTGCATAGAGATCCCATATCGTGAATGTATGCTGTGGTATTGTGCATGGGCCTTGGTATATCGCCCATGGCAAGACCATATCGCCCAAGTAGGTGATATCGGCTATATAGGGTGATATCGGCCATAGAGTGAAGTGTGTCATATCATGCAAGTGAGTATCATATCGTGCAAGAGGGGTGGAATGTCGTGAAAGAGCACAAGGGTATCATGCATAGGCCTTGTATATCGTCCATAGCAAGTATATCGACCATACCATGTTGATATTGCCCATAGCAAGTCGATATCAGCCAATTGAAGTGATTTTGGCCACAAGTGAGGGGGTATCGGCCACAAGTAAAGTTGTGTCAGCCAAGAGGAATTCCATATCGCCCAAGAGTGCTAGGGTGTCGGCCAAGGAGCTAAGGAACTCAAAACATAACCCTAAGGTAAGATATTGTTGTCTTCAAGCTTGAATTGAAGCATGGAATTAGGGTTATGATCTACCTTTCTTTTCTTCTTCACCAATTGCTTATCCATGGTGATTCCTTGTATATGAAGGAGTTGTGAACGATCCTTGTACCTTTGATAAAGTCATCTTCAACTTAGAAACATGGAGCTTTGGAGCTTGAATCTTGTAAGTGGTTCTTAAGGCGGGTTATATAACTTGAACTCAATCATGTTATTATTCATCACCTAAATTGTTGTATTTAATGATCTACTTTTAATTTCAAAATTTCCTGAAATTGTTGATGAAATTATGAGTTATAGTAGTTTATTAGACCCATTGACTTGAACTATAATAGTTAGAATAAAGTTCTAGAGCTTGAAGATTGTGATATCACCTTATAAAAGTGATATCGGGTGCATGCACATAAGCAAGCACCTCTAACCCGATATGATGATGCACCTATTTCACTAAAATGATATGAATAGGTTTGTAAACCTTATTGAACGATATGGGGGTGTATTATACACCTCTTTCATGATAGGAAGTCTATTATAGACTCCATGCATGATACAAGTTCAATTGTATACTTGTAAGTTGACAAGAAACCCTAAATTGGGTAACCCGATATAAGTGAAGAGTAACAAGTGTTATTGCATGGTATGATCATATGATACATCATTGATACATAGTATCATGAGGCCTACATTACCTTGTATGACATGGTTGCACGATAGGGTTTCACGATACACAACCCTAAACAATATGGTAACCCTAACCCATCATGGCTAACCCTAGATGGTGACTAGCCCGATAGGGTGATTGAATGTACTTCTAGCCCGACATGGTGATGGGTTGATACCTCATAAGTATCATGGGTGACACATACAAATATATTGTGCCCGGTATGAGGTCAAGAAGGTACCTCATGCCCGATATGGAGACAAGTGCAAATCCTAGCCCGATATGGTGAGTGTCTATACATCTACAACCCGATATGGTGAACATATGCACATGATTTAACCCTATACACCTTGTAAAGGTAAGGGCAAGACACTCTTAGGAGTGATGATTGTAAGACCAAGTAATGGTGTGGATATTACCTTGATAGGTGAAACACCTAGAGTGGTTGATAATGGTTAATCCTATATCAATAATGCCTTAACCCGAGATGAGTTCATATCATTAATGATGGTTGAATAATTCAATTGTGTGACTTATGACCAATACATTACATGATAAATGTGATGAGCTAGTGAATAAAGTATTAGGATGGGACATACCCTAATACAATATATGTTGATGAACTTAAGTAAGTTAAAAGTGATGAGGGAAGTGATACATCAAGACATGATAGATATCACATCCAGCACTTTAAGGTTGATGTACCTTGATGCACCTTAAATCCAATATACTTGGATGAGTAACACATGAAGTGTGTTATGTCAATTGTTACATTGAGATGTAATAAGTTTAATTCACTTTGATAAGTGTGGGCTAACATACTTTGAGAAAGGGTTAAGACAAGTTAATAAAGTCTGATGTAATCATACCCTGGTAAGGATGAGAAAGGAACTCATACCTTGTGTTGATGATTCATTTAATGATAAATGATGAGAATGAATAAGTATGATTGAATACTTATGATATCAATGTTTTCTCCTAGATGTGTGGAGCAATGAATTAGGGTTTGATCATTGATAATATGATCTTGAAAACCTAAATGGTTAATAATGGAAAACCCTAACCCTAATGAAGGGTAATGATATGTAAGAGAAACCCTAATCGATAAGAAAGGGAAAACCCTAACCCTAATGATGGGAAGGTTGTATTTCTCTTATTGCATAATCCTTGTAAGGCATGTTAATTACTTGTATAACAAATATAATGTGTAATGGCCTTGTGAGCCATGTGAATAAGTTTTTGCCTAGTGAGAGGTGACAAGATGTGTAATGGCCTTGTGAGCCATGTGAATAAATTTGTTTCCTAGTGAGAGGTGACAAGATGTGTAATGGCCTTGTGTGCCATGTGAATAAGTTGTTGCCTAGTGAGAGGTGACAAGATGTGTAATGGCCTTTATGAGCCATGTGAATAAGTTGTTGCCTAGTGAGAGGTGACAAGATGTGTAATGGCCTTGTGAGCCATGTGATAGTTGGTTTCATAGTGAGAGGTAACAAGATATTTAATGGGCCTTGTGAGCCATGTGAGATGCTTGTATAACAAGTATCATGTATACCTTGGTCTGAAGACCTAGAGGTAATAGTTACCTGATAAGTGGTAACATTGTTCAGTGATGATCTAAGGTTTGAATACCTAGATCCAGTAATCATGATAATGATGATGTGAAGGGATGAGAATTCCCAATAATGTGATAAGGGACTGATATCCCAAGTTTCATGTGTTTTAAAGAATTGGAAAAGTACGTGATAAATGTATTACACCTTTCTTTGTAGCATTTGTTGTATTTGATAATGATAACTTGTTATACAAGCATCTCACATGGCTCACAATGCCCATTAAATATCTTGTGACCTCTCACTATGAAACAAACTATCACATGGCTCACAAGTCCATTACACATCTTGTCACCACTCACTAGGCAACAACTTATTCACATGGTTCACAAGGCCATTACACATCTTGTCACCTCTCACTAGGCAACAACTTATTCACATGGCTCACAAGGCCATTACACATCTTGTCACCTCTCACTAGGAAACAACTTTATTCACATGGCTTACAAGGCCATTACACATCTTGTCACCTCTCACTAGGCAAAAACTTATTCACATGGCTCACAAGGCCATTACACATTATATTTGTTATACAAGTAACTAACATGCCTTACAAGGCTTATGCAATAAGACAAATCCAACCTTCCCATCATTAGGGTTAGGGTCTTGCCTTTCTTATCGATTAGGGTTTCTCTTACATATCATTACCCTTCATTAGGGTTAGGGTTTTCCATTATTAACCATTTAGGTTTTCAAGATCATATTATCAATGATCAAACCCTAATTCATTGCTCCACACATCTAGGAGAAAACATTGATATCATAAGTATTCAATCATACTTATTCATTCTCATAATTTATCATTAAATGAATCATCAATACAAGGTATGAGTTCCTCTCTCATCCTTACCAGGGTATGATTACATCTGACTTTATTAACTTGGCTTAACCATTTCTCAAAGTATGTTAGCCCACACTTATAAAAGTGCATTAACCTTATTACATCTCAATGTAACAATTGACATAACACACTTCATGTGTTACTCATCCAAGTATATTGGATTTAAGGTGCATCAAGGTACATCAACCTTAAAGTGCTGGATGTGATATCTATCATGTCTTGATGTATCACTTCCCTCATAACTTTTAACTTACTTAAGTTCATCAACTTATCTTGTATTAGGGTATGTCCCATCCTAATACTTTATGCACTAGCTCATCACATTTATCATGTAATGTATTGGTCATAAGTCACACAATTGAATTATTCAACCATCATTAATGATATGAACTCATCTCGGGTTAAGGCATTATTGATATAGGATTAACCATTATCAACCACTATAGGTGTTTCACCTATCAAGGTATTATCCACACCATTACTTGGTGTTACACTCATCACTCCTAAGAGTGTCTTGCCCTTACCTTTCCAAGGTGTATAGGGTTAAATCATGTGCATATGTTCACCATATCGGGTTGTAGGTGTATAGACACTCACCATATCGGGCTAGGATTTGCACTTGTCTCCATATCGGGCATGAGGTACCTTCTTGACCTCATATCGGGCATAAGATATATGTATGTGTCAACCATGATACTTATGAGGTATCAACCCATCACCATGTCGGGCTAGAAGTACATTCAATCACCCTATCGGGCTAGTCACCATCTAGGGTTAGCCATGATGGGTTAGGGTTACCATATTGTTTAGGGTTGTGTATCGTGCAACCCTGTCATGCAACCATTTCATACAAGGTCATGTAGGCCTCATGATACTAAGTATCAATGATTCATCATATGATCATATCATGCAATAACACTTGTTACTCTTCACTTATATCGGGTTACCCAATTTAGGGTTTCTTGTCAACTTACAAGTATACAATTGACCTTGTATCGTGCATGGAGTCTATAATAGACTTACTATTGTGAAAGAGGTGTATACTACACCCCCATATCGTTCAATAAGGTTTAAAAACCTATTCATATCATTTTAGTGAAATAGTTGCATCATCATATCGGGTTAGAGGTGCTTTCTTATGTGCATGCACCCGATATCACTTTTATAAGGTGATATCACAATCTTCAAGCTCTACACCTTTATTCTAACTATTATAGTTCAAGTCAACAGGTCTAAGAAACTACTAGAACTCATAATTTCATCAACTATTTCAGGAAATTTTGGAATTAAAAGTAGATCATTAAATACAACAATTTAGGTGATGAATAATAACATGATTGAGTTCAAGTTATATAACCCACCTTAAGAACTACTTCAAAGCTTCAAGGTCCAAAGCTCCATGTTTCTAAGTTGAAGATGACTTTATCAAAGGCCCAAGGCTCGTTCAAAACTCCTTCATATATAAGAAATCACCATGGATAAGCAATTGGTGAAGAAGAAAAGAAAGGTAGATCATAACCCTAATTCCATGCTTCAATTCAAGCTTGAAGACAACTATATCTTACCTTAGGGTTAAGTTTTGAGTTCCTTAGCTCCTTGGCCGACACCCTACCACTCTTGGGCGGTATGGAATTCCTCTTGGCCGACAAAACTTTGCTTGTGGCCGATACCCCCTCACTTGTGGCCAAAATCACTTCAATTGGTTGATATCGACTTGTTATGGGCAATATCAACATGGTATGGCCGATATACTTGCTATGGATGATATACAAGGCCTATGCACGATACCCTTGTGCTCTTGCACTACATTCAACCCCTCTTGCACGATATGATACTCACTTTCACGATATGGCACTCACTTGGAGTCAAAACACTTCACTCTATGGCCGATATCACCCTATATAGTCGATATCACCTACTTGGGCGATATGGTCTTACCATGGGCGATATCCCAAGGCCCATGCACGATACCACAGCATCCCTTCACGATATGGGATCTCTATGCACTATAACTTAGAGTAGGAGGGTGGTAAGGGTCGCAAAATTGCACCAAAGGGTGAAACTAGGGATATATATACTTGTTGATCATGAAGAAAGACAAAAATGAGGTGTCAACATTTTGAGCTAGTAGGTGCCACGTGTCATGCATGGGTGACACGTGTCCATGAATGCATCAACATTTATATTGACATGCAAAAAGGTTGAGGATCATCTAAAGATGCAAATTCGTCCATTGCTTATCCATTTGGATAAGTCATCTAGGTTTAATCACTATTTTATGTCAAGCTGATACATTTTTTCTAAGGAAACTTGTTGGCCGTCATACCTCACCTCCTTGAGGTTCTTTGAACTATATGGACTTTGAAAAGAGTTAAAAAAACGATATGGAACACCTCCTTGGGCTCCATGGCCGATAGGCACTTATATATAAGCTTTTCAAATTGATACAACTCAAGTTAAGCTTCCAAATTCAACCCTTTTTCTTGGTCATTTCATCACCAAGATTACCATCATTCATAATGGAATCAAACATGGTTTATCATTCATTATCTCTCCTCTAAATGATACATAGAGGAAATAGGAACACTCTAGAGGTGGTAATTTGCATATCAACCCGACATTTTGGGTAAATTACAATTTGTACCAAAATTGGTGCACAAGGTACCAGCATTGTTCAAACAAGTTCAAACTTGGAATTTAGGCTTTCCACAAGACACCACCTTGCATCCTTATCTCAATAATGATGCTACAACACATGAGGAATGTTCAAAATGTGACATTTTGCATTATAGCCCCTCAATTTGGGTAAATTGCACTTTGGTCCAAAACAAAGGAAAATTGCTCAAACAACATTCAATCGGGACCAAACTTGAAACATGAGTGTGTCACATGATAACAAACACCTTAGAGGATTATATTAAAGTTATAAGCAACTTTATTAGCCAAAACAAAAAGGGTTACCTCATAACCCAGGTCAGGGTTGTTACAATAAGCATCCCTGGCATCATGAATATGTCTAGTAACATAACATGGCTATCAATATTGGCATCTCAAATAAAGGTAAAAGATCTATATCATAAGTAGAATTAACATCATAGCACAATTAATTGCATAGGCATGATTAGCATTTTAAGCATTTCTAATTGCATAGGCATTGATAGCAATATTAAACATAGCTAGAAGCATCATCTTAACCATCAGTGTTAGTATATTTGACAACATAAGCATCTTTACAACATGAGTATAACTACTACATAATCATATCTATTATCTCTTATTATACTATACATGATCTTAGTGAAAAGAAAGCAAAAAAGGATTACCATCCAATATGAAGTGATGTGTATGACCCTAAATAGATATGCAATGCAGCTATCTTACATCTTTTATTATGCCCTGGGGAGTTTGAGTCGTACCACCCAAAGTCCAACTGACCCCTGTGAAGGGCTATTCGGTACAAGATCTAGGAGTGTCGGTATCCTAAGATCTCTTCCCCTCAGCCAGTATGAGTAAAAAGGCAGTGACATATCAGTCAAAGATGCCACTGCAACAACATATAGTCAAGCTATTAACCACTAGTCCACCCTTGGTACAGGTCACAGCACTAGAAACCAGGGTATACTAAACCGTCTAATTTGAGGTACAACCGTAGTTGTCCTTAATAACATCAAATGTCTGAGGCATGACCATAGCCATCCTCCATAACCTGCATTGTGGATGACAAGGATATATCCTCAACTTGCCACCCCCACATACTCAACACTATGCACTCTGAGTTTCCCTTAGGAATACTCATTTCACCATCCAGCAAGTTCTGCAACTAAAGATGGCTCTAAGGCACGGGGCACTACATGATTAGAGTTGCACTTGATTAGTTATGCCAATTGGGTGAATTAAGGTTGCATCAAATAGGTGGACATAAAAACCTTAATTCACTTCTAGAAAGCATATAAATATCACAACTTCAAAAGATATAAAATGTGTGAAACATAATTTCTCATCTCATCATCACATGGTACTATTCACTTGCCATTCATGAGACTACACTAGTCATCACACTATCACAAGATATAAATCCTTTTCACAATATCACATGGTATCAACTCTTATCAACACAAGAGGATTACACCTCATTCAGGGCTCAACCACACCCAAAGGTCATTAACACCATCATATTATTCCCTGCAAGATCATCATTATCTTTGCATGCCTTATAACAAGGCTCAACAACATCACTTACATATAATACACCAGATTAGCAACAAAATTGCATTAATGATCTAGGAGATATTCATAAAGAATCATAGCAGGGTTATATTAACATTAAGAACATTCCTTTATTATATCAACATGCAAGGAATCTAGATAAGATTAACCCTCATCATATTCATAATGGACATGTTTAGCATAAGAAAGTATCAACCTTGTGGCTATGATAACCACCAATTAACATATTAAGGTTAGGATCATATTAAGGAGGTTATTTCACCATCATTCCATCATATAAGAATGTTAAATATGAATACTCATCTTTATCTATTTGCATTAATAGAGTTAGGTTCAATGAGATAAATTATATTAATGTTACTAATCAACACTTATACCCATACCCTAACTCACAACATCCCCATTGGATCATGGATGCATAAGGTGAAGCATCACCATCACATTCCATACTATTCTCAAGTATGAATCCACACAAAAATCAAGGTGTAACCATCGGGTTATAGCATACTAAGGTTTCAACAACAATAAGAGAGTACTCCATAATTGAATTAATAATTCAAGGACTATTCATACCCAATTACCATCATTTAGTTATATTAAAGCTAGGTATAACAAGCTATACCTCATTAGGGTCACCCATTAATTCATTATGGTGATTATCAATCATAATCATATGAGAGTAAGGGTAAGACTACAAGTTTAAGGCATTGAACCATAAAATTCTCACCATTAGAATCATAACATTACATTATAGGCTTCACCCAAAACAAAGTGAATATTAAGGCATCAACAAAAAATGGGAATATTAAGGCATAAACTTCTAACCATTAAATGTTGAAAAGGTAAATCCATTGGTCATTTACATAAGTAAACATATTGAACAAACCACCTATGAAGTCATTGAGTTGTGCTCTAGAAAGAATCACCATCTAACCCTAGACATCCCTTGATTAACAACATAAAAAGTTCCATTGAAAGTAGGGTAAAACCCACAAGCAATTGTTTATTTGAAACAAGTCATAAATAAATGAGCTTCTTAAGTTGATCTCAGAAAGGAAACCATAAAAATCACTTTATTAGGACCAACATATTACATTAGGCATCATTCCAATGTATTGTATGAAGAATCATTAGATCTTAACCATTGGGTCAAGTTCATATATTAAAACCATCCATTGGAGTATAGGTCCAACCATTGCATCAAATGACCCAAGAAACTATTGGTTTAAGGCTTAATTGATGCTAAAACTAAATTCTTAACTAACCATAGGTTGTGGAGACCTGATTCACCATCAGTAGTAACCATTGAGTCACCATAGGTTTTTAGATCAGCACTATATTCATTAATCATCATCGGATATCAAGCTAATGTCACCCTTGATTAATAGCATCATTAGGGTACTTAGTTGTTGATCATTAAGATTCTAATTAAGACAAAACCTGACCTAAGGGGGTGAACGTCACTTGACACCCTTGGTCACCATAATCAGTTGTCATGAAGACAACACCATCCTTTGTTGCAATGGTACACCAATGGGTCATGTGTTTATAGAAGAAATCAATTTTAAACCCTAAAATCGACCATTGGTTGATAGGTGTTTAGAACCATCAATTGTCAAAGCAACTAATCCAAATCATATTATACCTTAGGAATAACTTACACATGATCATAGGTTCATCTATAACTGAAATCAGAATAGGGAACATTATATAAATCAAAATCCAAGTCAAGCATAGCTTTTTAGTACATGGATCATCATTTAAAAGAAAGAACATGAACCAGCAAGCTTATGGTAAGAAATAAATGTGGAGAAAGTTATAAAACTGGCCTCTAATTAGAAGATAAAATCTCAAATAGAATAAAACATGAGCAGGTAGGGTAGAAAATCCAAGCATAAGTTGTGAACTCGTCCATCTAGCACCTTTATTCATCAAATGAGCAAACCCTAAGCATAAGGAGCAAGAAAGGTAGGGTTTTAGAGCTTTAGAGCAATTTACACCATGGAACAACAAGGTTCTGACCTGGAGAAAGGTAGGAGGAAGGATAAAAGAGAAAGAAACGGAGGAAGGAAGGCGATTCTTACTCATTTAGGTCAAGATCATAGAAGGAAGCCTTTTAAACCCTAAAAGAGAGCAAAACAAAACCCTAGCAGCTCCCACCAAGAAATTCACCTTCTTATTCTACCTTGGACAGGTCTGTTGGGTTTTAGGGGAGGCAGAGAAGGCAGCGGAAAAAAAAAATTCTCCTCCCCAAACCCAGAACAAGGAAACGCGTCAACGTCTATACAATAGGAAAGGATGGTTTGTGGAATCATACCTTGTCCCGAGGCTTGCTCGGCGACAATACCTCGCGCCTTACACGGTCTTCACCTCCGGTCTTGGACGGTGTCTGTGAAGCTCCTGGTTGTACCGGGATTGATGACTCCTGCTCTCACTGGGACTGTTGGGATTGATAGTTGTCCTCCGAGCGGGAGAAATCTCCCGCCTCTGAAGTAGTCCACACAGACCACCTGGAACTCCAATCTCCTTGTCCCACAAGGAATTGGAAGGAGTCACACCCTCCTATTAGCGTACTAGTCGCCAACACACTCTCCTACTACCAGTCGCAACTACAGTTGTCTTTCCCTTGTTGTGCCTCCCTTATCGGGTAGCACTTGCTCGGGCTCTCTCAGTTACCAAAACCAGAGAGAACGAAAACTTTACAGAGCAACTGGTTTGCACTGAGTTATACTTTGAGAAGCCCCCAATACCCCTATATATAGGAGGGTCATGGGACAGGGTTCTCCATCCCGGGCAATGCGGGACTAAAAGAAGGAGTAGAAGGGTTCGAGATTTTCACAAAAACAACCAACTCGCAACCTGAATCGATCGTTTCACAACTGAAACGGTCGGTTGGGGACCTGAACCGGTCGGTTGGGACCCATGAATCGTTCGGTTCACTTCTGAACTGGTCGGTTCGTGGTCCTGATCAGTTCCCAATTGACTTTAATTCTTTTGTTTCTAATTGGTATCGAATACCAATCCTTTTTCCCAATCAAATTGGGCAAGTGAAATGAAAGGAAAATTCTCACCAATCCTACTTTCCCAACTTGCTCGGTTGCATCAGTTGAACTGATCGTTTCAACACTTGAAGAAATCGTTTCACCCTGTCCATGAGCCGATCGACTCAACACTTGAACCGACCGGTTCACCAAGCTCACCCGATCGGTTCATCACATGAGCCGATCGGTTGGGAGTGCAGATTGTGCAGAATCAGTCAATTGCGATTTCAATCAATTTGATACTCTAATCAATGTGTCCAACACCTTGAACATTATGACATTGAGCAATCAACTGATTGAGTGTTTAATTGAACTACTAAACTCTTTTAGTAATCAATCTAAACATTGTTTGTGGACAAAACTCCTCTTCCAGGTTAAATCCTATGTGTGTGACCCTGCAGGTCCTTTTCACGTTGGCAGTGAAAGTCCATAACACTTATGACTTCACAAGCAAAGAGTGGTGCCTAGTCACACATCAGTGCTACCCAAGTGAAATAGAAAGTTGGAGAACAACTTTCAATCCTACAATATGTGAATGATGTTATAGTGAATGTATAATTCCTTTCTCACTGATATCCCGAATGAACTCGAGGTATGGAACAGTCATCCTGTCAACGTTCATTCACTTTCTTGATCTCAGAGTAGATTGGAAGAGATATGTATGACATCAATATCACATATTGATTCACACATGAGTGCATGCCTTTCTCAATCCTACTCATCAAGTGGCCATGGATATCAAACTCCCTAAGGAGGGACAAATCCCATATCTATCACTCACCCCTCAAAAGCCCCATGAGTCCAATCCACCCAATCATCACCTTTATAACAACCCATGTTTGAGGATTGCGTTTGATGATGTCAAAGTGTGCCCAACGACATGTGTTGAGTGTAGTGATTTCAGGTCAAAGAATCACACTCACCACCATCACTGTGAGTACTGACTGTGACTACCATGTCATGGTTCCATGTATCAAACTCACGGTGGGTCTGAAATCCTCTAAGTCATGGACCAGCTAGGGCTGTCACCCACAACTTAGATCTCTCAGGTAGGCAACTTTTGCCAATTGCATCATCTGCAACTCTTGATAAGATGTCATATGCAACTCCTTGCCATGATCATCTCCATGCCTCAAGGTGCTAGATCCTATCTAGGTCACCTTGTTAAGTCTGACCCAAAGCCAACACGATGAATATGCACCCTGCTTGGGCAGACCCGCATATCCATCCTTCACGCTTCCACGAGATAGACGGTGCACCACGCTTGGGCGTGCCCACACTTGGTCGATCAAGCTTTTCACGTGTTTCACATTTAGAAGGCATATAATACATAATATTTAATGAGGGATTTGGTTTTATATACATATACATATCCAATCACCACAATACATAGTATGTATCATACACATGCTATATCCCACATAAAACTTGCAAAATGATAAAAGTGATGATTATGGCCATCCTAATGTGATTCCTCGAGTCAAGAGGAATCACGGTCATCTAGGTCTACATCACATGCAACCTGTACAAGATGAACTTTGTGATTTTCCTTCTGAGTAGATCAAATCATCTCATGAATGATTTGCTCGTTCTGGCCCGGTCGTCTGGGTGCCACCAGCCGATCGGTTGGCTCCTCCAACCGATCGGTTTGCCTGGTCGTCGTGCATCTCATCATGGCTGCCACCCGCTCGTCTCGCTCCTCGAACTGGTCATCAACCGATCGGTTCACACCTTAAACCGATGATCTGGAACGTCAACCGATCGGTTCATGCCTTGAACCGATCGTCTCAGCTGTCGTCAGGATGTCCTCCGTTCTTTGACATAACAAGAAATAAAATTCTATCCTATTTTACATTGTAAAAAGAGAAACCTCAAGTTACATTCGATGGGAGCAAAGGTAGGAAAGAAATCTCGAATTATTTCGAGTTACATCAGGAATTGGAGAAGGAAGATCGGTGCGCAGACTGAGATACAAGCAACCACACACAACCATACATAGATAGGGTTTATTGGCCATAACCACGCTATACATCCACCACAAAACTCGTTTAAGGGCGACGTGTATCGAGTGCATTAATAATACATATCATATATGTAATTGGGATTTGTGGATTTAGGATTGGACATGCATAAAACCACTTTTATTCGCATCGTATGCAATAAATAAAGGTGACAAACTGAAATTGATTATATCGATATTCCTAAAGTATAGAGCAGTTAACCTGGCTCTGATACCACTGTTAGGTTTTAGGGGAGGCAGAGAAGGCAGCGGAAACAAAAAAATTCTCATCCCCAAACCCAGAACAAGGAAACGTGTCAACGTCTATACAATAGGAAAGGATGGTTTGTGGAATCATACCTTGTCCCGAGGCTTGCTCGGCGACAATACCTCGCGCCTTGCGCGGTCTTCACCTCCGGTCTTAGACGGTGTCTGTGCAGCTCCTGGTCGCACTGGGACTGATGACTCCTACTCTCACCGGGACTGTCGGGATTGACAGTTGTCCTCCGAGCGGAAGAAACCTCCCACCTCTGAAGTAGTCCACACGGACCACCTGGAACTCCAATCTCCTTATCCCACAAGGAATTGGAAGGAGTCGCACCCTCCTGTTGGCGTACTAGTCGCCAACACACTCTCCTACTACCAGTCGTAACTGCAGTTTTCTTTCCCTTGTTGTGCCTCCCTTATCGGGTAGTACTTGCTCGGGCTCTCTCGGTTACCAAAACCAGAGAGAACGACAACTTTGCAGAGCAACTGGTTTGCACTGAGTTGTACTTTGAGAAGCCCCCAATACCCCTATATATAGGAGGGTCATGGGACAGGGTCCTCCATCCCGGGCAATGCGGGACTAAAAGCAGGAGTAGAAGGGTTCGAGATTTTCCACAAAAACAACCAACTCGCAACCTGAACCAATCGTTTCACAATTGAAACGGTCGGTTGGGGACTTAAACCGGTCGGTTGACTCCTCAACTGATCGGTTGCGACCCATGAACCGGTCAGTTCACTTCTGAACTGGTCGGTTTATGGTCTTGATCAGTTCCCGATTGACTTTCCTTCTTTTGTTTCTAATTGGTATCGAATACCAATCCTTTTTCCCAATCAAATTGGGCAAGTGAAACAAAAGGAAAATTCTCACCAATCCTACTTTCCCAACTTGCTCAGTTGCATCAATTGAACCGATCATTTCAACACTTGAAGCAATCGTTTCACCCTTTCCATGAGCCGATCGACTCAACACTTGAGCTGACTGGTCCACCAAGCTCAACCGATCGGTTCATCACATGAGTCGATCGGTTGGGAGTGCAGATTGTACAGAATCAGTCAATTGTGATTTCAATCAATATGATACTCCAATCAATGTGTCCAACACCTTGAACATTATGACATTGAGCTATCAACTGATTGAGTGTTTAATTGAACTATTAAACTCCTTTAGTAATCAATCTAAACATTATTTGTGGACAAAACTCCTCTTCCAAGTTAAATCCTATGTGTGTGACCCTGCAGGTCCTTTTCACGTTGGCAGTGAAAGTCCATAACACTTATGACTTCACAAGCAAAGAGTGGTGCCTAGTCACACATCAGTGCTACCCAAGTGAAATAGAAAGTTGGAGAACAACTTTCAATCCTACAATCCGTGAATGATGTTACAGTGAATGTATAATTCCTTTGTCACTGATATCCCGAATGAACTCGAGGCATGGAACTGTCATCCTGTCAACGTTCATTCACTTTCTTGATCTCAGAGTATATTGGAAGCGATATTTATGATATAAATATCACATACGGATTCACACATGTGTGCACGCCTTTCTCAATCCTACTCGTCAAGTGGCCATGGATATTAAACTCCCTTAGGAGGGACAAATCCCATATCTATCACTCACCCCTAAAAAGACCCATGTGTCAAAGCCACCCAATCATCACCTTTATAACAACCCATGTTTCAGGACTGCGTTTGATGATGTCAAAGTGTGCCCAACGACATGTTTTGAGTGTAGTGATTTCAGGTCAAAGAATCACACTCACCACCATCACTGTGAGTACTGACTGTGACTACCATGTCATGGTTCCATGTGTCAAACTCATGGTGGGTCTGTCCGGTACACTTGTTCTCTAACAAGTACCTATGTGTTTGGTTTGATATCTCTATATCATGACTAATGAGATTTTGTCATCAACCAACACCACAATCTAGTCTTGTGTGTCATTGCTGTCTATCTACCTTCCACAATGACATCCGACTAGGTACATAATGAGAATGTACAAACTATTAGCATCCGTATGATCTCATCATTCTGGTCCTGAACCTAAAGGCATACATCATTGAGTACTGTCATTCTCTAGACATTCAATCTGTTCTATCACTATCTCATATGACTGAATCAGAAAGAATTGGAAGCTTGCCTTTGATGTTTATCAAATCAATCTTAATGTATCCCATCAATCATCCCATGATTGGCTCTCAGGGCATACATACCAACAAGGTCCTCCATAGATAAATAGATAGGGAACGACTTTATTAGCAGGAGGGAAGTGGTGGAAAGCAAAACTTTTGTTTAGGAGCTCAAAAATAGATATATAAAGCTATAGGATAAGGGAGAGAAGAAGCATGAGGTGTCTAAAAAGCTATCCATGCATCCATGGCCTTAAACTATTAAGGATATACAAGAAGCCACACAAGAAGATCCCCCAAAACCCATACAGACCTGCTTAGATCTCCTTTGTCAAATTTCCAAGCCAATAAAATAAATCATTGGTTGATAGCTCCTAAAGGTAGCTCATCCATAAAGGCGTAAATCCTAAAATACCCTTGAGGAAACACTTCCAAACCAAGGTTCAACTGGGCGCCCCATGGCTAAAAAAGCTCAAAAATTATGAGAGAACGTCCAAAGAACATAATGCAAGTGATAAATTGCAAAGAAAACCTCTCAATTGGGTAAATTGTAGAAAAGTCCAAAATGTGCATAAAATTGCATAACTTGCACAAACAGTGTCCAAATTGGACCAAACTTGAAACTTAAGCTTGTCTTATGATTACAAAGCATACAAAAATGTTATACTAAGGTTATAAACATTAAATTATGATAGTTAAGTATGTTCAATACTTTAAGCAAGGTCAGGGGTCTCTCAATGATATCCAAGGCCACTTGAGTTAGCGAGACTAAGAAATACATGGCCATGTATGTGTGAGTCAATATATGATATTGAGATTAAAAATATCCCATAAAGTAATCTATAGCAAGAAACATAGATTAATTGTTGAACAGGATTATAGATCCAGGACTTGAGTTCAATTTGGATATCAATTACAAAGGAACTATGCAAACACTGTAACACCATACACAGATTGTAGGTTGATGTTGTTCTCCAACTTTCCATTTACTTGGGTAGAAGTGATGTGTCACTAGATACCGCTCATTGTTTGTGATGTCATAAGTTGTTATGAACATTCGATGCCAACATAATATGGTACCTATAGGGTCACACACATAGGAACTTATCTAGAAGAGGAGTTTGATCTTGAATGAGGATTGAATTGATTACTAAAGTGTTTAGGTACTCCATTCACGCTACAAATCAACTGATAGGACTACCAAATTATTAGTTCAAGTGTTGAGACTATTTTTTGGAGTGTCATGTTGATTAAAACCGAATTAGTTGAGTTCTGACTAAATTGGGATTCGAGACGACCTTTTTTCTTATGTGATGTGATCGTTTTGCTTATGTGAGACGACCGTCTCGTGGTCGAGATGACCATTTCACTTTTGTGAGATAACTGTCTTGTGGTCGTCAAATGACCATCTTATGAGAGAGACTATCAGTGTATGGAGAAATTTGATTACATCAAGGATTAGTGTTGATGTCATGTTGAGCATTAATTGGATTTGAATTGGTAATTCATGTGCGATTGGGAAACATCATAAAACTACTATTTTGCATAGTGAAAGAGCCATCTTGTGTGTGAGACAATTTTCTCAGTTATGAGATGGCCGTTTTGGCAACCGTAAGCTACGAAGCTTCTAGAATTGTTGCAAAAATTAAAGATCTTTTGGTCCTTTCCACTCCCGCATAGACTGGAAGCCTAGACCAAACCACGTCTATAAATAGAGGGGTATTGGGGGATTCTTATACTACAACACAGACAATTGAGAATTAGTTGCTCTAACAATTGTTGTCCTCTCTATTTGTGGAAACTAAGAGAGCCCAAGAAAGTCCTACCTGACTAGGGAGGGATAGCTATGGGAGAGAAACAACTAAGGATCATTATTGTAGGAGAGCAGGTTGGTGACTAGTACACCAATGAGAGGGACAACTCCTTCCTTTCTATTCTAATAGGATGATAGGAGTTCTAGTTGGTCCGTGTTGACTTCTCTAGAGATGAGGTGACCTTTTTCCATTGCTAAGGAGGATGACGTCAACCATCAGTCTATGATGAGAGGAGTTGTTGTAGACAATGATGTTTGAGTTTGTTGTCCATGTTGGAGCAGTCAGACGAGTCCCACTGCAACCAGGAGTTGCACAGACATTGTCCAAGACAGAGTGTGCATCTACATCGACAAGTATTGTCATTGGACTTGCTCCAGGACCAGGTATATCTTTGTGAAACCATCCTTTCCATTGCATAGTTATTGACATGATCCGCAGGTTAATGGTAAATAGGTCGGTAAAATTTTTGTTTTGGCTTCCTATCTGATGATGAATTTCCCTACTGTGCTATCAAAACCATATCAATTAATTATGCTTTGAAATAATTGATATGATCAAATTTTTAGTTTTATCGTGCTTATTTATTGCATGCGATGTGAATATATAAACTAGATGATGTGCACGTTCGACTAATCACCACATAAGAACCCAAACGAATATATATATATATATATATATATATATATATGTGTGTGTGTGTGTGTGTGTGTGTATAATATGAAAATTACATGTGTCACCCTAAAAGTGAGTTTTGATGGTGGGTGACTAGCATGGTTATGGCCAATAACCCCTATTATTTGTGCATGGTTTTGTGGTGGTTTATCATGTTTATCTCAGTCTACGAACCCAGCCTCTCTCTTATCTTCCCAATGTAAAAGTATTATTTTCTTCTACCTTTGCTTCCCTCAAATGTAACTCGAGGTTTCTCAATAATTATGTAAAAGTAGGAAAGTTTACTTTCTTGTTTTGATGAAGAAGAAAGATGCCAACCGAACACATGGAAGAGTCGGGTCGACCGGCTGGCGGGGCTAAGCCGACCAGGAGCCCAAAGGACCTGGATGAGATGACCATTTGGAGGAGCCAAATGATCAGCTACATGATGACCAACTGGTCATTTAGAGGAGCCAGAAAAGTGGATGGAGGTGACCAATCGACCGGCCAAGAGGCGAGCTAACCGGTTCAAAGGTTGAACTAGTCAACCTAGATTAACAAGCATGGATCTTCATCAACAACAGGTTTTTGCATATGATGTAGACCTATATTTTGGTAATTCTTTGTGGTCAAGGAATTACATTACTCTGGTCATAACCATCGCTTTTCATTTATTGCATGTTTTCTTTGTGGGTTATAGCATGTTAAGATACATACTATATATATGTGGTGATTGGTTAATGTATATGTATTATACAAACCCCCTCAATTATAATATTAAGTTTGAGATGCCTTTCATAAAAAGCACACATTAAAATCTTGATCGACCAACCATGGTTTACACCAATGCATGGTGCATCATCTATCTCATGGAAGTGTGATGGTAGGTATGTAGATCTGCCAAAGCAAGGTGCATATCCTATCATGTTGGCTTTTGGATCGGACTTAACTGGTGATAACTTGGTGACACCAGGCGCCAGATGCATAAAGATGATTATGGCAAAAATTTACGCATATCATCTATCCAAGAGTTGCATACAGATGCAATTGGAATGTTTATCCTACCTAAATAATCAAGTTGTGGGTGATCATCCAAAGTTGAGTCATGACCTGATGAAACATGGATCTTGACCCACTAGAATATTGTACACCGCAATATTCTAAATTGATATTGAGGGTTGTCAATTTGAACAAAATGGAGGGAGTGATAGTTTATTAAAGACCTAATTAATATCGACTTTTTGAATCAAATCAAATCATAAAGGATTTTTGACAAATGCAAATTTTCTCTTATAGAATCAAATGGAAAACACTAAATACAAGATTTATTTCCATAACTGGTTCAGGACCTTGAGAAGTGTTTTGCATGTTCCTGAAACACCAATGCTAGTATCCACTCCAGATTTGCCTAAGAGTGACATAGATTCTTCTTTGAAGCATGACAATGATGTTGTGAACATCAAGAACCTTATGATGGGTTGTGTGAACTATGAGTTGCATAAACAACATGATAAGAATGAAAGCTATAATGTCTCTAAGGTGATAATTGAGTGCAAACTGATAGAGGGAGATCCAGTAGAGCCTCATGTGCTCAATATGATTGGGCATATGAAGCATCTTGAAATATTGGAATTTCCTTTAGGTCAAGAGTTGGCCACAAATATGATTTCGCAATCACTACCTAAATCATATAGCCAGTTAATCGAGTGCTATCACTTGAGTAACAGGATTGGACTGTTATAAGAATTGTTTGACATCTTGATAAGTGTCGAAGTAGAAATGAAGATGGAAAAATCCGTGATGATGATCAGTGGAGTTGAGTCCAAGGACAAAGTCAAATCCAAGAAGCATTTTGTGGCTAAGCTAAGGTCTAAGTCTTATGCACTCAAAATAAGGAGAAGGATAAGGGAACCTATGAAGATGAAGCAAGGGATTGAGATATATACTTATGGTGTATATGTTATTGAGATTAACTTTATTACTTCCTTGTCATTGCCACTAGATACCAGATGTGGATCACATATTTTCTCAAATGTGAAGGATCTGAAAAGAAGTAGACCTTTAGAGAAAGGTGAGGTAGAACTGTAAGTTGCAAATGGTGCAAGCATTGCATCCAGTGCAGTTGGAACCTATGAGTTATCTCTGCCAAGTGGGCTTGTAATAGAGTTAGAGAACTTCTATTATATACCTTCCATCAATAGGAATATTATATCGCTATCTTGTTTGGACAAGAACGGATTCGAATTTCTTATAAAGAGTGGAAGATGTTCTATTAGTAAAGATGAGATCTTTTATGGCAGTGTCCCAATGTCTTATGGTCTATACTTGATATATCTAGATACAAGTGTATATAATGTAAACACCAAAAGACAAAAACTCAATGACTCAAACCAAACATACGTTTGGCATTGTCGTCTGGGGCACATAAATGAGAAATGCATATTCAGACTCCATAAAGATGGTTATCTGGACTCTTTTGATTTTGAATCAAAAGAGACATGTGAGTATTGTTTGTTGGGAAAGATGACCAAAACTCACTTCACTGGAAACAATGACAGAGCTAGTGATCTAGTAGGACTCATACATACTGATGTATGTGGCCCTATTACCACAACTGTTAGATGTGGGTATCAATACTTCATTAACTTTACTAATGATTTTAGTAGGTATGGCTATGTTTACCTGATGTAACATAAGTCAAAAGCCCTTGAAAATTTTAAAGGTTTATAAATGAAGTACAGTACCAACTTGGTAAAAGTAATAAGTCACTTCATTCTGATTGAGTTGGAGAATACTTGAACCAAGAGTTTGAGGACCTTCTTAGAGCCCATGTGATTATATCCCAGTGGACTCCCCTAGAACACCATAGCATAATGGTGTTTCAGAAAGAAGGAATCACACATTACTGGATATGGTGTGATCTATGATGATTTTTTCTAATCTTCCGACAACCTTCTGGGCTAAACTGAGTACCATCAAAATTGGTTCCAAAGACACCATATGAGATATGGACTGGGAATCATCCCAAAATGTCTTTTATGAGGATTTGAGGGTGTGAATATTATGTCAAGAAAATGTTTCCTGAAAAGCTTGGCCCTAGATCTGATAAATGTTACTTTGTTGGATATCCCAAAGAAATCAAGGGATACTACTTGTATAACCCAACTGACAACAAATTCTTTGTTGCCAAGGAGACTACATTCCTTGAAAAAAATTCATTTCCAAAGGAATTAGTGGGAGGAAAGTAGAACTCGAAGAGGTTTGAGACCAAAAAGAAAACATTGAACCAGTTGAGGTACAAGAGGAATGAAGAGAATCACAAAATGTTGTAGAATCTCAAATTCCTCAAGTAACACAAGAACCTCATAGATCTAGTAGGACACACCTTGAACTTGAGAGATGTGGATATCTTGTGACTTAGGAAGGTAGTGAATTGGTCATAAATGATGATCTAATTACCTATCAAGATTCTATTGAGGGAACAAAGTCTGAGAAATGGCTTGAAGCCATGAGATATAAGGTGGAATCTATGTATACTAACAAGGTATGAACCTTGGTGGATCCACCTGAAGGGGTAAAATCCATAGGGTGTAAGTGGGTCTTCAAGAAGAAGACCGACATGGATGGAAAAGTTCAAACCTATAAGGGAAGATTGGTTGCAAAGAGTTTCAAACAAGTTCAAGGTGTTGACTATGATGAAAAATTTTCTCCAGTGGCCATGGTTAAGTCCATTAGGATCATGACTGCTATTGTATCTTATCATGACTATGAGATTTGGCAAATGATTTTAAACTGCATTCCTTAACGGGAATTTGGTTGAGGATGTGTATATAACACAACTTGAGGGTCTTATAAATCCAAAGTTTGCAAATAAAGTATGTAATCTACAAAGGTCAATCTATGGATTGAAGCAAGCATCTCGGAGCTGGGATCTTTGTTTGATGAGACAATCAATGAGTTTGGCTATATTCAAAATGAAGATGAACCTTGTGTATACAAGAAGGTTAGTGGGAGCACAGTAGTATTCCTCATATTGTATGTTGAGGACATACTATTGATGGGGAATGACATCCCTACTTTACAAAAGGTAAAGACATGGCTTGGTAATACATTCTCTATGAAAGACTTGGGACAAGCATCCTACATACTGGGGATAAATATTTATAGAGATAGATCAAGAAGGATTCTTGGACTAAGTCAAAGCACATACATTGACAAAGTGTTGAAGAAGTTCAACATGGAGAATTCAAAATGGAGGAAACTTGCTTGTATTGCATGGAGTGACCATCTATAAGAGTCAATGTCCCAGTTCCTGTAAAGAAAGGGAACGCATGTGTCTAATTCCATATGTCTCAGCAATTGAATCAATCAAGTATGCAATGTTTTGTACTCTCCAGATGTCTTGTATGCCTTGAGCATAATGAGAAAATATCAGTCACATCTAGGCAATGCTAACTAGAAAGCCATGAAGAACATCCTCAAGTACTTGAGAAGTACTAAAGATCAGTTCTTAGTATACAGTGGAGAGGAAGAGTTGGTGGTAAAAGGTTGCACCAATGCAAGATTCCAGACTGGCAAAGATCATTACAAATCATAATCAGAATTTGTGTTTTGCCTAAATAACAGAGTTTTAAGTTGGAAGAGTTCCAAGAAAGAGACATATGTTGATTCTACAACAAAGGTCGAGTATATTGTTGCATTGAATGCAACAAAGGGGGTTGTATGTATCAAGAAGTTCATTTCTGAACTTGGGGTCGTTCCAAGCATCAGGGATGCAATCAAGCCATATTATGACAACAATGGAGATATTGCCCAAGCTAAGGAACCTAGATTGCATCAGCTCTCAAACCATATACAAAGTCAGTATCATCTCATATGAGATCGTATAGTGAGGAGATGTAAAGATTTGTAGAGTATCAATTGAGAACAATGTTGTTGACCCCTTGACAAAGGAACTTACATAGAAGAAGCATGATGGTCATGTTAGGTCATCAGAACAAGATTCATGGGTGATTGACTCTAAGTGCAAGTGGAAGTCTATTTGTATGTATGCCCAGAGAGCCAATCATATGATGATTGCAATGGCATAAGTTGTAAAATTATTTGAATATTAATAAAGACAAGCTTCGAATTTATTATGTTTGATCAGTTATGAGAAAATGAAATAACATAAAAAATATAGAGAATAATATTACTTAATGATGTATGTCTTCAAGTACGTGACTTGGAAGAATGAGATCATATGAATGTTAAAAGTATATACATTCATATTATGTCCCTTATCGGTTATTATTATGGAAGGTAAATAGACATCATTAACTACATAAGATCAGAGTGTGAGTTGGTTGATGACAGAATCTCATTAGTCATGATAAGGAGATATCAAACCAAGCATGCAGATACATGTTAGAGAATAGTGTATCAGACAGACCCACCATTCATACATGGAAACCTTAACTAGGTAAGTCAGAATCACACCTTATAGTGATGGTGGTGTTTGTGGTTCTCAAACCAAAAATCATTGCACTCATCACATGTCGTTCGGTACACTTTGACATCATCAAACACAATCGTGAAACATGGGATTTTATAAAGGTGATGATTGGGTGACTCTGACACATAGGGACTGACTGTGAGTGATATAGACGGGATTTGTCCCTCATATAGGGGTATGATATCCAAGGCCACTTGAGTTAGCAAGACTGAGAAATACATGGTCATGTACGTGTGAGTCAATATATGATATTGAGCTTACACATATCTCATACAGTCTGCTATCGCAAGAAAGATAGATTGAATGTTGAAGAGGATGACAGATTCATGCCTTGAGTTCAATCTAGATATCACTAACAAAGAAATTATACAAATATTGTAACACTATACAAAGATTTTAGGTTTAAGTTGTTCTCCAACTTCCCATTTACTTGGGTAGGAATGATGTGTGACTAGACACCGCTCATTGTTTGTGATGTCATAAGTTGTTATGGACATTCACAGCCAACGTAATATGGGACTTATAATGTCACACACATAGGAACTCATCTAGAAGAGGAGTTTGATCTTGAATGATGATTAAATTTATTACTAAAGTGTTTAGGTTCTCGATTCATGCAACAAATCAGCTGATTGGACTGTTGAACGATCAGTTTAGGTGTTGAGACTGCCATTTAGAGTGTCAGGTTGATTAAAACTGAATTGGTTGAGTTTTACCTAAACAGGGAAGTGAGACGACCATTTTGCTTATGTGAGATGACAGTCTCATGGTCAAGACGACCATCTCATGGTTGTGAGATGGCCATCTCACAAGAATGAGATGGTTAGTTTTTGGAGAAATTTGATTACATCAAGGATTAGCGATGATGTCACGCTGAATATTAATTGGATTTGAATTTGCAATTCATGTGTGATTGGGAAACATTGCAAAATGATCAGCTTAGATGTGAGACGACCATCTTGGTTATGAGATGGCCATTATGGCTATCATAGGCTGTGAAGTTTCCAGAGTTGTTGTGAAAATTCAAGATCTTTCGGTCCTTTCCACTCCCGCACAGACTGGGAACCCTGGCCCAAACCCCACCTATAAATTGAGGGGTATTGGGGGCTTCTCAGAGTACAACACAGATAATTGAGAATCAGTTGATCTGGCAATTGTTGTCCTCTCTGGTTGTTGTAACCAAGAGAGCCCAAGCATGTGACGCATCGTTTGAGCAAAATGTTATTAACTCATCTAACATGATTAACTAATGTGGAAGCGATGGTTAGCAGCGGAATTACTAAAAATTGCTAAAAATTAAAACCTTTTATAAAAAGATCCATTACCAGAGATTCTTTAAAACAAAAACCACAGTAGTATATTTACATACTGGTCTACATTGTACATTCATTGTATCATCTCTTCTCGAGGAGTATATAGACATCATTACTTTGCTAAACAGCACAAGTAACATAAACCTCTAAGCATCAAACCAAAATCTCAGATCGATTATAAAACACTATCTACTGACTCCTAGGACCTGAGAGTACAGAGACAACACATAGGATTTTATGTACAAAGCCTGACAACTAGTATCCCCACCTGGGATATTACTGTTGTCCTTGTTGTTGCTGCTGCTACTCTTCCTCTTCTACAGAGGTTCTGCCTCTTTGTCTACGTCTACCTAAAAACATTGAATCCCATGGGGGTGAGACAATTATATAATTGCCCCAGTGAGAGATATAACTCTCTGCCGTAACATTGTTATTGTAGTTTAATAGAAATAAACTAAGCAGTGAGATAATATATTTCAATAGCACATAATTTACTATCTATGCAGGTTAGAGCAACAATCCTATTCAAGTAATTCAGTTATAACTTGACAAGGCAACATGTCTCTTATTCAATATGGAATTGAAGAACATAAGTAACATTTATGTATCACAGTCATACTAAGCAGGATAACATCAACCAGTGGTTCTCGTATTTCAATCTTATGCAAATACGCTACATGGTTGATTACGTTTTACAAACATACCTAAGCTATGAGGAGATGAGGTATACCACTCATACTCCAACCGATCATAGTGAAGTCAAAATCAATACCATACAAAGTCAATGGAAGAGCCGGCTTCCATGACTTTCCACATCTCAGTCAGTGCGAGATTACAAGCAGGACATCTTGTATCTCTGCTTACATAGCATTCTAGGGTATAGTGGCAACTCGCTATAGAGCTACAGTGGCGGCTGCACTCTCTTCGCGATCGAGAGATTTCCTGTTTACCTCCATCTATCCGGCATTAACATCATCAGGAGATTAGTGATACATCCATCACGGAACATATAATGAAGGATTGAGAGGTTTAATGTTTACCTTCCATCAATTCCTTCAATAGGAAGTAAGGATATTTTCGCCCATTGACCCACACATATTCAAGAATATGCAAACTCCAGGAGATCTCGTAAAAAAACATGTTTCACCATCACCAGCTACTAACAATGATGGATCTATGGTCAGAGCACTACATGAATAGATTTCACTTGATTAATTAAGTATATTATCATATTCTTTTAACATCAGTCAAGTTTTCAAACATAACTTATTATGACAAATGCTATAAAGAAACATGTAATGTTTTCATCAGTTACTTCTCACTCTTTATCAGACATTAGGATCTCAGTCCCTCATTTCAAACTTGATGCCATAAACATATAGTTCTGGGTATTCAAACCCTTAGCTCATTATTGACCATTGTTACCACTTTTTCAGGTAACCATCACCTTTAGGTCATCTGACCAAGGTACACATGACACTTGCTACACAAGCATCTTATCTAGCACTTGAGGCCCATCAATTCTCTGATTACCTCTTACTAAGCAACAAGGCATATTATGGCACACAAGGCCCAATAAAAATTTTAATAATAAAACATCATAGCTCATACCTGGCTATGTTCATCATCTCAGGATACCTGCATGGCTAGTACATATGATAATAGATATATCAATCATATTTCAGTTTCATGCTATCCCAAGGTAACACCACTATTCCCATACCAGGGTTAGGGTTTCCCATTTTATAGCAATCAGGGTTACTCATCCCCCTTTATTTAATTGGGACCAATGATTCATCATTTCATTGTCCAAGATTAGAGTGTCATGCTAAATAGCATAATCTAGAATTAGGGTTTCATACAACTTCACCCTATTTAGAATTAGGGTTTCATACAACTTCACCCTATTTAGAATTAGGGTTTACTATTTACATCACATCACCCTAGATTAGGGTTTATATTCAATAACCCACAATTAGGGTTTACTATTCATCCAAGTTAGGGTTTTACATCAAAATACCATGAATTAGGGTTACTCATGTCATTACCCTAAATTCATATTACATTATCTTCCTAGATTAGGCTTTCACTCAGAATTGCCCTAATCTAGGGTTTGAGTTCATCAATTAACTCAATTAGGGTTTTAATGATCTCTTTACTAAGGATCATACCCTAATTGTATATCACACTTACTTTGAATGTGTTAGGCTTGATTGCTACATGATTATCTTGCATGTATAAATCTCTCTCTCATCCTCTTCTAGGATGTCCAGAAGATTTGATCAATTGATCCTTCAATCACATGAGTATTCAAATGAATTGACCAATTGAAACTTCAATTACAAAAGATATCCAAATTGATTAACCATTTTGAACCTCAAACGGTCTTTCCTACTTAGACCTTAAATGGTCTTGGACTCTCAAAGTTCAAACGGTTTGAAACCGTTTGGGCATATTGCCCTTCAAACCGTTTAAGCAAACATTGCCTTGAAACTGAATGAGCTAGAAAGTGTTGAAACCGAATGAGCTTGGGTCTCCAAATGGTTTGGGATCGTTTGGTCCCAAACGGTCTTGAGACCATTTGGTCCAAACCCTCTCAAAACCGAATGGACCAAAAAGGTGTTTCAATACTTAATCATTTCAAGGTTTCAATCCATGAACTATCTTTCAATTGAATACTTGATTCATTCATCAATTGAACCATAGAATCACCCCTCAAATAGACCATCAATTAGGGTTTTAAACCCAATTAAACTAGGGTTCATAATCAAGACTCCTTCAATTACGATTTTGGAATCGAGGAACCATCAATGGTTATCATTGTGGAACCAAACCAATTGAAAACAATGAACCATCATCAACTTATGATATGACCTGACCTCAAATGGCCTTGAGGTCGTTTGGATGACCTCCAAACGGTCTTGAGACCATTTGCCTCATAAATCATTAAAAATTGGTGAAATCCAATTAGGGTTTAGGTCATTGGATTGATAATCAATATAGTTATTGATTGCACTTTGATTTAATATCTCTAACTCTTTAATTACTCAAACATGTTCAACCTTAGTCCTCCAAATGGTCTTGAGACCCTTTGGGGTGACCTCCAAACGGTTTGAAACCGTTTGGCCTAATCAACCCAAAACATCAACTTAATTAATTGCACATTCAACACTTAGCCGATTAGGGTTTCCACTTGGAGGATTGTCTATATATTGACTTAATCAATTAGATCAAATGGATCATCATCCAACATGTTCTAGGGTTCTGACCTCAAATAGTCAACCATCCAAATGGTCAACTCCTCTAAATGGTTTGAGGTCCAAGCCTCCAAACGGTTTGGAAACCGTTTGGTCTCCAAACGATTTGGTGAAACCGTTTGGACCAAACTCTTGAAACCATTTGCAACTCAAATCTATTGGGAAGTGAGCCTAAGATGATGTTATCATCATCAAGCCTTAGACCATCGAAAACTACTACCATTATCATGGCAATTGCATCAACTAATCAAAGAAATTGAAAGAAGAGCAATTAAACATAGTTGATTGAGAAATTGAAATCAATAACAATGAATAGGGGTTCAAGTTATATAACCCGCCTTCAATTGAGCTTCAAATCTTGGAGATTCACGTCAACACTGGTGGAAGAAGCTTTCTCTAACCACAAGGATCGTTCCTCAAGCTTTTGGGTGAAAAGGAATGGTTAGAAGTGAAGATGGGATCGAGATATGAAGGAACCATGCATTGATTTGTGATTTCCACCATGAAATAAAGATAAAAAAAAGGTCAAGAAGCTTACCAACAGGTTACGGGTTGTCTTCCTGATGTCCCTAGCTCCCTTGATCCTTTTTGCAAGCAAAGGAAAGAAGTGGATTCGAAAACGTCCTTGGTTTGAGTGGTAAAGGGTGCTTTTATAAGAAAATCAATGAGAGAGAAAAAACCTTATAAAAATCCTTTAATTCCAAAAAGTGTGCCACCTCATTCTTATCAATTCCTTGCATGCAAAGATATCTTCCTTATCTCCAAATTCCCTTCCATTATCCATGAATTAAGGAAAAAGAAATTAAGCACCTTAATCATATTATATTAATATCCCATTTTTAGTGGATATTACTTTTCATTAACTTAAGGTGAGTGGACTCTCCACTCAAGTTAGATATTTCACGGCCTAGAAAAGGCACAAATGTGTTCACACTTGAAAAAAATCAACCATCTCGTTTTTGGTTGAAGGCCCTTCAATTATTATATTTATTCTTGCATTAATTGAAGTAAAGTTCCATTTATGCTTAAATCTTGATTATTTTAATATCAAGATTCTCTCTCCTCCAAAGTAGCTCAAATGATATGCCCCTCTCATTTTATTGCCTATACAAGATTCCAAGAATATTAAGGACCTTATTGAAGTGGTAAATTGCATATTGAACCCTGGGTTTTGGGTAAATTGCACATTACACCAAAACTAGGCCTTAATGCACAACCATTGCTTTATAAGCTCTTTCTTGGTACTCAGGATTTCACTAGCCATAACTCTACATCATTTTCATTCCCATGATGCTTCAACACATGAGGAACATATTATCATGTAACATTTTCAATTTAACCCCTCAACTTGGGAAATTTGCACTTTAGTCCACAGCAAGTAAAATATTATTGTCAACCTTATTCAAAATAGACTAAAATGAAATATAAGTTCCTCTTAAGCCTTAATTACTTTTAAAAACATAATATTAAGCATATAATTATCTTTCTAAGAAAAACACCTAGGGTTAAAGCATAACCCAGGTCACGGATGTTACAAATTATCCACCCCTTACAAGGATTTCGTCCCCAAAATCATCAACAAAACATCAAGAGAAAAGAGTAGGATATTTCCTCCTCATCTCTTCCTCTAGCTCCCATGTAGCTTCTTCAATGCCACGGTGACGCCGGAGAACTTTTACAAGAATAATGTCTTTCTTTTTCAACTTTTTAATTCTTTTGTCAAGAACCAACACAGGTCCTTTAACATAAGATATATCATCATTTAATTCTACCTCGACAGGTTGAAGAGCCAACTCTGTGTCAGGATGACACTTCCTCAACATGGAGATATGAAACATTGGGTGCAATCTATGCAACTCAGGTGGTAACTCTAGCTTATAGGCTACCCTTCCCATCCTTTCAATTATCGGATAAATCCCCATAAATCTAGGAGCTAACTTCCCCTTCTTTCCAAATCTAAGGATACCTTTCCAAGGTGAAACCTTGAGGTATACTTTGTCTCCAACTTGGAATTCTAAGGGTCTATGACGTTTGTCAGCAAAAGCTTTCTGTCTATCCTGGGCAGCTTTCAACTGTTGTTGTATGACTTTAATCTTCTCAGTTGTTTGTTGTACTAGTTTAGGACCCAAAAGTTGATATTATCCGGTTTCATACCAACATAAGGGAGATCTACAACGTATACCATATAATGCATCATATGGTGCCATATTAATATTGTGCTGATAGCTATTATTATAAGCAAATTCTATCAAGCTCAGGTGTAGATTCAAACTTCCTACAAACTGAAGGACACATGCCCTAAGCAAGTCCTCCAAGGTTTGTATGGTCCTCTCAGACTGTTTTTCTGTCTAGGGGTGAAAGGTTGTACTAAACCTTAATTGCGTACCCAAAGCTTTATGCAGTCGTTCCAAAAAACAACTCATAAATTGGGGACCTCTATCAGAAATGATAGTAGCTGGAACCCCGTGCAACCGCACTATCTCATCTATGTATATTTGTGCAAGCCTCTCACCAGTGTAGGTTGTTTTGATAGGTAAGAAATGTGTTGTCTTAGTCAACCTATCAACTATCACCCAAATGGAGTCATGACTTTTGGCTGTTCTAGGCAACCCAACCACAAAGTACATGGTTACATGATCCCATTTCCACTGTGGTATAGGTAGAGGTTGCATTGTTCCTGTAGGCTTCTGATGTTCGGCTTTAACCTACTAACACACCGGACACCGCATAACAAACTCAGCAACATCTTTCTTCAATCTAGGCCACCAATATATATCTTTTAAGTTATGATACATCTTGGTGCTCCCTAGATGCATAGCATACATTGAACAATGAGCTTCTTCCAGAACTAACTTTCTTAAGTTATCAACACCAGGTACTACCATCCTACCATGGTAACAGACTACCTGATCATCAGAATCATGGAAGCCATCTCATTTCTCACTACCATACTCTGACCTGATCTGCTGAATCACAGTATCAGCTTGTTGTGCTTCTTTAATTTGCTGCCTCAGAGTAGGTTTCACTTGCATCTCAGCTAACAGCCTGGCTAATAATGATACTTTAAGCTGTACATTTTTTTGCCTCAAGGATATAAACATATCTCTTTTAAAGCACACTAAGGAGTTCAATTGTGCTTTATCTAGGGTTGGTGTTGCTGATTTCCTACTTAGTGCATCAGCCACTACATTAGCCTTCCCTGGATGATAATCAATTGTACAGTCGTAGTCCTTGATTAATTCCATCCAGCGGAGCTGTCTCGTGTTCATCTCATGTTGTGAGAAGATATACTTTAGGTTCTTATGGTCTGTGAAAATCTGGAATGTTTCTCCATAGAGATAATGTCTCCAGATCTTCAAGGCATGGACCACAACAACTAGCTCTAGATCGTGTGTCGGATAATTCTCCTAGTGTTTCTTAAGCTGTCGAGAAGCAAAAGAAATTACTTGTTTATCTTTCATCAACACACATCCTAGACCATTCTTGGATGCATCACAGAAGACTATGTACCCCTTCCCTTGCTCAGGTAACACTAGCACAGGTGTACTAGTTAACCTTTCTTTCAACAACTGGAAAGATTGTTGGTACTTGTCATTCCAGACAAAAGGAACCTCTTTCCTAGTCAACTTGGTCAGGGGTAAAGCTAATAAGCTGAAGTTCTTGATGAACCTCTTGTAATAGCCTGCTAGTCCAAGAAAACTACGAATCTCCATCGGTGTCTTTGGTTGTTCCCATTGCAGGTTAGATTCTACCTTCTTAGGATCAACACAAATACCTGAAGCAGATATAACATGTCCTAGAAACGAAACTTCTGGTAGCCAAAACTCACACTTGCTAAACTTAGCATATAGCATATGCTCTCTTAGCAAAGTCAAAGCCTGACAGAGGTGATGCTCATGTTGTTGAGCGTCTCTACTGTAGATCAAGATGTCATCTATGAAGACGACTACACACTGATCAAGAAAGGGTCGAAAGATTCTATTCATGAGTTCCATGAATGCATCTGGTGCATTAGTTAGTCCAAACAACATAATTGTGAACTCATAGTGACCATACCTTGTCCTAAAGGCAGACTTAGATATGTCACCCTCCTCGATACGCAATTGATGGTATCCCGACCTCAGATCTATCTTAGAAAAGATAGTTGCACCATGCAACTGATCAAACAGGTCATCAATCCGTGGAAAAGGATATTTTTTTTCATTATGGTGACTTTATTTAACTATCTATAGTCAATGCATAACCACATCGACCCGTCCTTCTTCTTAACAAAGAGGACCAGAGAACCCCAGGGTGAAGTGCTCGATCAGATAAAACCTTTCTCAAGCAACTCTTGCAGTTGTTTCTTAAGCTCTGTCATCTCAGCAGGTGTCATTCTATACGGCGTTTGTGCTATTGGTTGTGTGCCCAAGATTAGATTAATTTCAAAATCAATCTCTCGGGGTGATGGTACACCTGGAAGTTCTTCAGGAAATACATCTTCAAATTCCCTAACTACTGGAACTTAAGAAGGATGAGGGCTCTCCATTGTGGTATCTACCACATGTGCCAAGAATGCAAAGCATCCTTGTCTCATCAACTTCTCAGCTGCCATAGTTGACACAAGACAAGTTGGAAGAATCTTTCTATCTCCCTGAAGGATCCATGTGTCACCATTGTCCGTGAACACAGCCTGTTTGGAACTACAATCCAAGACAACCTTATACTTCTCTAAGGTGTCCATTCCAAGGATTATATCAAAACCCTGCATCTCAAGTGGTATAAGATCCACTTGAATGCGATGTTCAGAAAAGAAAAGATTGCAGGGAGAACACACCTCCTGCAACACTGCAGATCCCATCAAAGGGGTTTCTAGCATTAAACTATCTACTCTATGACTGACAGTCATTTTGTAGTCATAAATCACTTCTCGAGTGATAAAGGAATGTGTAGCACCTTGATCAATTAACACAGATACGAAGCAGGATGAAGACATATCAGAATAAAATAGTTCCATCTGACATATCACAACCTGAGGGTTGACTACTGCTTCAGGTTGATTCATGGCATAGAATCTAGTCGTTGGTTGTTGTTGACCCTGTGCTTGGTTATTAAGGGATGACGATCTAGCTTGGGACGCTTGTCCACATCCTCTAGCATTATTATTGAACTGTCACCTCTGTGAGCCTTGATGACTCTGTCTCTAGGGTTGAGTCACAGTTCTGACTTTCTCAGGACAATCTCTCTTCAAGTGTCCTGACTTTCCACACTGGTAGCAGTTGTAGCTTCCCAAACTCTGCATGGGTGGTCCTGTCACTGATGTTGATGTTGTACGGAGGGCTCTACTTGGAATAAAACTATGACCCCTACCCCTACTTGACATCCACTGCGTCGGGGCATTAAACTTTGGTGGTGGTGGTGCAGAGAATTTTGGCTTCTTGAAACTCTCAGACAAGGGTCCTTGAAACTGAGGTTATACTTTCTTATTACTAGTCTGTTGCTTCTTGATCACATACCTCTCAATCCGTCTCATGGACTCCATAAAAGTGGCAAATATTTCCCTATTCTCCAGAGCAGACACATGAGTGGTCAATTCAGCGTTCAACCCTTTCTCGAAATGTCGAATCCTCTCCTCATCAGTAGCTACCATGTGCGGACAGAACCACAACAGCTCCATGAACCTAACTTAATATTCACTAATGTTCATCTGTCCTTGCCTCAACCTCTCAAATTGAGAGATCTTCTCATCTAGATACGTCTTGGGAAAGTATATAGTAACAAACTCATGTCAGAACTCATCCCATCCGTCTT
This sequence comes from Alisma plantago-aquatica, assembly GCA_963693085.1. NCBI lineage: Eukaryota > Viridiplantae > Streptophyta > Magnoliopsida > Alismatales > Alismataceae > Alisma > Alisma plantago-aquatica. Next base: position 582,168,760 of record OY856413.1, read on the forward strand.
CAACTCCCGGCCTTTTACCTTCCTCAATGGTCCACCAATGACCAGCACTCCCCTTCAGTAGGTAGACAGCATGTCTCACCTTCTCATCTTTAGGAATCATAAGGATTCTGAAAGCCTTCTCCAGCTCAGTTAACCATAAATCAGCATCTGTTGGGTCACTATGCCAGCATACTCCATGGCTCCTACCCTCCGAAGCCTTTCAAAGGTCTTGCTAGCTCCATGTCTTTCATTGTGGACTCATGCCCTTGGTGCAGGTAGTGGCATCCTATCTGTCATGTGAGTCATAGCTGCCATAAACTACCCAAACATAGCTTGGAAGGCTGGGTTCCCCATATCAACTTGATTAAACTGGGGTTGTTCAGGTACGGGTTCCTCCCTATCTTGGTCTCTTACACCTCCTCCTGGTACAGCAATGCTGCTCTCAGCAGCATGTTCATCATGCGATCCAGACATCTTCAAGTTCTTCTCCTCCTATATAAGCAGAAGACACTATTAGATAAACTGGAAGACACTAGAACAGACTCAACAACCTTAATCCTATGTCTCTATAGACTTAGTGAACCTAGAGCTCTGATACCACTAATTTGTGACGCATCGTTTGAGCAAAATGTTATTAACTCATCTAACATGATAAACTAATGCGGAAGCGATCGTTAGTAACGAAATTACTGAAAATCACTAAAATCAAAACCTTTTATAAAAAGATCCATTACCAGAGATTCTTTAAAACAAAAACCACAGTAGTATAATTACATACTGGTCCACATTGTACATTCATTGTATCATCTCTTCTCGAGGAGTATATAGACATCATTACTTTGCTAAGCAGCACAAGTAACATAAACCTCGAAGCATCGAACCAAAATCTCAGATCGATTATAAAACACTATCTACTGACTCCTAGGACCTGAGAGTAAAGAGACGACACATAGGACTTTATGTACAAAGCCTGACAACCAGTATCCCCATCTGGGATATTACTGTTGTCCTTGATGTTGCTGTTGCTGCTCTTCCTCTGCTACAGAGGTTCTGCCTCTTTGTCTGTGTCTACCTAAAAATGTTGAATCCCACGGGGGTGAGACAATTATATAATTGCCCCAGTGAGAGATATAACTCTCCACCGTAACATTGTAATTGCAGTTTAATAGAAATAAACTGAGCAGTGAGATAATATATTTCAATAGCAGATAATTTACTATCTATGCAGGTTAGAGCAACAATCCTATTCAAGTAATTCAGTTATAACTTGACAAGGCAACATGTCTCTTATTCAATATGGAATTGAAGAACATAAGTAACATTTATGTATCACAGTCATACTAAGCAGGATAACATCAACCAGTGGTTCTCGTATTTCAATCTTATGCAAATACGCTACACGGCTAATTACATTTTAGAAACATACTTAAGCTCTAAGAAAATGAGGTATACCACTCATACTCCAACCGATCACTGCGAAGTCAAAATCGGTACCATACAAAGTCAATGTAAGAGATGGCTTCCATGACTTCCCACATCTTGGTCAATGTGAGATTACATGCAGGACATCTTGTATCTTTGCTTACATAGCTTGCCAGGGTATAGTGTCAACTCGCTATAGAGCTACAGTGGCGGCTGCACTCTCTTCATGATCAAGAGATTTCATGTTTACCTCCATCGATCCGGCATTAACATCATCGGGAGATTAGTTATGCATCCATCCCGGAACATACAATGAAGGATTATGAGGTTTAATGTTTACCTTCCATCAATTCCCTCATTAGGACGTAAGGATATTTTCCCCATCGACCCCTGCATATTCAAGAATATGCGAACTCCAGGAGATCTCATAAGAAAAGTTGTTTCACCATCACCAACTACTGACGATGATGGATCTATGGTCAGAGCACTACATGAATAGCTTTCACTTGATTAATTAAGTGTATTATAATATTCTTTTAGCATCTGTCAAGTTTTCAAACATAACTTATTAGGACAAATGCTATAAAGAAACATGTACTATTTTCATCAGTTACTTCTCAGTCTTTATCAGACATTGGGATCTCAGTCCCTAATTTCAAACTAGATTCCATAAACATATAGTTCTGGGTATTCAAACCCTTATCTCATTACTGAGCACCATTACCACTTTTTCATGTAACCATCACCTTCATGTCATCTGACCAAGGTACACATGACACTTGCTAAACAAGCATCTTATCTGATACTTGAGGCTCATCAATTCTCTTGTTACCTCTTACTAAGAAACAAGGCATATTATGGCACACAAGGCCCAATAACAATTTTAATAATAAAACATCATAGCTCATATCTGGCTATGTTCATCATCTCGGGATACCTGCATGGTTAGTATAGATGATAACAGATATATCAATCATATTTCAGTTTCATGCTATCCTAGGGTAACACCACTATTCCCATACCAGGGTTAGGGTTTCCCATTTTATAGCAATCAGGGTTACTCATCCCCCTTTATTCAATTGGGACCGATGATTCATCATTTCATTATCCAAGATTAGAGTTTCATGCTAAATAGCATAATCTAGAATTAGGGTTTCATACAACTTCACCCTATTTAGAATTAAGGTTTCATACAACTTCACCCTATTTAGAATTAGGGTTTACTATTTACATCACATCACCCTAGATTAGGGTTTATATTCAATAACCCACAATTAGGGTTTACTATTCATCCAAATTAGGGTTTTACATCAAAATACCATGAATTAGGGTTACTCATGTCATTACCCTAAATTCATATTACATTATCTTCCTAGATTAGGCTTTCACTCAGAATTGCCCTAATTTAGGGTTTGAGTTAATCAATTAACTCAATTAGGGTTTTGATGATCTCTTTACTAAGGATCATACCCTAATTGTATATCACACTTACTTTGAATGTGTTAGGTCTGATTGCTACATGATTATCTTGCATGTATAAATCTCTCTCTCATCCTCTTCTAGGATGTCCAGAAGATTTGATCAATTGATCCTTCAATCACATGAGTATTCAAATGAATTGACCAATTGAATCTTCAATTACAAAAGATATCCAAATGGATTAACCATTTTGAACCTCAACAGGTCTTGCCTACTTAGACCTTAAACGATCTTGGACTTTCAAAGTTCAAACGGTTTGAAACCGTTTGGGCATATTGCCCTTGAAACCATTTAAGCAAACATTGCCTTGAAACCGAATGAGCTAGAAAGTGTTGAAACCAAATGAGCTTGGGTCTCCAAACAGTTTGGGATCATTTGGTCCCAAACGGTCTTGAGACCATTTGGCCCAAACCCTCTCAAAACCGAATGGACCAAAAAGGTGTTTCAATACTTAATCATTTCAAGGTTTCAATCCATGAACTGCCTTTCAATTGAATACTTGATTCATTCATCAATTGAACCATAGAATCACCCCTCAAATAGACCATCAAATATGGTTTTAAACCCAATTAAACTAGGGTTTATAATCAAGACTCCATCAATTAGGGTTTTGGAATCGAGGAACCATCAATGGTTATCATTGTGGAACCAAACCAATTGAAAACAATGAACCATCATCAACTTACGATATGACCTAACCTCAAACGGTCTTGAGGTCGTTTGGATGACCTCCAAATGGTCTTGAGACCGTTTGCCTCATAAATCATTAAAAATTGGTGAAATCCAATTAGGGTTTAGGTCATTGGATTGATCATCAATATAGTTATTGATTGCATTTTTATTTAATATCTATAACTCTTTAATTACGCAACCATGTTCAACCTTAGACCTCCAAATGGTCTTGGTTGACCTCCAAGTGGTCTTGAGACCTTTTGGGGTGACCTCCAAATGGTTTGAAACCGTTTGGGCTAATCAACCCAAAACATCAACTTAATTAATTGCAAATTCAGCACTTAGCCGATTAGGGTTTCCACTTGGAGGATTGTCAATATATTGACTTAATCAGTTAGATCAAATGGATCATCATCCAAAATGTTCTAGGGTTCTGACCTCAAATGGTCAACCCATCCAAACGGTCAACTCCTCTAAATGGTTTGGGGTCCAAGCCTCCAAACGGTTTGGTGAAACCGTGTGGACGAAACTCTTGAAACCGTTTGCAACTCAAATCTATTGGAAAGTGAGCCTACGATGATGTTATCATCATCAAGCCTTAGACCATCGAAAACTACTGCCATTATCATGGTAATTTCATCAACTAATCAAAGAAATTGAAAGAAGAGCAATTAAACATAGTTGATTGAGAAATTGAAATCAATAATAATGAATAGGGGTTCAAGTTATATAACTCACCTTCAATTGAGCTTCAAAGCTTGATGCTTCACATAAAAAATGGTGGAATAAGATTTCTCTAACCACAAGGATCGTTCCTCAAGCTTTTGGGTGAAAAGGAATGGTTAGAAGTGAAGATGGGATCGAGATATGAAGGAATCATGCATTATTTGTGATTTCCACCATGAAATCAAGATAAACAAAGGTCAAGAAGCTTACCAACAGGTTAAGGGTCGTCTTCCTGATGTCCCTAGATCCCTTGATCGTTTTTGCAAGCAAAGGAAATAAGTGGATTCGAAAAAGTCCTTGGTTTGAGTGGTAAAGGGTGATTTTATAAGAAAATCAATGAGAGAGAAAAAGCCTTATAAAAATCCTTTAATTCCAAAAATTGTACCACCTCTTCCCCCTCAATTCCGTGCATGAAATGATATCTTCCTTATCTCCAAATTCCCTTCCATTATCCATGAATTAAGGAAAAAGAAATTCAGCACCTTAATCATATTATATTAATATCCCATTTTTAGTGGATATTACTTTCCATTAACTTAAGGTGAGTGGACTCTCCACTCAAGTTAGATATTTCGTGGCCTAGAAAAGGCACAAAGGTGTTCACACTTGAACAAATCCAACCATATCATTTTTGGTTGAAGGCCCTTCAATTATTATATTTATTCTTGCATTAATTGAAGTAAAGTTCCATTTATGCTTAAATCTTGATTATTTTAATATCAAGATTCTCTCTCCTCCAAAGTAGCTCAAATGAGATGCCCCTCTCATTTTCTTGCCTCTAAAAGATGACAAGAATATTAAGGACCTTGTTGAATTGGTAAATTGCATATTGAACCCTGGGTTTTGGGTAAATTGCACATTACACCAAAACTAGGTCTTAATGCACAACCATTGCTTTATAAGCTCTTTCTTGGTACTCGGGCTTTCACTAGCCATACCTTTACATCATTTTCATTCCCATGATGCTTCAACACATGAGGAACATATTATCATGTAACATTTGCAATTTAACCCCTCAACTTGGGAAATTTGCACTTTAGTCCACAACAAGTAAAATATTATTTTCAACCTTATTCAAAATGGACTAAAATGAAATATAAGTTCCTCTTGAGCCTTAATTACTTTTCAAAAGATAATATTAAGCATATAATTATCTTTCTTAAGCAAAACACCTAGGGTTAAAGCATAACCCAGGTCAGGGATGTTACAAAGCAAGTCCTACCCGACTAGGGAGGGATAGCTATGAGAGAGAAACAACTGAGAATCATTGTTGTGGGAGAGTAGGTTGGTGACTAGTACACCAACGGGAGGGACAACTCCTTCCTATTTGTTCTAGTAGGATGACAGGAGTTCTAATTGGTCTGTGTGGACTAATCTAGAGGCAAGGTGGCCTTTGCCCATCACTAAGGAGGACAATGTCAGCCAACAGTCTGTGACGAGAGGAGTTGTTGCAGACGACGACATTTGAGTCTGTTGTCCTTGGTGGAGAATTCAGATGAGTCCCACTACAACTAGGAGATGCACAGACACCGTCCAAGACAGAGTGTGCATATACATCAATGACGATTGTCATTGGACTTGCTCTAGGACCAGGTATATCTTTGTGAAACCATCCTTACCATTGCATAGTTATTAATGTGAGACTCTAGTTAATAGGAAATATGTTAGTAAAAAAAATTCCACTACCTATCTGATGTCGTATTTCCCTATAGCTACAAATGTGGATAAAAGGGGCATTATAAGAATGAATGCCCAAAGGCCAAGAAGAGACACCACAAGAGAAGCCACAAGAAGAAGGATGATTACAATAAGGAAGGCAAAGAAAAGAGGAAGGATAAGAAGGAGAAAAGAAGCAAGGATGTAGCTCATGCGGCTTGGGAAGAATCCTCTTCAAGTGGATCAAGCTCTAATGAAGGAGAACGCCACCTTGCACTCATTTCCTCCACAAGTTACGACATAAGTAAGGTAAGTGAGGTAAGCTTGCATGAGTTATCCAAAGAAACTATCATTGATATGCTTAATGCTACCCGCTCTTTTTATTCCAAATGTAAATCTAAGAAGAAGAGCTTGGGTAAGATTATTGATGATATCTATGCTAAAATTGATGTTCTTGACAAAAATGAAAAGTTACACCTTGATTGTATTTATTTCTTACAGGGCATATTCTTGATCTTGAGCTCCAATACAATGAAGTTGAAGTTGAGAATGGTGTCTACCTTAAGAACATAATTAGTATTAAGGAAGAAAACCAAGCCCTTATAGATAAGTTTTCTTTACTTGAAACTAAAATAAATTATCTTAAGCTTGCTTGTAATACTACAAAGGATGAAAATTGACTCTATCTTGATGAACTTATATTGCTTTGAGCTAAAAATGGTCAATTCCTTGCTCAACTTAGTGATCTATCTTCTAGACCTTTTTTTCCTACCAATGAAGTTGCTTCTATTACTTTGGATAGAGATTCCTTTTTTACTACAATCCTCTACTTAGTGGCCAACCTGATGCATGTTAATGATGATATTGCTCATTTATCTTCTATCGTTGTCACTCTTGTTGGTATGTATGCCCTGAGAGCCAATCATGGGATGATTGGTGGGATACATTAAGATTTATTTGATAAGCATCAAAGGAAAGCTTCCAATTCTTTCTGGTTCATTCATATGAGATAATGATAGAACAGATTGAATGTCTAGAGAATTACAGTACTCAATGGCGTATGCTTTTAGGTTCAGGACCTGAACAATGAGATCATACGGATGCTAAGAGTTTGTACATTCTTATTATGTCCCTATTCAGATGTCATTGTGGAAGGTAGATAGACAACAATGACACACAAGACTAGATTGTGGTGTTGGTTGATGACAGAATCTCGTTAGTCATGATATGGACATATCAAACCAAACACATAGCTACTTGTTAGAGAACAAGCATACCAGACAGACCCACTGTGAGTTTGACACATGGAACCATGACATGGTAGTCATAGTCAGTTCTCACAGTGATGGTGGTTAGTGTGATTCTTTGACCTGAAATCACTACACTCAACACATGTCGTTGGGTATACTTTGACATCATCAAATGCAGCACTGAAACATAGGTTGTTATAAAGGTGATGATTGGGTGGCTTTGACACATGGGGCTTTTGAGGGGTGAGTGATAGATATGGGATTTGTCCCTCCTGAGGGAGTTTGATATCCATAGCCACTTGATGAGTAGGATTGATATAGGCATGCGCACTCATGTGTGAATCAGTATGTGGTATTGATGTCATACATGTCTCCTGCAATCTACTCTGAGATCGACAAAGTGAATGAATGTTGACAGGATGACTGTTCCATGCCTTGAGTTCATTCGGGATACCAGTGATAAAGGAATTATACATTCATTATAACACCATTCATGGATTGTAGGATTGAAAGTTGTTCTCGAACTTTCTATTTCACTAGGGTAGCATTGATGTGTGACTAGGCACCACTCTTTGCTTGTGAAGTCATAAGTGTTATGGACTTTCACTGCCAACGTGAAATGGACCTACAGGGTCACACACATAGGATTTAACCTGGAAGAGGAGTTTATCCACAAACAATGTTTAGATTGATTACTAAATGATTTTAGTAGTTCAATTAAACACTCAATCAATTGATAGCTCAGTATCATAGTGTTCAAGGTGTTGGATCGATTGATTAGAGTATCAGATTGATTGAAATTGCGATTGACTAATTTTGCATAGTCTGCTGCCCCAAACGATTGGCTCACAGGGTTGAACTGATCGGTTTAGGTTGGTGAATCGATCGACTCAACTGGTGAGATGATCGGCTCATGTGTTATGAAACGATCGGCTCAATTGTTGAACCGATCGATTCGTGGACCGAGCGAGATTGTTTGGAAAGTCAGAAGACTATTTTGCAAATACAATTGGTTTCACTTGTACAAATTTGATTTGAACAAGGATTAATGTTTGTTTATTTGGAAACAAATATGAAAGTCAATTTGAGTTGGATCAAGACCACAAACCGATCGGCTCAAGCAGGAATCGATCGGCTCAGAGCACTAGACGATCGGCTCAGGTCCCAAACGATCGTTTCAGGGTGCGAACCGATCGGTTCAGCTGGCGCAGTTGGTTGTTTTTGTGGAAAAATCTCGAACCCTTCTACTCATGCTTTAATCCCGCATTGCCCAGGGTAGAGAACCCTATCCCATGACCCTCCTATACATATAGGGGTACTGGGGGCTTCTCAACAACAACAACTCAGAACACCAGTTGCTCTGCAAAGTTTTCGTTCTCTCTAGTTGTGGTAACCGAGAGAGCCCGAGCAAGTGCTACCCGATAAGGGAGGCACAACAAGGGAAAGACAACTGTAGAAAAGCAACTGGTTGCAGGAGAGTGTGTCGGTGATTAGTACGTAGACAGGAGGGTGTGACTCCTTCTGATTCCTTGTGGGACAAGGAGATCAGAGTTCCAAGTGGTCTGTGTGGACTACTTTAGAGGCGGGAGACTTCTGCCACTTGGAGGACAACTGTCAATCTCGACAGTCTCGGTGAGACTAGGAGCTACACAGACACCGTCCAAGATCGGAGGAGAATACTGCACAAGCCGTGAGGTAACATCGTCGAGCAAGCCTCGAGACAAGGTACGCCTCTACAAACCATCCTTCCTATTGTATAGACGTTGACGCGATTCCTTTATTTTGGGTTTGGGAGAAGAAAAGTTTTGTTTCTGCTGCCTTCTGTATCTCCCCTAAAACCCAACAGTGGTATCAAAGCCACGTCAACTACTCTATACTTTAGGATTATCGATATTATCATTTTTTGTTTGTCGCCTTTATTTATTGCAAACGATGCGAATAAAATTTCTTTATGCATGTCCAATCTTAAATCCACAAATGCCAATAATATATGATATGTAATTATAAATGCACTCGATAAGTGTCACCCTTAAATGAGTTTTGTGGTGAATGTATATTGTGGTTATGGCCAATAAACCCTATGTATGTGTGCTTGGTTGAATGTAGTTGCTTGCATCTTGGTCTGTGCACCGATCCCCTATCTCCTATTTTTGATGTAACTCGAGATAACTCGAGATTTCTTTCCTACCTTTGCTCCCCCTGAATGTAACTCGGGGTTTCCCAATTTAAATGTAAAATAGGATAGATCTTTTATTTCCTATTAAGTCAAAAGAACGGCGGACAACCTAACAACGACTGAGATGATCAATTCAAGCAGTGAATCGATTGGTTGGAGATCCAGACGATCGGTTCAAGGAGCGAGACGATCGAGTGGCGGCCATGAGGAGATGCATGATGACCAGGCAAACTGATCGGTTGGAGGAGCCAACTGATCAGCTGGTGGCACCCAGACGATTGGTCAGGGCGAGCAGGTCATTCATGTGATGAGTTGATCAACTCAGACGGCTATAGCACTTCATCATGGACAGGTTGCATGTGATGTAGACCTAGATGACCGTGATTCCTCTTGGCTCGAGGAATCACATTAGCATGGCGATAATCATCACTTTTATCATTTCTCATGTTTTCTATGGGATATACCATGTATATGATACGTACTATATATTGTGGTGATTGGATATGTCTATGTACCTATAAAAACCAAATCCCTCATTAAATATTAAAGTTTTAGATGCCTTCCAAATGCGACACACATGAAAAGCTTGATCGACCAAGTGTGGGCACGCCCTAGCATGGTGCACTGTCTATCTCATGGAAGCGTGAAGGATGGATATGTGGGTCTGCCCTAGCAGGGTGCATATTCATTGTGTTGGCTTTGGGTTGGATTTAACAAGGTGACCTAGATAGGATCTAGGACCTTAAGGCATGGAGGTGATTATGGCAAGGAGTTGCATATGACATCTTTTAAGAGTTGCATATGATGCAATTGGAAAAAGGTGCCTACCTGAAAGATCTAAGTTGTGGGTGACAGCCCTAGTTGGTCCATGACTTAGATGATTTTACGATCTTGACCTACTAGAAGATTGTACGCTACAATCTTCCAAATTGATAGTGAGGGCTATCAATTTGAACAAAAATAGTGGGAGTGCTAATTAATTAAAGTCCTAATTATATTGTCAACCTTTCAAATCAATCAAATAAGTCAAAATTGAGTTTTGGACTAAAATTGCATATATTTCCTTTTATAGTACAAATGACAACAAACAATAATCACTTTTCATTGCGATCAGTCCTTGAAAAGGACAAGCTGAATGGGACCGACTTCCACGACTGGTTTAGGACATTGAGAATTGTTCTCACTCAAGAGCAAAAGCTCTATGTCCTAGATACTCCAATTCTAGAGGAACGTACTCCTACCGCACCAAAGGCAGAAAGGGATGATTATAAGAAGCATTCTGATGATGCTATTGATGCAAAGGGCTTGATGTTATTCTCCATGAATCACGAGTTGGAGAGACAATGTAAGGACCCTGACCTCCGTTTAAGGTTTACCGTGTTTGCTTTGCTTAACCCTAATGATTTGTTGCTTGCTAATCACCTTCTGTGGTGATTAGGGTTTGTTGTTACTTTGTTGAGAGCTGGGGGTGCTACTTGCTATTAACCCAAAGTCTAGGGTTTGTGGGCATGGTTGTCACCTTGTGTGGTGTTCCTCCCTCTCCTTGCTTCCTCTAGTGTTGAGAGGAAGGTTTGGGCTCATTTCTTGAGTTTCCTTTGGGCTTGGTTGAGCTTTTGGGCCTTGTGGTGCCTTGCCTTGCTTCTTTGGACCTTGTGTCGGGCAAGAGTGCCCTTTGTCGGCCTAAGTGTGTCGGCCTGTGTTTGTGTCGGCCAGTGGTGTGTCGCCCAGGGTTGTGTCAGCCATGGAGTGTATGTGTCGTCCATGGCATGGAGGTGTGTCGCCTATGGACCCCCTTTGACCTTCTTTGACCTTGTTTGTGTCACCACTAGTGGACACTTGGTGCTTGATGCTTGCATGTGGCAATGTCCTTGGACATGTGTTTAGGTCATGTGGCTTTGCTCATGGACAAGTGTCCCTAGGTGGGTGACACCTTGCCTTACCTTCCCTTGGTTTCTCCTCCATCCCCTTCTATATATGTGTTTCATTTCCCTTGCTAAGGATCCCTTTAGTTCCTTAGTCTCCTTCTCCTTGGGTGCACGAAACCCTCTTCTTTTGCAAGCTTGGTGGCCGATCCTTCTTGGAGTCTCCTTCTTCCTCTAGTGGTGGTTGAACCCTAGAGTGCCTTGCTCTTCTTCTTGTGGCGGTGCTTGGAGCTTGGATCTTTCTTAAGGCGGGTTACATAACTCCTAACCCTAACTACATTACTATCTTCTATGTTCTTGTATGTTGCTATGATCATATCGGCTATGCTTGATGTTAGTTTAGTTTCTTTCTTAGTTGCACCTTATTGGCCGAACCTATGTTCTAGGGTTTCTTGGTGAGCAATACTCCTTTCTCTCCTTGGTCTAGATGAGTGAGCATGAGTTCTAGTAGCATGGGCAATACCCCTCTCTCATTTAAGTTGAGAGGTGAGATTGTGTTCTAGTTGCTTGAGCAACACCCTCCTCTCACCATGGACTTGAAAGGTGAGCTTTGTGGTGGTTGTGAACTTTGTTTAGGGTTGTTCCTTATGTTGCCCAATTGGTGATATGAAGCTTGGCAAGACCCCTCTCTCTTGATAGTTGAGAGGTGAGCCATCTTCTTGATCCATTAGGGTTTTGGTGCCCTTCTGCTTGATGTTGGTGGTGTTGTTGCCCGACATCCTTCTTTGGCCTAGAGCCTTGATCATCATGTTGTGTGGTTGTGTTGGGCGATAAACCCAGGTTCTTAATCTTTGGTGCATTGTGTGCCACATCTGGTTTGGTGGTAGGCATCACCCTTGGTCTTTTCCTTGCGTGTGTCGGGCATTCCACCTTGAAGAATAACCTACCTAATACATGTGTGATGGCTTGGTGTCGTTACCTTGAGATGTGGTGTTGTTAACTTTCTTTGTGATGTTGTGACGGGCATCACGTTAATCCTTGCCATGTGTGTCGGCCGATAGGTTCAGGTTGGATAGCTGAGCATGATGCTCTGTTGCCCGACACCATGATGCTCGACAGAGTGTTGCCCGTTACACCTTGCATGGCACGCCCTTGGGCTCAGTCGCCTGATAGGCTTCTTGACCGTTGTTTCCTTGTTAACCTGATGTAGTGTTGCCCGTCTTGAGGTGCACGATAGGTATGGCTGCATGGCAGGCTTGATTCCCTGATGCATAATGCACCGTGCACGACGTAGCATTGCATGTTACACCCTTATGCTTGGCCGATAGAAGCTGGTGTGCTTGGCCGATACATGTGTTGACCGTTATGTGGTGGGCGATAAGGTGAGTACCCTGCCCGATACTACCTTTGGTGAGGGTAGTGGGTTATTTCTAGTAAGGGTCTTATTCCTTATGGATAACGATATGTTAGACGTTGTTCCTGCTATCACGTTTAGTCATGATGGTGGCCCTTGATATTCTTGATGGTAATATTTATGGTAGAGCTCATCTATGTAACTTAACATGACTTTACATATAAATGTGATCATCTTGATGATATGGATAATGCTAAGAAATGGTAAGCATATAAGATTGCTTTGCATGAACTGTATCTATGATCGCAGCACCTAATCATCAATGTTGACCTATATCAATAATATGATCTTTCTGTTAATCCATGATTCTTGTGTATACTAATCATGTAGATGATGCATAGCCAAGTAAAAGGCTATGAGGTATATATGATGAGTAACAATTGCTCTGATAGTTACTCTTGATGATGAGATAACATGTATGATGTGTTTGTCTAAAGTACTTGGGATTGCTATCCCATGATGATGATGTAAGCCTTGACATGCAGTGGTAGTATGTGATGAGGGATTGAGATCCCATGGCAATGTGATGATCCTTGAGATGGATCTAGATGATTGGCAAGAGGCCAAGTGGTAACATGTAATGTTGAATCTTTGTGATGGATCAGGATGATGTTGATTACAATAGAAGCATAATATTAAGTTTCATGTTGTTTATTCTTGTTATAGTTTGCATGTTATATAACTTGGTTGAATCTTGCAATCCACTTAAAATATACTAAGTAATCACAATGGAACAAATCATGTAGTTTGCCCTGGCCATAGATCCATCATCGTCAGTAGTTGGTGATGGTGAAACAGGTTCTCCTGCAGGTTAACCTAGAAGTGCATATTGTTGAATATGTGTGGTTTCTCCTAGCCTTAAATAGAGACGGAATCGAGTGCAGCTACGGTTGCAAACTCGGATATATATATAGAGAGAGAGCATGGTGAACAGGCCCATGGCTCAAAATGATAAAGCATGAATGCGTTCATGGCTTAGAGCACAGTGAACAGGCTCGTGGCTCAGATATACTAGCATCGTGACCTGTACCGAAGCAGGCTAGAGAAAGGGTAGCTTATGGAGCTGACCCTGTGGCTGATGCCACTTAAGCATGAGACTGCGGTCCTTCTTGGGTTCTCGTGCACTGACCACTAGGCAGAGAGGTCGTGGAGTCCGGCTCTTCCATTGACCTTGTATGGCATCGGCTTGGGTTTCACAATTGAAGGTTGGATTTGAGCGGTACGGCTCATTTCCTCAGGGCATAATAATATGTAATCCAGCCGAATAGTACCTACTACTTAAGGAAAAACACGAAACATTGGTTGAGGCCTTGCTTGTGTAGTTAATCTTGTTATATCTTACAGTTACTTATATGTTCCTCATGTCATATAATAAGACCTTATAATCATATCTTATTAATCATGTTCCATAAAGAATCACTTGGATATATGCCTTCCGCACTTTTGGTAAGCCTGATAGTACGAACATCTTTACTTTATAGCTGCTCTCGTTATACCTCTTATCAGTCATATGCTTTTGTTGCTTTATCTTTCTGAGGTTTTGTAGTTTCGGTAGGGAGTTATATTTCTTGCTGGGACTGTATGTCTCACCCCGTTGGTTTACCACCTTTTTAGGTGTTCGAGCTAGACGTGGTGGTGGTCGCGGAGTTGCGGCCGAGCAGCTAGACGAGCAGTAGAAGGCAAGCGATGGATATGTTGCTGTTTTGGTTATTTTGTAGTGGAGTCTTAGAGTCATCCATGTACTGTCAGGTCCTTGGGAGCGTTTTGACATTGTTTCACGATGTATAACTGTTGATCCTTTGTATATCCTACTGCTGGCCAGATGTGGGCCTTTGTGTACATATAAACAGGTGATGAACTCATGTGATGGTTGGACAGCTGTTCCTCTAATATGTGGACACGTATCAAGGCTTGTAAATGTTTGTATAACATGTTTCCTTGCAGGATGTGGACTAACATGTAATAGTTTTCTCAGTTTATCAGCTTTCCGCAATCGGTTTTAATTAACCCGTGTTTTTGGTAATATGTGGTTATGGTGATTTTTGCACATTTTCACGTAACACCTCACTGTCTGCGTGATAGTGGGATGTGTTGCCACAGACAACATGAGAAAATGGGTGTCATTGAGATGATTCAGCATCTTAAGAACATGTATGAAGATCAAGCATGGAAAGAGAGATATGATGTCTCCAAGGCGATGTTCAAGTGCATCATACCAGAAGGAGATCCAGTTGGTCCTCACATGCTCAAGATGATTGGGTATGTGGAGAACCTGGTGAGACTGGGATTTCCCCTAATCCAAGAGTTGGCTACTGACGTGATACTGCAATCATTGCCAGAATCCTACAGTCAGTTTGTGATGAACTACAACATGAACAACTTTGACAGGCCATTAATAGAGTTGTTGGGCATGTTGAGGATAGCCGAGGCACAGATGAAGAAGGGCAAGCCTAAGTCTGTGATGATGATCAGTAGCAAGAAAGGCAAGTCCAAGCGCAAGGGCAAGGGCAAAGCTAAGAAAGGTTCTGATGCTAGCCAGCAGCCCAAGTCATCTTCAACTCTCAAGGCTAAGGGAGGCATGACCAAGAGAGGCAATTGCCACCATTGTCAAAAGCTAGGACATTGGAAAAGGAATTGTGCACTCTATCTGGAAGAACTAAAGAAGAAGGAGACGACGGACGTCTCCACCTGAAGGTATCATGAAATAAACTTGTAATATTATTGAGGTATATGATACCAAGATATAAAATGTAAAGCACTCAATAAATGGGGCAAGTGTTGCCGCCATAAATAGGAGTATTTTAGTTTATTTTCAGCCTTGAAGGCATGTAATAGAGTTATGAACTGCTATTTCATATTTGCCAATGGATAGAAACACATTATTTTTGCATATTGTATGACAATGATAGCAATTAATAAAGTTGATGTTTCAATATATGTGGCAATGCCTTATTTATCTTGTGGTACTTGGTATGCATAAGATAAAATGATACCTAAAAGTTATTGATAACTCGAACAATCAAATTAGCATAAATCATGAGAAGTTCATTTCTAGTTTCCATATGATGGATAAATCTAGACTCTTTTTGGTTAGAGAACCAGTAAGAGACATGAATCTCTTAGACATGATTAATCAATCTTCACTAATGGCAGTGGGAGAATGATTATCCTATTAGGTATAATACATGTGATGTATTTACATACCTATTGGAGCAAATGCTAATACTTCAAGCGGTGTTTAGGGAAATACCAAATATGAATATCATGAAGTGTTTAATAATATCATAGATGAAGTATGAATTTGGTAAAGTGTTAATTCTTGATGAGATCAATGATTGAAATACTTGAACCAAATGTTTGAGATCCTTACGAGCGATTATGATAGTGTATCATAGTGAGCTCGTGATTAAGGCATGGTGATGTCTATATCAAAAGGAGTCATACTCTAAGGAGTTAGAGGATGATTATTAAATAGCTAAGTTCTTCTTAAATAAAGAATACCCTACACTAATAAAGGACATTAAGAATCACAAAGAGTTGTGAGTTCTTATATCCTTCACAGATACACCTCAATTATCTATGTGATGAGTTGGTCATGTAATGAGTAAACTATCTAGATGAATATGAGGAACTAGATTTTGAGTTATGGTTTATGACCATTACATCCTAAATAACTTCCATGTGAACCATAAGGTGTGACCTTGATGGTAGCACCCATTGGGATGAAATCCATAAGTGCAAATGAGTCTTAAGCATTAAGACACAGGGATAACATTTTGAGAAGGTTGATGCTTGTTAAATTGCAACTTAATGACTAAGAGATTTGGCATACGGATACTGAAACTGCATTCCTATAAGGAATAAGACAAGGATGTGTACGTGACACAACCTATAAGGTTTATGAATCCATTAATGCAAATGAAGTCTATAAGTTACAATGGACTAATCAATATGATTGATTAAGTACAAGCAACTCAGAGCTGGATCTTTACTTTTATGATATAGTCAAAGGGTTTGACTGATGTGTCAAAGATAAAGAAGGGATCTGTAATTTAGTGGGAGCATATTCACATTCCACATGTTGATGTGAAATGAGATGTTCTAAGAATGGAAATCCAAAGTGGAAATTATCTTTAAGGAAGATAGAGATGTTTCCTATGTAATAGGAATAGAGATCTATAGAGAGAGTTCTTGAAAACCTCTTGACTTGAAAAGAGAGAGCATACATTGGCAATCTATACTGAAGGGTTCAGTGTGCATAGATTCAGTGGGAGAAAACTTGTCCATGTTACATGGAGTTAGTATCCCAAGGCCAAGTGTCCAATTCTTATGAAGAATGGGAACACTAAGAATAGATATGAATCTATCATGTATGTAATTATCCCATAATCTTGCATGTATGGACATGGCAAGATCAAAACACATTCATCATCTTGTATGTAGGACATGACAATATGATGTGCTCATCGTGATAACTCGTATGTGGGACATGACGAGTGGATGTATGTCTAGTTCCAGTAAGGGTTACTGGAATACCATAAGAACTTGATAAGTACTTGAGAAGTACCAGTTCTATGGAAATAAGGAAGGGTTCACTGTAAAGAGTTACACTGATGCGAACTTCCAAAAAGGACAGAAAATTGATCGCAATATGTATATGGGATATATAAAAGTGAATGTTTGTTAATGGAAACGTTCCAATAAAGCTGTTTTAAAAGGAAAAGTCGAGTATCCGTGTGTTAGAGAACATTAGTGGATACTATATGGATCTGGAAGTTCATAGAGATAAAGTTATAGATATTCCGGTCATTGATGACAAGTTAGGTGTGCTTGGTCATGCAATGTGGCTAAAGGTTAGCAAAGGAATACTAGATTGCATATTATGGCAACTCCATCTCATATGTGTGACGTATAGTGAAGAGATGAGAGACATGTAGTTAATACTGACTTTAGCAAGGTGTTGCCATAACTCACTATGTTAGCGCTAGAGCACAGTAACATGTGCGACATGTTTGAAGATCACTATGAATACGATTCAAGGGTGATTGGGTCACAGTGCAAGTGGGATTCTGTTGGTATGTATGCCCTAAGAGCCAATCATGGGATGATTGGTGGGATACATTAAGATTGATTTGATAAGCATCAAAGGCAAGCTTCCAATTCTTTCTGGTTTAGTCATATGAGATAATGACAGAACATATTGAATGTCTAGAGAATAACAGTACTCAATGAGTTTGTACATTCTTATTATGTCCCTAGTCATATATCATTGTGGAAGGTAGATAGACAACAATGACACACAAGACTAGATTGTGGTGTTGGTTGATGATAGAATCTCTTTAGTCATGATATGGAGATATCAAACCAAACACATAGGTACTTGTTAGAGAACAAGCATACCGGACAGACCCACCGTGAGTTTGACACATGGAACCATGACATGGTAGTCACAGTCAGTTCTCACAGTGATGGTGGTGAGTGTGATTCTTTAACCTGAAATCACTACACTCAACACATGTCATTGGGTACACTTTGACATCATCAAACGTAGTCCTAAAACATGGGTTGTTATAAAGGTGATGATTGGGTGGCTTTGACACATGGGGCTTTTGAGGGGTACATGATAGATATGGGATTTGTCCCTCCTGAGGGAGTTTGATATCCATGGCCACTTGATGAGTAGGATTGAGATAGGCATGCACACGCATGTGTGAATCAGTATGTGATATTGATGGCATACATATCTCCTCCAATCTACTCTGAGATCAAGAAAGTGAATGAACATTGACAAGATGATCGTTCCATACCTTGAGTTCATTCAGGATACCAGTGACAAAGGAATTATACATTCACTATAACACCATTCATGGATTGTAGGATTGAAAGTTGTTCTCCAACTTTCTATTTCACTTCGGTAGCACTAATGTGTGACTAGGCACCGCTCTTTGCTTGTAAAGTCATAACTATTATGGACTTTCACTACCAACGTGAAATGGACTTGCAGGGTCACACACATAGGATTTAACCTAGAAGAGGAGTTTATCCAGAAATGATGTTTAGATTGATTATTAAAGGAGTTTAGTAGTTCAATTAAACACTCAATCAATTGATATCTCAGTATCATAGTATTCAAGGTGTTGGACCGATCGATTAGAGTATCAGATTGATTGAAACTGTGATTGACAGATTTTGCATAGTCTTCTACCCCAACTGATCGGTTCACAGGGTTGAACTGATCGGCTCAGGTTGGTGAGACGATCGGCTCATGTGTTATGAAACGATCGGCTCAATTGTTGAACCGGTCGATTCATGGACCGACCGAGATCGTTTAGAAATTCAAAAGACTATTTTGCAAATACAATTTGTTTCACTTGTACAAATTTGATTGGAACAATGATTAATGTTTGATTAGTTGGAAATAAATATGAAAGTCAATTTGAGTTGGATCAGGACCATGAACCGATCAGCTCAGGCATGAACCGATCGGCGCAGAGCACCAGACGATCGGCTCAAGTCCCAAACAATCATTTTAGGGTGTGAACCGATCGGTTCAGCTGGCGTAGTTGGTTGTTTTTGTGGAAAAATCTTGAACCCTTCTCTCCTGCTTTAATCTCACATTTCTCGGGGTAGAGAACCATGTCCCATGACCCTCCTATATATAGGGGTATTGGGGGCTTCTCAATAACAACAACTCAGAACACCAGTTGCTCTGTAACGTTTTCGTTCTCTCTGGTTGTGGTAACCGAGAGAGCACGAGCAAGTGCTACCCGATAAGGGAGGCACAACAAGGGAAAGACAACTGCAAAAAAGCAACTGGTTTGCAGGAGAGTGTGTCGGTGACTAGTACGTCGATAGGAGGGTGTGAATCCTTCCGATTCCTTGTGGGACAAGGAGATCGGAGTTCTAAGTCATCTGTGTGGACTACTTCAAAGGCGGGAGAATTCTATCGCTCGGAGGACAACTATCAATCTCGACAGTCCCGGTGAGACCAGGAGCTGCACAGACACCGTCCAAGATCGGAGGTGAAGACCGTGCAAGTCGTGAGATAACATCGCCGAGAAAGCCTCAGGATAAGGTACGCCTCTACAAACCATCCTTCCTATTGTACAGACGTTGACGTGATTCCTTTATTTTGGGTTTGGGAGAAGAAAAACTTTTTTCCGCTACCTTCTCTGTCTCCCCTAAAACCCAACAACTCTTACCAATGATAATCACAAATTGAGAGACACTTTGCAAAGTTTCCTCAAAGGAAAGAGTCCCTGAATGAAGTCTTGGATCACTCCACCAAACATAGTGGTATAAGTGGTTTAGGATATGAGGGTACTTCAAAAAGGCAAAGGGAAAGGGAAAGGTAAGAAGAAGAGCAAGGGACCTCTAATCTTCCATGGAGAGTCTTTCAGCCCAAAGAACTGATGGAGTGTGTTCATTGTAAGAGTGATGATGATTATTCTACTTATTGTCCATACAGGGAGAAGGGGACCAACCCAAAGATAAAATGGGTCCCCAAGCTAACCCTAGATCCTAAAGTTTGAATTGGGCACCGATTATCTTTCTTTCTTATAGGGAAAAGACAAATGGATTTTTGATAGTGGTTGTTCAAAACACATGACGGGTGAAATTAGCCATTTCAATCAATTCACCAAAAATGGAGGATCGGTGACATTTGGGGACAACAACAAGGGTAAGGTAATAGAGGTGATGTAGGCAATTCACTTTGCATCAAGAATGTACTTCTTGTGGATGGCTTACATCACAATTTATTAAGTGTTAGTCAACTTTGTGATAATGGTTATCTTGTTCTATTTACTTCTTTAGAATGCTTCCTTCTAGATTCCCTCTCTTACAATGTCATATATAAGGGAACTAGAAATGGTAATATTTATATTATTTTGATTGACTCTATTAAGCCTATTGTTGGTAGATGTCTTGTTTCCAGTTCAAATGATATTTCTTTATGGAATTGTAGGCTTGGTCATGTAAATATGCATCAAATGAAGAAGTTGATCTACAAGGACTTGGTGAAGGGACTCTCCAAATTGGAGTTTGAAAAGGATGAGGAATGCCAACCTTGTACCCAAGGAAAGAAAACCAAGTTCTCCTTCAAATCCATAGGAGTCTTTAGCACCAAGAGAGCTCTTAAGCTTCTTCACATTGATCAATTTCGACCAATGCGTACTCAATCGCTTCATGGTAGAAAATATTTCCTTGTGATTATCGATGACTTTTCTCGCTATACTTGTACTTTCTTCCTTGTTTCAAAAGTGATACTTATGATATTTTCTCGGATTTTTGCAAACAATTGGAAAATAGAGCTTCTTGTTGGATTGTTTCTATTCACAGTGATCATGGGGGATAATTTGAAAATGATTTGTTTGAATAGTTTTGTAAGGAATTCAGCTATGTACATAACTTTTCTTCACCTCAAATGTCTCACCAAAAGTGGGTTGTAGAGAGGAAGAATAGGTCACAACATGATATTGCTAGGACTATACTTCTAGAGTACAACACTCTAGAGAAGTTTTAGGCCGAAGTCATTAGTACTTCATGTTTTGTGCAAAATTGGGTTTTTACTCATCTATCTTTACGAGAGAAAAAAAAACATATGAGATATGGTGTGGTAGAAAGCCTTCCATTGATTTCTTTCATGTTTTTGGGTATCCTTGTTTTGTTTTGAACACCAAGGATTCTCTTGACAAGTTTGATCTGAAGTTATGCAAGTCTTTCTTTCTTGGCTATAGCACCACAAGAAAGGCTTACAGAGTGTATAACATTGAATTGTGTAAAGTAGAAGAATCTATAAATGTAAGATTTGTTGAGACTAACCCCTCTATTTCCAAGAATGTTGTAAATGATGATGTTGCATGTGTGGTGAATCCTCTCTTGAAAGAACTCAATATTGTTGATAAAGGAAAGGAGGTGTTAGCTGATGAAGAAGAGAAAGATGAAGAAAATAAGGATCTAACCCCCTACTTTGCAAAGCATCATCTAAAAGAGCTAATCATAGGCAATCCTTTTAAAAGGATGAAGAAAAATGTTGCCTACAACAAAGTACAAGCAGACAGTGCCTTCATCTCTCAACTTTAGCCTAAAGATGTCAAAGAAACCCTCAAATATGATGAATGGATCCTAGCTATGCAAGAAGAATTGGGGCAGTTTGGGAAGAACATAGTGTGGACCCTAGTGCCAAGACCAAGTCATAGAAAGAACATTGGTACCAAATGGGTCTACCGCAACAAGCTTGGTGAAAGTGACAAAGTTGTAAGGAAGAAAGCAATGTTAGTTTCTCAGGGCTACAATTAGCAAGAAGGTATAGATCTTGATAAAACATATGCACCTATAGCTAGACTTGAGTCAATTAGAATGTTGCTTGCTTTTTCCAGACACAATAATTTTCTTCTTTATCAAATGGATGTTAAAAGTGTGTTATAATTGAGGAGGAAGTGTATGTTGCATAACCTCCAGGTTTTGAACATGATAACTTACCTAACCATGTTTATTTGTTGCAAAAATATCTCTATGGTCTCAAACAAGCACCTTGAGAGTGGTATGAGAAATTAAAGAACTTTTTGTTAGATAATGTCTATATCATGGGCAAAGTAGATTCTACCTTATTTCTAAAGCACACTTCTAACAATTTTCTGATTATTCAAATCTATATGGATGATATTATCTTCGGCGGAACTAATCTTAATCTTTGCAAGGAGTTTAATGATCTTATGCAGAGTGGATATGAGATGAGCATGATGGAGGAGCTTACTTTCTTCCTCAGCTTTCAAATTAAGAAAACCAAGGAAGGTAACTTCATCAACCAATACAAGTACACAAGTGAGATACTTAAGTGCTTTAGGATGGAGAATACCAAACTGATGGACACCCCCATGTCAAACACCACCAACCTTGATAGAGATGAAGAAGGTGAAAAGGTAGATGAGAAGCACTATAGAGGTATGATTGGAAGTTTACTTTATTTAACTACCTCTATACCTAGCATAATGTTTAGTGTTGGATTGTGTTCTCTCTTTCAATCAAGTCCTAGTAAATCACATCTTATAGTGATTAAGAGGATTTTGAGGTATCTAGCCAAAACCCCAAATTTTGGATAAGGGTATCCTAAGTCAAGGGACTTTACTATTACTTCCTATAGTGATGTTGATTACGTAGGCTAACTGATTGATAGAAATTGTATAAGTGGCACTTGCTTCTTCCTAGGACCTTACCTAGTTTCTTGGTTCTCCAAGAAGCAAAGCACTGTGACTCTTTCAATCATCGGGGTTGAATACATTGCAACTATAAGTTGTTGTGCCCAATTCCTTTGGATGAAGCAAATGCTCCAAGACTTTAACATATATTTTCATGCTTCTCCTATCTATTGTGATAATATTAACTTGTCATACAACCCCATATTGCATATAAGAGCTAAACATATAGAAGTATTTCATCACTTTCTTTGTGATCACATTGCCATGAAGGACATATATATCACGCATGTGGACATGGAAAATTAGTTAGCGGACATTTTTTCTAGAACTCTAGCTAGAGAGAAATTTTTTGTTATTATATGAAAACTACTTATAACTTCTCTTGATGATAATGACATGCCTTCTAGCTAGTTGTTCTCTTACCTATATGTTTGTTGCTTAAAATTGACCTTCTCGTGCTTGATATGTGCTAAAAGTCCTTATTTCTATGCCTTGTTTTGCTCATTTTGGGTATATTTTGCAAACGCTTGTTTTATCGCAAAATATTACCCCATGATGAGTGAAATACACATCAATATGTCTAAAATGCATAACAGTATAAATAAATAAAATTAATTAGCACCATAGAGTCTAGAAATTAAGTTTCTAAGTTTTTAGACAAGCTACCTTTCCATCGAGTTGCCAACTCGACCGATCCCTTCGCTGAAGGTTATGTGAACAGGTCTATCGGTCGAGTTTCCCAAACTCAAAATTCGACCGATGGCTGAGTTGGACCAAACTTAAATAGGGTTTGGATGACATTTCTCCCTCTCCATTAGAGGAAAGACTACCATTTCCCACCTCCAGGTCCCCTAACCTTCAACCCTAGGTTTGCACATCCCTTCCCTTGCCTAGCCTAGCCTCTCTTGCCTCTTCCCACACCGTTTTAGATGGTTAGATGACCTGTTGGTGAGGATCTCTTCTTATTTTGGTTGTTTTTGCTTCTCAAATCCTTTCGCATGGCATCCAACTGAAGGAAGAGAGCTACCCCAGGTGGAGACCTTCGTCTTCATCTGATCTTCACATGATATCCTTTGATGGCACCTCTTTTATCTCCTCCAAAGCTCTCAATCGCTACAAGGATCTCCTTCCTAAGAAAACCTTTCCTTTTAGAGCCTTGTTTGAGCCTCGTCTCAAAACAAAGGAGGTTATCATAGAGGTTTCTGACCTTTTCCATACCCATCACATAGGCGCTTTGTGTGTAGAACATTAGTGCTTTCAAAATTCCATTACAAGCACTAAGGTGGTCCATGAATTCTATGCTAATCTTTCGTTGAACTATGACATTGTTGTGCCACCATCGAATAGCTAAGTCATCCTCATTTCCATGATCGTTGGGACCAAATTCACAATCTCAGAAGATTCCTTGAATATCTTTTTCAATGGAAATGAGGTCGCCGACACATGGAGGAAGGATTATCCTTACTGTTTTGACATGTTGGACCCTGAGGCTTCCTACAGGCACTTTGATCTTACTTATCCTGACACCCACAAGTTCTTAAAGAAGCCTCATATACCCTATTTGGAAGAAGTCAACCTTTCTTATGGCATCCAACTCACAAAAATAAGATTAACTACAGCGGAAGCGATCATTAGCAGTGGAATTACTAAAAATCATTAAAAATTTAAAACTTTTTGCAAAGAGATCCAACCATAGGAAAACGCTTTCATTAGGAACCAATGTAATACATTTATAACCTGGTTCATAAGTACATGCCTTGTACCATCTCTTCTCAAGGATTACAAACATTAATTGCCCTGTTAACACTGTACACCGGTAGTATAAAAACCTCAAGGCATCAAGACAAAATCTCAGATCAATTCATTAAAGGAATTAACTACTAACTCTGAGGACCTAAGAGTATAGAGACGACACATAGAACTTTTTATGCAAAACTTGGCAGCCAGTGCCTCCACCTGAGTAATCACTGTTGTCCCTAATGTTGTTGTTGCTTTTCCCTTGCTATAGGGTTCCTACTTCTTCTTCTGCATTTACCTAAAAACATTGGATCCCACGGGGGTGAGACAATTGAAAATTGCCCCAGCGGGAGATATAACTCTCCGCCAAAACATCATATTGCAGTTTATTAGAATTGAAAACTGAGCAGGAGTTCTTTTATATATTAGCAGCAGTATTATTCATTGTGTAAATAGAATAAGATAATCACATTTCCCAAGGAGAACATTGCATCTACTCATGGTAGAATCATAATTCATTCATCTACTTGCAATGAATATAAAGAGATATGAATAATCATTTATTAACTAGAGATACATAAAAAGAATGTAACATCATCCAATAAGTTTCTGTATTCCATCCTTAAGCAAACATGCTATACGGTCGATTACATTTTACAATCACACTTATGCCCTGAGGAGATGAGGTATACCGCTCATACTCCCAACCAACCATTGTGAAATCGAAATCGGTGCCATATAAGGTCAATGGTAGAGTCGGCTACCATGACCTCCCTTATCTTGGTCAGTACGAGATCAAATGCAGGACATTTTGTGTCTTTACTAAATAGCTTTCCAGGGTATATTGGAAACTTCGCTATAGAGTTACAGTGGTGTGCTGTACTCTCCTCGCAGTCGAGAGATTTCATGTTTATCTTACATCAATCCGGCATTTATATTATTGGGAGATTCATGATACATCCATCCCAGTTTCGGAGGATTAGTGATACATCCACCCCGACATATATAATCAAGGATTGAGAGATTTAATGTATATCTCACATCAATTCCTCCATTAGGGCGTAAGGATATGTTCGCCCATTACCCCCACATATTCAAAAATATGCATTCTAGGTTTTTGCCGTGGAGCAACCCATTTCACCATCCAGCAAGTTCTGACACTGATGGTTATATGGCCAGGGCTCTACATGATATGATTTCACTTGATTAATTAAGTACATTAGCATATTCTTTTAGCATCAGTCAAGTTCTCAAACATAACTTATTCAGACAAATGCTACAAAGAAACATGTATTGTTTTCATCAATCATTTCTCAGTCTTTATAATACATTGGGATCTCAGTCCCTCATTTTAATACTGGGAATTCTCATCCCTCAACCACATCATTACCATTCTTATTAAAACTGGGTATTTAAACCCTTAGTTCATCACTAAACATTGTTACTACTTGTTAGGTAACTATTACCTCTAGGCCCTCAGACCCAGGTATGCATGATACTTGTTACACAAGCATCTCACATGGCCAACAACGCCCATTAAGTGTTTTGTCACCTTTCACTAGGCAACAACTTACTCATGTGACTCATAAATTCCATGCACATTTTTGTTACTTTTACTAAGCAATCACAACATTAAGGCACACAAGGACAATCAACATTTTTGTTATATAAAAGTCATAGCTCAAATCTGGCTTTGTTTATCATCTCATGATATATGCATGGTTAATAGATAGGATAACAGTCATATAAATCATTTATCACATCAGGTGATACAATAGTAACACCACCATTCCTTAATCAGGATTAGGGTTTACTATCAAATAGGCTTTTCATCCTTTTACCCAAAAATTAGGGTTAAGGTTTTCCCATTTCACATTTATTAGGGTTTTATGTTTATATTATCTATGCAACCCTAATATATTGTTCCATTCTTCTAGAAGCATTTAATGGTATAATAAGTATTTACTCATGATCATTACTCTCATCATATAGCATTCAATGATTATCAATTCAAGGTATGAGTTCATCTCTCAACCTTGCCATGGTATGGTTATATCATACCCATTATATATCTTGACTTAATCCCCTTTCTCATAATGTTAGTCAACACTTATCAAAGTATATCAAACACATTACAATCTTATTGTAACAACAACATAACACACACTTCATGTGTTTCTTATCCAAGTATGTTGGATTGAGATGCAACAAGGTATATCAATCCCTGAAATGCTAAATGTGATATCTATCATGTCTTGATGTATCACTTTTCTCATCACTTCCAACTTACTTAAGTTAATCAACTGTCCTTGTATTAAGGTATTTCCTTCTTAATACTTTATCCACTTAACCTATCACCTTCATCATGTAGTGCATAGGTCACACATTAGAATTGTCCAGCTATCTTTGATGATATGGACTTATCTAATGGTTAGGCATTGTTGATATACAATAAACCATTATTAACCACTTTAGGTATTTCAACTCTTAGGATGTTAACCACATCATTATTTAGTGTTGCATACATCATTCCTAAGAGTTTCATGTCCTCATCTTTGTAAGATGTATAGGGTTGTTATACATGTATAAAGTTAGATATATAATGATCTAGGTATCATCTTGTCCCTTATACTCTTACTCATTAAAGTATCAACATTACCATTCATATGGTTTATCAATTTCACCCTTCATGGGTGTAACATTCTCATCTTACTTGATTATATTAGCCACACCCTACTTTAGTATATTGGCATTTATGCCATCACTAGGGTTTCATATATCATCATATGGCATCACCCTGGATTTGAGTCTCACATCTCATCATTGCATTAGGGTTCCACATAACATTATTCTAATTTAGGGTTTCTCATGACATTACCCTAGATTAGGGTTTCACATTCAATAACCCACAATTAGGGTTTACTATTCATCCCAATTAGGGTTTCATAATTAATTACCCATAATTAGGGTTTACTATTCATCCCAATTAGGGTTTTGTATTACATTACCCTAAATTAGGGTTACTCATGTCATCACCCTTAATTAGGGTTACATCCATACCTTAGATTAGGATTACACCTAGCATTGTCCTAAATTAGGGTTAGGGATTCATAAACCTTCCTAATTAGGGTTCATGATCTCTTTATCAAGGATCATACCCTAATTACACATTTATTCATGTTGGAAGTGTTGAGACTTAACCACTACATAATTTTCATTCATGTAGGAAGTCCTCACTCTCTCTTATCCTTTATAATATGATACTTACTTCAGACTTGATTAGATTAGGTCAACTCAACTTGAATGAAAGTTGACTCAATGTATCATTACTTTTATAATCATTAAAGATTAATCGTTCAAGAGATACTAATCACCCTATCTTATTAAGGGTACAATTACTATAATCACCCTTGATTTACATCATGTAATGATCAATTAAACAATTGACCTTTAATCACCTTAAGTATCCATACGGTTTTGGTTAATTACTTCCAAACGGTCTTGGTCACTTAGACCCCAAACGGTCTTGATCAACCAGACCTCAAACAGTTTTGGCTTGAAATACCTCCAAACGGTCTAAGACCGTTTAGACCTCCAAACGGTCTTGATCAACACTTGAAACCATTTAGCAAAGTAGGTGCTTGAAACCGTTTGACAAATTAGGTGCTCGAAACCGTTTGACAAATTAGGTGCTTGAAATCGTTTGACAAATTAGGTGCTTGAAACCATTTGACAAATTAGGGCTTGAAACCGCTTGACAAATTAGGTGCTTGAAACCATTTGAGTCTCAATCGGTTTGGGATCGTTTGGTCCCTAACGGTCTTGAGACCGTTTGGTCCAAACCTCTTCAAAACCGAT
This sequence comes from Alisma plantago-aquatica, assembly GCA_963693085.1. Classification (NCBI taxonomy): domain Eukaryota; kingdom Viridiplantae; phylum Streptophyta; class Magnoliopsida; order Alismatales; family Alismataceae; genus Alisma; species Alisma plantago-aquatica. The sequence continues at coordinate 582,197,190 of OY856413.1, forward strand.
TGGACCAAAAAATGGTCTCAACCACTCATATTAGTTTAAGGTTTCCAAGATTAATTCCTTCATAAATTGAATCCATGTAATTACTCACCAAGTGAACCTAAGAACCATACTTCAATTGAGATTAATAAATCATCTTTCAATTGATTAGACTTTCAATTGATCCTCAATTAGGGTTTTGAACCCAATTGAATGAGGGTTGCAATCGATGAACTTTCAACATTAGTCATTGTAGAACTAATTGCTTTGAAATTATTGGACCATCATTCAAATTGGGCATGACTAGACCTCAAACGGTCTTGAGGTCATTTGGATGACCTCCAAACGGTCTTGAGACTGTTTTCCCCATCCCATTACTTAAAATTGTGAAATTCAATTAGGGTTCGGATCATTAGATTGATCAACAATCGAACTATTGATTGCATTACCATTTGTTATCTTTGGACCTTCAAATACTCAACCATAATAAACCCTAGACCTCCAAACGGTATTAGTTGACCTACAAACGGTCTTGAGACCGTTTTGGTGATCTCCAAATGGTCTTGAGACCGTTTGGGTTAATCAACCCAAAGTTCTAAATCAAACAATTGCAATTTCAGCACTTAACCCGATTAGGGTTTCTAATTGGAGGATTGTCCATATATTGAATTAGTCAATTAGATCCATTAGGTCATTATCCAACATGTATTAGGGTCCTAACCTCAAACGGTCAACCTATCCAAACGTTCAACCTTTCTAAACGGTTTGGAATCCAAACCTCCAAACGGTTTGCAAATTGTTTGGTCACCAAACGGTTTGGTGAAACCGATTGGACCATATTGTTGAAACTGTTTACAAAATATATTTAGGGAGGTGTGTGCTTATGATGATGTCATCATCATCAAGCTCTAAACCCACGAAACTTTCTGTGATTTTCATGGTGATTACATCGATCAACCAAATAAAATTTCAAGAATGAAGAAAGGATCAACAATTGATAAGGAATTGAATGCAATAACAATATTAAGGGTTCAAGTTATAAAACCCGCCTCCAAATGAGCTTCAAAGCTCCAATCTCATGTCAAAAATGGTGTATGCAACTCCTTTCACTATCCCAAGGCTCTTCCTCATGCTTTGAGTGAAAAGAAATGGTTAGAATTGAAGATGAGATCGAGATAAGAAGAAATCATGCATTGATTTTCGATTTCCACCATGGAATTGAGGTGAAAGGAGGTCAAGAAGCTTTCCAACAGGTTGGGGGTCGTCCTCCTGATGCTCCTAGCTCCCTTGGTCGTTTTTGCAAGCAAATAGAAGAAGTGGATTCGAAAAATCCTTTGGTTTGGCTTGTAAAGGGTGTTTTTATAAGAAAATCAATGAGAGAGAAAATGACTTATAATAATTCTTTTAATTCCAAATTTAGTGTCACCTATTCCCCCTCAATTCCTCGGATACGAGGCTATTCTTATTTCCTCTTATTCCTATACATTATCCTCAAATTAAAGAAAAGCAAATTAAGCACCTTAACCCTTATAATACTAATATCCATAAGTGAGTGGATATTTCTTTTTCTTATTATAATGTGAGAGAGTTATCCATTTCCTTTGGATATTTTCGTGGCTTATAAAAGGCACAAGGGTGTTCACACTTGATAAAACTCAACCATCTCGTTTTTGTCTAAAGGCCCTTCAATTATTTTTATTTATTCTTGCATTAAATTGAATTAGGGTTTCAATTATGCTTAAATCTTGATTATTTTAATATCAAGATTCTCTTTCCTCCAAAAGAATACAAATGAGACACCCCTATCATTTTATTTGCTATACATGATGCCAAGAAACATTAGGGACTATTTTGAAGTGGTAATGTGCATGTTAAACCCTAAGTTTTGGGTAAATTGCATATTATACCAAAACTAGGTTTTAATGCACAGACATTGCTTTATCAGCTCTTTCTTGGTACTCAGGCTTTCTCAAGCCATTCATCTGCATCATCTTCATTATCATGATGTTTCAACACATGAGTAACATTTTTTCATGTAACATTTGCAAGTTAACCCCTCAACTTGGGTAATTTGCACTTTAGTCCAAAATAAGCAAACATTGCTTCAACATTATTCAAACCGGACCAAAATTGAAACATAGGTTCCTCTTGAGCCTTAATTACTTTTCACAAGATAAAATTAAGGATCAAATTAACTTTTTTAAGCAAAACTCCCAGGGTTAAAGCATAACCCTGGTCAGTGATGTTACAAATTATAAACCCCTAACGAGGATTTCGTCCCCGAAATCCCAGATAAAGGAAGACAAATATTATTCATTCATCATACTATCTAGTCTCTTCATAAAATTTCATTGTTATGGAGACACCATAAATATTTGATCAACTCAAAGTTATTTCACACAAGTTTATCACAGAATGGTTCGCACGGGGCACATACTCCACTGCCCTTTTAAATTATTAACTGTTGGAATTAATTTCTGTGTCAGGTAACACTTTTTCCTAATTCACAGTTTCATGTGACATATTCTTGTTCCTGAGGAGTCTCTCATACTCCTTATTTAATTTAGAATTTCACTTTCATGATCACAATTATGTTCTGTCACCCTCTTGGGACTATCAGACTTTTCATACCTTGATTGTGCCATCTCACCTGGTGACACAATACTAGTTTTTTCCTTATTACTTGCATCAACTATCTTATTAGTTTTACATTTTCTCATCATAAAGAGAGGTTACTTACCAATTAAGAACTTATCTTAAATATATCTTCAATCGTTATGTTTATGCAAAGCATAAACCCCTAACATGTGATGTTCATATTATTTTATGTATAAATAAACTGATTTCATGGCTGACCATTCCAGGTAGCCAACATAAACCATTTGATATTTCTTAGATACCAGAATCTCTTATCTTGGTATCTATTACATGTGTTGAAAACACATCACATATTTATCTTCCTTTCATCTTGGGACATTACTTGTTACATGTATCTTTACCTTGGAAACAGAGTCCAAGATAAACTGATACTTTTCTAAGTATCCATCACATGAGCATCTTTATCTAATGCACATCAAGTGTCCTAAGACCCACTTGATTTTCATGTCCTCGAAAGGAAAGAAAACAAGGAATCATATTCCTCTTATTATTTCATGAATTTTCAACTATTCCTGAATCATATACACTTTGTCTCATCCTAGGTTCCTTGCCCTCAGCAGAGGAATCTATAAGGATGATCACATACATTATTCCTTTCTTTGTTATTATCTAACATATTCATGAGCATCTTATGATCTCATCAAACTTCCCATCTCCACATTATGGGAAAAGATCTTTATTATACTTACAAACTTTATTAGATAGGGATCATCTCCCTTGTTCCCATTCTTATCTTATGAGGAGTATACTTTTTAATTTCTCATACACACATACTCATATGAGATTATCTCATATTTCTCTTTCTTGTTCTTAGGATATGACACATTATTCCATATTTTTAATTTCATGATGATACTCATTGGATTGTCTCAGAATGACTACTTGATCAGAGCAATCAAAAACATAACAATCTAAGAGTTTCTATACTTACTTTATCATCAATAGTTGTATACCTGGTCAGGGTATATAAATACTGAGATTAAGTAGTATGCACTTTGTATACTATCATATTCCTTCATCTCCATATTATTACAAGCATAAGATTTAACATTCTTGGATTTTATCCAGGCATCTCTTCTATACCTCATCCTTTTTCATAGAGGTAAGAACATTATGAAACATCTATAATGTTATTGTACAAAATGTAAGTCCTCATAGGACTAACCAAGGAAAATCTCAATCAGTTACTTTCTCAATTTAACTCAGGAAACCATAAAAAGACATTAAAATAACATTATGTTGTCTAACCTGTCATGACTTGTGGGTGGTTCATTGTCTCAAGCTGATTCTTTTCATAGAATCTTGCCATTGCTGGTTGCCGACTACGCTTTCTATTATTATATACTGATGAACTAGCTTGGAATGCATGTTTTCGTCCTCGTGTACTATCACTAGACCACTGCTTATGAGAGTCATGCTGACTCTGCCTCAGGGGTTGATTCACCATAATATTTCTGGTTGAGCAATTTCTTTCCAGATGTCCTACCTGTCTACACTGGTGGCAAGTTTTGAGCTCTAGATGTGGTCTAGAAGGTTCTTTACCCTTTCTGGATAGCCATTGCCTTGGTGCACTAGGACTTGGTTGTACCGGTGGTACCCAAAACTTCTTCTTTTTGGAACTACTAGGCCTCTGTTCCTGAATTTGGATAGGCCTTTTCTCAATTCTTCCTTTATATTCCTTTTCTGGACAATTAGTTTTGATATGTCCAGGATTCCTACACCTATGGCAAATCCTAGTTTCAGATTGTATCATGTTCCTTTCATCATTATTCATTGCTCCAACATGCTGATGTTGAGCAGGAATCCTATTGGAGTTCAAAACTTCATCATTGGGGGTTGATAGTCTAGGTTGCATTGCTAATGCACGATCTACTATATGCATCATAGTTGTCCAAAATTTCTCAAACAGAGCAGGGAAAGTTGGGCTCTCTATCATGGCTAGGTCAAACTGGGGATGTACAGGTATATGTTCTTTTCTGCTCTGATCCCCTGTACCTCTTCCTGGTGCAGCAATACTGCTCTCAATAGCATGCTCTTCGTGTGATCCAGACATCATCAATTTCTTCTTCTCCTATATGAGCAGAAGACACTATCAGATACACTGGAAGACACTAGAACATACTCTACTACCTTAGTCCTATGTCTCTATAGACTCAGCGAACCTAGAGATCTGATACCACAAAATTGTGGCATCCAACTCACAAAAACAAGATTAACTACAGCGGAAGCGATTATTAGCAGCATAATTACTGAAAATCATTAAAAATTTAAAACTTTTTGCAAAGAGATCCAACCATAGGAAAACTCTTTCATCAGGAACCAATGTAATACATTTACAACCTGGTTCATAAGTACATGCCTTGTACCATCTCTTCTCGAGGATTACAAACATTAACTGTCCTGCTAACACTGTACACATGTAGTATAAAAACCTCGAGGCATCAAGACAAAATCTCAGATCGATTCATTAAAAGCATTAACTACTAACTCTGAGGACCTGAGATTACAGAGATGGCACATAGGACTTTCGATACAAAACTTGGCAGCCAGTGCCTCCACCTGAGTAATCATTGTTGTCCCTAATGTTGTTGCTTCTTTTCCCTTGTTATAGGGTTCCTGCTTCTTCTTCTGCGTTTACCTAAAAACATTGGATCCCACGGGGTGAGACAATTGAAAATTGCCCCAGTGGGAGATATAACTCTCCGCCAAAACATCATTATTGTAGTTTCTTAGAATTGAAAACTGAGCAGGAGTTCTCTTATATATTAATAGCAGTATTATTCATTATGTAAACAGAATAAGATAATCTCCTTTCCCAAGGAGAACATTGCATCTACTCATGGTAGAATCATAATTCATTCATCTACCTGCAATGAATACAAAGAGATATGAATAAACATTTATTAACTAGAGATGCATAAAAGAATGTAACATCAGCTAATAAGTTTCTGTATTCCATCCTTAAGCAAACATGCTATAAGGATGATTACATTTTACAATCACACTTATGCCCTGAGGAGATGAGGTATACCACTCATACTCCCAACCGACCATTGTGAAATCGAAATCGGTGCCATATAAGGTCAATGGTAGAGCCGGCTACCATGACCTCCCTTATCTCAGTCAGTACGAGATCAAATGTAGGACATCTTGTGTCTCTACTAAATATATTTCTAGGGTATACTGGCAACTTTGCTATAGAGTTACAGTGGCGTGTTGTACTCTCTTCGCAATCGAGAGATTTCATGTTTATCTTACATCGATCTGGCATTTATATTATTGGGAGATTTGTGATACATCCATCCCAGTTTTGGGGGATTAGTGATACATCCACCCCGGAATATATAATGAAGGATTGAGAGATTTAATATATATATCTCGTTAATTCCTCCATTAAGGTGTAAGGATATGTTCGCCCATTACCCCCACATATTCAAAAATAGGCATTCTCAGTTTTTGCCGCGGAGCAACCCGTTTCACCATCCAGCAAGTTCTGACACTTATGGTTATATGGTCAGGGCTCTACATGATATGATTTCACTTGATTAATTAAGTACATTTGCATATTCTTTTAGCATCAGTCAAGTTCTCAAACATAACTTATTCAGACAAATGCTACAAAGAAACATGTACTGTTTTCATCAATCATTTCTCAGTCTTTATAAGACACTGGGATCTCAGTCCCTCATTTTAATACTGGGAATTCTCATCCCTCAAACACATCATTACCATGCTTATCAAAACTGGGTATTTAAACCCTTAGTTCATCATTGAACACGGTTACCACTTGTTAGGTAACTATTGCCTCTAGGTCCTCAGACCCAGGTATACATGATACTTGTTACACAAGCATCTCACATGGCTCACAAGGCCCATTAAGTGTTTTGTCACCTTTCACTAGGCAACAACTTACTCATGTGACTCATAAATTCCATGCACATTTTTGTTACTTTTACTAAGCAATCACAACATTAAGGCACACAAGGCCAATCAATATTTTTTTATATAAAAGTCATAGCTCAAATCTGGCTTTGTTCATCATCTCATGATATCTGCATGGTTAATAGATAGGATAACAGTCATATAAATCATTTATCACATCAGGTGATACAATAGTAACACCACCATTCCTTTATCAGGATTAGGGTTTACTATCAAATAGGCTTTTCATCCTTTTACCCAAAAATTAGGGTTAGGGTTTTCCCATTTCACATTTATTAGGGTTTCATGTTTATATTATCTATGAAAACCTAATATATTGTTCCATTCTTCTAGAAGCATTTAATGGTATCATAAGTATTTACTCATGATCATTACTCTCATCGTATAGCATTCAACGATTATCAATTCAAGGTATGATTTCATCTCTCAACCTTGCCATGGTATGGTTATATCATACCCATTATCTTGACTTAATCCCCTTTATCATAATGTTAGTCAACACTTATCAATGTTATCAAACACATTACAATCTTATTGTAACAACAACATAACACACACTTCATGTGTTTCTTATCCAAGTATGTTGGATTGAGATGCAGCTAGGTATATCAATCCCTGAAATGCTAAATGTGATATGTATCATGTCTTGATGTATCACTTTTCTCATCACTTCCAACTTACTTAAGTTAATCAACTGTCCTTGTATTAAGGTATTTCCCTCTTAATACTTTATCCACTTAACCTATCACCTTCATAATGTAGTGCATAGGTCACACATTAGAATTGTCCATCTATCTTTGATGATATGGACTTATCTAATGGTTAGGCATTGTTGATATAGAATAAACCATTATTAACCACTTTAGGTATTTCAACTCTTAGGATGTTAACCACATCATTATTTACTGTTGCATACATCATTCTTAATAGTTTCATGTCCTCATCTTTGTAAGATGTATAGGTTTGTTATACATGTATAAAAGTTAGATATATAATGATCTAGGTATCATCTTGTCCCTTATCCTCTTACTCATTAAAGTATCAACATTACCATTCATATGGTTTATCAATTTCACCCTTCATGGGTGTAACATTCTCATCTTACTTGATTATATTAGCCACACCCTACTTTAGTGTATTGGCATTTATGCCATCACTAGGGTTTCATATATCATCATATGGCATCACCCTAGATTTGAGTCTCGCATCTCATCATTGCATCAGGGTTCCACATAACATTATTCTAATTTAGGGTTTCTCATGACATTACCCTAGATTAGGGTTTCACATACAATAACCCACAATTAGGGTTTACTATTCATCCCAATTAGGGTTTTGTATTACATTACCCTAAATTAGGGTTACTCATGTCATCACCCTTAATTAGGGTTACATCCATACCTTATATTAGGATTACACCTAGCATTTCCCTAAATTAGGGTTAGGGATTCATCAACCTTCCTAATTAGGGTTCATGATCTCTTTATCAAGGATCATACCCTAATTACACATTTATTCATGTTGGAAGTGTTGAGACTTAACCACTACATAATTATCATTCATGTAGGAAGTCCTCTCTCTCTCTCTCTTATCCTTTATAAGATGATACTTACTTCAGACTTGATTAGATTAGGTCAACTCAACTTGAATGAAAGTTGACTCAATGTATCATTACTTCTATAATCATTAAAAATTAATCGTTCAAGTGATACTAATCACCCTATCTTATTAAGGGTAAAATTACTATAATCACCCTTGATTTACATCACGTAATGATCAATTAAACAATTGACCTTTAATCACCTTAAGTATCCATACGGTTTTCATTAATTACTTCCAAACGGTCTTGGTCACTTAGACCCCAAACAGTCTTGATCAACCAGACCTGAAACGGTTTTGCTTGAAATACCTCCAAACGGTCTCAGAGCGTTTAGACCTCCAAACGGTCTTGATCAACACTTGAAACCATTTAGAAAAGTAGGTGCTTGAAACCGTTTGACAAATTAGGTGCTCGAAACTGTTTGACAAATTAGGTGCTTGAAACCATTTGACAAATTAGGTGCTTGAAACCGTTTGACAAATTAGGTGCTTGAAACCGTTTGACAAATTAGGTGCTTGAAACCGTTTGACAAATTAGGTGCTTGAAACCGTTTGAGCCTCAATCAGTTTGGGATCTTTTGGTCCCAAATGGTCTTGAGACTGTTTGGTCCAAACCTCCTCAAAACCGATTGGACCAAATAATGGTCTCAACCACTCATATTAGTTTAGGGTTTCCGAGATTAATTCCTTCATCAATTGAATCTATGTAGTTACTCACCAAGTGAACCTAAGAACCATACTTCAATTGAGATTAATAAATCATCTTTCAATTGATTAGAATTTCAATTGATCCTCAATTAGGGTTTTGAACCCAATTGAATTAGGGTTGAAATCGATGAACTTTCAACATTAGTCATTGTAGAACTAATTGCTTTGAAATTATTGGAACATCATTCAAATTGGGCATGACCTGACCTCAAACGGTCTGGAGGTTGTTTGGATGACCTCCAAACGGTCTTGAGACCGTTTGCCCCATCCCATACTTAAAATTGTGAAATTCAATCAGGGTTTGGATCATTAGATTGATCAACAATGGAACTATTGATTGCATTACCATTTGCTATCTTTGGACCTTAAAATACTCAACCATACTCAACCCTAGACCTCCAAATGGTTTTGGTTGACCAAAAAATGGTCTTGAGACCATTTGGGTGATCTCCAAATGGTCTTGAGACCATTTGGGTGATCTCCAAATGGTCTTGAGACCATTTGGGTTAATCAACCCAAAGTTCTAAATCAAATAATTGCAATTTCAGCACATAACCCGATTAGGGTTTCTAATTGGAGGATTGTCCAATTATTGAATTAGTCAATTAGATACATTAGGTCATTATCCAACATGTATTAGGGTCCTGACCTCAAATGGTCAACCCATCCAAATGGTCAACTTTTCTAAACGGTTTGGAATCCCAACCTCCAAACGGTTTGCAAATCGTTTGGTCACCAAATGGTTTGATGAAACCGATTGGACCATATTGTTGAAACCGTTTACAAAAGATATTTAGGGAGGTGTGTGCTTATAATGATGTCATCATCATCAAGCTATAAACCCATGAAACTTGGTGTGATTTTCATGGTGATTACATCGATCAACCAAATAAATTTCAAGAATGAAGAAAGGATCAACAATTGATAAGGAATTGAATGCAATAACAATATTAAGGGTTCAAGTTATAAAACCCACCTACAATTGAGCTTCAAAGCTCCAAGATCACGTCAACAATGGTGGATGAAACTCCTTTCACTATCCCAAGGCTCGTCCTCAATCTTTGAGTGAAAAGGAATGGTTAGAATTGAAGATGGGATCGAGATAAGAAGAAATCATGCATTGATTTTTTATTTCCACCATGGAATTGAGGTGAAAGGAGGTCAAGAAGCTTACCAACAGGTTGGGGGTCGTCCTCATGATGCTCCTAGCTCCCTTTCTCGTTTTTTCAAGCAAATAGAAGAAGTGGATTCGAAAAAGCCTTTGGTTTGGCTTGTAAAGGGTGTTTTATAAGAAAATCAATGAGAGAGAAAATGCCTTATAATAATTCTTTTAATTCCAAAATTAGTGCTGCCTCTTCCCCCTCAATTCCTTGGATACGAGGCTATCCTTATTGCCTCTTATTCCTCTCAATTATGCTCAAATTAAAGAAAAGCAAATTAAGCACCTTAACCCTTGTAATACTAATATCCATAAGTGAGTGGATATTTCTTTTTCTTATTATAATGTGAGAGAGTTATCCACTTCCTTTGGATATTTTCGTGGCTTAGCAAAGGCACAAGGGTGTTCAAACTTGAGCAAACTCGACCATCTCATTTTTGGCTGAATTCCCTTCAATTATTTTTATTTATTCTTGCATTAAATTGAATTAGGGTTTCAGTTATGCTTAAATCTTGATTATTTTAATATCAAGATTCTCTCTCCTCCAAAAGAATACAAATGAGACGCCCCTCTCATTTTATTTGCTCTAAATGATGCAAAGAAACATTAGGAACAATTTTGAAGTGATAATGTTCATGTTAAACCCTAGGTTTCGGGTAAATTGCATATTATACCAAAACTAGGTTTTAATGTACATATATTGCTTTATCAGCTCTTTCTTGGTACTCAGGATTTCTCAAGCCATTGCTCTACATCATCTTCATTCTCATACACATTAGGAACATTTTATCATGTAACATTTGCAAGTTAACCCCTCAACTTGGGTAATTTTCACTTTAGTCCAAAATAAGCAAACATTGCTTCAACATTATTCAAACATGACCAAAATTGAAACATTGGTTCCTCTTGAGCCTTAATTACTTTTCACAAATAAAATTAAGGATAAAATTAACTTGTTTAAGCAAAACTCCCAGGGTTAAAGCATAACCCAGGTCAGGGATGTTACATTTCCATCCTCTTCCCTTGATCTCAAAAAATAGAATTCTCACATTAGTCCTTAACTACAATTTCGACGCCAAGAAGAATCAAATGGGAATTGCATAGAACATTGTTGTGATCATTACTGTCTCTTGAAGAACTTTGGAGTAAAGTGGTCCCGATATATCCTACACCACATGACATGCTTTGAATTTGGGAAGAACACCCCTGGTACCCACCCACACTACCCTTTCTTGATTTGTGGTCTTTTTGCTTTTGCTATCAAGAAATCTGTTTTCCATGATTTCAATTACAAAGCTAGTAGGAAAGGAGTTTGCATTAGTGAAACCATAATAAAAAAGACCTTCCTACCTACCTCCTCTACCACGCCTAGAGCTTCTACCTCTGCCTCCACCTAGGCACCTCCACCACCACCTAGACCTGAACACGCCACTTTCTTGGTGTCAAATGAAGCCCTCATGGGTTACATGCTACACCAGGACTTGTGCCAGACCATGCGTATAACCTTCAGGTTTAGGAACACCTCTACCAAGACTTGTGCTAGATCTTTTTTACCATGAACATTTCCTATAGCCATTCCTACCCTACCTACCAGCCATACCTAGGCGGTGAATATGCTTTCTATGCATATAGTCACTTCTACCCGCCCCCTCCATCTGCTTCTTCTATTGCCTTATATGTTACTAATGGTGGACCTACCCCTGCCCCTGGAGTGCTTCCTCTTCTGGCTTTGCATGTTGGCCCTCTTGCTACCCTTCTTTCGAGACTTGGCAACTCTGATACCACCTTCCCTTAGGTACAAGAGTTACATGCTCTTGGCATATTTTGGGATGAGCAAATTTCCATTTGGCCTGATCGCGGTTTCGGTCCTCCTACCGATGAGGAGATGCCTAACCATGTTGATGAGGATGTTGATGATGATGGTGAGGCCACTGAGGATGATGGCTCTGATGTTGGTTCTGATGATGACTTTGTTGGCGTCACTGGTGATGATGCTGACAATATTGATGTCCCTACTGCACCTTCAGATGGAGATGAGGACTACAAGCTCGAGGTTGATGATGATGATGTGGATGATGATGCCTTTGACATAGATAGCATAGATGTAGCTTAGATATCTTAGTTCCTTAGTTTTTATATGTTGATCATATATATCTTTTTAGACTCTTATGTACTATGACATTTGGGCACTGTATCTGAGATGTACTAATTTATCATCTTGTTGTTTAATTGTTGGTTTGTGGTTCTTGTAGTGAGGACATGTTCTAGTGTTGTAATCTTAATCATATGTGTCATAACTCTATGGTTGACCATATCTTATGATCTTGTTGTATGTTATCCCATGTTTTGGTTATGACATTGGATTGTTTGTTTCTCTTTGCTCGTCTCTATTTGACGTGTGCTATGTGGTTGATTGCTTTATCTTGTGCTTTTGGAGAAAACTTGTGTTTTTGTAGCTCTTTCTACCTCCATGTCTTTTTTATATGACAAAAGGGGAGAAATGACCTCAGGCATATTGTTCTATTACTTGTATGATCCTTTTGTTGTCAATTATGTACATATTGTGTGACTTGCTAGAGGACCATATAGTATGATATGTGCTATGGTTATTTTGTGGAAAGCCTAACCATGAAGGTTTAGGTAAGTATGAATTGAGGTGGAGAAATTCACTTTGTTCAATCATGTATCCCCTTGCAATTCACAAGGTAAAGATTTAACTTTCACATCCTTTCTCAAAGGAAAAGGTTTAATTTCATATCCTTTTCCATATGTTGAGGAATGGTTTGTCATTGTCAAAAAGGGGCAGAATGTTGACCTAAGTGTTATACATTGTCCATATTTTGATAGTGACTTAACCATTCCATTCATATGTATCTAATTGTCTATTTAAGATTGATTTGAGGCATTAGGTACATTAAAATGATTAAATTTCTAAAGCCCTAGCTTGGTTTAGTTCAATTCAAAAGCAATGCAAATGTGCGTTTTGGGGAAACACTCCAAATCACATTAGAACATTTTTGTAATCATTTGTATTGATGATATGACTTGTAATAACATAAGAAAAAATCAGGGATGCTTAATTCTAACATTTGATTGCTTAAATTTCATTATGTAAAATTCATTACAGGCTCTTCATCAGTCAAGTTACAAACTCGACCGATCCTTAATGGATTTTGAGAATGAGATCAATCGGTCGAGTTACACTTTCACAGAACTTGATCAATCCCTCTGCAGACCAGGACAAAATCAACCAATGGTTTAAATTGTCTTTGTCACATATTGTGATCAGTCAAGTTATCTTTATTGAAACTTAACTGAATGTATTGTATGAAAAATGTAAAAAAAAGTCATTCTAATTGTTAGAGGGGTGTAAAACTTGAAATTATATCCATTGCAACCCTCCAAACTGCTAGAAAACGTTCAAACGTGTTCCCACACTCTAATGGACACCCCTATCTATAAATAGGACCCCTTGGAGTTCATTCCAAGTTTTCTCATTCATGCTATTCAAGGCCTTTGTCATAGTTGAGTTCTATTAGTCCACTTGAGCCCCTTTTTCTCTCTTTATTACACTTCGTTTCATTCATATGAGTGAGATAGGTTTTGTATGAGAGAGCTTCCTTAGTGTACTCTTGTAAATCTCTTAAAGTTCCCCCTTCCCAACCTCTATTTTCAAGATCTAGTTGATGAAGGCTTCTTTGAGTGAATAAGAAGGTGCTTGAAGCTTTTCTGAGTGAAGGAGAAGAACAAGGCAGAAGATCCAAGGAGTTGAGTAGGTAAATCCTCCAGACACAAGACTCGTCACAAGAAGGAGATCACCTTGGTGAAGGCATCCAGCTGCTTGTAAGAGTGGACAAGACCTTTGTGAGGTAGAAGACTTGCTTTTGGATAGGTAATGCCTTGTTTGTAAGTTTGTTAATTCCCTTGGCCTTAAAGTGAAGTTGGGTATCCTTGTCTCAAAAAAGGAAGATCAGTTGTTGTAAGTCTTATAAGTGAATATAAGGAGTAGATATCTTAGAAATCCTAGATCTTGAGCTCTCTTGGTAGTGGACTAACTCTCTCCTAGTTTGGAAAATGGAACCACTCTAAAATAGCTTGTCCACTTGGTTGCTTCAATCTCTCCCATCCTTGCTATGTATGTTTCAATTGCCATCAAGTTCACTGTTTGTAATTAAGCATATTTGAAGTAACTTGAAGGTCTAACAAGTTTTTTATAAGTGTTTTTAGCTCTATTCACCCCCTTCTAGAGCCCTTAGATCCAACATAAGGGTCATTCCATCATGGTGTTGGAAGGAGAGCCTAAACATGGTCTTCCTTATGGAAACCATGGTATTTGTGGGTCTAGAGGATGTCAAAAGAAAGTTTGGCTTTGTAGAGGGGATACACCTCTCTAGTGAGGGAAGAATTGGAGGTATTGGCCTTTTGTAGAAGGACATTGAAGCAGAGATTCTCAATTACTCACATCACCATGCAAATTATACAATGATGGAAGGTGGGATAGGGGTAACTTTAAGGGCCATGGGAATTTATGGTTGGGCTTATCAGTAACCAAAATATAAAACATGGGACTTAATGAGGAAGCTAATTAAAGAGGTTGACTCCCCAATTATTATGTTTGGTAATTTTAATGAGATTGTCTCTAATAATGAAAAAGCAAGGAGTCCACCAAAATCGAATAGATTTATGTAATACTTTAGGAATGCTATTAATGACTGCGATCTGATGGATCTAGTATTTTTGGGTGATAGGTTTACATGTCACAGAGGGCATACTCCAAAGATGTATTTTCATGAGTGGCTAGATAGAGTTGTGGTAAGCCTTATTGGAAAAATGCATTTACGTACTGCAAAGTCATCCATCTACAAAATATGAATCAGACCATACATCTCTTATTATCACTACAAATAGAAGGAAATCAAAAAAATAGAAAACATTTTCTTGCTTTCAAACATGTGCGGGTAAAAGAGAAGAGATGGTAAAAAATAGTCACACATGCATGAGGATAGGTGAGAGGGTCAGGCATTGTGAACAAAATTGGCATATGTGGAGCCAGACTAAAGACTTGGGCATCAGACTATTTTGGAAAAATTAAGAAGAAAATAAAGTAGTTTAAGTATGATCTCAGTCATGTTCAGTAGGAACCTCCCAAAATCATGAATCTTCAGAGATGCACAGAAGTAGCAAAAGAGTTGCAATACTGGAATAAGAAAAAAAATATTGGTGTACAAGAGCTAGAGTGAAGGATATGAAAGAAGGTGGCCGCAACACTGCATATTTTCTCCACAAAGCATCACAAAGGAAGAAGAGAAATAAAATAGAAGGCCTCAAATATGAGACAAGAATGTAGAGTATTGAGGAGGAAGAAATTTAACAGGTGATTCTTTATTTCTTTGCAGATCTTTTTCACACTACAAGTCTCACATGTTTTGAGGAGGCAACTGAGGAGTTGAGAAAATGACTAGTGAAAGTCAATGTAAGGAGCTTGAAAAGGAGATCACAGATGAGGAGATCTGGGAGGTAGTAAAACAAAGTCATAAAAATAAGGCACCATGTCTAGATGGGATGAAGGTAATGTTTTATCAAAGATATTGGCATATCGTGGGAAAGGATGTAGCCAACTATATTAAAGGTTGGGGGAAATATGATAAAATCTCAGAAGAACTAAACATTATGCTAGTAGTCATGATACCAAAGGTGTGCACCATATAGATGGTAAGGTACAGACCAATCAGCCTTTATAATGTAACTTACAAAATTCCATCTAAGGTGGTGGCTAACAGGCTAAAACTGTTGA
Source organism: Alisma plantago-aquatica (assembly GCA_963693085.1). NCBI lineage: Eukaryota > Viridiplantae > Streptophyta > Magnoliopsida > Alismatales > Alismataceae > Alisma > Alisma plantago-aquatica. Next base: position 582,213,026 of record OY856413.1, read on the forward strand.
CGGACAACATTGCTTTGGAGAATCAAAGTGATTTTATACCATACGGGAAGATTAGTGATGATGTTCTTATTTATTATGAAATTTTTCATTTTACAAAGGTGATAGATGTAATATAAAGGGACATATTGCACTTAAACTAGATATCTCAAAGGCTTATGACAGAGTCAAGTGGGAGTTTCTAGACCATGTTTAAAAGGAACTCAGCTTCAGTGAAAGATGGAGGAAGAAGATTTTTGATTGCATGTCAATTGTTTCCATGTCTTCTCTGTCAATGGGGACCGGACCAAGAGAATAAAGACAACCCAAGGACTTAGGCAGGGAAACCCTCTTTCCCCTTACCTTCTTATTTTGTGTGTTGAAGCTTTTTACACTTCTCTAAATCTTGTCGTCCAAAATAGATGGTGTACGGGTAAGCAGATATGATCTTCGTATTTCTCACATGTTCTTTTTAGATGACACCATTGTTTTTTTTTTACAAAAGACACAAAGGAGGAATCTTTGAAAATAGATGAAATCATCAACCATACCTACAAGCATCTGGATAACAAATAAATTTATCTAAGACTGAAGTGGTTTTCAACAAAGGAGTTAACTATGGAAAGCGCTAGGAGCTAAAAGGAGTGCTGAAGGTGAGAGAAGTTGATAGACATGTGAAGTACATGGGACTACCAATGGTGGTAGGGAGATTAGAAAGACAAGTCTTCAACTACATTCAGGAACGAGTCTAGAAGAAGGAAGAAAGTTGGAAAGAAAAGTTATTATCTAAGCTAAGAAAGGAAGTACTGATAAAGGCGATTGCCCAAGTAATTCCCACCTATGTCATGGGTGTCTTTAAACTTCTAGCAAGCATTGATGATGCAATATACATAGTTCCATTACCAGGTTTTGGTGGGTAGCCAAAGGAACATTACAAAAGCTTTCATGGGTCATTTGGAGCAAAATGTGTAAACCAAATCAGCAAGGGGGTCTGGGATTTTGGGATATACATATCTTCAACTAGGCTCTTCTTACAAAACAATTGTGGAGATTGCACAACCCACGGGAGAGCCTTGTTTATAGAGTGTTAAAAGCTAGATACTTTCCACATACATCCTTAATGGAGGCATGCAGAGGCTACAATCCTAGTTTTACGTGAAGAAGCTTGTTGAACGTAAAGGTGTTAATGAAAGAAGGCACAAACTTGATAGTGGATAATTGTGAAAATACATGCATATGGACAAACAAATGGACGTCATATAAAAGATGTTATGTGACTCGAAGTAATGTCCTGATCTGACTGCATATCCGATTTGGAAAATTAAATGGATCTTTGTCGACCCGTTTAAAGGGGGTGCGGGGGGCGAAGCCCCCCAAGGTATGGTACGACTTGGATTTCGGATCCGATTAGGAATTCGATTACTCTTTCTGCATCTATATATATGTACACCCTTGTTAGGGTTCGGCAATCATCTTGTATTCTTCTTTGATGGCTTCCGCCATACACATGGTGTCCCTTTGTAATCCATTCTCTGAAATAGTGGAAATCTCGCCCCTCCCGTGGACGTAGGTCATCTCGACCGAACCACATAAATCTTGTGTTTTGGTTGTGTGATTGTTTCTCGTTTCTTGTTCTTCCGCTGTGAAATCGTCGTATTCTCACGTTCAACTCTTAACAAAGTGGTATCAGAGCTGTGTGTTCAAGATCCGAACGATGACGAGTCTGTATAAGATCGAGAAGTTTGATCGCAAAATCAATTTTGGACTATGGCAGATCACGATGCATGGTTTTCTTGTTCAACAGGGAGTCTCCGAGGCTCTGGAAGGGATCGAGAAGATGCCAGCCACTATGACGCCGCAAGAAAAGAAAGTGATGGACCAGAAGGCTCTCACCGCCATCTAGTTATCCTTGTACTACAAGGTTTTGGCCGAAGTTGCCAAAGAAACTACTACTGCCAGTATTTGGAAGAAACTCGAAGATCTCTACATGATGAAGTCTCTCCAAACAAAATTATATCACAAGCAGCGTCTCTACTTACTACACATGGTGGAAGGTACATCTATCCGTGATCACATTGACGAGTTTACATCTATTATTATGGATCTGGAAAATATAGATATTAAACTCGAAGATGAAGATAAAGCCCTTATTCTTCTGTGCTCTTTACCCCCTTCATACAAGCAATTTCGGGAAACTATTCTATACGGAAAGTCTTCAATCACGGTGGAGGATGTTATATCTTCATTGTTGTCAAAGACCATGGTTGATAAAGACTTAATTGCTTCTTCTAGCGGGAGTCAGTCAGAGGCTCTTATGGTGAGGGGTCGTACAAAAGAAAAGGGAAACAATAAGAAGGAAACACACAGATCTAAGTCTAAATCAAAGAAGGTCTGTAAATACTGCAAGAAGACTGGACACATTGTCAATGAATGCTACAAGTTACAGAACAAGAAGAGGGAGAACGAAAAACAAGAACAACCTGCAGATGCTAATGTAGCACGTAAAGATCCAGAATATGTTCTTATGGCTTCATCTTCCTCATCCGTCAATTTTCAAACTTCTTAGATTCTGGACTCAGGCTGTTCACACCACATGTGCTCACACAGAGATTGGTTTTCTTCTTATGAGTACTTTGATGGAGGTGTTGTAAACATGGCGAACGATTCTACCTACAAGACAATTGGCATTGGGTCAATCCGCATAAAGATGTTCGATGGTGTTATCTAAACTGTCTCCAATGTTCGTCATGTTCAAGGTCTGAAGAAAAATCTCATCTCTATTGGCTTACTTGAAGCTAACGGTTTTCCATACAAGGCTGAAGATGGAATCCTGACTATTACCCAAGGAGATGATGTTCTGATAAAGGGAGTATGTATTCCTGGAAACCTTTATAAATTAATTAGTGAAATTGTGACCGATGAAGCTGCTGCTATTTCTTCCTCACCCACTCCAAAACCGGATGCCACAAAATTGTGGCATATGAGACTGGGACACATGAGCCAGAAAGGCCTGGAATTATTATGCAGGAGAGGACTTCTAGGTGATATCAGAACTGAAAAGTTAGATTTCTGTGAGCACTATATTATGGGAAAGCATAAAAAGGTCAGTTTTTCTACTGCAAATCATACTACAAAAGGTACTGTTGATTATATTCATTCAGACATCTGGGGTCCTTCTCAAGTATCGTCCAAGGGAGGTGCTAGATACATGCTTACTTTCATAGATGATTTCTCAAGGAAAGTCTGGGTGTATTTTCTGAAGCATAAATCTGAGGCTTTTGATCAGTTTAAGAAGTGGAAGACGCTTATTGAAAAACAAACAGGAAGGAGCATCAAGACACTAAGGACAAATAATGGCATGGAGTTTTGTTCTTCTGAATTCAATGAGTTCTGCCAGTCTGAAGGTATTGCAAGACATCGCACAGTTAGACATACACCCCAGCAGAACAGTGTTGCAGAACGCATGAACAGAACTCTTCTAGAGTGTGCATGTTGCATGATGATCAGTGCAGGACTTAGCAAAGATTTTTGGGCTGAAGCCATCTCTACGGCAGCCTATCTTGTCAACCGTTCATCATCTACTCCACTTAGTTTCAAAACTCCTGAAGAAGTATGGTCTGGTCATCCTGCAAAATATTCTAATTTGCGTATTTTTGGTTGTCCTACATATGTCTATTAAAATGAAGGAAAGCTCGAGCCTAAAGCGAAGAAGTGTATTTTTCTGGGTTATGCTGATGGTGTGAAGGGATACAGATTCTGGTGCACTGAGCCAAACTCATCAAAATTCTTGATTGAAAGAAATGTTACTTTTGACGAGTCTGCCATGTTTTCTACAAAACAAGATGGCATCCATTCACAAGCTATAGGTTCTCAGAGTTACACGGAATAGGTAGAGCTTAAAGTTAGTGCACACAGCCCGACACCTCCTGTTGTTACACAGGAAAATCCAGATGATGTTGAAGATGACACTCATGAAGAACAGACATATAGCATTGCTACTGGGAGACCAAGAAGACAGATCAGACCACCTGCAAGGCATTCAGATTATGTTGTTGCATATGCCCTTGCTACAGCTGAAGAAACAAATGATTCTGGGGAACCGACTACCTACAAAGAAGCCATGGTTGATCCCAATTCAGCCATGTGGACTACTACTATGAATGAAGAGATGGAGTCTCTTCAAAAGAATAATACATGGGTACTTGTTGATCTTCCTGCTGGAAAGAAGATTGTTGGATGCAAATGGGTATTCAAAAGGAAGGAAGCTGGTCCTGGAGATTCTACTGAAAGGTACAAAGCGTGGCTAGTTGCAAAAGGCTACAGTCAGGTGGAAGGTATAGATTATAATGATGTGTTTTCTCCTGTTGTCAAATACACTTCCATCAGATTTCTATTGGCATTAGTTGCTAGATATGATTTAGAGCTTGAGCAACTTGATGTGAAGACCGCATTCCTCCATGGTGACTTAGAGGAACAGATCTACTTGCAGCAACCTGAAGGTTATATTTCTGCTGAAAAGAAGGATCATGTGTGCTTACTGAAGAAGTCTCTTTACAGTTTGAAGCAATCCCCACGTCAGTGGTATCGTAGATTTGATTCTTTCATGGTCAAGCATGGATATTTCAGGATCAGCTACGACGTTTGTGTTTACTTGAAGAAACTTCCTGATGATTCTCTTATCTACCTCTTGCTCTATATTGATGACATGTTGATTGCAGCCAGAGATAGTTCTGAAATCCGCAATCTGAAGCAGTTACTTAGTAGCGAATTTGAGATGAAAGACTTGGGAGCAGCAAAGAAAATTTTGGGGATGGAAATTATTAGAAACCGCAAAGCTGGAAGGTTACTTCTCAGTCAGGAGAAGTATGTGAAGAAAGTTCTACAGCGGTTCTCTATGTCTGATGCATCTCCAGTATCTATTCCTTTAGATGATCAGTTCAAAAAGCTCTCATTTGCTGAATCGCCGCAATCTGAAGAGGATGAAAACTACATGTCTCATGTTCCCTATTCCAATGCAGTTGGTAGCATCATGTATGCTATGATTTGCACGCGTCCAGACATTGCACAAGCAGTTAGCATGGTGAGCAGATACATGTCCAATCCGGGAAAACTACATTGGCAAGCAGTCAAGCACATTCTTAGGTACCTTAAGGGTACATCTTCTACATGCCTTGGATTTGGTAAGAGCACAGAGACGCTTATTGGTTATATTGATTCTGACTTTGCAAATGACCGTGACAAAAGGCGTTCTCTTACGGGTTATCTGTTTACTATTGGTGGTTGTATTCTGAGTTGGAAAGCTACATTACAACCCACTGTTGCATTGTCTACTACTGAAGCTGAGTACATGGCATTGACAGAAGCCATCAAAGAAGCCATCTGGCTTAGAGGACTGTGTGCTGAGTTTTATATTCTTGACAAGACGACGGCCATCTACTGTGACAGTCAGAGTGCAATTCACTTTACAAAGGATCAGATGTTTCATGAAAGGACAAAGCACATCGACGTCAAGTATCACTTCATCATAGAGGTGATAGCGCAGGGGAAGATTGTGGTGAAGAAGATTGTAAGCAAAGAAAATCCTGCAGACATGATGACAAATTCGTTGCCAGTTTTCAAGTTCAGACATTGTCTGGACTTGGTTAGTCTACACAGCATGCAGTGACGCCCTTAGGGGCTGGAGGGGGAGAGAGATCTACTATTATTCCTTTTCAGAGAGCCAGAGACTTCAAGTCAAGGTGGAGATTGTTATGTGACTCGAAGTAATGTCCTAATCTGACTGCATATCCGATTTGGAAAATTAAATGGATCTTCACCTACCCGTTTACGGGGCATTGTGTGGGCCTTAGCCCGCCAATGGCAAGGGGGTGCGGGGGGCGAAGCCCCCCGTGGTATGGTACGACTTGGATTTCGGATCCGATTAAGAATCTGATTACTCTTTCTGTATCTATATATATGTACACCCTTGTTAGGGTTCGGCAATCATCCTGTATTCTTCTTTGACGGCTGCCGCCGTACACAGGGTGTCCCTTTGTAATCTTTTCTCTGAAATAGTGGAAATCTCGCCCCCTCCCGTAGACGTAGGTCATCTCGACCGAACCACGTAAATCTTGTGTTTTGGTTGTGTAATTGTTTCTCGTTTCTTGTTCTTCCGCTGCGAAATCGTCGTATTCTCACGTTCAACTCTTAACAAAAGAAGCACCTTGGAGCACCTCAAAAACCTAAGAAACTATCATTTGTGTAAAATTTGTAGGATCTTCTATGTGATGAACTGTCAAGATGGAATGTGAAACATATTCAGGAGACTTTTTTGGAGGAATTAGCCAATGCTATTCAGAATATCTTGTTGGGCATAACTAAATAGAAGGATAACATGTACTGGTGCTAGAGAGTGCTAACGGAGAGTGCACTATTCGATCTGCATGCTTGCTAGGCAACTTGAATGTAGGGGAGATGGAAGGACTTCAGAGTGTAGCAAGGAAGCCAAGCGTAGCACCTCATATGAAGAAGAGGATGGCCACCCAAGGCGGCGCATTTCCTATGATACAGTGCTTCAGGTAGCCTGGCTGCAACAGGGAGATTATTGGATAGACATTTCCACCCGGATGGGAAATGCACCTTATGCGCAAAGGAAAGGGAGACCAGAACTCACATATTTCTTCATTGTGATAAAGCATGGGAATTATGGGGATTTGAAAGCAAGGAGATGCGAGAAGAGATCAAAAAGGTTGTAGATCTCCCAGTGGGTGATGCTCTTATGCGTTTACTGGACTCTAGACAGACTGAGGTTGTGGATGAGATGAAAGTGTCGCTATGAATGGTCTGGACGCAAAAAAATAACTGTATTTTTAAGAACAAGGAAATACCACCGATGTACACTAAGAAAAGTTTGTTGTCCTTAATACAAGACCACCGAAAAGTCAAAGAAAAAGAAGATTTCCTCAGATTGTGAACAACCAAAGAGGAGAAACATATGGCTACCACAAAGAGGAGGGATATGTAAAGCTCACACCTGGAGGGACTGATCTAGCGGAAACATGATACGGGAAGTGGGAGAAATGATGTATACACTGGCGGATGTTCTACTGGCTTGAAGCAGTGGCGGTTCGGGGAGGGGCTGAAGAGAAGTCAAGAGATGTGGATAGGGAAAATTAAAGTAGAATCAGACTCCCATACTTGGATGCAGGTGATTAATTCCAAGGAGAAGATGCTCGACCCCTTGGGCATCATCATAGCTGATATAAATGTTCTCTAGCACTTGGTTTACTAGTTGTTCTTTTACCTTTTCTAGTAGAACGACCAATAGCAAAGAATGGGTGTAGAATAACTAGTTCTTTAAATTTTGTACAAGTTCCTTGGATGTAGCGATGGTCGATTTGACCGGTTAATTTAAAGTAGTAAATGGGGTTCTCAAAAGAAAATGTAGACAGGCATGGGTTGAGAAATCTGTGTCCAGTACTTGTTGCGTGTGGACCATGTCTAAACTTTTCACAACCAAGAGTTATTTGGATTGAAATAAACATCCCCAGGATTTTATTGATGTTTCGGTTAACCCAATCAATCATTAGAAAATACACCATGGATAGAACTAAAAGCAGCTACGCTGTTATTGGCGCTCTGAAATATATTAGTTGGATCTTCTTGCGTTCCGTGATTTTTTGCGGCACTTTTTTATAATATTTCTGGTATACGTGTAATACTATCTGATATCTCAATCGGTATTTACATACGTTGGGGAACTTAATAAGATGATGCATGCTTGCTGCTTGTTCCACTGGAATCCAGCTATTTATCACTCGCCAATCCACGCTGTTTGGCCGAAGTCACCACACACTACAACCATCAACCAACTCCAACTGCAACCAACCTTTCATACTGATTTGCCTCTGCCGCCGCCAGAGAACACCGCCGTGGCGACCGCACCCTGCCTCCCACCCCGTCCCCTGACATCCGCCCTCACCTTCGCCGCCACAGCATTCCTCCCAGCAACCACCACACCCGGCTGCCACAACCCCACCGCAATCGCCATATCCTTATTATACTGCATCACCCTCTCCAGCGCCTCCACGACAGCCGGCATTCTTGGCCTGTCTTTAGGGTGCGGGCTAGTGCACTGCACCGCGAGCGCCGCCGCGGCCTTGGCCCCCCTGACAGAGTACTGCCCGCCGAGCCTTGGGTCCATGATGAATCGTAGCTTCCTAGAACTCGTCAAGTACGGCCTCGTCCAGTCCACGAGCTTCTGTTCGGCTTTGGGTTTGGTCTTGTCTACGGACCTGCGGCCAGTCAGGAGCTCCAGGAGGACCACGCCGAAGCTGTACACGTCGTTCTTGGCGGTTAGGTGGCCCGTCATGACGTACTCTGGAGCGGCGTAGCCTTGGGTGCCCATGACGCGGGTTGTTACGTGGGTTTCTTCACCCAAAGGACCCATCTTGGCGAGGCCGAAGTCGGAGAGCTTGGCCGTGTAGTCCTGTCGGAATATCCATCACCAACTGACGATACGTTGAAAAGATCAGAGAAGATAGAGTACTTACAGCATCCAGGAGGATGTTGGAGGTCTTGAAGTCGCGGTATATGACTGGTTTCTCCAAGCCGTGCAGGAATGCCAGCCCTCGGGCGGCACCGAGGGCGATCTTGAGCCTCGTACCCCACGTCAGGGAGATGGATCCGCCCCCTGCATACCGATGATCAAGAGAAGATACATTCATTGATTAGTTGCAGAAATTAAACCGGTCATATTACATTAAACGTGATAGTCAGCTATCTTAATAATTACTCCGGAACAGGTGGTTCTCCATGCTGCCCCTTGGCATGAACTCGTAGACCAGGAGCCGTTCCTCGTCCTCGCAGCAGTACCCAATGAGCTTCACCAGGTGCGGGTGCCGGAGCTGTCCAAGGAAGATCACTTCCGCCTGCAAGTAAATCATTCGGTATTAATTACCTAACAACTGGCGCCGCACGCGACCAAATCATAAACCAACAACGGACGAGAGCAACAATCGTACCAGCCATTCCCGGTGTCCCTGTAGCCCCTCGATATCGAGCAGCTTTACAGCAACCGGCTGCGCCTTAAGCCCAGGCCTCATCTTCTCATCCAAGTACCCCTTATGTACCGTCCCGAACCCGCCCTCACCCAACAGGTAGTCGGGCGAGAAGTTGTGGGTGATGGCACGGAGCTCAGACAGCTGGAACGCGTGCAGCCCGGCTCCGAGCACGGCCAAGTCCTCGGCCGCAAATCGGGTGGAAGACGAAGACGCCATGCTGCTGAGGTCGGTGGAGTGGGACGTCCCGAGCCGGCGGAACGGCCGGCTGCCCACCTCCGCAACCTTTCGGACGAGCTCGGACCGCGTCGGCCTGCACCCGCCCAGGCGGCTCCCTGTGCGGCCTTGGGTGGCGCCTACACCCACCAGGGCCACCTGGCCCTCGGCCGTGCAGCACGCCCCAGCAGTCATTGGCCTCCATGGACGGAGCTGCTTCGACGCCGTGATGGTGCGGCTCATGGTGGTGGCTACACTCCGGCCTTGGTTATCCTGCGTACGGGACATGCCGAGGAAGCGAGAACTGACTCTAGAGATGGCAAGAGGTTAGAACGGCAGGTGTTTGCGAAATTCGCCGGCCGATCGATGATGTGCTGGGCGGGGTGTGCGTGTATGTGCATCTATAACTTTTCTGCATCTCTCCAACGATTCCAATATCCTTGCTTCTCCCAACTGCTCCTCTCCAACCACTCTACTAATCAGCATTTCGCTTTCACCTTTCCCGCACTGGAATCCAGGGTTGCTTCTTGTAATCCACTTGGATCAATCATCAACTATACACAGCTGCTACTAATCTCACATAGCATAAATAGGTCGAGTGTCTTTTGACTAAATGTCGTTACTTGCTCCGGATAAGGGAGGGTAAAGCTGATCACGACAACTGCGTGTACTTGTATGCGAAATCTGTTGCTATGTGACGCACATTTGTTTGACTGCTGAGCGAAGTGCTTTTGCTTGCGTGCTTCCATAGCTGGGACTACTGAGAGGATCTGTTACGGAATGGAGCAGTTCTGATCAGTTTATTCGCTGATGAAAAATCACTGTTTTGTATCTACTGAGCTGGAAAGAGAGAGTCAACGTTCATGTTCTTTTCGATCGGCAAAACTGCTTGTTTTTCAAACACGCGCACCTGCCACCGTGTGCTTTTATATATGTATGTTAGCAAATATACTCATGTTAGAAACAATTGTAGACACTTATTTGTATGAACCATACCTATATCAACCGCAATTTCATGATATCATATATGTATCCCAAAATATCTTGTATCACATGTACAACATATCCTCCCATCTTGTTTTCCCACCAATAGCGGTTGCTCACTCTGTGAATTTTCATCCTCCGTTACTTTTGAAACCATAACGTCTCATTTTCTTTTCTGCTTCCCAATCTTAATGATTGCATGCATGGTATTTCCAAACAATGTCATGGTTACCCCGCTCCACTCAAAATAGACAAGAATAATATATAATGCTAGAGTGTGTATTGATTTATGACAAAATCTCATTAGTTATGATATGTGATATCAAGTCAAGCACACAGGTACATGTTAGAGAATAGTGTATCAGACAGACCCACTATGAGAGTGATACATATATACCACGGAATAGTAGTCAGAATCATCTCTCATAGTGATATTGGTGATTGTGGTTCTTAGACATGAAGTCACTACACTCATCACATGTTGTTCATTGCATTTAGACATCATCTAATGTTACCTTGAATAAGGGTTTCCACAAAGGTGATGCTCAGGTGCATTGTGACACATGGGGATTGAGTGTAAGTGATGTAGATGGAATTTGTCCCTCCTACAGGAGATTGATATCCATGTCTCTTGATAAGTAAGATTGAGAAATGTATGACCATATGAATCTGATTCAATATGTGATATGTGAACTCACATCCATCTTAGACAGTATGCTCTAGTTCAAGAAACATGGATTGAACATTAAGAGGATGACTATTCCATGTCTCAAGTTCAATCCAGATATCAGAGACAAAGGAACTATACAATCACAATAACATTGATCACAGATTGTAGGTTGAAGTTATTCTCCAACTTTTTGAATTACTTAGATAGAAATGATGTGTTACTCGATGTCTCTCTTTACATGTGATGTCATAATTAGTTATAGACATTCACTGCCAATGTAATTTGGACCTATAGGGTCACACGCATAGGATATACTTGGAATAGGAGTTTATTCGTGATGATATTTAGATTGATTACTAAAGGTGTTTAGGTATTCAAATAAATAACTGAGGTTCAAAGTTGACTGATGGGATTCTGAACCAACCGGTTCAAGTGTTGAACTGATCGATTGGAGTGTCAGGTCAATTAAAATCAACATTGGTTGATAAATGGTTGAACTGAGGTATGTTCTGACCGGTTCACAGGTCCCAACTGTCTGGTTCATGGGATGAACCACCTGGTTAATTGACCTCTAAGGATTGTGTTGATGTCATGATTTTGCATTAATCGTACCTTGATTTCCAATATGATTCTAAAGATGAAACTATTGAATTGATCAGTTCAATAGGTGATCTGAATGGTTCACCCTGCCAACCGACTGGTTGGGTAGGGAATTGATCAGTTTATCGCTTAAAATTTCCAAAAACATTGTGAGATCTCTCCTTTCAAGTCGCCACAGATTGGGAACCCTGACCCTGGCCTCTCTTATAAATAGAGGGGTACTAGAGGCCTCCTAAACATGACAATTAGCTATGAAAATTGTTGTCCTCTCTAGTTGTGGTAACTAATAGAGAGTCTGAGTAAATCCTACTACTAAAGGGAGGGACAACAAGGGAGAGACAATTGTGGGAGAGTGAATCGGTGCTAGTACAAAAATGTTTAAAGGGATAACTCCTTCATGTTGGCTTTGGTAGCGCAACATGGAGTTACCAGTGGTACACGTGGACTACTCTAGAGGTGAGGAGTTTTCCCATTAGGAGGAATATGTCAACCGTTGTTTGTGGTGCCGCACCAGGGGATCATTTGTGATGACTGTTCAAGTGATTCTACTGAAGAAGAAGTATGCTACTGCTTGGAGAAGAAGCATGTTGCTACTGCAAGGGTAATGTCGATGGACTTGCTCCATGACTAGGTATGACCTTACAAACCTTCCTTCCTAGATACATTGTTGTTGATACAATCTTCTAGTTAAGGAATCAGGCTTTTAAATTTTTGTTTCTGTTGTCTTATATGTTGCCCTGAATTATCAATAGTGGTATCAGAGCCATGTCAATTTATGGTGTATCTAGATTTAAATTGATATTATTGGATTTATTTTTATTGCATACGATGTGAACATTAAACTAGTTAATGTGTATATATGATTAAATACAACATATGATCCTACAAATATAAATATATATATGATATGATATATATGCAATCAATATGTGTCACCCTAAAATGTATTTTGATGGTGGATGTTAGCACGCTTATGGCCAATAATTGTAACATATAGGAACTTGGACCCTACCCTAAAACTTTAGACCTTTTAGACTTATCCAATCAAGTTTGAGACTAGACCTAAAAGTTGTTTAGTATAATCTTAATGAGCTAATGCATGCATAAATCACCCTAATGTAACCTAATGTTTTCACATTAGTCGTAGGCCAATAATAGATACATAGAATATGTCACCTGAGATAAATGGAGATTTCATAATAACTTGTAAAAATTAATCTTACATAAATCTTTTGGTGATAATATGAAAATATGGAACATAATTGGAGGGATGATTGAAATAATGGTGAAATACATATAATCATGGGCCACATATATTAATAATGCATAACTGATGAAAGGAAATCTCAAAAGTGAATCTAATGCGGAAATCATGTTCTTTGGGTCCCAATTAGCTTAGGAGTCAAATTTCACCTTATTTGCACAAATGATAATTATCCTAATTTCTTTTACAAAAGAAAATGTGTTTTCCTCCAAAATATAAAATAAAATATTCAATGACTCCAAAAGTGGAAACTAATCTTAGATTTGTAATCTACACATTAAAAAGGGCATATGTATGAATTTTCCACTAATTTGGACAATCTTAAATGTTATAATGTGTTTAGGAGAGAGAAAGTGTAAATAAAGCCTAAAATATTAAATAATATGATAAATAATCTCAAGATATGAACTTAATGGTAAAAATGCATTCCATATGTTAGAATTTCTTTAGGGTGAAGATTCACATTAATTAAGTAAATCTAGATGCCTTAAATACATTAGGAAAGAGAAAATATGGTTTGCTTTAAAGGAATTAAATAAAATAATTAGAGCCTCCCAAATTGAAAAGTAACACCATATTTAGATTTTACATGCCTTAATTAGTCTAGGTGTAAAATTTCAATTAATTTGGATTATGTTTGGGGCCTCAATCGAAGAGAGAGAAAAAGGAAAATTAATTTAATAACACTTTAGTTTTAATCGGATTTGTATTTAGGTCATGCTAAAGTTTCTTATTTCCATAATTGGATTTATCACATGCCTCTTGGGGACCATCTAATCATTGATCAGATGGCTGGGAACTTATCCCCTACCTCGGGTATGAACGCCCTACGTGTGAACAGTACGGCCGGGCTGGAGTCCCAATTATTCATGGATTTCTTGATCATTTCTCGATTGTTCTTTGAGATTTTTGGTGCATTGAAGTCATGAGAGGCTTTCACACCTAACGAGCCCTAATTTGAATCATAATTTCCTATATTCATGATTCACCCAAATCGTGGTTCACCTTCTTTCTTCCTGATCCACATCCAGCCTATACTACCTTCCTATATAAGCCTAACAACCCAGCCATGATCCCCTAAGCCTAAGAAACTCTCCTCCACCTTCAATTGATCTCAAGGCAGTCTTCTTCACTTTGTTGTTCTTCTCTTGCTTCTCTGGTGAGAATGAGGCAGCGTTCACTACTCTCGAAGCTAAATCTTCAATTGACAATTTTGTGAGTTTTCTTAACAACCCAACTTCCTTACCAACACTCTGGTTACCCATGTGGCTTTCCTATTGCTCTACCCTCAAACTCGACCCCATGTAATAGGTTTAGCGGCTCCTGGTGTTCTTGATCGGTATCATTTTTGGTCTTTTCATCTAGGGGTTGTTTTCCCAGTGTTTGCCATGACCTTGTGAAGTCATCTCACAAGTTATTTTTGGTTGATTTTATCTAGTTCTTGGTTTCGATATCTCTCCTTCACCCTTTTTCCAGCCATGGCCGATGGTGTGGTAGTTGTTGTGGAACTCCTTCCAGATATGGTGTTGGATGTTAGAGTCTGAAGAAGTTAGAGAATCATGAGCCAACAACATCTTCCACTGTTGATCGTCAAAGCTAATAATCCACTTTTGGTTTGTCAACATCGAGTTTAGATGATCCATCACACAGGGGAACTCGATGAAGAAGATGCTCTTGAGAGGAATTTATGATTGACCCTCACGACTCTCCTTGGTTTTTCTTCTTTTATTGGGGTACAATCATCATTTAAATGTCTATATTGTTTTATGTGAGGACCTATGATGGTGGGGCTATAATTCAGAGTGACCAACTCCTATTGATCCACCTAAATATGTAGTATTTGTATTTTGAGTATACACGTGGCTTTTCTTAGGTTTCTCATTGGTCCGCTTTTCTAAAAAATCATATCTAATTCTCTGTTTATCCAAAAATTACAAATAAATAGTCATTGGATTAGGAAAAGATTCTCTATCTCTTGATATCAGTTTTATCACCTAATTCCAAACTAGTTGATTTATGAATTTTAATGGGTTTTCCTATATGGTTATATTTTGTAAAATTTATAACTAATAATTTATAAGTAAAATATGTTTTGAAATCAAAAAATATAATCTAAAATATGGCATGGTTTGATAATATAATTCACAAATAATAAAAAGGCGACGTTTATGGTTTTGAGACATTAATGTGAATTTAACCCTAACTCAGCATATATGCTTAATAGGTGCTTTGGAGACCTAGTCTTGGACCTATATCTAACTTTGGACATATGTAGATCTGATATAAGGTATGTTTTGCATCTCCTATTATTTACATTGAGCAATTGACCTATTATTATCGTGCTCTTGGTGCTATGGACACTAGCCTACACATTATCTCTTTTTCTTTGAAAATCATGGTTCATGTGAACTACTTTATTTGTTACTGATCTTGTGATCAAGTTATCTGATTTGACATTCTCTTGGACTCTAACTTATGCTTTGTTCATGTTAAAACACTATTTGATGATATGTGATATTTTGTGACCACTTTGAGGTGGATGTTTATATTGTCCATTTATGTGATGGCCATTTTGTGTATTCTGACTATACTTCTTACTTGCCTCTACATTAGGCATGTTTGGTTTGAATAACTTGTATATGTGCACAGTAGGTGGTGGTACTTATTGTGTGTTTTACCAATAGAGAGTGCAAATGATGGTTCATGTCCCTAAGTAATTGTGTTGTGATGCCATTGCTCCCCCAAAGATTATGGTGATGCCATGATATGTGGTTATGGTGGTGATGCCAAATACCTTAAATATTAATGTTATTATACATACATGCATGGTGTTAATATAGTGATGGGTTTTGTGTCCAAAGATTTTGTGTGCTTTTATGGCACCACTTTTATTATTGTTTTTATGGCAAGTAATGTCCTTTTTATTCATCATTTATAATTCTCTTCTGTTATGCCCACTTTGGATAGTCCTTACCTTTTCTATGGGAAGCATTCTTTACTTGATTTCCTTTTATTCCATAAATTTCTCAACTCTATTTTAGTTTGCACATACCAGTTTTTTTTGTTGGTGTTATCTATTTTTCTCCTTTTACTGGGGTATACTTCCAACCCCAGGTGTAGGTCAAGGAGAACATGGTAGTTAACATGGACTTAGCTTAAGGAGTTGAAGCTTGGAGACAATATTTATATGGTATAGACTTCCCTCTACTATATCCTTATGATTTAATATCCATGTAAACCCTATATGGAAGATTGTTATGTACTTTTGAAATATTGATTATAGTCATTACTTTTATTCCGCTGCATCACTTTGGTTGTATCACATACCATCATTTGAAATTTGAAAATTTTAGACATGTTCCATCATACCTTATGAGTATGTTTGGAATGGATGTTTTATTCTTCAAATTTTAGTAGGGAGTGGATCCCCCTGGGTCCCACTCCTTACAATATGGTATCAGAGCCCATGGTATTCAGAATCTAACTATTTCAATTTTGTCTCCCTGCTTAGAACCCTTATCTAGAATTGACTTATGATAATTCATGAGATGTTAAAAGGTTGATATGAGTTTCACATTAGAATCATGATGAGAAAACCCTAATGTAATGAGGTTTTAGGTGATCTTACCCTACCATAGTCGTAGCATGTATCGCTGGATGTTATGAGGTGTTTTCTTGAGGAAGGAGTCATGATTTAAGGATGAGGTACTAGTACGATGAAGATGTCTTAATATGGAAAATTGTGACTTGAGTCTCGTATTGATTTGTGGTTGGCATGTTTGTTTTACATGACAAAGTTTTTCATCATCAAAATTATTTTCATTATACTATTATATGTACAAAAGAAATTTTCTCTAGATTTTATCAAAGTTTTCTTGAACCAAGTCACAAATAAGAGATGTATGAAGTATGGATAGTGAAAACCTAGAATTAGTTTGACATAGATACCCTAAACTGTAGTTTTCTCTTTGAAGAAGTGACTAGGGATATGTGGAATAATATAGAGGTGCATTGGACATACCCTTTATACCTTATGACTTTTTGGTTTGACAATATGAATCTTAGGGTTGTTAGGTTAGGGACACAAGGACCTAAAGATCAACCCTAGATGGTATGACTTTAGTTGGATACACGAACAACATAAATCTCTAACTAAAAGATATGTGGGTAACTCTAAATGTTGTTTTGTTTGACTTGTTAGGTTAAACCTTTTAAGGGGTGGAGGGCAGTTGGTTGTTGATGTTTGGATCAATAGATTTCGAGGACAAAATCCTTTTAAGGTGTGAAGTGTTATAACATACTGGATCATGGACCCTACCCTAAATCTTTGGACCTTTTGGACTTATCTAATCAAGGTTAAGGCTAGACCGAAAAGTTGTTTAGTCTAATCCTAGTGAGCTAATGCATGTATAAATCACTCTAATGTAACATAATGTTTTCACATTAGTCTTAGGATAATAATGGATGCATAAAATATGTCACCTAAGATAAATGTCATAAGAACCCACTCAAAATAATCTTAGATAAATCCTTTGGTGATAATATGAAAATATGGAACATAATTGGAGGGATAATTAAGATAATGGTGAAATAATATCATATATATACAAATATATATATATATATATATATATATATTAATAATGCATAACTCATGAAAGGAAATCTCAAAAGTGAAATCTAATGTGGAAATCGTGTTCCTTGGTCCCAATTAGCTTCAGAGTTCAGTTTCACCTTATTTGCACAGATGATAATTATCTTAATTTGTTTTAGAAAAGAAAAGGTGTTTTTCCTCCAAAATATAAAATAAAATATTTATTGATACACATTAAAATAATTCTATGTATGAATTTTGGACTAATTTGGCAATCATAAATGTTCTAATGTGTTTAGGAGAGAGAAAGTGTAAATAGATCCTAAAATATTAAATAATATGATAAATAATCTCAAGATATGAAATTAATGTCAAAAACATATTACATATGCTAGAGTTTTCTTAAGGCTGGAGTTTCACATTAATTGAGTAAATCTAGATGCCTTAAATACATTAGGAAAAAGAAAATATGGTTTGCTTTAAAAGAATTAAATAAAATATTTAGAGTCTTGAAAACTAAAAAGTAATGCCATATTCAGATTGTAAATGCCTTAATTAGTCTAGGTAAGAAATTTCAATTAATTTGGATTATGTTTGGGCCCTCAATCAAAGAGAAAGAAATAAAAAATTAATTTAATAACACTTTAGTTTTAATCATTTTAGTATTTATGTCATGCTTAAGTTTCCTATTCCCATAATTGGATTTATCACGTGCCTCTTTTGGACCGTCTGATCATTGATCAGGTGGCTCGGAACTCATCCCCTACCTCAGGTATGAACACCCCACGTGTGAATAGTACGGCCGGGCTGGAGTCCCAGTTATTGATGGATTTCTCGGCCATTTCTTGATTGTTTTTTTTGATTTTTTGTGCATTGAAATCCAAAGAGGATTTCACACCTAAAAATCCCTAATGCAAACCATAATTTCCTATATTCATGATTCGTCCAAATCACGATTCACCTCTTCTTTCTTCTTGATCCACATCCACCATGCATTGCATTCCTATATAAGCCTAATAACCTAGCCACGATCCCCTAAGCCTAAGGAACTCTCCTCCACCTTCAATTGGTATCCAAACGGTCTTCTTCACTTCATTGTTCTTCTCTTTCTTATCTGGTGAGAACAATGCAGCATTCACTACTCTTGAAGCTAAATATTTAATTAACGATTCAGTGAGTTTTCTCAACCACCCAACTTCCTTACCTACACCCTGGTTACCCATGTGGCTTTCCCTATTTCTCTACCCTCAAACTCGACCCCCTATACCCAAATTAGTGTCTCATTCTATTCTTGATCGGTATCATTTTCGGTTTTTTCTTCTATGGGTTGTTTTCCCGGTGTTTGCCATGACATTGCAAAATCATCATGCGAGTTATTTTTGGTTGGTTTTATCTAGTTCTTGGTTTTGATCTCCCCCTTCACCCTTTTGCCATCCATGGCTGATGGTGTGGTAGTCGTTGTGGAACTCCTTCCAGATACGGTGTTGGACATTTGAGTCCTGAAAAGTTAAAGAACCCTGAGATGCCGACATCTTCCTCTGCTAATCGTCGAAGCTAATAATCCAATTTTGGTTTGTCAACATCGAGTTCAGACGATCCATCGCGCAAGGGAACCTGATGAAGAAGATGGTCCAAAGAGGAATTACTAATTGACCCCCATGACTCTCCTTGGTTTTTCTTCTTATGTTCGGGGTATAATTGTCATTTTGATGTTTGTATTGTTTTATGTGAGCACATGTGATGGGAGGCTACAATCTAGGGTGGCCAAGTCCAATTAGTCCACCTCAATATTCAGTATCTGGATTTTGAGTATACACGTGGCTTTTCTTAGGTTTCTCATTGGTCCAATTTTCTAAAAATCATAACTAATTCTCTATTTATCCAAAAGTAACAAATAAATAGTCATTGGATTCAGAAAAAGATTCACTATCTCTTGGTAACCGTTTTATCACCTAACTCCAAACTAATTGATTAATGAATTTTAATGCATTTTTCCTATTTGGTTATAGTTTGTAAAATTTATAACTAATAACTTATAAGTAAAATATGTTTTGAAATCAAAAAATATAATCTAAAATACGACATGGGTTTGATAATCTAATTCACAAATAATAACAAGGTGACTTTTAGGGTTTTGAGAAATTAAGGTGAAGTTAACCCTAACTCTGCATATATGCTTAATAGGTGCTTTGGAGACCTAGGCTTGGACCTAGATCTAACTTTGGGTATATGTAGATCTGATATAAGGTATGTTTGCATCTCCTATTATTCACATTGAGCAATTGACCTATTTTTATCTTGCTCTTGGTCCTATGAACACTAGCCCTACACATTATCTCTTTTTCTTTGATAATCATGGTTCATGTGAACTACCTTATTTGTTACTAGTCTTGTGATCATGTTATCTAATTTGACATTCTCTTGGACTCTAACTTTTGCTTTGCTCATGTTGGAACACTATTTGATGATATGTGGTATCTTGTGACCACTTTGATGTGGATGTTTATATTGTCCATTTATGTGATGGAAATTTTTATATTATGATATAATTCTTACTTGCCTCTACATTATCCATGTTTGGTTTGAATAATGTGTATATGTGCACATTAGGTGGTGGTGCCTATTGGGTGTTTTACCAACAGAGAGTGTGGATGTTGATTCATGTCCCTAAGTAATTATGTTGTGGTGCCATTACTCCCCCAAAGATTATGGTGGTGATGCCATGATATGTGGTTATGGTGGTGATGCCATATACCTTAAATGTTAATGTTATTCTACATGCATGCAGTTTGTTATTATAGTGATGGGTTTTGTGCCCAAAGATTTTGTGTGCTTTTATGGCACCACTTCTATTATTGTTTTCATGGCAAGTAATGTCCTTTTCATTCATCATGTATAATTCCCTTCTTTTATGCCCACTTTGGGTAGTCCTTAGCTTTTCTATGGGAAGCATTCTTCACTTGATGTCCTTTTATTCCATAAATTTCTAACCTCTATTTTCGTTTGCACATACCATCTTTTTTTGTTTATGTTATCTATTTTTCTCCTTTTGTTGGGGTATGTTTCCAACCCCAGGTGTAGGTCAAGGAGAACATGGTAGTTAACATGGACTTAGCTTAAGGAGTTAAAGCTTGGAGACAATCTTGATATGGTTTAGATTTCCCTCTACTAGATCCTTATGATTTAATATCCATGTAAACCCTATGTGGAAGATTATGATGTACTTTTGAAAAATTGATTATAGTCATTACTTTTGTTCCACTGCTTCACTTTGGTCGTTTTGCATGCCATTATTTGAAATTTGAAAATTTACACTTGTTCCAGCATACCTTATGAGTATGTTTGTATTGGATGTTTTATTCTTGAAACTTTAGTAGGGAGTGGATCCCCTATGGGTCGCACTCCTTACAGCATGGTATCAGAGCCCATGGTAGTCAAAATCTGACTAATTCAATTTTGTCTCCCTGATTAGAACTCTTACCTTACATAGTCACCCATTAGGTGAGTTGTTTACTCTATAATTGACTTCTGATAATTCATGAAATGTTAAAAGGTTGATACGAGTTTCACATTAGAATCATGATGAGCAAACCCTAATGTGATGAGGTTTTAGATGCTCTTATACCCTACCATAGTGGTGGCATGTATATTTGTATGTTATGAGGTGTTTGCTTGAGGAAGGAGTCATGATTTGAGGATGAGTTACTAGTATGATGAAGAGGTATTGTTATGGAAAATTGTGACTTGAGTCTCGTATTGATTTGTGGCCAGCATGTTTATTTTACATTACAAAGTTTTTCATCATCAAAATTATTTTCATTATACTATTATATGTATAAAAGAACTTCTCTCTAGATTTTATCAAATTTTTCTTGAACTAAGTCACAAATAAGAGATGTGTGAAGTATGGATAGTGAAAACCTAGAATTACTTTGACATAGATACCCTAAACCCTAGTTTTCTCTTTGAAGAAGTGACTAGGGATATGTTGAATAATATAGAGGTGTGGTGGACATACCCTTTATACCTTGTGACTTTTTGGTTGGACAATATGAATCTTAGGGTTGTTAGGTTAGAGACACAAGGACCTAAATCTCAACCCTAGATGGTATGAGTTTAGTTGGATACATGAACTACATAAATCTCTAACTAAAAGATGTGTGGGTAACTCTAAATGTTGTTTAGTTTGAGTTGTTAGGTTAAACCTTTTAAGGGGTGGAGAGTAGTTGGTTGTTGATGTTTGGATCTATAGATTTTGAGGACAAAATCCTTGTAAGGGGTGGAGTGTTGTAACATATTGGATCTTGGATACACCCGAAATCTTTGGACCTTTTGGACTTATCCAATCAAGGTTGAGGCCAGAACTAAAAGTTGTCTAGTATAATCCTAATGAGCTAATGCATGTATAAATCACCCTAATGTAACCTAATGTTTTCACATTAGTCTTAGGCCAATAATGGACACATAAAATATGTCACCTGAGATGAATGGAGATTTCATAATAACCCATGCAAAATAATATTACATAAAGCCTTTGGTGATAGTATGAAAATATGAAACATAATTGGAGGGATAATTGAGATAATGGTGAAATAATATAATAATGGGCCACATATATATTAATAATGCATAACTCATGAAAGGAAATCTCAAAAATGAAATCTAATGTGGAAATTGTGTTCCTTGGGTCCCAACTAGCTTCAGAGTCAAATTGCACCTTATTTTCATAAATGATAATTATCCTAATTTCTTTTAGATAAGAAAAGGTGTTTTTCATCCAAAAAATAAAATAAAATATTTAATTACTCCAAAAGTGGAAATTAAATTTGGATTCATAATCTACACATTAAAATAATCCAATGTATTTTGACTATTTTGGACAATCTTAAATTTTCTCATGCATTTAGGAGAGAGAAAGTGTAAATAAAGCCTAAAATATTAAATAATCTCAAGATATGAAATTAATGCAAAATATGTATTCCATATGTTAGATTTTTTTAAGAGTGAGGTTTCATATTAATTGAGTAAATCTAGATGCTTAAATACATTAGGAAAGAGAAAATATGGTTTTCTTTAAAAGAAATAAATAAAATATTAAGAGTCTCCAAAACTAAAAAGTATGCCATATTCGAATTATACATGCCTTAATTGGTCTAGGTGTGAAATTTCAATTAATTTCTATTATGTTTGGCCCTTCAATCAAAGAGAGAATAAGGAAAATTAAATTAATAACACTTTAGTTTTAATCGGGTTTGTATTTATGTCACACTAAAGTTTCCTATTTCCAGAATTGGATTTATTAAGTGCCTCTTGTGACCACTTTGAGTTGTATGTTTATATTGTCCATTTATGTGATGGCAATTTTGTGTATTCTGACTATACTTCTTACTTGCCTCTACATTATGCATGTTTGGTTTGAATAAATTGTATATGTTGGCATTAGGTGATGGTACCTATTGTGTGTTTTACCAATAGAGGATGCAGATGGTGATTCCTATCCCTGAGTAATTATGTTTTTATGCCATTACTCCCCTGAAGATTATGGTGGTGATGCCATGATATGTGGTTATGGTTGTGATTCCATATAACTTACATGTTAATGTTATTCTACATGCATGTAGGTTATTATTATAGTGATGGGTCTTGTGCCCAAAGATTTTGTGTGCTTTTGTGGCACCACTTTTATTATTGTTTTTATGGCAAGTAATGTCCTTTTTATTCATCATTTATTATTCTATTCTTTTATGCCCACTTTGGGTAGTCCTTACCTTTTCTATGGGAAGCATTCTATACTTGATGTTCTTTTATTCCATAAATTTCTCAACTCTATTTTCGTATGCGCATACCAACTTTTTTTTGTTGATGTTATCTATTGTTCTCCTTTTTGGGGGGTATGCTTCTAACCCAAGGTGCAGGTCAAGGAGAACATGGAAGTTAACATGGACTTATCTTAAGAAGTTGAAGCTTGGAGACAATCATGATATGGTTTAGATTTCCCTCTACTATATCCTTATGATGTAATATCTGTTTAAACCCTATCTGGAAGATTATGATGTACTTTTGAAAATTTTATTATAGTCATTACTTTTATTCCTCTACTAAACTTTGGCTGTTTTGCACACCATTAATTGGAATTTGAAATTTTGACACCTGTTCTAGCATACCTTATGAGTATGTTTGGAATGGATGTTTTATTCTTCAAATTTTAGTAGGGAGTGGATCTCCTCTGGGTCCCACTCCTTACAGCATGGTATCAGAGCCCATGGTAGTCAAAATCTGACTATTCTAATTTTGTTTCCCTGATTAGAACCCTTACCTTGCATAGTCACCCCTTAGGTGAGTCTTTACCCTAGAATTGACTTATGATAATTCATGTTAGGTTAAAAGGTTGATATGAGTCTCACATTAGAATCATGATGAGCAAACCCTAATGTGATGAGGTTTTAGGTGATCTTACCCTTCCATAGTGGTGTCATGTATTGTTGGATGTTATGACGTGTTTGCTTGAGGAAGGAGTCATGATTTGAGGATGAGGTACTACTAGGATGAAGAGGTCTTATTATGGAAAATTGTGACTTGGGTCCCGTATTGATTTGTGGTCGACATGTTTGTTTTACATCACAAAGTTTTTCATCATCAAAATTATTTTCATTATAATATTATATGTACAAAAGAAATTTTCTCTGGATTTTATCAAAGTTTTCTTGAACTAAGTCACAAATAAGAGATGTGTGAAGTATGGATAGTGAAAATCTAGAATTAGTTTGACACAGATACCCTAAACCCTAGTTTTCTCTTTAAAGAAGTGATTAGGGGTATGTCGAATAATATAGAGGTGTAGTGGACATACCCTTTATACCTTATGACTTCTTGGTATAACAATATGAATATTAGGATTTTTAGGTTACAGACACAAGGACCTAAAGTTCAACCCTAGGTGTTATGACTTTAGTTGAATGCATGAACAACATAAATCTCTAACTCGAAAGATATGTGGGAAACTCTAAATGTTTTGTAGTTTGACTTGTTAGGTTAAACCTTTTAAGGGGTGGAGAGTAGTTGGTTGTTGATGTTTGGATCAATACATTTTGAGGAAGAAATACTTTTAAAGGGTGGAGTTTTATAACATACTAGATCTTGGACCCTACCTAAAATATGTGTACCTTTTGCACTTATCCAATCAAGGTTGAGGCTAGACCTAAAAGTTGTTTAGTATAATCCTAATGAGCTAATGCATGTATAAATCACCCTAATGTAACCTAATGTTTTCACATTAGTCTTAGGCCAATAATAGTCACATAAAATATGTCACCTGAGATAAATGGAGATTTCATAATAACTCGTGCAAAATAATCTTACATAAATCCTTTGGTGATAATATGAAAATATCGAACATAATTGGAGGGATAATTGAGATAATGGTGAAATAATATAATAATGGGCCACATATATTAATAATGCATAACTCATGAAAGTAAATCTCAAAAGTGAAATCTAATGTGGAAATTGTGTTCCTTGGGTCCCAATTAGCTTGGGGGTCAAATTTCACCTTATTTGCACAAATGATCATTATCCTAATTTCTTTTAGAAAAGAAAATGTGTTTTTCCTCCAAAATATAAAATAAAATATATAATGACTCCAAAAGTGGAAACTAATCTCATTTTTGTAATCTAAACATTAAGAAGGGCCTATGTATGAATTTTCGACTAATTTGGACAATCTTGAATGTTCTAATGTATTTAGGAGAGAGAAAGTGTAAATAAAGCCTAAAATATTAAATAATATGATAAATAATCTCAAGATATGAAATTAATGCTAAAAATGCATTCCATATGTTATCGTTTGCTTAAGGGTGAAGTTTCACATTAATTAAGTAAATCTACATGCCTTAAATACATTAGGAAAGAGAAAACATGGTTTTCTTTAAAGGAATTAAATAAAATATTTAGAGTCTCTAAAACTAAAAAGTAATTCCATATTTGGATTTTACATGCCTTAATTAGTCTAGATGTGAAATTTCAATTAATTTGGATTATGTTTGGGCCCTCAATCGAAAAGAGAGAAAAAGGAAAATTAAATTAATAACACTTTAGTATTAATCAGATTTGTATTTATGTCACGCTAAAGTTTCCTATTTCCATAATTGCATTTATCACACACCTCTTGTAGACCATCTAATCATTGATCAGATGGTTGGGAACTCATCCCTTACCTCGGGTATGAACGCCCCGCGTGTGAACGGTACGGTCGGGCTGGAGTCCCAGTTATTCGTGGATTTCTCAATCATTTCTTGATCGTTCTTCGAGATTTTTTGTACATTAAAATCATGGGATTTTGCACCTAAAAATTCCTAATTTGAACTGTAATTTCCTATATTCATGATTCACCCAAATCGTGGTTCACCTCTTCTTTCTTCCTAATCCACACCCACCCTATATTGCCTTCCTATATAAGCCTAACAACCCATCCATGATCCCCTAAGCCTAAGGAACAATCCTCCACCTTCAATTGGTCTCAAGGAAATATTATTCCCTTTGTTGTTCTTCTCTTACTTTTCTAGTGAGAATGAGGTGGCATTCACTACTCTCGAAGAGAAATCTTCAATTGACGATTTAGTGAGTTTTCTCAGCCGCCCAACTTCCTTACCTACACTCTGGTTACCCATGTGGCTTTCCCTATTGCTCTACCCTCAAACTCGACTGCCTGTACCAGGTTTAGCTGCTCTTGTGCTTTTGATTGGTATCATTTTCTATCTTTTCATCTAGGGATTGTTTTCCCAGTGTTTGTCATGACCTTGCAAAGTCATCTTGCAAGTTATTTTTGGTTGATTTTATCTAACTCTTGGTTTTGATTTCCCCCTTCACCCTACTGCCAGCCATGGCTGATGGTGTGGTAGTCGTTGTGGAACTCCTTCCAGATATGGTATTGGATGTTCGAGACCAGCAAAGTAGAGAACCCTGAGTCAATGACATCTTCCTCTACTGATCGTCAAAGCTAATAGTCTAGTTTTTGTTTATCAACATCGAGTTCAGATGATCAATTGTGCAAGGGAACCCGGTGAAGAAGATGGTCCTGAGAGGAATTATTGATTGACCCACATGAGTCTCCTTGGTTCTTATTCTTCTGTTCAGGTTATAATCATCATTTTGATGTTTGTATTATTTTATGTGAGCACCTGTGATGGTGAGGCTACAATCCAGGGTGGCCAACACCTTTTGGTCCACCTAAATATTTTGTATATGGATTTCGAGTATACACGTGGATTTTCTTAGGTTTCTCATTGGTCTGATTTTCTAAAAATCATAACTAATTTTCTATTTGTCCAAAGTTATTTATAAATAATCGTTGGATTCAGAAAAAGATTGGGTATCTCTTGGTATCAATTTTATCGCCTAATTCCAAACTAATTGATTTATGAATTTTAATGGGTTTTCCTATTTGGTTATAGTTTGTAAAATTTATAACTAATAATTTATAAGTAAAATATCTTTTGAAATTAGAAAAGTATAATCTAATATATGGCACAATTTTGATAATCAAATTACAAATAATAAAAATGTGACTTTTAGGGTTTTGAGAAAGTAATGTGAAGTTAACCCTAACTCTGCATATATGCTTGATAGGTGCTTTGGAGACCTAGGATTGGACCTAGATCTAACTTTGGACATATTTAGATCTGATATAAGGTATGTTTGCATCTCCTATTATTCACATTGAGCAATTGATGTATTTTTATCTTGCTCTTGGTCCTATGAACACTAGCCTACACATTATCTCTTTTTCTTTGAAAATCATGGTTCATTTGAACTACCTTATTTGTTACTAGTCTTGTGATCATATTATCTGATTTGACATTCTCTTAGAATCTAACTTATGCTTTGTTCATGTTGGAACACTATTTGATGATATGTGATTTCATGTGACCACTTTGAGGTGGATGTTTATATTGTACATTTATGTGATGGAAATTTTGTGTATTCTGACTATACTTCTTACTTGCCTCTACATTATGCATACTTGGTTTGAATAACTTGTATATGTGCATGTTAGGTGGTGTTACCTATTGTGTTTTTTACCAAAAGAGGGTGCAGATGGTGATTCATGTCACTAGGTAATTATGTTGTGATGTCATTCCTCCCCTAAAGATTATGATGGTGATGCCATGATATGTGGTTAGGGTGGTGATTCCATATACCTTAAATGTTAATGTTATTCTACATGCATGCAGGTTGTTATTATAGTGATGGGTTTTGTGCCCAAAGATATTGTGATGCCCCGCACCACACAAAGCAAGATTACTCAAAACATAACCGTGGAAGAAGGATTAACAAATAGATTACTGAGAAAAGACTAAAAATTTAAAACCTTTTTCATAAAATAGCCATATAGCAAGAACCTTTACACATGAGTCCTTTCATGCCTCAAAGAATTCACAAGGCAATTTGTCAACCTTTAATGAAAGCATTGTTCCAGAACATATATACATGATTCCATCATATCTGATATACAAAGGGCACATAAAGATAGCACATCTACAAAACATCTACAATATGTTCCCAAAGACCCAAGTGTACAAGGACAACTCTAGGACTCTATCAACAAAAGACATCTAGCAGCACCTCCAACCTTATCAGCTACTACCCCTCTAGTTGTTGCTCAACCTCCTATGTAGGATCTCTACCTCTTCGTGCACATCCACCTAAGAAGGATGTGGGAGACCCACGGGGTGAGATTCCAAATCTCAACGAGAGATATAACTCACCACCAACTATATTATTATCACAAATAAGATCAACTAAGTAGTGGTATGAATACAACTAAGATGAAGCATGTAATGATTATTTATAGGAAGGGCAATTATTGTTGAATTCTGAAACATATTAAAATTTTAAAAGGAATGTAAAGAACATATATATTTTCAATCAAGAACATTGTATAAAGATCAAGCAAGGCCTCAACCAACGTTTTTTGTATTTGATCCTATACCATTATACTACACAGATGATCACATATTTCATTATGCCCCGAGGATTTGAGTCGTACCACCCAAATCCAACCGACCACTTGATAAGTCGAAAATGGTGTCATACAAGGTCTAGTGGAAGAGTCGAAATCCACGACCTCATCCCCTTGGTCAGTATAAAATATTGGCAGTGGCATCATTAGTCTGACTGCTATCAGTGACTTAATAGTCCAACTATACATATCTATCCTGCCTTGGTACAGGTCATAGCGCTAGTAGGTTATTACTGCAACCACACTCTTTACTAGGATATGATTGCAGCCATTCCCATATCTCAAATTGAGCTACGACCGTATTTGTACTCATTATTGGGGTATGACCACAGCCAATCCCATTCGTACACATTCAGGACACAAGGAGATACCTCAACTTGAACCCCCCATATTCAACAATATGTGCTCCAAGTTAAACTTGTTTCACCATTCAACAAGTGCTGACACTGAATGGATCTATGGAACATGGCAAACTACACTATTAGATTTCACTTGATTAATTAGATCGATTTAAACATCTTTAAGTATCAATCAAGTTACAACGTATAACCTCTAAACAACTACATAAATAGGGCATAACTCATCACCAGAGCAAATTGAATCACATTTAGTGTGATCTCATCACATCATGTCCCTTTATGCTTGTTATTCATCATATGTCCATCTCAAGGACCAATGTCTATCACAAGGACCAATTTCCATCACCAGGACTACATATCTTAGGGTATCAACCCCTCATCTCATCTTTGAGAGAAACTATCAATTTCACATAAGGCAAGTAGGCATCACCAAGTCATAAGACTGTTAACTTTTCTCTTGGGGTTATCATAACACACTTTCCTCTCAAGGCTTATTCCAACATATAATAAACATCATAGCTCATACATGACTATGCATAACATTGCTTACCTGCGTGGTAAGAAACATATAACCAGAGAAGCAATGCATCATTGTTACTGTCAACTTGTAGAATCCATGTCCTACAAACCACATCACATCATTTAGGGTTAGGGTTTCCTCTTTTAATCAATTAGGGTTTGCAAGGTTGGATCAACAACCATCTTTAGATCATCACTTCCTTCATCGTTATGAAGTATATTTAGAAGATGTGGAAACATATTTCTATCATTATTATGAAACGTGTAAAGAGAGTTAGCTTTCGACATCATACACATGATTACACCATAGGGTATCACATCACACCATGTGACCCTAGCATCAACAAGATGCATCACTACACATCACATAGGGTATCAGTTAGGGTTAGGGTATCGGTTAACCCTAGGTATCGGGCAACCAACCTAAGTAGGGTATCAACCTACCAACCTCAAGGTGAGTATCGATTTATCATCACTTGGTATCAGACACCACAAATGATATTGATCATAGGTACATAAGAGAGTGTATCAGCCACACTATCTCAAATGGCATCAGCCTATGTATCTCTTTAGATATTGGCCACCTTCACCATCATGGGATATCGGCCATACCAACAATTAGGGTATAGACCTTAAAGATCACCAAGGAATATTAGCCACTTTCACCATCATGGGATATCAACCAAAACCTCAAGGGAAGGTACTCCTCACTTCTACTCTAGTTGTATCAGGCTAGGGTGTATTGGATTGCATGTGTGTCAGATTCGGGTTATCCATATCGAATTCCATACTCAACCAAAAGCCTCATGATCCAACACTCTTCCCCACTAGTCACCACTAGGTCATAACAAGCCACATCATGATAGGTATATCAGTTTAGCAAAAAGCATATCGCTTTAGCATGTCAGTTTACATAGCATATTGGTTTAGCATGGCAGTTTACATAGCATATCGGTTTAGTCATCTTCTACCTCAAGACGATGTTACTAACAAGGCAAAGGGAAAAAGGGGTGCAACTTATGGCAGAAACTTCACAAAGTTCTATTCTCTAAACAGAACACAAGACTTCCAAAGAAAAGTTACTAGCAAGCAAGAAATAACGAGCTAAGAACAACTAGCAAGGTAACAAGTAGAAAGGTGAAAATAACAAAGTAGGTTTAGAGTTATATAACCTGCCTCAAGAACAACCACACAGCTCTAAGCTCCAAGGTCAAGCTCCAAGCTCACAAACTCAAGGTAGAGGAAGAATATCCTCCAAGCACAACACCTCTAAGAGATAAGATAGGACCATGTTTAAGAAAGCAAAAGAGAGGAAAGAAGATACCAAGGTCCATGGTCGAGAAGAAGAAACAAGGAGAGAAAGAAAGCTAGAAACCCATGGCTTACCAAGGAAGAAGATGAAAGAGAGCACCAAAAGATTTTGGCTTGCCCACCAAGCTCCAAGGGAGAGTTCTCTTCAAGCTCAAGGTCAGCCACTAAGGAGAGAAAGCAAGGATCACTAAAAGGGTTCTCTTGCATCAGAAGAAAGGGTTATATATACATGGCCGATGAGAGAGAGAGCAAGGGAAAGTTGTCACCACCTTAGAACCCTAGAAGACACATTTCCAATAAGAAAGTCCACATGTAACACCATGCAACAAGGTGATAGGATCTATGTCTCGCTCACTTGGTCACTAAGGAAGGTCAAGGTCGACACACTCATCCATCCCCTTGACAAACCGATAGGGATGAAACCCTAGGTTATAAACCAATATGGCACATCTCTAGAGTTTCCACAAAATGATATGGTGATCCTCAAGGTACCACCAAACTGATAGGATGTCCCTCAAGACACCCTCAACCAACATCAAGCCTCCTCAAGGCAACCCCGGACTGATACCAGGTCTCCTCAAGGCTCTCAAGCCCGAGACAACACTCTTATGAGCAAAGCACACCTCAAACATATACCCAGAACATCACCAAGGATGTCACCACTCAACGAAGGCCAAAACAAGGTGTCTAACACTTACTCTCTCCTCTAGATGATGCCAATAGAGAGAAAAAACACTCTATAGGTGGAAAACTTGCATGTCAACCCCTATTCTGGGTGAATTGCGTGTTGCACAAAAACCTCTCAACAAAACACTAGCATCAAGCAACAAGCTCAAACAAGGAACACAAACCTCCAACATTCCCTAATTACATCTTAGATGATTAGAGAAAGGATCTAAGAAACACACTTAAGCAAAACAAATAGGGTTAGCTCAAAATGTGGGTCAGGGTCCTTACAAGACATAAACCCCTAATAGGGATTTCGCCCCCAAAATCCTAAGAGAAAAGAGAAGGGTACTTCCTCCTCATCTCCTCTTCGAGCTCCCACATGGCTTCCTCAACACCATGATGATGCCAAAGAACCTTCACAAGTACAAGGTCCTTCCTCTTCAATTTCTTCACCCTCCAATCAAGGATCAATACTGGACCCTCCACATAGGTCATATCCTCATCAAGCTCCACCTCCATAGGCTATAGCACTGACTCTGTATCCAGATGGAACTTCCTCAACATACTGACATGGAACACTAGATGTAACATGTGCAACTCAAGTGGCAACTTCAACTTGTAGGACACCTTCCCAACTCATTCCACAACTGGGTAAGGTCCCATAAACCTGGGAGCCAACTTACCCTTCTTCCCAAACCTCAAAACACCTTTCTAGGGAGAGACCTTTAGATATACTTTATCTCCCACTTGGAACTCTAAGGGTCTGTGATGATTGTCTGTATACGACTTCTATTTGTCATGTGCTGCTTTCAACTATTATTGTATCACTTTGATCTTCTCTGTCATCTGTTACACAAGCTTGGGACCCAGAAGCTAATACTCCCCTATCTCATACCAACCCAACGGAGACCAACAACGTCTCCCATATAATGCCTCATATGGTTCCATGTGAATACTTCTTTGATATATGTTATTGTAGGAGAACTCTATCAGACTGAGGTGTATATCCCAACTTCCTATAAACTGAAGAACAAAAGCCATCAATAGATCCTCCAAGATTTGGATGGTCCTTTTAGATTGACCATTTGTTTGTGGGTGGAAAGCAGTACTACACTTCAACTATGTACCCAAGGTTGTGTGCAGTTGTCCCCAAAAGTGACTTGTGAATTGAGGACCTCTATCAAACATGATAGTTGTTGGAACACCGTACAAACACACTATCTCATCAACATAGACTTGAGCAAGCTTCTCTGTTGTGAATGTTGTTTTTACATGAAGGAAATGCATTGACTTGGTCAACTTGTCAATGATTACCCAAATGGAATCATAACCTTTGG
Organism: Alisma plantago-aquatica; assembly: GCA_963693085.1. Classification (NCBI taxonomy): domain Eukaryota; kingdom Viridiplantae; phylum Streptophyta; class Magnoliopsida; order Alismatales; family Alismataceae; genus Alisma; species Alisma plantago-aquatica. The sequence continues at coordinate 582,245,580 of OY856413.1, forward strand.
GTCCTAGGCAGACCAACCACAAAGTCCATAGTCACATGATCCCATTTCCACTGAGATATAGGCAATGGATGCAACATTCATGCAGGCTTCTGATGCTCAGCTTTGACTTGTTGACATATTGCACTCCTTGTGACGTACTCAGCTGCATCTTTCTTCAAGCATGGCCACTAATACATATCCTTCATATTGTGGTACATCTTGTACTACCTTGGTGCATAGCATACATAGATGCATGATCCTCTTCCAACACCATCTTTCTCATGTTATCTGCATCAAGAATTACTATCATGTGATGATAACATACTATCTTGTCTTCCATCTTATGAAAACCATCACGCTTCTTACTACCAAACTTTGATCTAATCTACTGTGTCATAGTATCTGTCTGTTCATCTTCTTTGATCTATTATCTTAGTGTAGGCTTCACTTGTAATTGTGCCAACAAATTGGCTAAAAAGAGACTTCCAACTTGACATTCATATGATGCAAGGAGACCAACATGTCTTGCTTGTGGCACATTAAAGAATTCAACTGACCTCTATCCATAGATGAAGACTTCCTACTCAAAGCGTCTGCCATGACATCCTCCTTTCCCAAGTGATAATCAATCGTGAAATCGTAATCTTTGATCAACTCCATCCAACATCGCTATATCATATTCAATGCCTGCTCTGAAAAGATATACTTTAGGTTCTTGTGATCTGTGAAGATCTGACACTTCTCCCCATATAGATAGTGCCTCCAAATCTTCAAAGCATGAACCACAACAGCTAGCTCCAAATCATGAGTCGGGTAATTTTCCTCGTGTTTCTTAAGTTATCGAGAAGCAAAAGAAACTACTTGCTTGTCTTGCATCAACACACATCCCAAACCATTCTTGCATGCATCAAAGAAGACGATGTATCCTTTTCCTTGCTCGGGCAAAACCAAAACCAGTGCACTTTCAACTTCTCTTTCAATGTATGAAAAGCTTATTGACATCTATTGTCCCAAACAAACAGCACATCCTTCCTCATCAACTTTGTTAAGGGTAGGGCAATAGTGTTGAAGTCCTTAATGAACCTCATGTAGTATCCTGCCAAACCTATAAAACTATGTACTTCTGTCGGTGTCTTCGGCTGCTCCATTCTGTCACAAACTCTACCTTCTTAGGATTCACACATACTCCTTCTATAGATATAATGTTCCCCAAGAAAGCTACCTCTCTCAACTAGAACTCACACTTGCTAAACTTGGCATAGAGCTGGTGTTGTCTCAACACTGTTAACGCCTCACAAAGATGATGTTCATGTTGTTGACTATCCCAACTATATATCAAAATGTCATCTATGAAGACAACCACAAACTGGCCAATGAACAGTCAGAATACCCTATTCATCAAATCCATGAATGTTGTTGGTGCATTGGTCAGCCCAAACGGCATAACCACGAAGTTGTAGTGACCATACCTCATCCTAAAATCTTACTTTAGTATGTAATCCTCCTTGATACTCAACTGATGATATCCTAAACTCAGGTCTATCTTCGAGAATACCATTGTGCCACGCAAATGATCAAACAAGTCATCTATCATCGACAAGGGATACTTATTCTTTATTGTAACCTTGTTCAATTGTGTGTAATCTATGCACAACCTCATAGACCAATCCTTCTTCTTTACAAATAGCATTAGGGTACCCCACAGCGATGTACTCAGCCTGATGAAACCTTTGTCAAGTAGTTCTTGCAATTGTTTCTTCACTTCTGCCATTTCTATCGGTGCCATCCTATACAGTGTCTGAGCTATGGGTTGCGTACCAAGAACCAAATCGATCTCAAAATCAATCTCATGGGGTGGGGGAACACGTTGAAACTCTTCAGGAAACACATCCTCAAACTCCCTAACCACTGACACTTCTTGGATACTAAGACTCCTCACCTTTATATCCACCATGTGTGCCAAAAATGCCTCGCAGCCTTGTCTCAGAAGCTTCCCCACCACCATGGCTGAAACAAGACACGTTGGAAGAATCTTCCTATCTTCTTGGAAGATCCACTTCTCACTACCATCTACAAACATCGCTTGCTTGGAACTACATTCCAAGACTACTCTATACTTCTCCAGGGTATCCATTCTAAGGATTACATAAAATCCATGCATGTCAATGGTATGAGATCCACTTGAATGTTGTGTCCCAAAAAAGAGATAACATAGGAAGGACACACATCCTGCAATACTACAGAATTGACCAACGGTGTTTCTAGCAACAAGCTATTCTTCTTACGAATAATAGGCAAAGAACAACTACTAAGAACTTCCTTTGTGATAAAAGAGTGTGTAGAAACAGATATAAAGTAAGAAGAAGACAAATCAGAAGTAAATAACTCCATCTGACCTGTCACCACTCGCGGGTTGACCACCTCCTCCGACTGACTCATCGCATAGAATCTAGTTGTTTCCTATTGTCGCCCCCATCCTCTAATTCCCTAAGTAGATGATCCAGGTTGGGATGCTTGGCCATGTCCTCATCCTCCTACACCACTTTTCTACTATCTCTGTGAGCCTTGATGACTCTGCCTCGGTTGTTGGGTCACTTCATCATCCCTCATCGAGCACTACCACTTCATATGTCATACTTTTCCGCACTTGTGACAGGCTCGGGTCTCAATCTGTGGCTTAGATGACCCTGTCATCAATGTTGATGCAACACTCTAGGATCCTGAGGGCAGAAAACTATGACATCTATCCTCACTTGGTGACCACAGTGTCGAAGCACTAAACCTCTATGACGTTGGCGGTGCAGAAAACCTCATCTTCTTAAAGCCACCTAATGACTTCCCTTGAAACTATGAAGACCACGTTTTGGTCCTTGCCTCTCTCTTATCCTTCATAGATAGTTATATCCTTCGAACAAACTCCACAAATGTAGCAAACATCTCCCAATTCTCCAAAGCAGTAGCTGGGGTAGACAACTCCGCATTCAACCCCTTCTTAAAATGATGAATCCTCCTATCTTTTGTCATAGCCATATGAGGATAGAACCTCAACACAACTCCATAAACCTTGCCTCATACTCGTTGATCATCATGGATCCCTGTTGAATCCTCTCAAACTGACTGATTTTCTCATCAAGGTACACCCGAGGAAAGTATCGACTTACGAACTATTGTCAAAACTCCTCCCAGCCAACAACAACACCAGGTCTCTTCTCCTCCTCTATGGCCCACCAATGGCCAACACTCCCTCTTAGGACGTACACAACATGCTTCACCTTACCCTCTTCAGGGACACTCAAGATCTTAAAGGCCTTTTCAATCTCATTCAGCCACAGATCTGCATCTGTCGGGTCAGTTGTTCCAGCATACTTAATTGCCCCAACATGACGAAGCCGCTCAAAAGTCTTCCCAGTACCTGAAGATTCAGCATGGGAAACAGGTTCCCTAGGCTTAAGTGTAGGCATCTTGTCTGTCATATGAGTCATCATTGCCATAAACTACCCAAAAATTGATTGAAAGGTAGGGTTTTCTATCATGGCTAGGTCAAACTGGGGGGACTTCAGGCACCCGATCATCTCGTGTCTGGTTCTTTGCACCACCACCTGGTTTTGGGATAACCCTAGAAGTTTTGCTTAAGTAAGTTGCTTAGTGTAACATCACTGACCTGGGTTATGCTTTAACCCTATATGTTTTGTTTAAGAAAGATAATTATATGCTTGCTCTTATCTTTTGAAAAGTAATTAAGGCTCAATAGGAACTTATGTTTCAATAAAAGTCCTTTTTGAATAATGTTGAAAATAATATTTTTCCTGTTTTGGACTACAGTGCAAATTACCCAAGTTGAGGGGTTAACTTGCAAATGTTACATGATAAAATGTTCCTCAAGCATTGAAGCATCATAAGAATGAGACTGATGTAGAGGTATGGCTTGTGGTAGCTTGAGCACCAAGAAAGAGCTTGTTAAGCAATGTTTGTGCACAAGGGATCTTAGGAGAAATAGAAGGACGTACCCCAACCTATAGGTAAGCTCCATAACCATCTTCAACCTTGATTTCATGGTGGAAATCGAAATTCAATGCTTATTTTCTTCTTTTCTCCATTCAATCTTCAACTTTAGCCAATCTTTTCACTCAAAGACTTGAGAACAGACCTTGGACAGTTGAGAAAGCTTCATTCACCATTGAGGACGTGAAGCTTGAAGCTTGGATTCAACTTTGAAGGCGGGTCATATAACTTGAACCCTTAAATATCATTATTGATTTCATTTCTTCATCATATGTTGATTCCTTTTTCATTCTCGAACTTTCCTTTGATTAATTGATGAAATCACCACAAAGATCATAGAAAATTTCAAAGGTTTGTAGCTTGAAGATGATGATGTCATCTTAGCACACACCTTAATAAAAATCATGTGCAAACGGTTTCAATTTTGATGACTAAACGGTCTCAAGACCGTTTAGTGATCAAATGGTCTCAAGACCGTTTGAGAGAAAATGGTCTCAAGACCATTTGAGGTTAAACCGTCTCAATACCGTTTGGGGTCTATTGCTGATGTGGATGATGAAGATCCAATGGTTCAAATTGATTTAATTATAATGCATTCAAGAATGGGTGATCCATTGATTACAAACCCTTATTAGATTGAATGGTTGAAACCCTAAATCGATTGAGCCGATTTTTAAGTTGAATGGCTCAATCGGTCTCAAGACTGTTTGAGGGCAAACGATCTCAAGACCGTTTGAGACCAAACGGTCTCAAGACTGTTTGGAGGTCAAGGGCTGTGATGGATGGTTGGAGATCTGAGGGTTATGATTTGATCTATTTTCAATGGTTCAATTGATGAATGATTCAATGAAGCAAACCCTAAATCGAATGATTGTAGAAACCCTAATTTAGGGTTAAATGATTTCAAGCTGATTGAGACCAAACAGTCTTAGACCGTTTGAGGACCATTCGGTCTCAGACCGTTTGAGGGCCATGCGGTTTCAAACCATTTGGAGTTAATTAATTTTTAATTCAAACGGTCTCAAACCATTTAGAGTTTTTGAGATCAAGACCGTTTGATGGTCTAACGGTCCTAAGACCGATTGAAGGTATAGACCAAGACCGTTTGGAGGTCAAGCACTTCAAGACCGTTTAAGGTCTAACGGTATTCAGACCGTTTGGAAGTGCAATTGATTCAAAGACCATTTGAAGGTCAAAATTCTTCAAGACTGTTTGAAGGTCTAGTACCTCAAGACCGTTTGAAGGTCTAATTGACTCAAACCATGTAAGTACTATTAAACCCCATGATTGTTAATGATGTATATCAAAGATAATTACAATGGTTGTACCTTTAAGGTACTTAAGTGATTAGTACCTTTTGAGTGGATAACCTTTGATGCTTATGAAATAAGTAACTCAATACACTATGGTAACCATAGATGTATGTACTTGAATGAAGGGTTGACCTAATCTAATCAAGCTTGAAGTAATAAACATCCTAGATAGGATGAGAGAGAGAGAAATCCATACATGTATAATAATCATGTAGTGGTTAAGCCTCAACACTCTCAACATGAATATAATATGTAATTAGGGTATGATCCTTGATAAAGAGATCATGAAACCCTAATTGAGAAGGTTGATGAACCCTAACCCTAATATAGGGCAATGTTACATGAAACCCTAATCTAGGGAAAAGTTATAAGGAACCTTAATTCAAGATAATGATGCCATGTGAAACCCTAATCCAGGGTGATGCTATGAAATCCTATATGAAATCCTAACCCTAATATAGGGTGAAGGTATGTGAAGCCCTAATTTTGGGGAAAAGTGCATGAAGCCCTAATCCTGGGCAATATGATGATAAGATATAACCCTAATTTTGGGTAATGGGATAAGTATCCCTAATTTATATGAAATTTGGAAACCCTAACCCTAATAAGGGAATAGTGATGCTACTCTTACATTGCCTATTGCTGATATGTAATTGATACAACTGTTATCATGTGTACTAACCTTGCAGATATCATGAGATGATGAGCATAGCCAGGTATGAGCTATGATGTGTTATTTACTTGAAATTATTATATGGGCCTTGTGAGACATTATATGTTTTGTTGCCTAGTAAGAGGTAACAAGAGATTAAATGGGATTTGAGAGCCATGTGAGATTCTTGTGTAGCAAGTATCATGTTTACCTTGGTCAGATAACCTGAAGGTGTTTAGTTACCTAATAAGTGGTAACAAGTGTTCTTTGATGAATTGAGGGTTTGAATACCCATTATTCATAATCATGATGATGAGATTTTAAGTGATGAGAATGCCATGATGAGGTAAGGGATTGAGATCCAATGCTCTATAAAGTTTTGAAAAGTACTTTATAGAAGTATTATACATTCTTTGTAGCTTTCGTCATAATAATTGATGTATGGAAACTTGTCCGATGCTAAAAGAATATGTAATACACTTAATTAATCAAGTGAAATCTTATCATGTAGAGCCCTGACCATAGATCCATCATCGTCAGTGATTGGTGATGGAGAAACAGGTTTTCCTATGGGAATTCCTAGAATGCATATTTTTGAATATGTGGGGGTAATGGGAGAAAATATCCTTACGCCTCATAGGAATGACTGTGGGCCATATCCTATGCATAGGAATGGATATGGACCATATCCCAATAAGAGTATGGTTGTGGGCCATAACTCCACAATACTAGGCATTGGCTAAGGGCCATATCCTGAAGAGAGTATATACTACGGGATATAACTCTATAGTGAAGTTACCAGTATACACTAGAAAGCTATTTAGCAGAGACACAAGATGTCTTGCATAAGATCTCGTACTGATCGAGACAAGGGAGGTTATGGAAATATGGATCTTCCTTAACCTATGTATGGTACCGATGCTTTACATAATCATGGTCGGTTGGAGTATGAGAGGTATACCTCATCTCCTGAGGGCTTAAGTATGATTGTAAAATGTAATCAGCCGTCTAGTGTATTTGCTTAAGGTTGAATTACGAGAGTCATTGGTTGATGCTGCCTTGCTTAGCATATCCTAGATGGATAAATGTTATATATGTACTTCAGCTCCTTATTGGATAAGTGATATGATGTTTATTCAAGTTATAGCTGAAATTCTTTGAATAAAAATATTGCTCTAATCTTTTTAGACATTGATTTATCTATTGTTGAATATATTTGATTCCTCTACTCAGTTTTATTCTTTTAAACTGCAATAATAATATTTCTGGAAGAGAGTTATATCTCTTGCTGGGACAATCTTCAATTGTCTCATGCCCGTGGGATCCAACCTTTTTAGGTAGATGCGGAGGAAGAGGCAGAAACCCTATAGCAGGGGAAGAGCAGTAGCAGCAGCAACAAGGACATCAGTGATAATCCAGGTGGAGGCACTGGCTGTCATGTTTTGTATAGAGAGTCATATGTGTCGTCTCTGTACTCTCAGGTCCTCAGAGTTAGTATTTAATACTTTTAATGAATCGATCTGAGATTTTGTCTTGATGCCTCAAGGTTTTTATGTTGTCTGTGTATAGATTTAACAAGGTAGTTGATGCTTATAATCCTTGAGAAGAGACGGTACAGGATATGTACTTATGAACCAGGATGTAAATGAAATGCATTGGTTCTTAATAAAAGAGTTTTCTTGTGTTTGGAACTCTTTGTAAATGGTTTTAATTTTTAGTGATTTTCAGTAATCCATTGTTAATTATCGCTTCCTCTTAGTCAATGATGTAGTATTTATCATTATACGATGTTTTGGGATTTGTCACCACAATTCAGTGGTATCAGAGCTCTAGGTTTGCTGAGTCTACAGAGACATAGGATTAAGGTTGTTGAGTCTATTCTAGTGTCTTTTGGTTATCTGATAGTGCCTTCTGCTCATATAGGAGGAGAAGAAGAACGTAAAGATGTCTGGATCACACGAGGAACATGCTGCTGAGAGTAGCATTGTTGCACCAGGAAGAGGTGCAAGGGATCAGGATAGGGAGGAACCAGTACGAAACATCCCCCTCTTAACCAAGGTTTTCTGCACCAGCAGCACCATTGAGGTTCAATACCCAGACGCAATGGACATCAAGTAGGGGTAGGGGCCATATTTTTCCTCCAAATAGAGCCCCCAGTACAGCATCAACATCAGCAACTGGGCCTTTTAGACCATATGAAGAGAATAGAACCTGTCACTAGTGTAGATAGGTAGGACATCTAGCAAGGGATTTTCCAGTTGGGAACATAGCGGTAACCCAACCACTGAGGTAGAGTCAATAAGGTCATCAGAGGAAATAGATTTTGAGTGGCGCTAGAGGACATGGACAAGCATCCCAAGCTGGTTCGTCGACACCCAACAATTGAGCACAGGGTCAACAGCAAGCAACGGCGAGATTCTATACGATGAATCAGCCCGAAGCAGTAGTCAACCCTAGAGTTATGACACGTTAGATGGAACTATTTCATTCTTATATGTCTTCATCCTGCTTCATATCTATTTTAATTGATCCAGGTGCTACGCATTCCTTTATCAATCAAAAAGTGATTCATGACTGCAATATGAATGTCATTCATAGAGCAGATAATCTGTTGTTAGAAACCCCTTTATTGGGATCTGTAGTGTTGTGGGAGGTGTGTTCTCCCTGCATTCTTTTCTTTTCTGAACATCACATTCAGGTGGATCTTATACCACTTGAGATGCACGGGTTTGATATAATACTTGGGATGGACACCCTAGAAAAGTATAGGGTTGTCTTGGATTGTGATTCCAAGCAAGCTGTGTTCACAGATGATAGTGACACATGGATCTTTTAGGGAGATAGAAAGATTCTTCCAACCTATCTAGTGTCATCTATGGTAGCTGAGAAGCTGATGAGACAAGGATGCTTTGCATTCTTGGCACATGTGGTAGACACCACAATGGAGAGCCCTAATCTTTCTAAAGTTCTGATAGTTAGGGACTTTGAAGATGTGTTCCCTGAGGAACTTCCAGGTGTAACTCTACCCCGAGAGATTGATTTTGAGATTAATTTAATCTCGGGCACGCAACCAATAGCACAAACACCGTATAGAATGGCACTTGTTGAGATGGCAAAGCTCAAGAAATAGCTACAGGAGTTGCTTGAGAAAGGTTTTATCCGACCGAGTACTTCACCATGGGGTGCTCCGGTTCTCTTTGTTAAGAAGAAGGATGGACCGATGCAGTTATGCATTGATTATAGACAGTTGAATAAAGTAACCATAAAGAACAAGTATCCTCTGCCAAGGATCGATGACCTGTTTGATCAGTTACGTGGTGCAACTATCTTCTCTAAGATAGATCTGAGGTTGGGATATCATCAATTGCATATCAAGGAGAGTGACATACCTAAATCTGCCTTTAGGACAAGGTATGGTCACTATGAGTTCATAGTTATGTCGTTTGGACTAACTAATGCACCAGCTACATTCATGGAACTCATGAATAGAATCTTTTGGTCTTTTCTTGATCAGTTCATAGTAGTCTTTATAGATGACATCTTGGTATACAGTAGAGATGCTCAACAGCATGAGCAGCACCTCAGTTAGGCATTAACTTTGCTAAGAGAGCATATGTTGTATGCTAATTTTAGCAAATGCGAGTTCTGGTTACCAGAAGTTTCTTTTTTAGGACACGTAATATCTACCTCAGGTATCTGTGTTGATCCTAACAAGGTAGAATCTGTCCTGCAATGGGAACAGCCAAAGACACCAACGGAGATACACAGTTTCCTAGGACTGGCAGGCTATTATAAGAGATTCATTAAGAACTTCAGTTCTATAGATTTCCCCCTAACCAAGTTGACCAGGAAGGAGATCCTTTTGTCTGGAATGACAAGTGTCAACATTCTTTCCAGTTGTTGAAAGAAAGGTTAACAAGTGCACTTGTACTGGTGTTACCTGAGCAAGGGAAGGGGTACATAGTTTTTTGTGATGCATCTAAGAATGGTCTAGGATGTGTGTTGATGTAGGATAATCAAGTGATTTCTTTCACCTCTCGACAGCTTAAGAAACACGAGGAGAATTATTCGACACATGATCTAGAGCTAGTTGTTGTGGTTCATGCTTTGAAGATCTGGAGACATTATCTCTATGGAGAAACATTCCAGATTTTCACAGACCATAAGAATCTAAAATATATCTTCTCACAACATGAGTTGAACATGAGACAACGCCACTGGATGGAGTTAACCAAGGACTACGATTGTACAATTGATTATCATCTAGGGAAGGCTAATGCAGTGACTGATGCACTAAGTAGGAAATCATCATCACCAGTCATAGATAAGGCACAGTTGGACTCCTTAGTGTGCTTTAAAAGAGATATGCTTATCTCCTTGAGGAAAAACAATATATATTTCAAGGTATCGTTGTTAGCCGGGTTGTTAGCTGAGATGTAAGTGAAACCTACTCTAAGACAGCAGATTAAAGAAGCACAGCAGGTTGATCCTGTGGTTCAGCAGATCAGGTCAGAGTATGGTAGTGAGAAATGGGATGACTTTCATGAGTCAGAGGATCAGGTAGTCTGTTACCATGGTAGGATGGTAATACCTGATGCCAATGACTTAAGGAAGTTAGTTTTGGAGGAAGCTCATTCTTCGATGTATGCAATGCATCTAGGGAGCACCAAAATGTATCGTAACTTGAATGATATGTATTGGTGGCCTAGTTTGAAGAAGGATGTAGCTGAGTTTTTTATACGGTGTCTGGTGTGTCAGCAGGTTAAAGCTAAACATCAAAAGCCTGCAGGAACAATGCAACCTTTGCCTATACCATAGTGGAAATGGGATCATGTGACCATGGACGATGTGGTTGGTTTGCCTAGAACAACCAAAGGTCATGATTCCATATGGGTGATAGTTGATAGGTTGACTAATACAGCACATTTCCTTCCTGTCAAAACAACCTACACTGCTGAGAAGCTTGCACAAATATATATAGATAAGATAGTGCGGTTGCACGGGGTTCCAGCCACTATTGTTTCTGATAGAGGTCCCCAGTTCACGAGTCATTTTTGGGAACGACTACATAAAGCTTCGGGTACGCAGTTAAGGTTTAGTACTGCCTTTCACCCATAGACAGATGGATAGTCTGAGAGGACCATATAAACCTTGGAGTATTTTCTTAGAGCATGTGTCCTTCAGTTTGTAAGAAGTTGGGATCTACACCTGAGCTTGATAGAACTTGCTTACAATAATAGCTATCAGCACAGTATTGATATGGCACCATATGAAGCATTATATGGTAGATGTTGTAGATCTCATTTATGTTGGTATGAAATAGGAGAATATCAACTTTTGGGTCCCGAGCTTGTGCAGCAGACAACTGAGAAGATTAAAGTAATACAACAACAATTAAAGACTGCACAAGATAGACAGAAGTTGTACGCCGACAAACGGTGAAGACCTTTAGAATTCCAAGTTGGAGATAGAGTATATCTCAAGGTCTCACCTTGGAAAGGTGTCCTTAGATTTGGAAAGAAGAGAAAGTTAGCTCCTAGATTTATGGGGCCTTATCCAATCATTGAATGGATTGGAAAGGTAGCCTATAATCTGGAATTGCCACCTAAGCTGCATAAGTTGCATCCAGTGTTCCATATCTCCATGCTAAGAAAGTGTCATCCTGACACAGAGTTAGTTTTGCAACCTTTTGAGGTAGAATTAAATGATGATATATCATATGTTGAAGGACCTATGATGATCCTTGATAAAAGAATTAAAAAGATGAAAAAGAAAGACATATGTCTTGTGAAAGTTCTCTGGCATCACTGTGGCTTTGAAGAAGCCACGTGGGAGCTAGAGGAAAAGATGAGGAGGAAGGACCCTTCTCTTTTCTCTTGATGATTTCGGGGACGAAATCCCTATTAGGGGTGGATAATTTGTAACATCCATGGCCTGGGTTATGCTTTAACCCTAGATGTTTTGTTTAAGAAAGATACTTATATGTTTTCTATTATCTTTTAAAAAATAATTAAGGCTAAAGAGAAACTTATGTTTCAATTAAAGTCCTTTTTGAATAATGTTGAAAATAATGTTTTTCCTATTTTGGACTAAAGTGCAAATTACCCAAGTTGAGGGGTTAACTTGCAAATGTTACATGATAAAATGTTCCTCAAGCATTGAAACATCATAAGAATGAGAATGATGCAGAGGTATGGCTTGTGGTAGCCTGAGCACCAAGAAAGAGCTTGTTAAGCAATGTTTGTGCATTAAAACCTAGTTTTGGTGTAATGTGTAATTTACCTAAAACCTAGGGTTCAATATGAAAAATACCACTTCTAGAGAGTCCCTAATGTTTCTTGGTATCATTTAGAGACAAGAAAATCAGAGGTGTGTCTCATTTGAATCTCTTTGGAGGAAAGAGAATCTTGTTATTAAAATAATCAAGATTTAAGCATAATTGAAACCCTAATTCAATTTAATGCAAAAATAATTATATTAATGGAAGTGTCATTCAACCAAAAATATGATGGTTGAATTTTTATAATTTTGGACGTCCTTGTTCCTTACTATGGCACCGAAATATCTAAAGTGAGTAGAGAGCCCACTCACATCAGTTAAAGAAAAAGTAATATCCACTCATTTTTTGATATTATTATTATATTGATTAAGGTGCTTAATTTGTTTTCTTTAATTCATGGATAAAGAAGAGGTTTTTGAAGGAAAGGATGATGGCTTTGTATGCAAGGAAGTTAGGGGGATAAGTGGCACCAATTTTGGGAATTAAAGGATTTTTATAACACTTTCTCTCTCTTGAAATTCCCTTACATATATCCCATTTTTCACCCACATGAAAGACTCTTTTTCGACTTTTCTTTCTTTCCTTGCTTTGGCTGTGCACAAGGGAGCTTAGGAGCAACAGAAGGGCGTACCCCAACCTGTAGGTAAGCTCCATAACCATCTTCAACCTTGATTTCATGGTGGAAATCGAAATTCAATGCTTATTTTCTTCTTTTCTCCATTCAATCTTCAACTTTAGCCAATCTTTTCACTCAAAAACTTGAGAATGGACCTTGGACAGTTGAGAAAGATTCATTCACCATTGAGGACGTGAAGCTTGAAGCTTGGATTCAACTTTGAAGGTAGGTTATATAACTTGAACCCTTAAATATCATTATTGATTTCATTTCTTCATCATATGTTGATTCCTTTTTCATTCCCGAACTTTCCTTTGATTAATTGATGAAATCACCACAAATATCATAGAAAATTTCGAAGGTTTGTAGCTTGAAGATGATGATGTCATCTTAGCACACACCTCAATAAAAATCATGTGCAAATGGTTTCAATTTTGATGACTAAACGGTCTCAAGACCGTTTAGTGATCAAACGGTCTCAAGACCGTTTGAGAGCAAACGCTCTCAAGACCGTTTGGGGTCTATTGCTGATGTGGATGATGAATATCCAATGGTTCAAATTGATTTAATTATAATGGATTCAAGAATGGGTGATCCATTGATTACAAACCCTAATTAGATTGAATGGTTGAAACCCTAAATCGATTGAGCCGATTTTTAAGTTGAATGGTTCAAACGGTCTCAAGACCAATTGAGGGCAAAGGTCTCGAGACCATTTGAGACAAACCGTCTAAATACCATTTGGAGGTCAAGGGTTGTGATGGATGGTTTGAGATCCAAGGGTTATGATTTGATCTATTTTTTATGGTTCAATTTATGAATGATTCAATGAAGCAAACCCTAAATCGATTGATTGTAGAAACCCTAATTTAGGTTTAAACGGTTTCAAGATGATTGAGACCAATGATGAACGCATGTTCATCATGGAATCTAATTTCCATCTTGGGCTTATTTTGACTTAACATTACCACTTTCACTCATTAAACATCAAAATGCATCATAATATGCAAAATTACTCAATTAATCAGATTATCAAGGTTTTGATTGAATTTATGTTGATTTAATGCAGGCCTTGATAAAGCTGAACAAGCAGTTGGCGGCCACCTTCACTCACCCTTGGCCTTGATCAAGCGATCTAACCAAGCAATTCCATCAATTTGGTCTCAAGACCGTTTGAGCCCATTCGGTCTCAAGACCGTTTGAGCCCAAATGGTCTCAAGATCATTTGAGCCCATTTGGTCTCAAGACCGTTTGAGCCCAAACGGTCTCAAAATCGATAGACCAGCAGAAACCATTTGGAGTCTAACTCAAGCTTGTGCAACAACAGATCAAGATCATGAAGCAAAATAATCGCCATTACTGTGTTCTCCTCACCATGGCTATGGCCCATCACCAAACAGTGCCAAGCCTCCAACCGCCACGATCGTGTTTGACACACCACGACTATGGCGCACCACCAACAGTACCCATGCTCTCACCCACCACGCCCGTGCAAGGTGGCATGGTCGTGCGGATATAGCATCACCACGACCATGGTGTCACGCCATGACCATGGCACAACGCCATCAGAGCCCAAGTACTCATCTGCCACGCCCGTGCAAGGCAGCATGGTTGTGGAGCTGCAACATCAACACGATCATGGTGCCTCAACACGGTCGTGGTGCATCGTCTCCTACCTCTGCACCTCCGCCAAACAGCACTTCTTCTCTTCTATAAGTCCAACTACCACGATCGTGTCGACCCTCCTTTATTACCTTCCTCAGCACTGCACAACTGCGACACGGACTGCATAGTCGTCGCCTTTGGTCTCTTGAGCAGCTTGCTTGACCAAATAGATCAAACCATATGATTATATGGAACAACAGCATGATGACCGAATGAGCAGCAAACCGTTTGGATTGAGCGAAGAATGAAGACCGATTGAGCAACGTTGACCGTTTGGGTCGTTGAGCAGTGAAGACCGAACGGTGAGCAACATTGTGAAGCCAAGACCGAGAGGCGCAAGATCGTTTGATAGCAAACGGTCTACAGACCGTTTGGAGGGTGTAAGACTGGAAACCGTTTGGTACCAAAATCACAAGATTGTTTAACAGCAAACGGTCTACAGACTGTTTGATAGGAAACAATCTACAGACCGTTTGGAGGGTGTACTACGAGACTGTTTGGGCTAAATAAAGTGAAATCGTTTGGGCAAAAATATCTCGAGATCGTTTGGTGTCTATTAATCCAGGACCGTTTGAAGATCTATACCTATAAATAGGACCAGCAAGGTCCTCAATTAGGCATCGGTTTTGGGATTCCAACAGGCTGCCTGTACACAGGTCTGACCCAAATCTAGTGTCGTCCACGCTAGTTTCATTCCACCTACTGCCCGTGTTGCAACCAAGGAGGCTGAGGAGATAAGGAAGACAGAGTGAGGGAGACTGTCTGGTCTGTCTTGGCAACTGCTATTCACGTCCAGATCTGCTCTGACACGACGTATAAGGCTGTATCTTCTTCATCGAGCTACGACTACCCTCTGCACCAAGTTCATGGAAGATTTCTCTCTCTTTCTTATTCTTCTTGTTTCTCACATCATGAGCGAATAGTACCTTTTCACTAGGGTGTGGGGATTAGCCATGTTGCCCATGCAAATCATGTTCTTTTGTTAAACTCTCCATGGCAATGTATATAACTCTCCATTTCTTTGTTAGTCGGTATGTTTGTAGTTTATTATCTACTTGCTTTCATCTTATTCTGTCCTTTATTGTGAAATCTTCTATATATAAGATGGAATGGCAGTTTACAAGTTTGACTCCTTGACAAGAACTTCTGATAGGATCCCTTGAGGTCATAAGTGTATGATCTGTGAGGGGACGAGACATCTAGCCTACAGTGACGCTTTTGTGGTCTAAACATCCCTCAGGGAGGACCACAGCCTTAGTTGGATTTTGTATCATCTTGTTTATCGTTGATGTTAGTTTGTAGATCAATTACCTGCTTGCTTATCAATTAATGTGGATGACTCCCAAACTAGAAATAGAATGGGATTTCTTCGAGGTCATAAGTGCATGATCCGCGAGGGGATGAGCCATCTAGCCTTTGGTGATGCTTCTGTGTGCCTAACGCCTGTATAGGGAGCCCACAACCTTCGTTGGATTTTTTTATCTTCAGAGCCGTAATTAAGTGATCCGGTTGGTGATGAGACATCTGATACCTAAGGTGATGCTTACGCGAACCTAACGCCCGTATGGGGGGTTTTGTCTTGCCTGGATAGTTTGTGTTGGAATGTGTTTGCGTGTGTAGCGGTGGTGAAACCCGATACCATCCCAGCGATTCCATATCATTGATTTAAACTCAACTTTAATTCAGCTTTTACTTTCTTGCAACTAGTTTAATTAACCTCAAATCAACCAATCGTTCTAAATGTTAGTCTTAACTCGAACTAGATTAGACTGACAAGGATTCTAAAAAATGTTGTCCTTTGGGTTCGATCCTTAACTATACTATGATAAAACTCATCCGCTTGCGGGTGGTATTATTGCACTTTGGTTTTAGTAAAAGCTCGGGGATTTCAACCCCGAGTGAGTTTGTTAGTGTGATAAAATCCCACGTCAAATTCTGGCACCGTTTCTGGGGACAACGGAATCAGTTAGTCAGATCTAGTTTTTTTAAGGCTAATCTAGGATTTTGTTTTTTCTTTTTGAAAACAATCGATCATATACTTGAATTTGACTCTACTTTGTGGATCTCATTTTCAAAATCATTTCTATTTTAGGTACAACCGAGTCATAGTGCATGCACTGTTCGGATAGCCCCGGACTAGCAGCGAGCTTTGATCCTGAGATAGAAAGAACCTTTCATCGTCAGATAAGAGAAAATCAAGCAAGGATGGCTCAAGAAGAAGAGGTAGCTCGAAGGGTGGCTCAAGCCATCAATGCACAGAGAGAGAGGCTCATGCAAGAAGCCAGGGCTGTAGTTCAACAGGAAATCCTAGTAGCGCAAGCAGCTGAACTACAAAAGGATCTTAGAGAGTTCTCAATACCGAAAGCTGCGAATGTTCATCATCCAGTGCAACCGCCTCCTATCAATGCTACTAATTTTGAGATAAGAGCGCATTGGATCACCCTGCTTCAAAATAACCCTTTCTATGGAAAGCAAGAAGAAGATAGCCAAGAACATCTTCTGAGATTTATTGATCTGTGTGCCATGACAAAAAAAAATGGAGTCACAGATGATGCCATTAGACTCTGTCTCTTTAAGTATTCCCTTGTCGATAGAGCCATAAGTTGGTACAATTCATTGCAAAGTGAAATACCCATCACCACCTGGGAATAACTCCAAAATGTTTTTCTAGAAAAATTCTACCCTCCATCTCTTAGCTATGAAATTAGAGGGCAGATAACAAATTTCACTCAAATTCCTGGAGAAACCCTTGCTGAAGCCTGGGATAGATACAAAGAGCTTCTACGCAAGTGTCCACACCACGGGATTCCCAAGAACCAAGTCATTGAGATTTTCTATAGGGGTGTGGATGATGATATTAAGAGATTCTTAGATTCCTCATCCAGGGGAAACTTCATGCGTCAAAGTTATGACAGCGCATGGAGAGACGTCACCCTGGGAGCAGAAAATCATGCCAATTGGGGTAGATCTGTAGGTAAAGGAATTTTGAAAGTAGCTATGGCCGAAGCTAACCCTGAGTACAAGTCAATCGCTGAAACATTGAAACTCTTAGTTTCCAAGCAAGACCATATTGAATCATCTCTTGCTGCTATTGGAAGAGGACGTTCACCCACTCAACAACCGGAATAGGTCAAGTCTGCTTCCATGTTTTGTGAAGCATGTAAGAGTACCGATCATTCCACTTTATCATGCAATGTTCTCTATGATGTGGTTTTGAGCAATGTATGTGGACAAGGAGATAATGGTCAGATGGAAAATCTTAATGCTATCAACACCATTCTGGGACAAAGTTATTACAATCCGAATCAGAATAGGAATCATCCCGATTTTCAATATGGAAACCCCTCTGGAGCAGTAAACTCACACCAATTTGGTTCAAACAATCAACCAAGAGGCCCACCAGGAATCATGTATAATCAACAACAGAATTTTGGGAATCAAGGAAATTTCAAGGGGAACTTTTAGAATAGGAACTACAATAATTATCAAAACAACTCTCAGTATCAGAATCTTAATCAACAGCAAGGACAGCAAGCAGGACCTGTCTCTTCTGATGACAAGCTATCAGCCATTGAAAAGATGTTGCAAACTCAGTAAACTATGATAGCCAACCAACAAGCTCAGCAGAAGGCTATTGAGTCTCAACTAGCTCAACTCGCAGCTAGCATAAAGCCACCCGCTGGAGTCTTTGTTGGCCAACCCAAGAACAATCCCAAGCATCCTGAACAGTTGAAGGCAGTCACCACCAGGTCAGGAAAAGACTATTCAGATTACCCTGTGAAGACACATGTGGTTATTACAGACGAGGATGAACCTGTGATTGCCCAAGACTCAACAACACAAGAGACTCAATCAAAAGATGATAAGTCAAAAAAAGGAAAATTTGAGAAGCCTGCTCAAGAAGATGAAGAAACTGAGACTCCAGAACCTGATATCCCTGTATAAAAACCTCGTATACCTTTTCCAGCTCGTCTAAGGCAAACAAAGCTTGATACCAGATTCAATAAATTTAAAGAAGCTATGAAGAAGATTCATGTTGATATCCCCTTTCTCGATGCTCTAGCTGAGATATCAGCCTGGACGAAGTACTTAAAGTCATGCCTCACCAGGAAGTATATAACTGAAGAGTATGAGATAGTAAAACTGGAGACAACTACATCGGATATCATATTGAGCAAGATGCCCAAGAAACAAAAAGACATGGGATCCTTTGGAATTTCATGTCACATTGGCAACTCGTCATGCAAGAAAGGATTGGCAGATCTCGATGCAAGCATCTCTATTATGCCACTTAGCCTGTGCAAAAGACTAGGGTTTGCATAATTGCTTCCTACCGGCATGACTATACAGCTTGCAGACAATTCAATAAAATGTCTGTTAGGAATCCTCGAAGATGTCCCGGTCAAGGTAGGCAAGGACATATATGTTCCATGCGAATTTGTCATTATGGACATAAAAGAAGATGCCAGATATACTCTCATCTTAGGTCATCCATTCCTCGCCACTACAAGAGCCCTGATTGATGTTGAAGCTGGTACCTTACTTCTCAGATTAGGCAAAGAAACTCTTGAATTTAAAGTTTTTGAAAGTAGGAGAAGACCAAGTATGCAAGAAGAAGTCTATATGATTGACTGCATTGAGAAAATGTCACTTCTGACTCAAGAGCATCATGAATCAGACGATCCTTTAGAATTTTCTCTAACAAACCCATCAGTTGATGAATCAATTGATGAACAAGTAAAGGATTGCATTGAATCCCTGACTCTGCTAAAGAAGATGTTGAAGCCACTAGTGAAGAACTCAAAGCTATGGAAACTACAGAAGAAACATGCGAAAACCCAGAGGCTCCCAAAATGAAGCCCCTGCCCGAGGGACTAAAGTACATGTTTTTAGATGATCTCAAAGTTTGCCCAGTTATTATAAATTCTGAACTAACAGCTGAACAAGAAGATAAACTCCTAAAGGAATTAAGGGAAAGAAAGAAAGTCATTGGTTATAAAATGAGTAACCTCACTGGGGTCAGTCAAGCGTTGTGTATGCACAAGATCCCCATGATGGAAGATCATAAGCCTACTATTGAACATCAATAGAAATTGAATCCAAATATGAAGGAAGTGGTCTGTCGCGAGGTCATTAAATTGTTCACAGCTGGAATAATCTATCCGATATCAGATTCGCCATGGGTGAGCCCAATGCATGTAGTCCCGAAGCAAGGTGGAACAACTGTTATACGGAATGAAAACAATGAACTCATCCCCACTCAAATAGTCACAGGGTGGAGGATGTGCATAGATTATAGAAAATTAAACAAGGCAATTCGAAAAGATCATTTTCCAATGCCTTTCCTTGATCAAGTCCTAGAAAGCTTGGCTCACCAAGAATATTTCTATTATCTTGACAGTTACTCTAGATTCTATCAAATACCCATACATCCAGATGACCAAGAGAAAATAACTTTTACCTGCCCTTTCAGAACATATGCATTTAAAAGAATGCCATTTGGTCTCTGTAATGCACCCACAACTTTCCAATGTTGCATGGCTGCCATATTCGTTGGTCTTACTGAAACAATTATGGAGGTTTTCATGGATGATTTTTCTATATATGGAGATTCATTCGATTCATGTCTAAAACACCTCTCCCTGGTCCTCAAACGTTGTAAAGAAGCACATCTTGTGCTAAATTGGGAAAAGTGCCATTTTATGGTAAAAGAAGGCATTGTCCTCAGTCATAGGGTCAGCAACAGAGGAATTGAAGTAGATAAAGCCAATATTGAAGTGATTTATAAACTAGCTATTCCAACAAATGTAAAAGAAGTCTGTGCTTTCCTAGGGCATGCAGGATTTTACAAAAGATTCATAAAAGACTTTTCCAAGATAACGAAGCCAATGACAAATCTATTACTAAAGGATACTGATTTCAACTTCAACAAAGAATGTGTCAGGAGCTTCAACACTCTGAAGCAAGCCCTTACAGCCACCCCCATCATTAGAGCTCCCGACTGGGACCACCCTTTTGAAATTATGTGTGATGCCAGTGACTATGTTGTGGGTGCTATTTTAGGGCAATGTATAGAGAAGAAACAGTATGTGATCTATTATGCATCAAAAACTCTCGATGAAGCCCAGAGAAATTATGAAACCACTGAGAAAGAACTCCTAGCAGTCGTGTCTGCCTTTGACAAGTTCAGATCCTACCTAATTGGTTCAAAGGTCATTGTCTACACAGATCACACTACCATTCGTTACCTTCTAGCAAAGAAAGATGCAAAACCTAGGTTAATTAGATGGATCCTCCTATTGCAAGAATTTGATTTAGAGATAAGAGATAAAAAGGGTACAGAGAATGATGTAGCAGATCACCTCAGTCGCATCCACACTCTGGATACTGATAAGATTCCGATCAATGATTCCCTTCCAGATGATCAACTAATGAAGGTCTCAGAAGTTGTACCGTGGTACTCGGATTTTGTGAATTACCTCGTTGTTGGAATTACTCATCCTCAATGCATCGAAAATGCACTGAAGAAATTTATGCATGATGTGAAACAGTACTACTGGGATGAGCCCTACCTTTTCAAACTATGTTATGATGGTTTATATAGATGATGTATCGCCGAAGAAGAAGCTCAACTTATTTTAGAACAATGTCACTCAGGACCAGTGGGAGGACATATGAGCTCTAAAAAGACTACCTTTAAGGTTTTGCAATGTGGATTCTTCTGGCCAACCATATCCAAAGATTCCTACGACTTTGTCCTATCATGTGACAAATGTCAAAGATCAGGTAATATAACAAAGAGAGATGAGATGTCGCTGAATCTATGGCAAGAAGTAGAGATATTTGATGTTTGGGGGGTGGACTACATGGGTCCATTCCCATATTCTCATGGATTTTCATACATCCTAATGACGGTGGACTACGTCTCAAAATGGGTTGAAGCCATACCAACTGTCACTAATGATTCCAAACCAGTCATCAAATTATTCAAGGATATTATTTTTCCCCATTTTGGTGTCCCACGCACGGTGATATCCGACGAAGGTTCCCATTTTCTTGAAAGAACCTTTGAAGCATTGCTAAGAAAGTATAGTGTTACTCACAAGGTAGCCTCACCTTACCATCCACAGATAAGTGGACAAGTGGAGGTTTCTAATCGTCAACTCAAGAGTATCTTGGAAAAGATAGTTGGCCGCAATCGGAAAGATTGGTCTGTGAAAATCAATGACGCATTATGGGCCTATCAAACTGCTTACAAAACTCCCCTCGAGACTACACCCTTCCAGTTAATATATGGAAAGGCTTGCCACTTGCCTGTCGAATTGGAACATAAGGCATGGTGGGCAATAAAACGACTGAATTTCGACATGAAGAAAGCAGGCGAAGTCAGGATTCTGCAACTCCATGAGCTGGATGAACTCCGGATGACGGCTTATGAGAATGCTCAAATCTACAAGGAACACACCAAGCTTTGGCGTGATGGTCATTTGAAGAGAAAAGACATACAAGTGGGAGACCAAGTTCTACTGTTCAACTCAAGGTTTAAGTTATTCCCAGGGAAACTTTACTCCCGTTGGTCTGGACCGTACATTGTCAAAAGCATCTCCCCACATGGTGCTTTCTCTTTATGGAGCGAAAAGTCAGGTGAATTTGTGGTGAATGGCCAACGCTTGAAAAGATATTTCACCACAGCAGACGTGAGCATCGAAGAATATTAGATCTCTCCAATCCAAAGGAACCACCGTGAAGTCAAAGATATCAATTCGAGCCATCAACATAAAACAAAGGCGCTTTTCAGGAGGCAACCTGATAAATAAATTTGTATTTAGTTTTTAATTTTGAATTAGAAATTTACCCTTAATTTTTTTTCACCTCTTTGATAATTTCACACCAAATAAAATTCACATCGCGAGATGTTGTCTTGAGTTCTGATTGATCTTTCTTTAGATTTTCAGATAAGAGGATGCGCGCTGACTGGAACGCTACCACATCTGGTGGTCAATCTGGCGTGACTTTTCCCCTCCATCTTGGATTTAGGGTTTGCTTAGGACGAGCAAAATTCTAAGTTTAGGGTGGAGGGTGGGTGGTATGTACTTCACTTTCCACCAACACCCATCCTTTTCCTACTTAAGTTTCCACTGTCACATTCTTGATAAAAAATTCAAAATTTTTAAAATTCTTTAATGTTTCTCAAAGAAATTGAATAGATACTTGATGAATTTTTGACACTTCCTATTTCATTAAAAAGTCACTCTCTAATCTGCTATGCATTTTGGATCATTATACTCTCCTTATTCGAAGTAGATCCTCAAAAGGACCACTTTTTGAAACAAGCCTTTTGATTGAAATCATCTTGTGAAGCTTATGATTCCTAACATCATGATACTTATGCAAAAATGATAAGTGTGTGTCGAACTGATAGGGATCAAACATGTCGTGCTTCCTAACTGACTAGTGGAACAATAACATGGAATCTCCATTGGATCCTCATCAAGTCATTATTTGAGTAGAGTACGATAAAGAGACCTACTCGGTGCACGGAATCATAAATCAAGTTGCATTCTGATTTGAACTCTCTTCTACACCTCTTCTATCATCTTCGTATCCCTCCATTCATCAAAAAGAAACAAAAATAGCCAAATTTGCGTCAAACCCTAAGTTCGGAGTGGCACGCCACTTCCCTCTATATCTGCTTCTTCCATACCCCTAACAGATAAATAGGGGCGTACCACCAAAAATGCAATCTCGAGTCAAATGGAGGAGATATTTGCAAACAAAAAAATGCCAAAGCGCACACAAAAAGAAATGCAATCTCGAGTCGAATAGAGGAGAGATTCACATACAAAAAATGCAATAAATAAAATTGCACTTCATAAAATAAAAATCTCGAGTCGAATAGAGGAGAGATTTACTTCTTCCTTTCATACCACCTTTCACTCCCTTTTCTACCTAATGGCACAATGAATGCCTACCCTACCCTAAAAAACACCAGTTTCAGATCGAATGCACTCTTATTGTTCTACGGGTACCTTTAGACTCTTACAAAACTCTTTGACATGCTTGTTGTTGGAAATAGTGAGGAGGAAGTGATTTTGGAAAACGAACTCAGGAATGAAGATATGGTAAGATGTGTTTAGTGGTCTCAGGAGGTTGAGATACTGAGTCATATTGAGCTGAAAGAAAATATTCGTGATGTGAAGATGAAGCAATCACATGAGTTGAAAGTATTCAGTTGGCGACAGTTTCAGATTTTGTGTTACTCAAGGACGAGCAACGTTTAAGTTCGGGGTATTTTGATGAATGCATATTCATCATGGAATTCATTTTCCATCTTGGGCTTATTTTGACTTAACATTACCACTTTCACTCATTAAACATCAAAATGCATCATAATATGCAAAATTACTCAATTAATCTGATTATCAAGGTTTTGATAAAATTTATGTTGATTTAATGCAAGCATTGATAAAGCTGAACAAGCAGTTGGGGGCCACCTTCACTCACCCTTGGCCCTGACAAAGCGATCTAACCAAGCAATTCCATCCATTCAGTCTCAAGATTGTTTGAGCCCATTCGGTCTCAAGACCGTTTGAGCCCAAACGGTCTCAAGACCATTTGAGCCCATTCGGCCTCAAGACCGATAGACCAGCAGAAACCATTTGGAGTCTAACTCAAGCTTGTGCAACAACAGATCAAGATCATGAATCAAAACAATCTCCACGACCGTGTTCTCCTCACCACGGTTGTGGTGCATCGCCAAACAATGCCAAGCCTCCAACCGCCACGACCGTGTTTGACACACCACGGCTGTGGCGCACCACCAACAGTATCCATGCTCTCACCCGCCATGCCCGTGCAAGGCGGCACGACCGTGGGGCTATAGCCTCACCACGACTGTGGTGTCACACCACGACCGTGGCACAACACCATCAGAGCCCAATTACTCATCTGCCACGCCTTTGCAAGGCAGCACGACCGTCAAGCTACAGCATCACCACGACTGTGGTGCCTCAACATGGTCATGGCGCGTCGTCTCCTACCTCCTCCAAGCAGCACTTCTTCTCTTTGATTCATCCAACTACCACGATCGTGCCGCCCCTCCTTGTTACCTTCCTCGGTGCCGCACAACTGCGACACGGACTGCATAGCCACCGCCTTTGGTCTCTTGAGCAGATTGCTTGACCAAATAGAGCAAACCATATGATTATCTGGAACAGCGGCACAAATACCAAATGAGCAGCAAACCGTTTGGATTGAGTGAAGAACGAAGACCGATTGAGCAACATTGACTGTTTTGGTCGTTGAGCAGTGAAGACCGAACGGTGAGCAAATCCATGAAGCCAAGATCGAGAGGTGCAAGATCGTTTGATAGCAAACGGTCTACAGACCGTTTGGAGGGTGTAAGACTGGAAACCGTTTGGTACTAAAATCACAAGATCGTTCGATAGCAAACAGTCTATAGACCGTTTGATAGCAAACGGTCTATAGACCGTTTGATAGCAAACGTTCTACATATCGTTTGGAGGGTGTACTACGAGACTGTTTGGGCTAAATAAAGTGAAACTGTTTGGGAAAAAATGTCTCAAGATCATTTGGTGTCTATTAATCCATGACCATTTGAAGATCTATACCTATAAATAGGACCAGCAGGGTCCTCAATTGAGCATCAGTTCCAGGACGCCGACAGGCTGCCTGTACACAGGTTGACCCAAATCCAGTGTCGTCCACACCAATTTCATTCCACCTACTGCCCGTGTTACAACCAAGGAGGCTGAGGAGAGAAGGAAGACAGAGTGAGGGAGAATGGTTGGTCTGTCTTGGCAACTCCCATTCGCGTCTAGATCTTCTCCGACATGACGTAGAAGGTTGTATCTTCTTCATCGAGCTGCGACTACCTTCTGCACCGAGTTCATTGCGGATTTCTCTCTCTTTCTTATTCTTCTTGTTTTTCGCATCATGAGCGAGTAGTACCTTTTCGCAGGGGTGCGGGGATTAGCCCTGCTGCCCATGCAAATCATGTTCTTTTGTTAAACTCTCTATGGCAATGTATATAACTCTCCATTTTGTTGTTATTCGGTACGTTTGTAGTTGATTATCTACTTGCTTTCATCTTATTCTGTCCTTTATTGTGAAATCTTCTATACATGGGATGGAATGGCGGTTTACAAGTTTGACTCCTTGACGAGAACTTCTGATAGGATTCCTTGAGGTCGTAAGTGTATGATCCGTGAGGGGACGAGACATCTAGCCTATGGTGATGCTTCTCTGGTCTAAACATCCCTCAGGGAGGACCACAACCTTAGTTAATTTTGTATCGTCTTGTTTATCGTCGATGTTAGTTTGTAGATATATTACCTTCTTGCTTATCAATTAATGTGGTTGACTCCCAAACTAGAAATAGAATGAGATTTCTTCGAGGTCGTAAGTGCATGATCCGCGAGGGGACGAGCCATCTAGCCTTCGATGATGCTTATGTGTGCCTAATGCCTGTATAGGGGGCCCACAATCTTCGTTGGATTTCTATATCTTCGGAGTCGTAAGTAAGTGATCTGGTTGGTGATGAGACATCTGATACCTAAGGTGATGCTTACGCGAACCTAACGACCGTATGGGGGGTTCTGAAATAGCTCTATTTGGATCCTTTTATCTTGCCTGGATAGTTTGCGTTGGAATGTGTTTGCATGTGTAGCAGTGGTGAAACCCGATACCATCCTAGTGATTCCATATCATTAATCTAAACTCAATTTTAATTTATCTTTTACTTTCTTACAACTAGTTTAATTAACCTCAAATCAACAAATCATTCTAAATATTAGTCTTAACTCAAACTAGATTAGACTGACAAGGATTCTTTAAAATGTTGTCCTTTGGGTTCGATCCTTAACTATACTGCGATAAGACTCGTCCTCTTACGGGTGGTATTATTGCACTTTGGTTTTGGTAAAAGCTCGGGGATTTCAACTACGAGTGAGTTTGTTAGTGCGATAAAATCCCACGTCAACCAAACGGTCTTAGACCGTTTGAGGACCATTCGATCTCAGACCATTTGAGGGCCATGTGGTTACAAACCGTTTGGAGTTAATTAATTTTTAATTCAAATGGTCACAAACCATTTTTTTGAGATCAAGACCGTTTGATGGTCTAACGGTCTTAAGACCGATTTATGGTATAGACCAAGACCGTTTGGAGGTCAAGCACTTCAAGACTGTTTAAGGTCTAATGGTCTTCAGACCGTTTGGAAGTGAAATTGATTCAAAGACCGTTTGAAGGTCAAAATACTTCAAGAATGTTTGAAGGTATAGTACCTCAAGACCGTTTGAAGGTCTAATTAACTCAAACCATGTAAGTACTATTAAACCCCATGATTGTTAATGATGTATATCAAAGATAATTACAATGGTTTTACCTTTAAGGTACATAAGTAATTAGTACCTTTTGAGTGGTTAACCTTTGATGTTTATGAAAGAAGTAACTCAATACACTATGGTAACCATAGATGTATGTACTTGAATGAAGGATTGACCTAATCTAATCAAGCTTGAAGTAATCAACATCCTAGAGAGGATGAGAGAGAGAGAGAAATGCATACATGTATAATAATCATGTAGTGGTTAAGCCTCAACACTCTCAACATGAATATAATATGTAATTAGGGTATGATCCTTGACAAAGAGATAATGAAACCCTAATTGAGAAGGTTGATGAACCCTAACCCTAATTTAGGGCAATGTTACATGAAACCCTAATCTAGGGAAAAGTTATAAGGAACCTTAATTCAAGATAACGATGCCATGTGAAACCCTAATCCAGGGTGATGCTATGAAAGGCTATATGAAATCCTAACCCTAATATAGGGTGAAGGTATGTGAAACCCTAATTTTGGGGAAAAGTGCATGAAGCCCTAATCCTGGGCAATATGATGATAAGCTATAACCCTAATTTTGGGTAATGGGATGAGTATCCCTAATTGATATGAAATTTGGAAACCCTAACCCTAATAAGGGAATAGGGATGCTACTCTTACATTGCTTAGTGCTGATATGTAATTGATACAACTGTTATCATGTGTACTAACCCTGCAGATATCATGAGATGATGAGCATAGCCAGGTATGAGCTATGATGTGTTATTTACTTGAAATTGTTTTATGGGCCTTGTGAGCCATTATATGTTTTGTTGCCTAGTAAGAGGTAACAAGAGATTAAATGGGCTTTGAGAGCCATGTGAGATGCTTGTGTAGCAAGTATCATGTTTACCTTGGTCAGATGACCTGAAGGTGTTTAGTTACCTGATAAGTGGTAACAAGTGTTCTTTGATGAACTGAGGGTTTAAATACCCATTTTTCATAATCATGATGATGAGATGTTAAGTGATGAGAATGCCATGATGAGGTAAGGTATTGATATCCCAATGATCTATAAAGTTTTGAAAAGTACTTTATAGAAGTATTATACATTCTTTGTAGCTTTCGTCATAATAATTGATGTATGGAAACTTGTCTGATGCTAAAAGAATATGTAATACACTTAATTAATCAAGTGAAATCTTATCATGTAGAGCCCTAACCATAGATCCATCATCGTCAGTGATTGGTGATGGAAAAACAGGTTTTCCTATGGGAATTCCTAGAATGTATATTTTTGAATATGTGGGGGTAATGGGCGAAAATATCCTTACGCCTCGTAGGAATGACTGTGGGCCATATCTTGTGTACATGAATGGTTATGGACCATATCCCAATAAGAGTATGGTTGTGGGCCATAAATCCACAATACCAGGCATTGGCTAAGGGCCATATCCTAAAGAGAGTATATGATATGGGCTATAACTCTATAGTGAAGTTACCAGTATACCCTGGAAAGCTATTTAGCAAAGACACAAGATGTCCTACATAAGATCTCGTACTGACCGAGACAAGGGAGGTTATGGAAATTTGGCTCTTCCTTAACCTATGTATGGTACCGATGATTTACATAATCATGGTTGGTTGGAGTATGAGCGGTATACCTCATCTCCTCAGGGCTTAAGTATGATTATAAAATGTAATCAGTCGTGTAGCGTATTTGCTTAAGGTTGAATTATGAGAGTCATTGGTTGATGTTTCCTTGCTTAGCATATCCTAGATGGATAAATGTTATATATGTACTTCAACTCTTTATTGGATAAGTGATATGCTGCTTATTCAAGTTATAGTTGAAATGCTTTGAATAAAAATATTGCTCTAATCTATTTAGACATTGATTTATCTGATGTTGAATATATTTGATTCCTCTGCTCAGTTTTATTCTTTTAAACTGCAAT
Source organism: Alisma plantago-aquatica (assembly GCA_963693085.1). NCBI lineage: Eukaryota > Viridiplantae > Streptophyta > Magnoliopsida > Alismatales > Alismataceae > Alisma > Alisma plantago-aquatica. The sequence goes on from OY856413.1 coordinate 582,274,388, forward strand.
AATAATATTTCTGGCAGAGAGTTATATCTCTCACTGGGACAATCTTCAATTGTCTCACCCCCGTGGGATCCAACCTTTTTAGGTAGATGCGGAGGAAGAGGCAGAAACCCTATAGCAGGGGAAGAGCAGCAGTTGCAGCAACAACAGGGACAGCAGTGATAATCTAGGTGGAGCTACTGGCTGTCATGTTTTGTATAGAGAGTCCTATGTGTTGTATCTGTACTCTCAGGTCCTTGGAGTTAGTAGTTAGTACTTTTAATGAATCGATCTGAGATTTTGGCTTGATGCCTTGAGGTTTTTATGTTGTCTGTGTATAGCTTTAATAAGGCAGTTGATGCTTGTAATCCTCGAGAAGAGACGGTACAGGATATGTACTTATGAACCAGGATGTAAATGAAATGCATTGGTTCTTGATAAAAGAGTTTTCCTGTGTTTGGATCTCTTTGTAAATGATTTTAATTTTTAGTGATTTTCAGTAATCCGCTATTAATTATCGCTTCCGCTTAGTCAATGACGTAGCATTTATCATTATCTGATGTTTTGGGATTTGTCACCACACTTAGAACCTTGTCTTAATCTTTTAAAAAGTAATTAAGACTTGAAAATAGTTTATTTTTTAATTTTGAACTTATTTGCAAATTGTTTGTGACTTATATGATAGCTTTGGTAAGAATTGCAATTTGCCCAATTAAGGGGTTTGTGTGCAAATTATCATCTCTAGAATGTCTCTTCTCTCTCTTAGAATCAACTAGAGTAAATATAAAGAAGGGGGTGTTGTTGGTATAGTATGCCCAGAGAGCCAATCATATGATGATTGCAATGAGGCATGTGATACTTGATTTGATAATATTTAGGCAATTGTTGTCTATATGTTTTAACTAAATTTGAGATAATAGTATTACATGATAGATTTCTATAGAATGACAAAACTCAATGATGTATGTCTTTAAATATGTGACTTGAACAATGAGATCATATGTATGTTAAGAGTATGTACATTCTCACTATTGTCCCTAGTCAGTTGTTGTTGTGGAAATAACCATAGACATGAATAACACAAAAGACTAAAGTGTGTGTTGGTTGATGATAGAATATCATTAGTCATGATATATATGATATCAAACCAAGCACATAGATACATGTTAGAGAATAGTGTATCAGACAGACCCACCATAAGAGTGATGCATGGAAACCATACTCGGTTAGTCAGGATCATCTCTTATTGTATTGGTGGTGACTGTGGTTCTTAGACCTAAAATCACTGCATTCATCACATGTCATTGGGTACACTTTGACATCATCAAATGCAGTCCTGAAACATGGGGTTGTTATAGTGGTGATTATTGGGTGACTTTGGCACATGGGGACTTGACTGTGAGTGATAGATATGGAATTTTTCCCTCCTAAGGGAATGTGATATCTTGGCCACTTGAGGAGTGAGACTAAGAAATGCATGTACATGCACATGTAAGTCAATATATGATATTGAGCTTACATATATCTCAGACAAACTACTCTGAATCAAGAAACACATATTGAATATTTGTAGAGGATGACAAGTCCATGCCTTGAGTTCAATCTGGATATCAGCAACAAAGGAACTAAACATTCACTGTAACACCAATAATAGATTGTAGGTTGAAAGTTATTCTCCAACTTTCCTTTTGACTTGGGTAGCACTGATGTGCGACTAGGCACCACTCTTTGCTTGTGATGTCATAAGTTAGTTATGGACATTCATTACCAACGTGAAATGGAACCTATAGGGTCACACACATAGGATTAACTTGGAAGAGGAGTTCATCCATGAATGATGTTTAGATTGATTACTAAAGTCTTTAGGTACTCAATTAAACACTCAATCAATAAAGTTGACTCAGAATCATCAAGTTCAAGTGTTGAATCAACTAATTAGAGTGTCAAATTGATTGATAAATGCATTGACTGAGTTCTGCACAACCTAGACCACCGACCAACCGGTTCACTAGGTGAACCGATCAGTTCATGGTAAGTGAGATGATTGGTTTCTTGGGTTTTGTAGAGAAAACATGGGTGGTGGAAGCAACAAAAACAAATTCCACGCAACCCAAAACAAGATCTCATCAACAACAGTGTATTCAGAAGGAGTGTTTGCGGGATATACCTTATCACGGAGAAAGTCCGGCGATGTCCCACTGCACGATGGTGTGTAATGCTATTGACCTACACGAACGGAACTTCTCTCTCGTTCATTGAGTGTGTCACAGAAAGATATGGTGGCATTTCTTTTTGCGGTGATATATGCCGCTTGTAGCACGTACAGATGGGCGTAGACGTCCTCTGAACGTAGGCGTCTCAGCGTCTACGTCTCTACTTCATCCACGCAGATGGACTGGAACTCCATGTCGTGCTTCCCAAGCTAGCGGGAAGGAGTCGTCTCTATGTGGCGACGTGCTAGCATCGCAATGCTCTCATTTCTCTCTTGAGGACAGTGATGGCGAGGGTTTATGTACGTGAGCATAAACTCAAAATCCTTTTTCAATATCTTATATAGATATCGGTCATCAAGCCCCTTTATATAGGAGACGAGAGGAAGTAGAGTTTCCTAAACCCATCGGTAAACAAAATCATTGTGTTAATTAAAACACTCATGGATTAATTAGAATATTCTGGAATTAATTAATTAACCAAATAATTGCATTAATTGACTAATTAATATCTGACTCCATGCAATCGCTCGGGATGGCTCTATGGGAACATATACCAACAGACTCCCACTTTCACTTAGAGCCAGTCACTCCAATATTATTCTAATGGATTACATAAACATTTTAGTAATCAATGTGATTCAGAGCAATTCCAATCAAATCCACAAATTATACTCTTATTCCAACACATCCTATGTGTGTGACCCGGTAGGCTCCAAATTACGTTGGCAGTGATATCCATAATCATATTATGATTTCACAAGAAATGATTGGTATCTAGCACGACTTCATTTCCACCCAAGTAATTGGAGAAGTTGGAGAACAACTTAACCTATCATTCATGATTGGTGTTACAGTGATTGTATAGTTCCTTTGTCACTGATATCCAGATTGAACTCGAGTCATGAAACTATTATCCTCTTCGACATTCAGTTCATGTTCCTTGAACTAGAGCAGACTATCTGAGATATATGTAATCTCAATATCACATATTTACTCACATCAGCATGGCCATGCATTTCTCAGTCTCACTTATCAAGTGGCTGGAATATCAAACTCCCGTAGGAAGGACAAATTCCATCTACATCACTCATAGTCATCCCCATGTGTCACAGTCCACCCAAGCCCCATCTTTATGGCAATCCTTATTTAGGACCACGGTGGATGATGTCAAAGTACATCGAATGACATATGATAAGTGTAGTGACTTCAGGTTTAAGGACCACAATCACCACCATCATTATGAGATGTGACTCTAACTACTAATCATGGTATCCATGTGTCACTCTCAAGGTGGGTCTATTTGATACGTTGTTCTCTAACAAGTATCTATGTATTTGGTTTGATATCTCCATATCATGGATAATGAGATTCTTCCATCAACCAACATACATTCTAATCTTATGTGTTATTGATGTCTATGGATATTTCCACAATAACAACCGATTAGGGACAAAACAAGAATACATACTCTTAGCATACATATCATCTCACTGTTTAGGTCATCAACCTGAAAACATATGTCATTGAGTATATTATTCTATAGACATCTATAAGTTTAATGGTCATCTCACAATATAGAACACAAACATATAGATTGGAAACTTGCCTTTATTGATATGATCAATGTAGTATTACAAATCGTTTATAGAGTATCCCATTACAATCATCAAATGATAGTCTCTATGGGCATACATACCGATGGATTCCCACTTGCACTTATACCCAATCACTCATGAATCTCAATCTAAGTGATCGAACATGTTTGTCATGTTTCTGTTGTGAAAGTGCATTTGTGAGCGGGTCAGCCACATTACTTTCTGTAGGTACTCTGCAAATCTTCACATCTCCTCGTTGTACGATCTCTCGTATGAGATGGAACCACCATAAAATATGTTTGGAACGTTGGTGTGATCTTGGTTCTTTAGCCTATGTAATTGCTCTGTTGTTGTCGCAAAACAACTCAATTGCATCACTAGCTCTTGGAACCACTCCAAGTTTGGAAATGAACTTCTTGATCCACACAACTTCCTTTGCAGCATTAGATACGGTAATATATTTGGCCTCTATTGTAGAATCTACAATCGTCTCTTACTTGGAACTCTTCCAACTCATAGCTTTGTTGTTCAGGCAAAACACAAATCCAGATTGTGATCTATAGTCATCTTTGTCAGTTTGGAAGCTAGCATCGGTGAAACCCTTTACCACAAGCTCTTCCTCACCACCATATACCAAGAATTGATCCTTAGTCCTTCTCAAGTACTTTAGGATGTTCTTTACTGATGTCCAGTGAAATTCACCTAGATCTGAATGATATCGGCTCGTCATGATCAAAGAATACGACACATGAAGATGAGTACATAACATCATGTACATAATAGATCCAATTGCTGATGCATATGGAATCTTACTCATACGCGCCCATTCATCACATGAACTAGGACATTGGGCTTTAGAGATCGTAACCCCATGGGACATGGGCAAGTTACCTCTTTTAGAACCCTCCATTCTAAACCTCTTTAGCACCTTGTCAATGTATGTGCTCTGGCTTAGGCCTAGAAGCCTTCTAGATCTATCTCTATAGATCTTGATTCCTAGTATATAGGATGCTTCACCTAAATCCTTCATAGAGAAGGTCTTTCCCATCCAACCTTTTACTGTCTGAAGAGTAGGGATGTCATTTCCCATCAATAGTATGTCATCCACATACAATATGAGAAATACAATTGTGCTCCCACTAATCCTTTTGTAAACATAAGGTTCATCTTCATTTTGACTAAAGCCAAACTTTTTGACTACTTCGTCAAAATGTAGATTCCAGCTCCGAGATGCTTGCTTCAATCCATAGATTGACCTTTGTAGCTTACATACTTTATTGGCTTCCTTTGGATTGATAAAACCCTCAGGTTTTGTCATGTACACATCCTCAGGTAAATTCTCATTACGGAATGTTGTTTTAACATCCATCTGCCAAATCTCATAGTCATGATAAGCTGCAATGGCAAGCATGATCCTGATGGATTTTTTAAGGACCATGACCCATGTTTTGGGCTAACCCTCTTTACTTTGCTTATGAAAGGTGCTTAAAACCTTAATCTAATCTCTCAATATGTTTTGATATCATGTGACAAGCTTATGTTTTTATTTTGGTCCCGTTTGGATGTTGTTTGAGCAATGTTTGCTTGTTTTGGACCAAAGTGCAATTTACCCAAAGTAAGGGGTTATATTGCAATATGTCACATGTAGAGTGTGCCTTTAGTGCTTTATAATCATGATAAAGATAATGATGCTATGGGTTGCCTTGTGGAGGGCTTATGTTCCAAGTTTGAGCTTGGTTGGATGATGCTTGTGCTTTATGTGCTAGTTTTGGTGCAAATTGCAAATTAACCAAAATGGAGGGTCAATATGCAATTTACCTGATATAGAGTGTTCTTGCTTCAGTTTGGCATCATCTAGTATGTGTATGAAAGCTTGGGCGCCTTGTTTGGATGATAGTTGAGAAGTGACATCTCTATAAGGTCTTTATACCATATATGTTATATGTGTTATCTTGTCCTTTAGTGTATCAGGTAGGGCTTGGAGTGTGTGTCGCCCAAGAAGGTGTATCGTCCATGGGAGATGACCAGATACATGATACACATCCTAGAGTGTATCACCAGGCCATGCATGTGAAACTTGGGTGGCAACAAGTGGCGTTAAGAGCATGAGCAAGTGGCATCTAAGCTTATGTGGTTATAACACCTTTCCTTTGCTACCTCTCTCTTCCTTGGTGTATATAACCCCTTTCCTCTTCACCCAAGTAACCCCTTTCGTCTACCTTCTTTCCCCTTCTTGTATGGGATGATCTTGGGAGCTTGGGAGCTTAAGGAAACTCCCATGGAGCTTGGGAGGGCGAGCTCCTTGCCCATGGAGACTTCTTGCTCAAGATCCGACCTTGGTGAGTCATGCTTCTTTGTTAGCTTTTTCTTGTGCTTTCTTCTTCATCTCCTTCTTCCCCTCTCGGCCATGTATGGGTATTTGATGAGGGTAGGAAAGGCTGCGGTCCTCTCTCTCTCTTTTCTTCCTAATCTAAGCATAACCATGGCTTCTTCTTCTTTTTCATCTTTTGTTTCTTAAGGAGATGATGATGGTGCCGAAGGAAAGTTTGGAGCTTTGGATGGGTGATCTTCATGGTGAGGAACGTGGGTTTGCTTCTTGGAACAGGAAGTTTGATGCCTTTCATGGATATCCTCTTAAGGCGGGTTACATAACTCTTAACCATCTCTATTATGTTCACTCTCCATATGTGCATACATTGATTCTTGTCTTTAAATCGATACCCTTCTCTATGATAGTTGTGTATGTGGAACTTGAGATATATTCTAATGGAAATGGTCACGTTTTATTACTATCTTTATCTTGTTTTCCTTGTGCAAGATGGTAACGGGTGTCTTGAGGTTGAAGATGACTAACCCGATATGGTGCCTTACCTGATATGGGCTTTGTCTGATACAGAACCTTGCCCTATATAGTATCTTACCCATTAGGCTATGCCTTCGTTGATGGATTATGAGCAATACCCCTCTCTCACTTTGTTTTTGAGAGGTGAGCTTAGGATCCTTTGATCCAAGATGTACGGTAGTGAGTTCGTAGGCAATACCCCTCTCTCACTTAATTGTCTTGAGAGGTGAGCCTATGCTCTATATGATGGTTGGGTGACATGTTAGTTGGCTGATATACCCTATTGGATACCTTGGGCGACATGAGTAGACATGCTTTGATGTTGAGTTTTGAGCAACACCCCTCCTTCCTTGAGTTGTGATGTGAGCTCTAGCTCTTGGCCGATATAATGATGGGCGATATGATAGTTGGCCGATATGAAGCCCTAACCTTAGCTTGGACAAAATAGTGTCTTGGCCGATATGGAGCTCTAACCCTAGATTGGGTGATAGGGTTGCCTCGGGCGACATGGATTCTCTAATCTAGTTGCATGACATGTTCTTGGGGTTTAACCCTTGGTTGGTATCTTGGGTGATATGGTGGTGATGCCTTTGGTGATAGGTATCATTATTAGTATAGGAAACCTGATAGGTTGATCCTTGGTGTGGGCGATAGACCTAGAAGTGGTACCTAGGGTGATATGGATGCCCTAACCCTAGTTTGGGGTGATATGATTGCTTTGACCAATAGGATAACCCTAACCCTAGTTGCCCAACATGGCATCTTGGGTGACATGGCATCTTGGGTGACATGGTATCTTGGGCGACATGGAGTCTTAGGTGATAGGGTTGCCCTAACTCTAGATTGACCGATAGGGGTGCTCTTGTTGTGTTGATCTCTTGGGGGTAATGGTGTTTTGTCCAAGATAGTGCTCCATGGATGACAAAGATATGAGGATGGGCATTATGGATGGTCCCTTGATATGTTGCCCGACATCATCAACCCTAACCCGATATGAGTGTGTATGTGTACATGGATTGGGTGACACCAGGGTTACGTGCATGGCCGATACCCCCACAAGGAGATATGTTACCTTGGCTAATACGCCTTGCCCAATACATTCCTTCTCTTAGTTGGTTACCCGGCATGAGTATGTGCTTAATAGTCTGGATGGTTCTAGGGTTGAAGGCTTGGCCGATACATGTGCTGAGTCTGGGCGGTATAAGATCTTGGACGTTACAAGTTGAGGGTTGGATGATATTGTGTCATGAGTGACATAAGGACTAGTGAGGCTTGGGTGAACCAAGTATGACAGAGTTTTTTACACCTATATCTTGTTGAAAGAATTAACCTAGATGTGGCAAGGAGGAAGTCAATCCTGGTAGGGATGACCTACAGAGCACCTTGGCAGTTTTTGTGCTATGAGGTTCTTGGTTGACACAATGGTGAGGTTGCTTAACCCAAGAGGAATTAGATGTGTTGGTTGAGCATGGAATCCGACATGCTTAGATCCATGAGTTGTTTGATATCTTAGTGATAGCCTAAGGTATGTCTAGGCGATATGGCCTTTGGAGGTGTTCTTGCACGATATGCCTGGAGGCATGATGTATAAGTTGTGAGCATTAGTATGGGGGTTATCTATGGTTGATGATAGGTGAATCTTTGATAATTCTTGATGGTTGATCATGATTGTATGATCCCTAAAGATGAATCTTGATGGATGGCGTGCATGATGATACAAGATATAGGGTATGGTGGATACCCATGGTATGGTAATAGTAATGTGTATTTCTTAATACACCATCTATGACTTATGCTTCATGTGTTCATAATAATGGATGATTGTTCCAATCCTATAAACCTTAATCTTAATGATATGATAATTATGATATGTTCTTTAAAGATTGTATTTGGTGATCAAGTTATCTCTTTGATATGCTCCCTAACCATGCAGGTATTATCAACTGAATTCATAGCCAGGTAAGAGTTATGATGACTATATCATTATGTGCCTTGTGTGGAATTTGGTATATGATAAATATCTGAGTAATTATGATGTGCCATGTTGATAAGATAACATGTATCACCAGAATGATGAGGAAGGTATGATGACCTGATAAAGGCTGAGTGCCTAAATGAGGTGTTATCCTCTAATGGTAACCTGAGGGATTGATATCCCATGATGATGTATGATGATGAGGCCTTGAGAGGCAGTGGCTTTATGTGATGAAATGAGGGATTGATATCCCATGGCAATATGATGATTGATGAGGGCAATGAGAATAGTGATAACAGTGTGACACCAAAATAATGTAATTTAATGTTGTTCATGTTTTACATATGGTTGCTTAATACAACTTGGTTGCCCCAACAATCCACTTAAAATGCATTAACTAAATATAGATGAACTTTCATTTAGTTTGCCCTAGCCATAGATCCATCATCGTCAGGAACTGGTGATGGTGAAATGGGTTTTCCTTCGGGTTAACCCGGAGCGCATATTGTTGAATATGTGGGGTTTCTTCTAGCCGAAAATAGGAGGATTAGAGTGAAACTGCGGTTGTAAACTCAAGATGTGTGTAAGAGCATGGTGAACAAGCCCATGGCTCAGTGTGATGGAGCATGAAAGTGTTCATGGCTCAGGAGCATGGTGAATAGGTTTGTGGCTCATGATATACTAGCATCGAGACTTGTACCAAGGCTGGCTAGATAAAAAGGGTAGACTACGTGAGCTAACCTTGTAGCTGAGGCCACTCAAGCAAGAGATTGTGGTCCTTCTTTGGTTATCGTGCACTGACCATAAAGAGGTGAGGTCGTGGAGTCTGGCTCTTCCATTGACCTTGTATGGCACCGATTTTGGGCTTCGCAGCCGAAGGTTGGATTTGAGTCGTACGACTCACTTCCTCAGGGCATAATAATTTGTAATCAAGCTGTATAGTATCTCTGCTTAGGGCAAATATGAAACATTGGTTGAGGCCTTGGATGATCTAAGCTTTCTCATATGCTTTTAAATGGTCTTTTGTATAAGTTTTCATATACATGTTCTTCATATTCCTTCTTGCATAATTGGTTAGATATTATCAGTTGGTTACATTGATCTATCTGCTCAGTTATCTGTGACAATAATAAAGTTGGTAGAGGGTTATGTTTGTCGTTGGGACTGTGTGTCTCACCCCGCTGGTTAATAACCCTTTTTAGGTGGATGTGCCTGGCGAGATAAAGATCATGTGGCTGAGATGATATGCAGATGTATCGTACCTGGTGGAATAGATAGTGTCTAGTAGTAGAGTTCTATGTGTCATTCATGTACACTCGGGTCTTTGGGAGAGTTTTCGATGTTTCTCATATGATGATCGATGTACGATTTTCGGATTATGTACTTTGATGTAATAAATTAGCATGTGGAACAATTATTTCATGTAATGAGATGATGGGAAATTATTTTGTAGTACCTTGAAAATATGTTATGAAAAGAAAGTGTTGGTAGCAGAAGTAACATGTCTCATCTTATGGTGCTTGTTGTAAATCGGTTTAAATTTCCCGTGATTTTTGGTAATTCGCTGGTTAGTATGAAATCATGTTTTGTTCGAGATGGGATGTTTCAAGTGGTTGGTATCAGAGCTCTAGGTTCGCTGAGTCTACAGGGACACTAGGACTAGGATTAGTATGGTGTCTAAGGTTGGACCGTGACATAAAATATGGTGCATCCTACCTAATCTCAGTAATTGATGCCCTGGCTAGGTATTCAAATATTGAAGACAAAGGTAAGTATGGAGCATTAGATTGTTTCCTCCTTGATTACTCTAACCAAGTAGTCATTCTGGAGCAATCTAAAGAGCATAACAAATCAGGAAATATGACGCTAATACCTTCATCATGTTATAAAAGAGGTAAATGAATGCACCATAACCCCTTAATACTTGGATTCTTGGTAATAAAAAGAAGAAGTAATGGTTCTATGAAACCTAAATCCATATGAGAATATGATGAGGTAAGTTCTTAAAACTATAATCTCAAGAGATATACCTGGAAAAAGATAGAATAACCTATGATAACACAGTAAGTTAAAGCATAAAACTTACACAAGATGAAGAAGATGCCTGAAAACCAAGATAAAGTTAAAAGAAAGAGAAGCACAAGTGATGAGTAAACCAGATGGAACCTGAGATAATCTCAGACCAACCAATGAACGTAAGCAATAATAAGAAAAGTATAAAGTGCAACTCATGATAAGTGAAGGAGAACAAGGGAGATGATCCCTATTCGATAAATAATATGTGAAGAGTAACGATCCTTTTTTGCAAAGAGAAAGCAAAATTTTGAAATAATCAGGAAATAATCATGAATATGATGAAACAAAAACAAGAGAAAAATAGTAATAACATGTAATGGTCTTGATGATTCATGTGCTGAGTGCAAGGAAACCAAGAAGAAACAGGATAAAACCAGATGGAACAAAGTTTAATGATGCATAAACAGTTGCAAACTCATGTAAGGATCAAAGAAAGTGATAATCTCCTTCCCTTGATATGAAACCATAAGGTGTTGATGGGTGATAGGAGGAGTTTGTACCCTTATGTTCCTTCCCTCTGAGGGAGTGTCAGTTAAGTGGACCTTGTGTCACTTGATATGTATGCTTTTGAGTGATCTCTGGTTGGATACTTTGAAAAGTATCAGTTGATCTTGGACTTTAGTTTCTAAGATGGAGATGTCTATGATAGATAATGATAATAGGATCCTCTCGACATGTCTTCTGATAAGGGATTGAGAATCAAGATGCCTAGATCATGGAGGTATGGTGGTGAACCGTCTTGATAGATCATCCTTGACCTTGAACTCATAAGTTGGAGTCGTGTTTTGGAGTCTAGACCTATGTGGTGACCCTTGAGGCACCAGTTCAGCAACACAGAGGAACGTTGATGATGATAAGCAAGTGTGGATAGGATAGTCTAACCAGGAAGTGGAAGGTAACATGCAACAGTTAGATCTCGTGAGACGAGTTGGCCAGAATAGTGTGTGCTGGCAGGACGAATGGAGTCACTCCTTTACACCTTGTCTCCTTCTTGCCTCTTATCTGCTCGAGTTGATCCGGTATAGGGTGTACCCTCCTTTGAACACTTGTAGTGTGTTTGGAAGATGTTTCCCTCTTGTTAGCTAGGAGAGAGATAACCTGTTGTTAAAAACCATGTTGGATGATCTAGTTGTGTTGGATGAAGTGTATCCTTCTCGTATGAAAGTCAAGTGAATCTCGTTCTACTTGACATATTGAGGATCGAGATAACCATAGGAATGGATCTCCTTGGAAAGGTGTGAAGTGGTCTTAGATGGAGAAGTTGGCTTTGGATTCGACTTGGCTAAGTGCTCATAGTATGGCTATCACCTGTTAGGGGTTTATGCTCTGCATACACATGATGACGGAAGGTATGCACCTAAGGAAAAGAACTGTTGTGAGATCGTCTTAGGAAAATTTCATCAAGTTAAGCCTGATTCCATGGAATACTCCTAACTAAGTCTCGAGTAAAAGAAGGTCCAGGCAGGATGTGCATCGGTTAGAGATGGATGAACAAGGTTTGTGATTCCTATCCAGATCAGTTGAGATAATGTGTACATGTTACAATCGTGTTGACACGTGTTGTGCCCTTGGGAGCTGACATCAAGACATGGCAGGCTTGAAACCGAGATGATGTGGTTGTTGTTAACCAAGATGTTTAGCTCCTTTTGTGTTAAGCCTTAAGCGATACATAGTGAGGTGCCTTATGAGCCCTTTCATGTGCATACATGTGTTTTGTAGATTATTTATCTTGTGATAACCTCTTCTGAGATAGGTCTCCCTTGGATTAAGACATCCTTTGTGGAAGGAGAAGGAACAGTTGGAATGTATATATCAGAAGGATAGTGATACAAGTATATGAAGCTTAAGTGTCAAGCCTGTGAGATCAGAGTAGCACAGCAGAAAATGTAACAAGGAAGGTGATATATTAGTAAAAGGAACTAATACCATATTGATATGAGTTTCATGTGATGTTCCAGTATATAAAGAGTGTTATCAGACAAAGGATGATGAGAAAGAGGGTTGAGTCTGTGACCAGTGCAAGGAAACCCTATGATGGCTTTGGAAGAAGAGAAAGTATGTCAGTCATAGATCTATGACATCCAGGAGCTTTTGTGGAGTTGTATGATGTGATGTGTGAGTAACACCCGTCTTCTTTCCACTCAGGATTTCGGGGATGAAATCATTGTTAGGGGTTTACGACTTGTAAGGACCCTGACCCATGTTTTGGGCTAACCCTCTTTGCTTTGCTTAAGAAAGGTGCTTAAAACCTTAATCTAATCTCTCAAGATGTTTTGATATCATGTGACAAGCTTATTTTTCCAGTTTGGTCCCGTTTGGATGTTGTTTGAGCAATGTTTGCTTATTTTGGACCAAAGTGCAATTTACCCAAAGGAAGGGGTTATATTGCAATATTTCACATGTAGAGTGTGCCTTTAGTGCTTTAGAATCATGAGAAAGAGAATTATTCTATGGTGTGCCTTGTGGAGGGCCTATGTTCCAAGTTTGAGCTTGGTTGGATGATGCTTGTGCTTTATGTGCTACTTTTGGTGCAAATTGTAAATTAACCAAAATGGAGGGTCAATATGCAATTTACCTACTCTAGAGTGTTCTTTCTTCAGTTTGTCATCATCTAGGATGTGTATGAAGGCTTGGGCACCTTGTTTGGATGATAGTTGAGAAGTGACATCTCTATAAGGTCTTTATACTATATATGTTATATGTGTTATCTTGTCCTTTAGTGTATCGGGTAGGGCTTGGAGTGTGTGTCTCCCAAGAAGGTGTATCGTCCATGGGAGATGACCAGCTACATGATACACAGCCTAGAGTGTATCACCAAGTTGTGCATGTGAAACTTGGGTTGCAACAAGTGGCGTTAAGAGCATGAGCAAGTGGCATGTAAGCTTATGTGGTTATGACAACTTTCCTTTTCTACCTCTCTCTTCCTTAGTATATATAACCCCTTTCCTCTTCACCCAAGTAACCCCTTTCATCTACCTTCTTTCCCCTTCGTGTATGGGATGAGCTTGGGAGCTTGGGAGCTTAAGGAAACTCCCATCGAGCTTGGGAGGGTGAGCTCCTTGCCCATGGAGACTTCTTGCTCAAGATCTGACCTTGGTGAGTCATGCTTCTTTGCTAGCTTTTTCTTATGCTTTCTTCTTCATATCCTTCTTTCTCTCTCGGCCATGGATGGTCCTTTGATGAGAGTAGGGAAGTCCGTGGTCCTCTCTCTCTCTTTTCTTCTTAAGCTAAGCATAACCATGGCTTCTTCTTCTTCTTTTTCATCTTTTTTTTCTTAAGGAGATGATGATGGTGCCGAAGGCAAGTTTGGAGCTTTGGATGGGTGATCTTCATGGTGAGGAACGTGGGTTTTCTGCTTGGAACAAGAATCTTGATTCCTTTCATGGAGATCCTCTTAAGGCGGGTTACATAACTCTTAACCATCTCTATTATGTTCACTCTCCATATGTGCATACATTGATTCTTGTCTTTAAATCGATACCCTTCTCTATGATAGTTGTGTATGTGGAACTTGAGATCTATTCTAATGGAAATGGTCACGTTTTATTACTGTCTTTATCTTGTTTTCCTTGTGCAAGATGGTAACGGGTGTCTTGAGGTTGAGGATGACTAACCTGATATGGTGCCTTACCCGATATGGGGCTTTGCCCGATACAGTTGCTTGCCCGATATAGTATCTTGCCAGTTAGGCTATTCCTTGGTTGATGGATTGTGAGCAATACCCCTCTCTCACTTTTTTGTTGAGAGGTGAGCTTAGGATCCCTTGATCCAATATGTATAGTAGTGAGTTCTTAGGCAATACCCCTCTGTCACTTAATTGTCTTGAGAGGTGAGCCTATGCTCTATATGATGGTTGGGCGACATGTTTGTTGGCTGATATACCCTATTGGATACCTTGGGCGACATGAGTAGACATGATTTGATGTTGAGTTTTGAGCAACACCCCTCCTTCCTTGAGTTGTGAGGTGAGCGCTAGCTCTTGGCCGATATGATGATGGGCGATATGATAGTTGGCCGATATGAAGCCCTAACCTTAACTTGGACAAAATTGTCTTGGACGATATGGATCTCTAACCCTATCTTGGGTGATAGGGTTGCCTCGGGTGACATGGATGCTCTACTCTAGTTGCATGACATGTTCTTGGGGTTGAACCCTTGGTTGGTATCTTGGGCGATATGGTGGTGATGGCTTTGGTGATAGGTATCATTATTAGTATAGGAAACCCGATAGGCTGATCCTTGGTGTGGGTGATAGCCCTAGAAGTGGTGCCTAGGGCGATATGGATGCCCTAACCCTAGTTTGGGGCGATATGATTGCTTTGGTTGATAGGATAACCCTAACCCTAGTTGCCCGACATGGTATCTTGGGTGACATGGCATCTTGGGCGACATGGAGTCTTGGGTGATAGGGTTTCCCTAACTCTAGATTGACCGATAGGGGTGCTCTTGTTGTGTTGATCTCTTAGGTGTAATGGTGTGTTGTCCAAGATAGTGCTCCATGGATGACAAATATATGAGGATGGGCATTATGGATGGTCCCTTGATATGCTGCCTGACATCATCAACCCTAACCCGATATGAGTGTGTATGTGTACATGGCTTGGGTGACACCAGGGTTACGTGCATGGCCGATACCCCCACAAGGAGAGATGTTACCCTGGCTGATACGCCTTGCCCGATACATGCCTTCTGTTGGTTGGTTACCCGGCATGAGTATGTGATTGATAGTCTGGATGGTTCTAGGGTTGAAGGCTTGGCCGATACATGTGCTGAGCCTGGGCGGTATAAGATCTTGGATGTTACAAGTTGAGGGTTGGACGATATGGTGTCATGAATGACATAAGGACTAGTGAGGCTTGGGTGAACCAAGTATGATAGAGGTTGTTACACCTACATCTTATTGAAAGAATTAACCTAGATGTGGCAAGGAGGAAGTCAATCCTGGTAGGGATGACCTAGAGAGCACCTTGGCAGTTTTGGTGCTATGAGGTTCTTGGCCGACATAATGGTGAGGTTGCGTAACCCAAGAGGAATTAGATGTGTTGGTTGAGCATGGAATCTGACATGCTTAGATCCATGAGTTGTTTGATAACTTAGTGATAGCCTAAGGTATGTCTAGGCGATATGGCCTTTGGAGGTGTTCTTGCACGATATGCCTGGAGGCATGATGTATAAGTTGTGAGCATTAGTATGGGGGTTATCTATGGTTGATGATAGGTGAACCTTTGATAATGCTTGATGGTTGATCATGATTGTATGATCCCTAAAGATGAATCCTAAGGGATGGCATGCATGATGATACAAGATATAGGGTATGGTGGATACCCATGGTATGGTAACGGTAATGTGTATTTCTTAATACACCATCTATGACTTATGCTTCATGTGTTCATAATAATGGATGATTGTTCCAATCCTATAAACCTTAATCTTAATGATATGATAATCATGATATGTTCTTTAAAGATTGTATTTGGTGATCAAGTTATCTCTTTTATATGCTCCCTAACCATGCAAGTATTATCAACTGAATTCATAGCCAGGTAAGAGATATGATGACTATATCATTATGTGCCTTGTGTGGAATTTGGTATATGAGAAATATCTGAGTAATGATGATGTGCCCTGCTGATAAGATAACATGTATCACCAATATGATGAGGAAGGTTTGATGACCTGATAAAGGCCGAGTGCCTAAATGAGGTGTTATCCTCTAGTGGTAACCTGAGGGATTGATATCCCATGATGATGTATGATGATGAGGCCTTGAGAGGCAGTGGCTTTATGTGATGAAATGAGGGATTGATATCCCATGGCAATATGATGATTGTTGAGGGCAATGAGAATAGTGGTAATAGTGTGAAACCAAAATAATGGAATCTAATGTTGTTCATGTTTTACATATGGTTGCTTAATACAACTTGGTTGCCCCAACAATCCACTTAAAATGCATTAACTAAATACAGATGAACTTTCATGTAGTTTTCCCTGGCCATAGATCCATCATCGTTAGGCACTGGTGATGGTGAAACGGGTTCTTTTGTGGGTTAACTTAGAGTGCATATTGTTGAATATGTGGGGTTTCTCCTAGCCGAAAATAGGAGGATTAGAGTGCAACTGTGGTTGTAAACTCAAGATGTGTATAAGAGCATGGTGAACAAGCCCATGGCTCAGTGTGATGGAGCATGCATGTGTTCATGGCTTAGGAGCACGGTGAATAGGTCTGTAGCTCATGATATACTAGCGCTGAGACCTGTACCAAGGCGGGCTAGATAAAAAGGGTAGACTACGTGATCTAACCCTGTGGCTGAGGCCACTCAAGCAAGAGATTGCGGTCCTACTTTGGTTATCGTGCACTGACCACGAAGAGGTGAGGTCGTGGAGTCTGGCTCTTCCATTGACCTTGTATGGCACTGGTTTTGGGCTTTGCAGCTGAAGGTCGGATTTGAGCGGTTTGACTCACTTCCTCAAGGCATAATAATTTGTAATCAAGCTGTATAGTATCTCTTCTTAGGGCAAATATGAAACATTGGTTGAGGCCTTGAATGATGTAAGCTTTCTCATATGCTTTTAAATGGTCTTTTGTATAAGTTTTCATATACACGTTCTTCATATTCTTTCTTGCATAACTGGTTATCTATTATCAATTGGTTACATTGATCTATCTGCTCAGTTATCTATGATAATAATATAGTTGGTAGAGGGTTATGTTTCTCGCTGGGGTTGTGTGTCTCTCCCCGTTGGTTAATAACCCTTTTTAGGTGGACGTGCCTGGCGAGATAAAGATCATGTGGCTAAGATGATATGCAAAGGTATCGTACCTGGTGGAATAGATAGTGTCTAGTAGTAGAGTCCTATGTGTTGTCCATGTACACTCGGGTCTTCGGGAGAGTTTTCGATGTTTCTCATATGATGATTGATGTACAGTTTTCGTCTTATGTACCTTGATGTAAAAAATTAGCATGTGGAACAGTTATTTCATGTAATGAGATGATGGGAAATTATGTTGTAGTACCTTGAAAATATGTTATGAAAAGAAAGTGTTGGAAGAAGAAGCAACATGTCTCATCTTATGGTGCTTGTTGTAAATCAGTTTTAATTTCCCGTGATTTTTGGTAATCCGCTGGTTAGTATGAAATCATGTTTTGTTCGAGATGGGATGTTTCATATTTGACCATGGAAACTGGTGAGAAGGACTCATCATAATCAACACATTGAATTTGATAGAATCCTTTCAAAACCAATCTACCTTTATAGGTTTGAACATTTCCATCCATGTCGATCTTCTTCTTGAAGACCCACTTGCACCCTATGGGTTTTACCCATTTGGGTAGATCCACCAATGTCCATACCTTGTTGATGTACATGGATTCCATCTCAGATCTCATGGCTTTGGGCCATTTCTCAGATTTTAGTCCCTTAGTAGCTTCTAGATATGAAGTTGGCTCATCTGCTATGCCCAATTCGTCACTGTCTTGAGTCATGAGAAATCCAAATATCACAGGCTCAAGTCATGTCCTACTAGACCTACGAGGTTCCTATGTTATATTTAGAACTTGAAATTCCACAATAGTTTGTGAGTCTTCATGTTCCTTATGTACCTCCTCAGGTTCTCTGCTTTCTTGTTGGTCTCGAACTTCTTCGAGCTCTACATTCCTCCCACTGATTCCTTTGGAAATATATTCCTTTTCAAGAAATATAGCAGTCTTAGCAACAAACACTTTGTTGTCAGTTGGTGTGTAGAAGCAGTATCCCTGAGTTTCCTTGGGGTCTCTAACAAAATAGCATTTTTCATATTTGGGTCCAAGCTTTTCAGGAAATTGTTTCCTAACATAAGCTTCACATCCCCAAATTTTTAACATAGACAAATTGGGATGATTCCCATTCCATATCTCATATGGTGTCTTTTGTACTAGTTTGGAAGGTACGCGGTTAAGTGTAAAAGTTGCGGTTTCAAGAGCATATCCCCAGAACAATATTGGAAGTTCGGCTGAACTCATCATTGATCGTACCATGTCTAATAATGTACAATTTCTTCTTTCTGACAAACCATTATGTTGAAGTGTACCAGGTGGAGTCCATTGTAATACAATATCACGGTCTCTCAGAAGGTCCTCAAACTCTTGGCTTAAGTATTTTCCACCTCAATCTGAATGGAGTGCTTTAATACTCTTACCAAGTTGCTTCTCTACTTCATTCATGAAAGTCTTGAACATTTCAAGAGTTTTTGACTTGTATTTCATAAAATATACATAGCTATACCTATTGAGGTCATCAGTGAAGGTAATGAAGTATTGATAGCCTCCTATAGCATTTGATCTAAAAGGTCCACATACATCAGTATGTATGAGCCCTAGTAGATCACTAGCTCTCTCACTATGTCTAGTGAAAGGAGTCTTGGTCATCTTCCCTAATAAACATGCCTCACATGTCTCTAATGATTCAAAATCAAAAGAGTCTAGATAACCATCTTTATGGAGTCTAGATATGCACTTCTCGTTTATGTTCCCAAGATGACAATGCCATAAGTATGTTTTGTTTGAGTTGTCAAGTTTTAGCCTTTTAGTATTTACATTGTATATGCTAGTCTCAAGTTCTAACAAGTAGATACCATAAGACATAGGGGCATTGCCATAAAAGATCTCATCTTTAGAAATAGAAATCATTCCATTCTTAATGTGAAATTCAAATCCACTCTTGTCCATACAAGATATAGAAATAATATTTCTATTAATAGCAGGTACATAATAGAAATTCTCTAATTCTATTACAAGGCTCATAGGAAAAGATAAACTAATAACTCCAACTATGGTGGCAGCAACTCTTGCTCCATTAGCGACCCACATCTCAACTTGGCCCTTTCATAAAGGCTTACTTCTTATCAGATCATGCATATTAGAACATATGTGAGATCCACATCCGGTATCCAGTACCAATGATGAAGAAGTATTTAAGTTTATCTCAATAACATATATACTTGAAGTGGATATCTCTATCCCCTGCTTCTTCTTCCTCAGTTCCTCCAGGTAGAGAGGACAATTTCTTTTCCAATGTCCAGCCTAGTGACAATGGTGACAACTACCTTCTTTAGAGATCCCACCTTTAGCTTTGAGCGCGGATGAATTTGGCTTTTGCCCAGCTTTAGAACCTTTCTTAGCCTTGCCTTTGCCTTTTGACTTTCCCTTTGTCTTGTTGATCATCATCACAGACTTGGGCTTGTCTTTCTTCATCTGTGCTTCAACTGTCCTCAACAGTGGCTTGTCAAGATTGTTCATGTTGTAGTTCATGACAAAATGATTATATGATTCAGGCAATGATTGCAGAATCACATCAGCGGCCAACTCTTGACCTAGGGGAAATCCCAGCTTGGATAGGCTTTCCACATACCCACTCAAAGTGAGTACATGGGTGCCAACTAAGTCTCCCACTTTCATCTTGCTCCTGAACAAGGCCTTGGAGACATTATATCTCTCCTGTCTTGCTTGATGCTGATACATGTTCTTGAGATGTGTTACCATCTCCATGACATTCATGTTCTCATGCTACTCTTGCAACTCATAGTTCATTGAGCACAACATCAGGCACTTGACATCCACGGCATCATCAAGGTGCTTCTTGTAAGCATCCTTTTCAGCCTTGGGCACATTTACGGCGGGTTCCGTTGGCTCTGGTGTTTCAAGGATATAGAGCTTACGCTCATGTGTGAGAACAATTCTCAGCGTCCTAAACTAGTTTTAAAAGTTGGTTCCGGTAAGTTTGTCCTTATCAAGGACCGATCGCAATGAGAAAGTGTGAGTGTTACTTGCCATTTGATTGCTACAAAAGAAAAGGTTTGCATTTAGTCAAAAACATTTTGACTTGTAAAGATTTGATAAATGAGATTAATTAGGCCTTTAATTAATTACGCTCCCATTATTTTATTCAAATAGATATCCCTCACTATCAACTCGGAAGATTACAACGTACAACCTTCTAGTGAGCCAAGATCCAAAATAATTGGATCAATGCCCAGCCAACGCCGGCATCAAAGACCAAATACTAAGGTAGGCAACTTTTGCCAATTGCATCATATGCAACTCTTGGATAGATGCTCATGCACAACTCCTTTCCATGATGCATCTGTGTGCCTCTAGGTACTTGATCCTATCAAGGTTCCCTAGTTAAGTCCAACCCATAAGCCAACACGATGAATGTGCACCCTACGGAGGCAGACCCACACACCCACCATCACACTTCCATGAGATAGACAGTGTACCACGCGGAGGCATGCCCACACATAGTCGATCAAGCTTTTCATGTGTGTTGTTTTATGGAAGGCAACTAAAACTTAATATTATTAATTGAGGGGTTTTATTAATACATATACATATCCAAACACCACATACTTATAGTATGTATCATATACTACTATATTCACAACCACAAATGATAGGCATGCAATCACAAACACAAATACATTGGTTATGGCCATACTATTGTAATCCTTTAGAGCAACAAAGGATTACAGTCCACCTATGGTCTTATGCATCTCACACAACAACATATGTAAATCAACCTGTAAGGATTAACATTACAATGAACAACTTCAGGGATGATCTGTGAGGTTGGAACTTCAAGTTGCTTCTTGGAATTAGATCTTCATGTTGCTTCTCCATGGACGCTCCTTGGAGTTGAATCTTAAGGTTGCTTCTTGGAATTGGATCTTCATGGTGCTTCTCCATGGATGCTCCTTGGAGTTGGATCTTGAAGTGGCCTCCTTACATCAAGTTTACAAAGACTAAAACTAATCCTATCTCAATTACATCATATGAGTACAAATATAAAGGGAAGGAATTAATTACACTTTGAAATAAGAAATGAGGATCGACATGCAAATCAAATACTTTATACAAAAGATCCACGTACAACCATTATACATCCATAGAATTCTCAAACAAACATGCCCACAAGATTCATAACCACATACATTCACAAAAGGGGATACTAGGTCATAACTGTGCATGCATTCATCACATAAAACAGAATTTTAATGGCGACGTGTGTGATATCATAGATATATCTACATATATGTATATACATATTAAAATTGCAGTACTTTTAATGCGGGACATTCCCCATAACTAAATTTTTGACTCCCACGCAGACTATGCGGGGTACACAGGGGCAGTGCCCCTGTGCGGGGATCCCGCTGCCCCGTCTGAAACATCAAAAATAGAAGCCAGTGGCATATGTGGAATTAGGTTTAGATTTACACATTAGCAGTTTTAATTCACATCGTATGCAACATAGAAAATAGTATACAGTGATTCGATCATATCGAAATGAATCTAAATACACCATAGATGATGCTGCTCTGATACCACTATTAGGTTTTGTGGAGAAAACATGAGCGGCGGAAGCAACAAAAAAAATTTCCACACAACCCGAAATAGGATCTTGTAAACAACATTGTATTCGGAAGGAGTGTTTGTGAGATATACCTTATCATGGACCAAGTCCGATGATGTTCCACTGCACGATGGTGTGCAACATTGTTGACCTACACGGACGAAACTTCTCTCCCGTTCGCTGAGTGCATCGTAGAAAGATCCAGCGGTGTTTCTTTGTGCAGTGATGTATGCCGCTCGTAGCACGTACAGATGGTCGTAGACGTCCTCCGAACGTAGGCGTCTCAGCGTCTACATCTCTACTTCATCTACGCGGATAGACTGAAACTCCACGTCGTGCTTCCCAAGCTGGCAGGAAGGAGTCGTTTATGTGTGGTGACGTGCCAGCGTCTCGATGCTCTCCTTTCTCTCCTAAGGACAGTGATGGCTAGGGTTTATGTACGTGAGCGTAAACTGAAAATCCTCTTTCAATATCTTATATAGATATCAGCCGTCAAGCCCCTTTAAATAGGAGACGAGAGGAAGTAGGGTTTCCTAAACCCATTGGTAAACAGAAACATTGTGTTAATTAAAATTCTCACGGATTAATTAGAATATTATGGAATTAATTAATTAACCAAATAATCGCATTAATTGATTAATTAATATCCGACTCCATGCAATCGCCCGGGATGGCTCTATGGGCACATATACCAACACAATTCACACTAGTGAACCGATCCATTCACATGGACCAAACGAGCAAGTGATGGGTTTCCCGGTTCATGAGAAAAGATCCTTCTTTCACTTGTTCAATTTGATTGGGACAAGAATTAATCTTTGTATTAATTAGAAACAAATAAGGAAAGTCAATTATGGGTAAGTCTAGGAATTGAAACGACCAGTTCACTGGGTGAACCGATCGGCTTACCTACCCAAATGATCGGTTCAGTTATGAACCGATTGGCTCACCTTCCCAAATAATTGATTCAGTTGTGAACTGATCAGTTTGCCTGCCATAGTGTAATCAGTTTGTAGAAAATCTAGACCCTACTACTCCCGCACATACTGGGAACCCTGACCCTACCCTCTACTATAAATAGAGGGGTACATGGGGCTTCTCAGAACACACAACTCAGAACATCAGTTGCTCTACAAAGTTGTTGTCCTCTCTGGTTGTGGTAATCGAGAGAGACCAAGTAAGTTCTACCCATCTAGGGAGGAACAACGAGGGAAAGACAACTCTACAAAGAGATTGATGGTGAGAAAGTGTGTCGGTGACTAGTACGCCAATAGAAGGGGATGACTCCTTCTAGTCTGTCTATCAGGATGACTAGAGTTCTCGGTGGTTTGTCTGGACTATCTATAGAGGTGAGAGATTTCTGGTTCTCAAGAGGATGATTGTCAACCACAGTCTGGGTCAAGACCATGAGTTGTACATATGTCATTGAAGACTAGGTGGTTGAAGGCCGCACTAGCTACGAGGTATTGTCACTGAGCAAGCCACATGACCAGGTATATCTCGCTAAACCATATTTCCTATTGCATAGTTGTTGATGCGATCTACTGGTTATGGGTTTGTGGTTAGATAAAAAAATTATTTTTGCTGCCTATTCTGTACCACAAAACCCAACAGTGGTATCAGAGCCACGTCAACATACTATGTTTTATGATTAATAGATATGATCAGATTTTGGTTTTTCACCATTTATTTATTATATGTGATGCGAATACTTTAACTGGCTAATGTGCATATCCGATTAAACACCACAAATCCCTATATACATCTATGATATGGTATATATATGCAATCGATATGTGTCGCCCTAAAATAGTTTTGATGGTGGATGTGTAGCGTGGTTATGGCCTATAAACCCCTACATGTGTGCTTGGTTGGTTGTGGTTGTTTGCATCTTGATCTGCATATTGAGTCCTTTCTTCTATTCTGGATGTAACTTGATATAACTTAAGACTTCTCTTCTACCTTTGCTCCCCCTGAATGTAACTCGGGGCTTCCCAAAGAGATATGTAAAAGTAGGATAGTTTTATTTCTTATTATGTCGAAGAATGATGGGCACCCATACGAGCGATTGGAGGACTGAGATAACCATTTGATGGTGCGAGATGAGTGACTGGTAGCCTGACGAGGAGCACGATGACCCGACGAACCGCCCATCTAGAGGAGCCAGACGATTGGTTGGTGACAACCAACTGACTGGCCAGGAGGCGAGTCGATCAATCATAGGATGAGTTGATCAACTCAGAAATGCCCAAGCATAGATCTTCATCAACAACATGTTGTTGCATATGATGTAGACCTAGATGACCGTAATTCCTTGTGGCTCAAGGAATTACAAATAGGATAGCCATAATCATTGCTTTATTGCTACGCATGTTTTCTTGTGGGATATAGCATGTATATGATGTGTACTATATATGTGGTGATTGGATATGTATATGTATATAAATACCAAACCCCTCATTATAAATATTAAGTTTAAGATGCCTTCCAAAAGTAGCACACATGAAAAACTTGATCGATTAAGTGTGGGCACGCCCTAGCATGGTGCACCGTCTATCTCATGGAAGTGTGACGGTGAATATGTGGGTATGCCCTAGCAGGGTGCATATTCATTATGTTGGCATTTGGGTTGGACTTAACTAGGTGACCTTGTTCGGGTCAATCACCTTTAGGCATGGAGATGTACATGACAAAGAGTTGTGTATGACATCTATCAAGAGTTGCATAAGATGCAATTGGCAAAAGTTGCCTACCTGAAAGAATCTAGTTGTGGGTGACATCCCTAGTTGGTCCATGACTTAGAGGAAATCAAGATCTTGCTCACTAGAAGGTTATACGCTGCAATCTTCTGAATTGATGGTGAGGGCTATCAATTTGATCAAAATAGTGGGAGTGATAATTAATTAAAGACCTAATTAATATCGTCAACTTTATCAAATCAAACAAATAAAAAATGTTTTGAAATGTTGCAAATTTTTTTTGTAGAATCCAAATGACAAACACAAATACATTATAGTTGCAATCAGTTCATAAATAGAATAAACTTTGAATCTGGTTTGGGACCTTTGGGAAGTGTTCTCAATAGTGAGTGTAAACTCTGAAGTCCTTGAAAGACTAGTGCCAGTAGAACCACTCTAAATGCGCCTAAGGATAAAATTGGATGCTTACTTGAAGTATGCCAATGATTCCTAAGATATCAAGAACCTTATGATGAGCTATATGAGCTATGAGTTTCATAAATAGCTTGAAGCATGTACATTCTTGAGATGGTTATACATCTTAAGAATCATGTAAAGCATGAAAGGTATAATGTCTTCAAAGCAATATTTGAGTATAATCAGACAGATGGAGATCAAGTATAATCTCATATGCTTAATATGATTGTGCATATAGATTAACTGTGATTTCTTATAGGTCAAGAGTTGACCAAACATATGATTCTATAAATCGTTGTGTGAATCATATAGCCAGTTTATCAAATATTGAGAAACTTGGCCAAACCATTATCTGAAGTTCTTAGCATGTTGATGCCAAAGCATAAATGAAGAAAGGACAAAACCTGTGATAATGATCAGCAGAGTGAAGTCCATAGACTAAAGCAAGATCAAGAACTGTTCTAAAGACAAGCTTAGGTCCAAGTCTTCATCACTCAAGATATGGAAAGGAGCAAGTTGGAAAGGGAAATAACCTCTTTACAGAGGATCTCAAGAAGATGAAAGAGTGACAAGATCTCTACTTCAGGACCTAAGAAGAAGTAAGCTAAAAACTGTACGGAGCAAGAGTTACTACCATTACAGTTACTATATGACATTCATGGGCATATAATAGAATTAGTAAATTGCTATTATACATCTGTCATCAATGAAATTGTCATACATCTTGTATGGATAAGAGTGTAATGAACTGATGATCTTTGATGGAAATGCCTATGTCTCATCAACTATACTTGATAGTTAAAGAGACAAATGTGTGTGATACATGTAATGAATGGCACGATAACTCATACTTGAATACCTATAGCATAGTCATCTGTAGTGAATAAATGAGAATTGCATTTCTAGACATCCATATGATGGTTATCTAGACTCATTTTGGTTATTGAACCAATAGAGACATGCTAATCTCATTCATTATGCAATATGAAAAAGGTTCTTCACTAAATGTAGTGGGAGAATGTTTACTCTATAAGGATTATACATATTGATGTATATAGATCTTTTAGAATAAATGCTAAAGGTAATCAATAGTACTTCAATATATTTACTGATGACCTCAACAGATATGGTAGTTTGTATTTTTAAATACAAACATGAATCTCTTGAAGTGTTCAAGGAGATCATAAATGAAGTACATAACAAACTTGGTATAAGTATTAAATTTTGATATGATCAATATAGAAATACTTTGAACCAAGAGTTTGAGAAAGTTATGTAAGATCATGATAATGTATCATGATGGACTCCACCTAAAACACAATGATAGTGTATCATGAGAAGTGTATCAGAAAGAAGGAATCACACCTTGATAAATCAGAGTGTGAATACCAACTAAACTTCAAATTTCCTTTTGGGTACATGCTTAACACTAAAATAATGTACCATTAGTTCAAAAAGACACCATATGAGATATGGAATGGGAAGTATCCTGATATGTCTTTATAAATAAGATAATTGTTTCTTAAAAGGTTTTGTCCTCAAATTGAATAAATGTTATTTTGTTGAATATGACTTTGATATCCAAATCCAACAACAAAGGTGTTTTGGAGCATTACTAGAGGAGAACCTAGTTCTAAAGGAATCAGTGGGAGATAAAAGTAGAACTCAAAATGTTCGATACAAATAAGAAAAATATTGAACTTAAAGAGGTACAATGGGAATAAAGAGAATCACAAAATGTTGTGGAATCTCAAAGTTCCTTAAGTAACACATAGAAATCATGATTTTGGCAGAACAAGCCTAGAGCTTGAATGATATATGATATCTTATGGACAAGAAGGTGGTAAGTTGATCATATGATGAGTCAACAATCTACCTAGAAGCTAATGAGAGCCAAAAATTGAGATATGGCTTGAAACCATGAAATCCAAGATGGACTCCATGTACATCAACAAAGTATGACCTTGGTTGATCCACCTAAAGGGGTAAAACTAATAGGGTACTTTTGGGTCTTCTAGAAGAAGACTGACATCGAGGGTAATTTGGTTGCAAAGAGTTTCTAACAAGTTCAAGGTGTTGAACATGATGAAATCTTTTCAGTAGTTACCAAGGATAAATCCATCAGAATAATGCTTGCTATTGTAGCTTAGTGGAAATAAAGTCCATGAAGTTGCATAAATCAATCTTTGGATTGAAGTGGGCACCTCAGAACTGGGATCTTCTATTTGACAAGATAGTTAAAGAGTTTGACTCGAGTCAAAATAAAGAAGTAATGTGTGATTACAAGAATTTAATGGGAGCATATGTATATTCCACATATTGATGGGGAATAACATCCTTATACTACAAATATTAAAACCTAGCAACAAAGTGCATTCTAAAGTTTTAAAGAATCATCTTATGTGATAGGAATCAAGATATATAGAGATAGATCAAGAGGGATTCTTGACCTAAGAAAGAGAACATACATCAACAAGATGTTTAAAGGGTTCAACATGATGAGAGAAAGCTTGTCCATGTTCCGTGGAGTTAGTCTCTCAAGAGCCAAGTGTCCCAATTCTTATGAAGAATAAGGAACACATGGATAGATTGGATCTATCACGTATGAACTTATCTCGTTATCTTGTATGTATTGGACATGATAAGAAAATATGAACTAATTCTCTTGTACATATTGGACATGACAAAAATATACAAACTCATCATCTTGTATGTATTGGACATGACAAGAAGATATGAAATCTAGTTATTTCATATGTATTGGACATGACGAATGGATATCTGTCGAACTCCAATAAGATTTACCGGAATGCCATGAAGGACATCTTTATGTACTTGTGAAGTACTGAAAGGATTAGTTCTTTAATTATGGTAATAAGGAAGAGTTGGGTATAAAAGTGTTACAACGATGCAAGATTCTAAAATGACAAAATTGTGTTTGACCTTGGAATAAGAATTGTTAGTTGCAAATGTTCCAACATAAGACAATTGATTAATTTTACAATAAGAAGTCGAGTATCTTAGTGTTACAAACATTGTAAAGGATATTGCATGTGTAATGACCCCGTCTCCCGGTAACCCCCACTTAAGGGAGACCAAGAGATCACAGTCGTTATCTAATAACCCGGATCAAAGGTTCGACAAATAATCAATAATAATTATGAAATTCTACTACTAAACTGAAAATTGGTATAAAATAAAAACTTTACTTACCTTTTAAAAGCTGGGATTTCTAAACTTCTATCCATGAAGATACTAATCTAACTAATCCTCCTGTGTACGTTATTTCTCATTTAGTTCCACATATGCCACTTTACTGTTTGTTCTTTTCATTTGTACCTAAAATGCTGACAAACAAAATGTCGGTCAGCAAGAAGCTGGTATGTGGGGGAAACAATAATTGTGCAACTATGTTAACAATGTAGTCAACCTAATATCATTTAACATCTAAGATTGCGTTTTAAGCAATACTACTCAATCCTTGCCTATCCCCTATCTCTGTACCGTCCCTGCAGTGGACATGGATACTACCTCTCTCGTATGGTAGATCCTTACCCCCATGGTCCTTCCACACAGGTAGCCAATTCCTAGGGTTATGGAATCGCATGGTCCTACCCAATGGTAGCCCAATCCCTGACTCATGATGACTTGATGGTCCTACCCCATTGGTAGCCATGTACTAAGTCATTCAATGTCCTGATGGGCCTACCCCATTGGTAGCCATGTATTAGGTCAATCCATTAGGTTACAAAGGGGACTAGGATCTTAGCTAGTAGGCACATCTCTTATGTGATAGTCATATTCACATTATAATTTGCATGAATTAAATGCAACCAATAGTTTAATTCAAGTCATCGATAAAACCTCGAAAATCCTTGAGAAACTAATTCACGATATTCATAGGTGTAACCACATACCTGTCAATTTGATGTGAGACAGAAATAATCCAATCAACCAATAGGTAAGCAAGCATTCAATAAGATCCTGAAACAATTATACAATTTCCTTTTATTACTCATGTCATTAAGATCTATTAAATCTAGCTCGCTTCCTAGGGTTTCTAGTTCACTTTTAGGGTTTCCATTGCAATTAGGGTTTCCCTTCATCTTTTACTATTTTAAACCCTAATTTAATGCAATTGATCACAAACCCTAATTATCTCAACATCCAATCCTCAGTTTCAGATTTAAGGCATAATTAACCATTAAATAAGTCCATTAAGCCTCTTTTACATTAAAGCTATAATTTTCATCCTTTTAATATATAACAAGATCATTATGCTCATTTATCATCAATTCATAGTTCATAATGATTGAATTCACATGCGAACTCTATTTGTCATTAATTCCATCTTGATTCATTCAAAAACCCTAATTTCTATATTAAGGTTATTTATCCACAATTTAGGAACTTTAATGCTAGAAATAGCCCAGGATCATTATGTCTCATCTTTATTCATCACTTTGAATAATTAAAGCTATTAAGAGTCGAATTTACCAATATTAGGGTTTCAAAGCCCATTAAAGTATATTCATGCACATGAAACTCTAAATTAACTAATTATGTGCAAAGTTCATCCTTTTTGTTCCTAATGTTCCCTTTTATCATTAACAGGATAATATCAACTTTAATCATCAATTAAACCCTACTAAACACATTAATCATATCAAAATAGGGTTCTTTAAACATTAATACATTAAAATCTTCCATTACTTTTTGAATTTCACAAGGAATCAGGCTTCAATTATATTTTTATTGGATTCTTCACGTTTTTCTGATCAACTTTCATGTATAACATGTCCTTATTCGACCTACCAATTATTTACTATGAATTTATCAAAACTCACTTACTTTGGGCCAATGGGAGGTTGCCACGTCGCTTCCTCATGCAACGTGGGGGCGGCTTGCTTTAAAACATTTCAAAGTGACTGATTTGCCCCTGGTTAAATTAGTCGGCCCTTCAGCCTGTGGAGGGTAAAACCATCCACGACACCAAGGGTCGTCTTCCTCCTTCAGCTCGCCCTAGCGGTCGCCTACAACAGCCATGTGCGGGCTGGCTCTCCCTCCCTGGGCCACGGATCTTGATGAAATTTGTTGCCCCAGTTGTGCCGCCCCCTTTCGCTCCAGATTGTGGCCAATATGGCCGTTCTTTGTGCAAGATGTCTCTGTGGTTGCTGCCACATTGCGGCCGTTTTTGTAGATCTTTGGAAGGTGTGGCGCGAAGACCAAGGTAGAGGTAGCTAGCCCACTAGTCTAGGGTTGTCGTGGAAGTATCTCGCATCCAACGAGACTGTTTAATAGCTCCTCATGGCACCAGGGTCGTGCTTCCCTTCATGATTAGGGTTGATGGTCAAAAATAAAAGGAAAGAGAGAGAGAGGAGAGTGCGTGGATCTCTTTGATCTCGGCCAAGGGCTCTACCCCTTATATAGGGGTGGGAAACCACGCCTCAAAACGTTCTTTCAGGGGGAAACAAGTCCCTTCCCTACTAGGAAACAATTTCCATCATTGAGAAATAAGTTTCTCTCTCTTAGAAGTCCTCCTTATCCTTTTGATACTTTTCTATTCTTTAAATATTAAGATTTCAAAAATTACTTCCTTCATATTCTTTGTACTTGCCTTTTAATGTATTGGCACGAAATTATGCTTTCCCTTTTTAATAGAAATTACTTTCCTTTTTCAATGCCACCAAAAAATAGTAATAATGTATTATATTACTCTCTTATATTGCTTTATTGGTATTTTATCTTTCCTCTTTCTTCATTGGGGCTC
The DNA here is from genome assembly GCA_963693085.1 of Alisma plantago-aquatica. NCBI lineage: Eukaryota > Viridiplantae > Streptophyta > Magnoliopsida > Alismatales > Alismataceae > Alisma > Alisma plantago-aquatica. Next base: position 582,305,378 of record OY856413.1, read on the forward strand.
CTTGGACCCCAAGAAATTCCAAGATCTCGAAATTCCTTCATAAGGATACTTATTATCCTTCTAGATGCATCTATATGCATTATTTCTCATTATTATGTTTATTTCTTATTAAAATATCTCTTTTTGAGGATTTCTCTTTATTTCTCTTTTATTTTCCTCATTGGTATCCCTTTTAACATTAGGAATCCTTGGGATACGAAATTCCACCAAGGATAACTCCATTATACCTCTTTTCACTTATTTTCTACATTTCATCATTGTTTTCAATTTATTTCTTAATAAAGAAATACTTAATTAATCTTTTCTTTTCTTATTGCCTTTTCTTTGCAACTTTGGATCCCTTGGAACCCAAGGAACCCAAGAGGCACGAAATACACCTTGGGATTAAGTTATTTTGCCTTCTAGAGATTTCCACACCTTTCTTTTCTCAAAAGCTCAATTATTCATTTACTAATTGAATTTCCTTGTTATTGGGCCCAATAGCCAATAAAGCCCTCAACACAAACATCAAGGCTATTGTAAAAAAAATTCATGCATTCAATCAAAGACATCATTATTTGTTCAATTATCTTTATTATGAGAAATCACATTTCTCACCAAATGAACCCAAAAAATGGGGTTGTAACATCTTTCCCCTCTTATAAGAATTTTGCCCTCAAAATTCCATCAAACAAACAAACAAGATAAGCCTTTCATATGTCCATCATGGCTCCCATGTGGCTTCACCCTTTCCATGGTGCTTCCCAAGAACCTTCATCATCTCATATTCTTCCATCTGAGTTCTTTCTTACCTTGGTATATCGTACCCTCATAGGTGACTCAGGACATTTCAGCCTCTCAAAAGCTGAATAGGTTCAGGGTGCAGTACATGGCTTGGGTACCTCACATAGTGCTCTAGATCGGACTTATGGAACACATTACTCATCATGTTATCCTGAGGGGCAAGGCTAAACACAACTATCTCCACCAATTCATCTCAAATGGACCCATATATCGGGGACTCAACTTTCTCAGTTGTAGCTTATAGGGGTCGGATTTTCACATCACATATACTCCCATAGTGAACTTCCTGTCAGTCTGCTTTGCATCAGCTCGTGACTCATGTCACCACTGGGCTCTCTCTCGGCCATTGCACGATCAAAGCGACTTCATGTACACACACTATGGTTCTTTTTTGACCTTCATGAGGCCTCCTTCACCAACATCATCTTAATGAAGTGGTGACTGACACAACCTCTCTATAAGACTTCTTGCATCCCGATAAAGTCTATGGTGGTTAACATCACATCTTAAGAACTATCTCTATGTATCACCCTGAATGAGCACACATGCTCTCATCAGACCCTCTAGTCTGGATCATATTGTCCATTAGTATGGGGTGATAAACTGTACTATCATCGAGTTCTTCATGTATCCACTTCCACCTCATGGAAGTGAACCTTGGTCATACCCAAGAACTTTTGAACTTGCATCATGGTGCAATTGAACCATCTTTCTCTCTTAAGTAGTTCAACCAAATCTGTCCCTTGACAGCATTCTTTCTATCTCATGTCATCTAGGTAAGGCGATCTACCATAACCCATATTGCATCTTGACCTTCTTTGGTCTAGGGAAGACTTACCACCACATTTGTAGTGATGAATTCCCATTCCCTCTCAGGAACTCTTTATACTTTATATCCATGCACTGGGATACTGGTGTTCGTCCTTCATCTCCTGGCTTGCATGCCCACATGCAACATGTATCAGGCATCGAAAGCTCTACCATCACTTACTATCTTTGTAGTTTCATGGTGTATGGTGATCATGATTTCCTGTATGTCATGATTCCTTAAGGTCGATTCCTCAGAAGCCCTAAACCACTCTCATCAGGGTTTTATTACCTTCCTATCAAAAGAAGTGTATCCAGAGTTCTACGACCATCCTTCTACCACATCAAGGACTAGGCTGGCTATCCAAACAACCACTAATCTTGTTCAACATATCTCGTTATATCGGAGTGTTAGCCAAACTTATCTCTTTTTCTCAACTTAAGGTTAGCCTAACTACCTCAACTTCTTCTAGCTTCCAGCTAAACTAGGCAGCTATATCTCAACTAGAGCATTCATTACCACTCCTTATCCTTAGGTGTTAGGTAATGTCGAAGACATACACCTCCATGTATTATACTCATCATCTCATCTCAAACTCTAAGTTTGTCTTCATCAAGAAACTCTGAGCTCATCCTCATGGTGATCAAACTCAACCTTGGTTAAATTGCAAATTCCACATAGCTCTTGATAAAACATCCTCATAAGATGACTACACTATTCCTCTTAGTGTTTGTAAACCATTCATGTATCATTCACTCCACCAAGGTATGTTATCATCTCTGTCCTCATTCCTTATAGAAACGTTCCAACTCACATCATCTTTACCCTTGGTGTGTGGCATGCGTATTGTCCTATCTCTCACTCCCATAACAAGAAGAAATAAGCATTTGGCGGCCGTCCAAATACAGAGTTCTTCCCATTCCAAGAGTAGAGATGGTACATCCCACCTTGCCAGTACACCTTCAAATCTAAGTTGAAACGTGCAACTCATGTCTTTACATCACAAACATCATGATATCAAAATTTCCTCCATGGAAAACTGGTCTCGAACCTACTTGGATCCACACACAATCCTTTGTCATCTCCTCTAGGTCTATAGGATGCCGACACTTTTGAGGTCATCCCTCTTCCCTCATGCATCTAGAGAGTGCCCTACTCATCTTCCCTTTGGGTCCCATGAGTTTATGAAGGTGATCAATATCCTGACCCATGGCCCTCAGACAATGATAATTGTTACCTCCCGACCCTATGGTCATGTGCAACTAGGGAATTAGGAAACTCCTTCTTCCATCGGTCTCATCCCTACCTGACCCTATGATAGACTTAGGATTCCATTATAGTACATGTTCAAGTTAGAACCTTACCCAATCCTTCATCATCTCTCCCTGCATTCATGACTAACTTTCATCCCTTCATAGGGGTCATGGCAACCTGCCTACCTTGGTCAAGCCACATACCAGTTACCTCCATGGTAACACATCCACATGCACATAGAGATGGTTATCTATGGGTCTATAGGTTCATTCTCATGCCATGTACTCTTCACTTAGCTTCTCAAGATCCTATGAAACCTCCTTAGGTTACCTCAAAACCAACCAAACTGGTAAACTCCCTACCAAAGGGTCCCTCTCCCAGGATGGGAGGAAACTACACCTTGATAATAAAGGTCACAAGCATCCTTAGGGTTTACATTCACATGAGCATGCTTAATCCAGCAACTACTAAGGCACAAGCGTACCTACTAAACCATACTAGGTCACACTTGTTCTCATCCTCAACATTAGACCAACTTAGTTAATCACACATACCTTTAACTTAAGGGGTTTCTTTCTCCTCTACACATGCTCTAAGCTATAGAGACTCAAATCTTATCATGAGCATCGGGTACACTGCTTCCCCTCTTAGGCCTAGAAACCCTAGGTCCACCTTTGGGTGTCCAACTACATGCTCGACCTCTTAACCATGAATCAAGCATGTCTAAGGTATGTCATCCTTTCATTCGAACAACACTTCAGAGTTGAGTCCTCTTCCAGGACAACCAACTAGGTATAAGGCCTCACATCCTGCTACTAAACCTCTCCAAGTCTAAGAAACTCTTCTCCCTATCTCAAGAGGTAAACACCTATACCATAGGCACAGAGGTACCAGCAGACTCATCCTCTCTCTAGGGTTTGGTTCCTCTCATAGAAACCAAGACATCATTAGCCTTCAATGGTCAAGCATACGGCAACCACTATCATCCACTTAGGTCACATCATCCTCAACTCCCACCATTCCTCAAGTTTCGGGGTTTTAGGCTTCCAACCTTCTTTCCTGAGGTCTGCTCTCTCTCTAGGGCTAATCCTACAACCAACCTCTCTATAAGAGGTCCTTTCTTCATGAAGGATCAAGCTCATAAGCATGCCCCTACCTGAGTGAAGCCTATACTCAAACTTATGTTTACTCAAGATTATCCATAACCCCTTATGCTTATCTCATAAGCCATCCATCATGATCCCTTGTCTAGGGTTTCATTCAACTGTCTACACTACTGACGCACTCTGGGTGCAAGCTATATCCTACTTGCAACATCCCAAAAAGTTTTTATAGGTTCTTCTATAACCTCATCCATGAAGGAGCTATCCTTCGCTCAAACATGCACGACCCTTCCCAGGGTTGGGTTGCCAAAGGTACTCGGTCATCAACTTCTCATGGTTCATATGGCAATCCAAAGGCATGTCCATCCAAACACCTAGTCAATCATGACATCTAACTCATCATGTCATCTCTCCCTCTAACCTTCACTTAGGGTTAGGGTTACCATCACCCTCAAAGGATGTGCTAGGTCTCTACCTTTAATGGAGGTCTTTACCTCCAAGACTCACCCTCTCTACTCATCCTCTTGACAAGGATGTCTAACCTCAGGTCTCTCCTGAGGGCGATGACAACTCGTGTCATATGACTTAAGCATGTATCTATTCTTTTACGCTTACTCTATTAAGCTTATGTCCATGACATCTTATTTACATGTTTTTCATTAATTTGATGGAGGATCCCTTAATCCTTATCAACCTTACCCATACCTCAAGAGGGTGAGGAGAAGAGAGGAAAACCCTAATCCTTAAGGTCCTTATCAGAATTTGAGTTGAGAAGGGATGAACAAGATGAGATAGTCCTAAAGGTATCTTATTTCAAGTCATATCCTAAGACATCATCCAGGCAGTCACACAATCCGGGAGTCCTCGTATTCTGACTAGCGGTGTAGAGAAAAATATTGCCAGCCCCCAGACGTGATCCTTTTCTAGACACCTCAGTCTTTCGAACAATCCTCTAATAACTCCCTTGGGTTCTACAGAATTTGTAAAATTTAATAATTATTAAGGATTAATTGAGGAACCTATGCTCTGATACCAATTGTAACGACCCCATCTCCCGGTAACCCCCACTTAAGGGAGACCAAGAGATCAGAGTCGTTATCTAATAACCCGGATCAAAGGTTCGACAAATAATCAATAATAATTATGAAATTCTACTACTAAACTGAAAACTGGTATAAAATAAAAACTTTAATTACCTTTTAAAAGTTGGGATTTCTAAACTTGTATCCATGAAGATACTAATCTAACTAATCCTCCTGTGTACGTTATTTCTCATTTAGTTCCACATATGCCACTTTACTGTTTGTTCTTTTCATTTGTACCTAAAACGCCGACAAACAAAACGTCGGTCAGCAAGAAGCTGGTATGTGGGGGAAACAATAATTGTGCAACTATGTTAACAATGTAGTCAACCAAATATCATTTAACATCTAAGATTGTGTTTTAAGCAATACTACTCAATCCTTGCCTATCCCCTATCTCTGTACCGTCCCTGCAGTGGACATGGATACTACCTCTCTCATATGGTAGATCCTTACCCCCATGGTCCTACCACATAGGTAGCCAATTCCTAGGGTTATGGAGTCGCATGGTCCTACCCAATGGTAGCCCAATCCCTGACTCATGATGACTTGATGGTCCTACCCCATTGGTAGCCACGTACTAAGTCATTCAATGACCTTATGGGCCTACCCTATTGGTAGCCATGTACTAGGTCAATCCATTAGGCTACAGAGGGGACTAGGATCTGAGCTAGTAGGCACATCTCTTATGTGATAGTCATATTCACATTATAATTTGCATGAATTAAATGCAACCAACAGTTTAATTCAAGTCATTGATAAAACCTCGAAATTCCTCTAGAAACTAATTCGGGATATTCATAGGCGTAACCACATACCTGTCAATTTGATGTGAGACAGAAATAATCCAATCAACCAATAGGCAAGCAAGCATTCAATAAGATCCTAAAATAATTAAACAATTTCCTTTTATTACTCATGTCATTAAGATCTATTAAATCTAGCTTGCTTCCTAGGGTTTCTAGTTCACTTTTAGGGTTTCCGTTGCAATTAGGGTTTCCCTTCATCTTTTACTATTTTAAACCCTAATTTAACGCAATTGATCACAAACCCTAATTATCTCAACATCTAATCCTCAGTTTCAGATTTAAGGCATAATTAACCATTAAATAAGTCCATTAAGCCTCTTTTACATTAAAGCTACAATTTTCATCCTTATAATATATAACAAGATCATTATGCTCATTTATCGTCAATTCATAGATCATTATGATTGAATTCACATGCGAACTCTATTTGTCATTAATTCCATCTTGATTCATTCAAAAACCCTAATTTCTATATTAAGGTTATTTATCCACAATTTAGGAACTTTAATGCTCGAAATAGCCTAGGATCATTATGTCTCATCTTTATTCATCACTTTGAATAATTAAAGCTATTAAGAGTCGAATTTACCAATATTAGGGCTTCAAGGCCCATTAAAGTATATTCATGCACATGAAACTCTAAATTAACTAATTATGTGCAAAGTTCATCCTTTTTGTTCCTAATGTTCCCTTTTATCATTAACAAGCTAATATCAACTTTAATCATCAATTAAACCCTACTAAACACATTAATCATATCAAAATAGGGTTCTCTTAACATTAATACATTAAAGTTGATATCTTCCATTACTTTTTGAATTGCACAAGGAATCAGGATTCAAATATATTTTTATTGGATTCTTCACGTTTTTCTGATCAACTTTCATGCATAACGTCCTTATTCGACCTACCAATTATTTACTATGAATTTATCAAAACTCACTTACTTTGGGCCAATGGGAGGTTGCCACGTCGCTTCCTCATGCAACGTGGGGGCGGCTTGCTTTAAAACATTTCAAAGTGACTGATTTGCCCCTAGTTAAATCAGTCGGCCCTTCAACACATGGAGGGCAAAATCGTCCATGACCCCAAGGGTCGTCTTCCTCCTTCAACTCGCCCTAACGGCCGCCTATAGCAGCCATGTGCGGGCTGGCTCTCCCTCCCTGGGCCACAGATCTCGATGAAATCTGCTGCCCCAGCTGTGTCGCCCCCTTGCGCTCCAGATCATGGCCAATATGTCCGTTCTTCATGCAAGATGTCTCCATGGTTGTTGCCGCATTGCGGCCATTTTTGCAGATCTTCAGAAGGTGTGGCGTGAAGACCAGGGCAGAGGTAGCTAGCCTACTAGTCTAGGGTTGTCGTGGAAGTATCTCGCACCCAATGAGACCGTTTAACAGCTCCTCATGGCACCAGAGTCGCGCTTCCCTTCATGATTAGGGTTGATGGTCAAAAACAAAAGGAAAGAGAGAGAGGAGAGTGCATGGATCTCTTTGATCTCGGCCAAGGGCTCTACCCCTTATATAGGGGTGGGCAACCATGCCTCAAAATGTTCTTTCAAGGGGAAACAAGTCCCTTCCCTACTAGGAAACAATTTCCATCATTGAGAAACAAGTTTCTCTCTCTTAGAAGTCCTCCTTATCCTTTTGATACTTTTCTATTCTTTAAATATTAAGATTTCGAAAATTACTTCCTTCATATTCTTTGTACTTGCCTTTTAATGTATTGGCACGAAATTATGCTTTCCCTTTTTAATAGAAATTACTTTCCTTTTCCAATGCCACCAAAAAATAGTAACAATGTATTATATTACTCTCTTATTTTGCTTTATTGGTATTTTCTCTTTCCTCTTTCTTCATTGGGGCTCCTTGGACCCCAAGAAATTCCAAGATCTCGAAATTCCTTCATAAGGATACTTATTATCCTTCTAGATGCATCTATATGCATTATTTCTCATTATTATGTTTATTTCTTATTAAAATATCTCTTTTTGAGGATTTCTTTTTATTTCTCTTTTATTTTCCTCATTGGTATCCCTTTTAACATTAGGAATCCTTGGGATACGAAATTCCACCAAGGATAACTCCATTATACCTCTTTTCACTTATTTTCCACATTTCATCATTGTTTTCAATTTATTTCTTAATAAAGAAATACTTAATTAATCTTTTCTTTTGTTATTGTCTTTTCTTTGCAACTTTGGACCCCTTGGAACCCAAGGAACCCAAGAGGCACGAAATTAACCTTGGGATTAAGTTCCTTTGCCTTCTAGAGATTTCCACACCTTTCTTTTCTCAAAAACTCAATTATTCATTTACTAATTGAATTTCCTTGTTATTGGGCCCAATAGCCAATAAAGCCCTCAACACAAACATCAAGGCTATTATAAACAAAATTCATTCATTCAATCAAAGACATCATTATTTGTTCAATTATCTTTATTATGAGAAATCACATTTTTCACCAAATGAACCCAAAAATTGGGGTTGTAACAGTATGGATCTAGAAGTTCATATGCATGAACTTTTGGGAGGTTCTGACCATTGGTGACTTGGTAGTAATATTGTGATAACAATGGAGCTACTGGTTGGGCAAAGGAATTTCATATAGCATACTACAACACTTCCATCTCATATGAGCTATCATACAGTGAGGGGATGTGAAAAATGCAATATACCGACTTGAAGCAAATGTTGCTTACCCACTATAAAAGCACTTGTGCAACAAAAACATGATGGGCATGTTAAGATCACTTGGAATATGATTTGTGGGTGATTGGCTCTAAGTGCAAGTGGGAGTCTATTGACATAGTATGCCCAGAGAGCCAATCATATGATGATTGCAATGAGGCATGTAATACTTGATTTGATAATAATAAAGACAATTTTCATCTATATGTTTTAACTATTTTGAGATAATAGTTTTACATGATAGATGTTTAGAGAATGACAAAATTCAATGATGTATGCCTTCAAGTACTTGACTTGAACAATGAGATCATACCGATGTTAAGAGTATGTACATTCTCACTATCATCCCTAGTTGGTTGTTATTGTGAAAATAGCCATAGACATCAATAACACAAAAGACTAGAGTGTGAGAACCCATTACACTAAACGAGATTACTCAAAACATAAAGCACAATCGATCACTAATTAATCACATACCCAAAAATATGGGTAAATTAAAACTGATTTCAACGTTAGCACCTACTCAGAAACATTTGCATAAGAGCCCAACATCTTTCTTTTATCCATACTATGCCAAGAATTTGATACAAATTATTCTATCACCTTAGCCACAACATATATACATAGGAGAACAATATTCGTATATTCCACACAAATAAGCATTAATATGCTAACAAAAGTCTGATTCATTTGAAACACCATATACAAACGTTTTCTTGCCCGGACCTGAGAGTACATGGATGACTCTAGGACACACTAGACATCTAATCAACTTTCTTAAAGATTCATTACTATAGCTCCTCTTTTCTAGCACACTTGTTTTTGTCACTTTTGATTACTAAAAAAATTTGGCAAATCATAAGGGTGAGACCCATGTACCAGCAAGAGATATAACCTCCAACAACGTTTATTGATTACAAAATTTTAAAGTAATTAAATAGTTAAAAAGTTTAATCAGATATAATGAATAAGCTCAGTAGAACTGGTGATTAGAAAAATACATAAAGGAGCAGATAATAACTATCATCATTAGCCAGACTATCATTCTTTATCTTGTTGACAATATAAGCAATTCAGTAACATATGCATATCTAGCATCATGAGAAAGTCTAGTAACATAGAATCTCTATCATTATGAATAAGTCTAGACACATAAGCATAGATAACAACATTAGCATGTCTAATTAGTTGAACATATCAACATCATAAGAAGAGCTAACAACAAAAACACAACTATCTAGATAAGCATGATTAGCAATATATGCTTCTCTAGTTACAAGGGCATGGCTAGCAATATTAAGCATAGCTAGCAACATCATCTTAACCATCAATGTCAGTATATTTGACAACATAAGCATGTTTACAACATGAGCATAACTACAACATCAGCATATCTATTATATCTTATTGTAATGTACACGATCTCAGTGAAAAGAAAGCAAACAAGGGTTATCATCCAATATGAAGTGTTTGAATCATATTATTCAAAGTCCAACCGATCCCTGCGAAGGGCTATTCGGTTCCGTACAAGATCGAGGAGTGTAGGTATCCTAAGATCTCTTCCCATCGGTTAGTATGAGTAAAATGCAGTGACATATCAGTCAAAGTTGCCACCACAACGACATATAGTCAAGCTGCTAACCACTAGTCCACCCTTGGTACATGTCACGACACTAGAAACTAGGGTATAAAAACCCAATCACTGAGGTACAACTGCAGTTGTCCTCTAATCACATCATGTTATTATTATCGAGACACGACCACAACCATTCTCAATCACATCAGATGTATGAGGCATGACCATAACCAACCTCCACAATCTGTATTTTGGATGACAAGGATATATCCTCAACCTACCACCCCCACATACTCAACAGTATGTGCTCTGAGTTTCCCTTAGGAATACTCGTTTTACCATCCAGTAAATTCTAACACTGAAGATGGATCTACGGCACAGGGCACTACATGATTAGAGTTGCACTTGATTAGTTATGCTAATTGGGTGAATTAAAACTACATCAAACAAGTGGACATACAAACCCTAATACACTTCTAGCAAGCATATAATTATCAAAAATTGAAAAGATATAAAACGTATGAAACATAATTTCTCATCTCATCATCACAAGGTACTATTCACTTCCCATTCATGAGATTACACTAGTCATCATACTATCACAAGATATAAATCCTTTTCACAATATCACAGGGTATCAATCCTTATCAATACAAGAGCATTACACCTCATTTAGGGCTCAACTATGCCCAAAGGTCATTAAGACCATCATATTATTCCCTGCAAGATCATCATTATATTTCCATGCCTTATAGCAAGGCTCAACAACATCACTTACATATAATACACCAGATCAACACAATATTGCATTAATGAGCTAGGAGATATTCATAAACAATCATAGTAGGGTTATATTAACATTAAGAACATTCCTTTATTACATAAACATGTAAGGAATCTAGATATGATTAACACTCATCATATTCATGATGCACATGTTTAACATAAGAATGTATCAACCATGTGGCTATGATAACCACCAATTAACACATTAAGGTTATGATCATGTTAAGGAGGTTATTACACCATCATTCCATCATATAGGAATGTTAAACATGAATACTCATCTTTATCTATTTGCATTAGAGTTAGGTTCAACATGATAAATTATATCAATGTTACTAATCAACACTTATACCCAAACCCTAACTCACGACATCCCCATCGGATCATGGATGCATAAGGTGAAGCATCACCATCACATTCCATACTATTCTCAAGTATGAACCCACACATAAATCAAGGTGTAACCACTGGGTTATAACATACTAGGGTTTCAACAAAAATAAGAGAGTACTCCATGATTGTATTAATCATTCAAGGACTATTCATACCCAATTACCATCATTTAGTTATATTAAAGCTAGGTATAACAAGCTATACCTCATTAGGGTTACATATCAACACAATATGGTTATTATACCTTCTATTCATATGGTTGAATAGGTAAAACTACCTTATTAAGGGTAACCCTCCATCTGTTCCATCATCATTCAACCCATATCACCATACCACAATGTCACCCAGAACCATTGGATGTTTAAAAGGTAATACCATTGGATGTTTAAAAGGTAATACCATTGGTTGTTTACATAAGTAAACACCTTGGATAAACCACCTATGAAGTCCTTGATTTGTGCTCTAGAAAGAGTAACCATATAACCCTAGACATCCATTGATTAACAACACAAAAAGTTCCATTAAGAGTAGGGTAAAATCCACAATCGACTGTTCAGTTAAAACAAGCCATCCATTGTCAACAAGTAAGCTCCTTAAGTTGATCATATAAATGAAACCATATAAATCACATTATTAGTAACAACATATTACATTATCCATCATTCTACTTTATTGGAGTAATAAACATTAGATCTTGACCATTGGGTCAAGTTCTTATGTTAAAACCATCAATGACAGTATAGGTCTGACCATTGCATGCATCAAGTGACCCAAGAAACAATTGGTCTAAGGCTTAATTGATGCTACAACTACAATGATTAACTCAACATAGGTTGTAGAGACCTTATCCACCATAATTAGTGACCATTAAATCACCATAGGTTGTTAGATCAATCCTATACTCATTAATCAGCAACAAATATTAAGCTAATGTCATCATTGATTGATAACATCAGTAGGGTACTTAATGGTTGATCATTAAACTTCTAATTGATCCAAAACCTGAGCTAAGGGGGTGACCATGGGTTGTCACCATCATAGGACACCTTTTATCTCAAACATCGGTTTTCATGAAGACAACACCATAGGGTTGTTGCAATGGTACCATCATTGGGTCATGGGTTTATAAAAGAAATCAGCTTTAAACCCTAAAATTGATCATTGGTTGATAGGTGCATAGCACCATAGGTTGTCAAACCAACCTGATCCAAGTCATATTATCCCTTAGGAATAGAATACACATGATCACAAGTTCATCTAGAACTGAAATCAGAATAGGGAACATTATAAAAATTGAAATCCAAGTCAAGCATAGCTTTTTAGTGCATGAATCATCATTTTCAAGCAAGAACATGAGCTAGCAAGCTTATGGTAAGCAATAAATGTGGAGAAAGTTATAAAACTTGCCTATAATGAGAATATGAAACCCCACATAGGAGAAAACTCAAGCAGGTAGGGTAGAAAATCTAAGAATAAGCTATGAATTCGTCCATCTAGCACCTTTCTTCATCAAATGAGCAAACCCTAAGCATAAGGAGCAAGAAAGGTAGGGTTTTAGAGCTTTAGAGAAATTTCTACCATATAAAAGCAAGGTTCCAACCTATAGAAAGGTAGGAGGAAGGATAAGAAAGAAATAAATGGAAGAAAGAAGGGGATTCTTACTCTTTTAGGTCAATATCACTAGAAGGAAGCTTTTTAAACCCTAAAAGGAAGTCAATTGCAATCCTAGATCCTTTTTCTAAGAAGGTCCCCACTTTCTTCTTCCTTGGACAGGAAAATTCATAGAATAATATAGGGAGAACGAGGTTGGGAGAAGTAGGGAAGTGGTGGAGAGAAAATGGCTCGTTTTGGTGCTTGGGGATAAGTATATGAAACTTTAAGATAAAGAAAAAGAAAAGGTTAAAGTTCTAGTATCTATCCAAGTGACCATGGCCTTAATTTATTAAGAATATACAAGAACACATACAAGAAGATCCCACACCATCTGTATAGACCTGATTATATTTCCTTTGTCAAATTTCCCAGCCTATCAAATAATTCATTAGTTGATAGCTACTAAAGGTAGCTCATCCATGAAGGGGTAAACCCTAAAATATCCTTAGAGAAAACACCTTCAAACCAAGATTTAAATAGGTGCCCCATGTCTCAAAAAGCTCAAGAATGATGATAGAATATCCAAGGAACATAATACAAGTGATAAATTGCAAAGAAAACATCTTAATTGGGTAAATTGTAGAAAAGTCCAAAATGTGCATAAAATTGCATAACTTGCTCAACCAGTGTCCAAATTGGACCAAATTTGAATATTAAGCTTGTATTATGATTTAAAATCATATCACAAGGTTATATTATGGTTATAAGCATTCAATTATGGTAATTAATCTTATTCAACTCATTAAGCAAGTTTAGGGGCCTTACAACTATAAACCCCTAACAGGGATTTCACCCCCAAAATCCAAGGTAAACAAAGATGGTTACTTCATCTACACCTCATACTATTACCTTCACATAATTACTTATATATAATGGTAATGTCACATCATTCATACATATCTCATCTTGGGTCAACACAAAAACCTCCACATAAGAAGACATTTGCAAATATGGAACATAGAAACTTGTTGTGCCACTTGTACAAATCTAATTGTAACTTTAAACTTTGGGACTCGATTGTCATCTTGAACTATTCTATATGTTGTATCATGCATCACTCAGAGGCCACACTCACTGGATCTTACCAAACATAGAACATCAGGTATCTATTATCATATGCAACTTTACAAGGTTTCATCTCTATGCTCCTTTAATGGTTGTTGTAATCAACAACTCAATCAACCATGTAGTTACCCCCCTAGTTTTAAAGAAATTATGTGGAATATATTTCTAGAGGATGCTCCAATCATCTCAATGGTGGACTGACCATCTATTTGGTTGAAGAATCATACACTTGTATATAATTGTTAACAAATATAACTTCCTGATTGACCTTGTTAGGGGTGGATCAAAGACGTTGTCTTCATCTTATCAGGATTCACATAACATACTTAACAGAGGTATCATAACTCCTAGAGGATACTCTAGTCAACCCCCAACTCACTCTTGTTCAACTTGTATCATAGCTATTGCTGCTTCAGCAACCCTAAGGTTTTTGAAGAAACATTGATCATATTTTTGACCATATTCAAAATACTTTGACATGTCATCATTCAAAGCTTGCTATAACTTGTAAGACATTACTTGAACACTTTGTTCCTCCTATTCATAAATTCTATTGGTACATTGGTTATTCTAAAGGACATAACTCTAAACTCATCATGGTCATGTGAATTATGTCATCCAATCTAACTCTTATGCATTGATATTTGATCATAGGTTTATCTTAAAGGAACATGGTATCGCATATCTATTGACCAACAAACCATATATCCTTGATAGTGGTCTTACCCAACTATCACTAAACCATACACAACATTATAGAATCACTTCTTTTTTAAACAACATTTAGAGGTTCATCATCAACTCTCTCTCTCTCTCTCTCTAAGGGAGAGGAATACTTGGAATGTTCATTTAATAAACATCTCCAACATTCACATACTTCCCATACTATTGACACATCTTGGATACTAGGATTCATTACCTTGGTATCCACCTCATGTGATATAAGGAACTCACATCCTTATCTCATCTACTTTTACCAACATAACAAATCTTAAGACATATAAGAGGGGTCTTCCTAATTAATGGAAGGCTCAAAAGAAAACTCATCACAAACTTTATGATCTTAGAACCATAGTCCAAGCAACCTTATGCTATAATAAGCTATCCACCCTCATGTTTGCAGTGAATCCACATGTACCAAGTGGTAATGATCCACTTGAAAGTTGTGCTCTAGAGAGGAAAGACACAAATAGCAACACACTTCCCACATCATAGAAGCATTTTTCAAGGGTCACTAGTAAAAAGGTAACCCAATTCTATTTTGATTAAGCAGGTTACAACTTTTTATGTATCTTTTACCTTTTTTATTTCAGGTTCCTTGCCATTAGCATAGGAATCATCACGATTAACATATCTCATTACTCCTTCCTTTACGACTATTTATCACACTTGGTATGTTCTCTTATTTTATTATGTTTTTCAACCACTTATCGGCAGGTAAAATCATCATATTCCACATTTTCGTCATTAAACTGGGATCATCTCCCTTAATTTCTTTCACATGCCATGCTGATTTTTCATTAACACTTTCTTACACACATAGGTTGGTCTGATATTATGTAAGGGAGTGTGATCACCCCTTTACTAAAAATTTGAAGAATTGACATCCATTCCAAACCCTCTCAGAGGTATGATGGAATGGGCATAAATTTTCCAAATTTATTAAACATTGGTAGACAAAAGACCATTAGAAAACAACAGAATAAAAACTAACTGACTATATTCAATTTCATAAAAGGTTTACAAAAATACATCAAATTCTCCCATTAGGGTTTACATCAAGATACACAATCATGATCTAGATAGAGGGAAGTCTAGACTACTACAATCTTGTCTCCAAGCAACATCTCCATCAATTGATTCCAAGCCAAAAGATATATACTCCTTGTCTTGTTCATCACCTTGCTCATCACCTGGGTGGTTGGGAAAGCACCCAGCAAAAGGGAGAGGAAAACAAGGTATGCGTCAAATAATGAATAAGTACAATACAAAAGGAAATCATATGAAACATAAATATATTGAATCATCATAAGATGAGAGGGCCAAGAGAATGAGGCACATAACAAAATAGATTATTACCAGTACAAAACATATAAGAAGTAGCATGCATAATATGAATTGAACTACATTAACTAAGTAGGGTTGAGGCACCTACCGAACCTCAACGTATAGGTGAGGGGAGAATTCATACATTCCCAGTCACCTATAAAATTTTTTAGGGGAGGAATAACACATTCCATAGGGGGAGAATAAGACGTTCCCCTGGGTGATTATTTACATACCCTCTGTGGGTGGTTGTACATAAGTACCACTACTATAGTTAAATAGCCAAATAAACCATCATTCTCAAGAAATAGTAAAGTGGCAAGATAAATCATCATATAATTACAACTTGGTGGTGGGGTTCCAAGACCCAAGAATAATGTTTTGAAACTGATTTATGAGGTAAGTATAGCAAAAGATTCAAGAGTATATGAAATAGGGTTTAATAAAGCCTCATTATAGAAAAATAGGTTAAGGCTCAATTATTCCCAAATTAAGGTGTAAATGCACATACATAAATAGGGATTGCACATACATAGCACATATCTTTCATTATGATTCATATTACCCACTTTCATCACTTGATTGAGTCCATGATCAATTTTTCCTATTTTCAATTCATATACATGTATTAGAATGATATATATGCATTAAGGCAGAGAAACCCCATATTTTTACTTTTTATAGAAAAACCTCGATTTAGACAATGAAAACATCACCATAGACTTAGTTAGGTTCTTCTTATTAAGAAAACATATAATTTTGCATATTTTGGAGTTACGATGATTAGAGTGTATTTTTGGTGATTTTTAAGTGATTAAATCATTTTATAGAAAACCACCATCGACAAAACTCAAAACCAATACTTGGAAATATTATTATTGAAAATAAAATGTTTTTTTTTGAGTTTAGGACGTATTTTACTTTAGTTTTTGGACAAAGGAATAAAAAGTTATGAATTATTGAAATTCGGCCAATCAGAAACTGACACATCATCAAACCAAACGAGATAATCAAAGAGAGAGAGAGAGGGAGGGAAAACACCATTCGACCTAATATCATGGTTTTAGATTAATAGTTATCCAAACTAGATCTTCTAGAGAAGGTAAAACGGTAAGAAACTAAAACCCTAGATGAACATGGTAAATAGAGATGGAAATCATAGATTTTAAACATAGATGCATGAATTTTAAGCATGTAGCAAGCAATATATGAGAAGTGGGTTATGAAACTCGCCTCTAGGGAATATAAGAAGGTCCAAATAGCAAGGATCAGAGCTTAGAAGGTCTGGTTGCTCCAAGCCTAGCTCCTTTCTTGGACAAAGATCACCTTCTCAACTTAGAGGTGATAAACCCTAGCAAAAGAGCATAGAGATGAGGTGTTTTAGGGTTCTAGGTGGGGTTTCACCATGGAAGTCCATGGTTAATACCTGTAATAGGATGTAAGGAAGACTAATAGTATGAAAATAGGGAAGGAAGGGAGGAACCTTACTAGTTTTGGTCGAAATTACCAAGGAGGAGCTTTAGAAACCCTAATATAGCAATTTGGAAGCCCTATGAGCATTTTTCACCAAGGTAGACTCCCTCTGTTACCTTGGGACAGCAACTTTGTGGCCAAATACAGAAGGAACTATTATCTAAGCTAGAGAAAAGAAAAGGAGAGCAAGAGTTTTCGAATTGTGAGTTGGGAAGGGGTATACATGGCTATATAAAGAGAGAGGTGAAGCATGAGGTGTCTTAAGGGACTTTCCATGTGTCTTTAGCCTAGAAATTGATGGCCATGCAAGAGGACAACTCATAAAGGATTCATGCATATCAAAAGTAGGTCCTAAGAGCCCATAGATCCTTCTAGGCCATCCCCACCGTTTTTCAAGAAAGAAATAACCTCATTGGTTGATAGCTTTTAAGGATAAGCATCTTTATAAAGAGGGTAATCCCTATATTGCCCTCAGAAAGAAATACCATCAAACCAAGGTGAAACTAGGTTCTCCAATGGTTTAAAATCTCTTTAATAGTAAGGGAATATCTAAGGATTAAAATTCAGGTGATAATTTGCAAAGAAAACCTCCAAATTGGGTAAATTGCATAAAAGTCCAGAATGTACCTAAAATTGCATAACTTGCACAAATAACATCCAAATCGAACCAAATTTGAAAATTAGCATCATTTTATGTTTTAAAATCATATCAAAAAGTTATATTAAGGTTTAGAGCACTTAATTTTGGTAATTAAGCTTTCACTGAGGTATTTGTGCATAAACCCTTGTATTGGGTACAATTAGTGAATAAATGTTCACTAAATGACTATAAATTCCACTAATTAAATAGCAAGGCCAATAAAGATATAAATTAAAGGAAAAGATGGGAAAGAGGGTCAAAATATAAAATTTTAGAATTCATTATGTTACAACACTCCACCCCTTAAAGAGGATTTTGACCCCGAAATCACAAGTAAGAAGGGAAGGGTGAGTTGTGCAACATCTCATCACAAAACTTCAACTTATTTCTCCAACCTTAATTTCCACCAAACAATTAATCAACATATACTCCACAAGAATCTCGACATAGGTTAGGTTCTCACGGATCACCTAGGTTCCATTATTTAGATATTCTTTTTAGGAGATTTAACATTATTTACATTTTTGGCTCATTAACATTATATTCATTATGATATCACATTATCACCATTATTTTAATTATGTCATGTCATAATCACTTTATTACCAAGGAAGTTATATTTCATTGTCATCCATGAAACATCGTATATATATATATTTACCATTTATCTTACTAAGAATTTTAGCAAAATTATGGGTTACTCAATTCTCTCAATATACTTGGTCATTATCCTTAATATTTTGAGCTTCGACTTCATTATCCTTATACTATCACCACATTAAGTTATAACGAATTATTTTGCATGAAATATTCAATTTGTCATTAAGTCTTCATTCAATCCAAATTATGACACATCAATTACATATATTTATATTAAACGTTATCTCATTACCACATTATCTTTATTGCTCACATTAATGTCATCACTAAGCATTTTCTCATATTTATTTATATTATTGATTTGCACATTTATGTGAATCGAATCACTTCATATTCATATTGAAGCCATTCCATGTATTTTAATGATCAAGGTGAGGCATATTACGAATTGATTCACATTAAGTGACTAATCGTGTGTGTATTAGATAACAAAGTAACATACTATGCATTTCATATTGATGATTTGATTACTATGTGATTAGATGATTATATATATATCATTTATGTTAACTGATTATGAAACCTAATGTCATTAATGTATCATGAAAGGCATTAATGATATATATGTTAAGGTTAGATGATTACAACTTAGGGTTTAGGTTAATGTGATCACTAAATTTTACTTAGCATGTATTAAGTCTAAGATTATGTTACAATTATCTTACTTGTCATTTCATTAGGGTTTATTGGTTTATGACATGGGCAACATCATGCATATCCATTAGGATTAATATGTGAGTTACTTATATTATGTGCATTAGGTATTCATTAGGGTTTGAACACATAAATTATTCCTCAGATGATCATTATATGTTCATTAATATATAAATAAGCTTGTTAGGCTATAACTATAACTTGTTTGGACCCCAGTAAGGTTTCAAGCAAGTATGGGGTTAGGGTTTCTAAAGATAATGTAGATAGATTTCAAGATGTCATAGGGCTCCATCCCCATAAATAGGATTTTGTCCTTGAAATCCAACCACCCAAAATCATCAAACTAACTATACTCCACCCCTTAAAGGGTTCAACCTATCAAGCCAAACTATATTAGGGTTAAAGGATGAGTCTAACTAAACCATGTACAAGATCTATCACACTTCCATTGTGCACTCTGATAGCTCACTCAACCCCAAACTTTATAGTCTAGGTTCTAGGGATAAACTATCCAAACATGTGACCCCAATGGACATAAGGAGACTATCTTGGTCAAAGATCTCCTAAGAGCCAATTATTATAATAGGAATGGATGCGTCCCATGGGATCCCTGGGCAGTCGGACAAGCCATCGGACGTCAATTAATCATTTTTGGGTGTCAATAACTATTTATGGGCGTCATAGTATCTAAAATGCCTTATTTGGGCGTCATTTTAAACTTTTGGGTGTCGATGAACCATTTTGGGCGTCAATTACTTTATTTGAGCGTCATTTTAAACTTCTGGGTGTCAATGAACCATTTTAGACGTCAATTACCTTATTTGGGCGTCATCTTTATACTTGTCAACGAACCATTTTGGGCGTCAACTAACCATTTTTGGATGTCAATAACTATTTATGGGCGCCATAATTGGTTGTCAATTAACCTATATATATCATTTTTATATATTTTTTCTCAAAAATATGTCAATATTAGGCTTGTTAGATTGCATTTTTTGTAACAAAACCAACGATTTTTGTTTTATTAAAAAATTCATTACGGTTTAAAAGTTATAAGTGAAACAAATTTATTTACCTATTGTATAATTTCAAAAAACCTAACCAATCAACATATGCCACTCCAAATCTTATTTCTATGCCGACAAACATGTCTCTCCGGAGTTGAACAAAAGCCATTCATTTTTGTGACTATGTACAACGAAAAGGCTCTTTCGGTGTCCTCCCAATCTTTGCATTGTCATTCCAGGAGAACCACGACTCCAACCGCCAGCTCACTTCTCAAGCGTGATGATGCATCTCTCACCGTCCCGTCAAGCAACCTTTCCTAACAGGTTGACCCCACGGCGACCCCAGCCACGTGTGAGGAGCGCCGTCGCACGTGCGAGTCACGGCAAGCCGTCATCTTAATAGCGCTGGCGCCTGGATGCACCCTGGTTCTCCCAGCCATTACAGTGCATAGACGGGGACAGGGCATCAAACGCTTAACCCCTCTCACTTCCGTACTTGTGCGGAGAACGCAAAGAATAACAGCTGACGCTTCTGCTCTCCTTCCTTCCCTGCTCCACTTTCCCTTCTTCCAACTCCACTATTCTCCCTCGATTCAGTTCCCGTCCTCGATCCTTGCAACCGTTTCTTTTTGTTACTCTTTGGTTCGCTTCCATTTTCCTTTCTATCCAGCTGAACTGATCTGGCTAGACACGGGAGAGGCGGTTATGGTACCAACCTGCGGCCCATTCGCCACCCGTGTTAGTCTTCTTCGTCTCCTCCTGTCCTGATTATGGTTCGTCGGATATTGTCTCCTACGAGGTGATGGAGGCAATTAAGAAGCAGGCCCGGAAGTTCAGAGAGCAGGTGGCCAAGCAGCAGCAGGTGATTCTGCCTACTACTATCCATCAGTGATCAGTCCATGCTTCCTTATTTAATTGGATGATTTTCTGCGTGTTGTAAGTCTGGTATCCTGGTTTATGATGTTCGGTAGTTTTCTTTGATGTTGCTACTTAACTGGAGGCTAGGATAATCGTGTGGATGGGGGTGTTCGGGAGAAGAAGAGGTAACATTGAAAAATAGCAATTTTTCAGGAGCGGGAATGCTGTTTCTTATCTTTTATTCTCTTAATCTAAAATCTGCCAAGCTCACAAATATTATAGCTGCTGAACATCGAAACACATTTACACATGTAATATGTTCCTACTTCAGAATAACTGGAGAACAATATAAGAATGATAAAACTGTTTTTGCTGTACTTTCCTCAACGAGTAGTCAATATTTCTGAAAATCCGTTTTAATATGGCCAGTGGGCAGTGGCCATGGCCGATGTTCATGGTCAATCTCATTTCTTTGGTATTTTCCGATGAAATTCAAGGATTCAATGTGTTGAATTCAACTCAGTTTCACCATCTATGAAATTACTAATGAAAATTCGAATTCTGTCCATGAAAACTTGAACAGCATAGAAATTGTGGAAAGTTGATGCAAGTTATGAAAATGCGGCATGGAATTGTAGGATGATGTTAGGAGAATAATGTATTGATAGTTGAAATTTGAAAATTTGCTCGTTGAATGAGTAAACAATTGAAATGGATTCAGTTGGAGGATGTTGACTAAATCTGCTCAAATCACATCTAATATTTATAAGACAACCACTTAAATGGGATTAACAACAATTTAAAAAGGCCGTTTGAAGCTTGAAAACATTTTAGATTGTAGGTATCTATTGCCATGTGTCCGAACCTAGAAAATCAACTTTACAAGAAATGTGTCTAAGAAAGATCTTTTGGATTTCAACAACGTTTGTACTCGCTTGGCTAGTTTGTCCACCAAATGACATGAAACTTATGCTGAAATTCAAATCTATCAATGCACCAACCATTTCATACGTTGCCCCCAGGGAAATGAGAGATTTTCAGAAAATTTTGACAATTTGTTGGATATTCAGCCTCGATCATACTCAAATAAGCTCTTTGCCTCATGCCATGGTTAATGACAATTGTAATCATGGTAGTATAATCTGTATAGCTTTCTTGTAACTGCTCACCACTCTCGTGAATTGGGGCATTGGGTATGAATAAAATGATGGTGAAAAGGTTCATTTTGCATAATTTTCTAGGTGATATTTGAGCTTACACATTAGCCTAGATTTCTTCTCAATTGTGGTTTCTCTCTTAGTGGTCAGTTGCAATCTAGACTTGACCACTCTTTGTCCTACGCAAATTGCCAGTTATTTCCCCTTTGTGAAATATTTCCTTGGACATGTTCTAATGTTTTTGACTTTGATTTTTGTCTCATCTCAAATACCCTACAGTCATGCAATCCAGATTGGACCCTTCTTAAAGGCGACAAAAATCATGCACTAACTTTCTTTCTAGTAGTACAGTTTCAACACAGAAGTTGTTGTAAGATTGCTCAATAACAACAGGGATACAGGAGAGTGGTTGCCAGCCTTCTTTGTTCAAGACAATTGTCATTGTTAGGGATGAATATTGGATTGGGTCATGTTGCGTTTTCATAGATATGATTCCATCCCCGATTAATCGAGGGACACGAACCAGGTGTAGGCCCGCCGCCACCCGCATAATTTTTAAAAATGTCAGCCCATATCAAGTCCACTTAAAGGTCCCGCTTCTAGGTTTAGATTTTGGTTGGTCCATGTTCTGAGTACGAAAGTAGGAATTCTAAAATCCATGTGACGCTCATTGTGGTTCAAATTGATGACGTTGCGTATGCCCTTGAGCCACACTCGCTTTATGAGAAGGTTGGAGCAATTCTATTTTGAGCTTAAAAGCAATTGTGACAATCTCACTGTTACTTAGAGCCATCGCTAAATACCAACGGGAAACACAACACTATTGGTATTGGAGAGAAGAATGCACGAACTACTTTCTGTTGTGATTTTGTGCTAAAAACATGGTGACCACGAACTACTCGAATAACTAGAAGCCCTTGGACGTGCCTATACCTTTGATCACCAATGCACAATGTTGACATGTGAGAAAGACGGGTAACCAATGGAAGAGAAACACACCTAGTCAAAAAGATTTATGGTTACAAAAAGATCCATGGTTACAAGTGACAACAGAACATTTCTTAACCCAAAGTAAATATGTTACAACATGAGGATCTTGTCAAGATTTGAAGTTGTTATGGTTGAAAACTAGCATTAGCTAGGCACGTATACATATAAATGTAATGAAAACACAAGTCTCCTTATTTCTTGAGAAGCCGTGATGCATCTATTTCAATTTTGCTTGCAACTATTGCTAGAACCATAGTGTTACTTTTGTACTCACTTTATGTTAGGTGATCCTTTTTATTTGAGATCTGGCCTTAATATCCTGGACATATATTCAGGGTTGCATTTGTATGCTACCTATAATTACATGCTCCCATTTAGCTATTATATACTGCTAGTACTGACACTGGGTACTTAGGTCCTTGTTTATGGGTATATATTAGCCTGGATTCAACCCATATCAAAAAATATCGGTCTAGGTTGTCAGACCGACTGCAACACCCAAATTTTATAACACTTAAACTTGGGTGGACTCATAAACGCCGAACTCATCAATCAATGGTATGCTATAATATTGAAGTCATGCAACTAGAACAATCAAAATTAAAACCATCCATATGTACAGCGATAACATTCTTCTTTTAAATAGTTCAACATATAAGTAATCACATTATTCAAAACCTTTTTTTTTTTGAATTAGGCTAATATATCAATGAAAATCCTAATGGATAAAATGGCACCTTAGGAAGCACAAACACTTTCTATATAACCCTCGTGTTTGTGTTAGACATGTTTTGGACATCGACACTTCCCGGACTTGCCCCAAAATGTTTTGGAGAGAACTGGGACATTTCCTACCCATTTTGGTCCATTTTTGCAGCCTAGACACACTTAAGACATGACCTAATCACTTCATGGACACATCAATGTAGCATTGATGTGTAAACTTGTTTTAGTGGGTAAATTCTGAATATACAACCATGACATGTCTTGTCATTGAGAATATGTAACACAAGTTGAGATATAGTCAAAGTTGCAAACAAAATCTCTTGTATATAGTCAATATGTAAATTTTAAGATATATAATTTCATGAATCACTTTTTGTTCTTAAATTGATTAATTGAGCAGTTGGAGCTCATATATATATTCTAAAGATCTACTATGTCGTTATTGCGAAAAATGCAACATGTTTAGTTGTCTACTTTGTATTGTTTCTATGACACATTAACACATTCAAATATCATTATTCATACATATATAATTACGGATGGTTTATAAATATATGTATTAAAATATATATTTTCACATCATCTAGTGCAGTGTATGGTCCTATATTTTCAAAAATTGCCGTGTCTATGTCTAGAAACATGTCTGTGCTTCCTTGATGACACCCCACAGGGCACTTTTAATTCTTCATTGGGTCCTTCTTGTCCTTACCCTTAATACTCATTCCATATTCTGTTCACCACCTATGAATATCTAATCCACAACCATGCAAAACAAAAGGGAAAGATTTGTGAGTAATACTAGATATTAAAATAAACTTGATAGAACTTGAAATAAACTTTAACAACTTTGCATATTCTTGATCTTTATCATATTCTTCAATACTTGAAATACACGAAGTTGTTTAGATTGACCTTCATACATGACCTTGCACCAAAGTGCCATTGCTCCCAAGAGCTCATTGCACCCATGTGTTCATTGCTCCCAAGAGCTCATAAAACTTAGAGTCAATTAATCAACAAATTTTAAATTTCTTGGACTTGAACACAATATCTTAAATCCTGAATATTGATAAGAAACATGTTACATGTCTTGATCTTAAACATACTGGTGAGATATATACTGAAAATCATAATTCAGTTCATAAATTTAAACTTGCATTTATCACAGGAAAACTAGATTCATACTAATATATCGTGATTCATATGCATTATTGGATAAATAAAGCCCAATGTCCTACTTTAAGAAGATAGTCCCTCTCTACAAGTTTCTCTCTACCTCTTCTCTCCATCTGCATAAACATAAAAGTTATTTCTATTAGGTAATCATAGTTTAAAGAGATATATATCCTAGTGCTATTGGCTCCTAATATATTACTCAGTGTGCATGTGCACTTTCTTGAGAGTGAGGAGTCCTATTCATTCTCCTAGTACTAATGGATACCCCTAAAGTCATGTTCAACAAATTATGTTCATTAATAATAATAGTCAACTTGATATCTAGGGTTATAGGGTTCCTCATTAAACAAGGGGGATTCAAGTTTAATACATGCTGCGAAACTTGACTAGAAAAATTCCTTGTATTTTTATCTTTCCACATGCTATTTTTACAATTTTTTTCCTGAGTTAATTTGTCATTATTATTTTTTGCAAGTACGAACCAATAAAAAATGAGATAAATCAATTGATCTAAACTAGAAAATGACAAGTACATTACCAGATGCGAGACTCGTGCCTAGCTGTCCAAAAGGAATCGGCCACCCAACCTGGGTACTCTTAACAAAATGTGCGACCAGTTTATTAAATAAAATGGAGAAAGATCAGACTACCTTTTAAACACGATACAAATCTAAATAAAATTAGGGTTAACACCATTAAAAGACTGCGTATTATGGATCGATTAAGGCCCTTTGAACATTGAGTGCAATAGGGAAGAATCTTTGATCGCAAATCCTCGCAATCCCAATTAGCATGAATAACCAATGGCATATAAATATTGCTTGAGTTCTTTAGCTCCCATTGACCCAAGATTGGGCTCCGAGATGACCTAGAGCTCATAACTCTCCATGGAGCAACGAAGGAAGGAGAGAGGTGAGAAATCCTCAATTCTGTTAAAAAACAAAGGCTCTGAAATACAATGAGGAATACTGCAGGTTATCAACAAAGAGACAATGTGTTTCTATGGTCAGGAGGGCGGAATTGAGACTGGCAGTTAGTGTAACATTAGTCATGGGTTAAAAAGGGGAACATATGACTCATCACAAGAATTCCCAAATTGGAAGCCCCTAAACCTAAAGATTGCATGAGATGCAAGGGACATCTAGAAGCCGCCTCTATGACTGTGGAGGTTAAAAGGTTGTCGTGAACCCTTGGAGTAACCTAGGAGCAAGGCGAAGATCCGAAGTATAGTCACGAACTAATTGGGATGATATGGGAAGCTAGGAACAATTTCTAGAGGTGTCTTGATGTGGGGGTTTCTTATATGGGTTAGAGATCAGGTGAGAATTTGTTTGATTTGAAGATGGCAGAAGTGTTATCTTGGAAGTCGTGGTTGGTCAGAGATCATTAGAGGACGGAACCTAGTCAGATGAGAGGTCTTTGGGTTCGTGGAGAGACAATGAAGGTGACTGAGGCTTCAACATAGGATAAGGAGGACAGGGGAGGGAGATTGAGAGGGGAGAGAGATCAACATACTGTGGAATCCCACTTGGGCAGGACTCGGCAAGGGACATAATCCCACAAACGTTGGATTAACCCGAGAGGGAGTCTATCTCGGATAGAGAACAACAAAGAGAGGGGAGCAACACAGGGTGCGGGTGTACAAAGATCCGACGACTAAGATAAAGAGAAGCAAGCTCTCGCGCTGTACGACTCTGAACCCTACCCAATAAAGAAGGAAACCACGATATATATATATATATATATATATATATATATATATATATATATATATATATATATATATATATATAGGATTATCTTATTTTAGGCCGTCTTCTTTCAAAAAATAGTTGAGAGGTTTAAATTTTGTAAAAGTCACCAAAATAGGTAGGTTAGATAATTCAAGGGTGAGGAATCTAGTTATCCAATTAGTTTTAGGATTAGGCTACTGGTTTGTTTGATTTCATTTGCTAGACTTCTAGGTTATACATATACTAGTAATTATCTAAAGGAATTATCCCTCCAAAATTTAAGGGAACCTAGATATTCTTGAAAATTGTTCATAAAAGGAATGACATATTATGAACAAAGAGGGAATGGATTACTATTTAAACCCTAACTAGTCATTATTGTACATATAGTCACAAATTTGTTATTCTAGGGTACGCTCAGTTGAGGTGAAAATTCGGAATTCGGCAATTGTGTGGGAACTTCACGGTCAACATATGGCAAAAATACGGTCAACGAGTCGGGGAAAAATCGGAGGATATATACATATACCACATATTGATATATGTATATATATGTTTTGTACATATATATGTGCATATAGATTGCTTACATATATGATATCTATTACTATTACATACACATACATATACATATGTATATACACATATATTCACACATATATGCGTTCCATACACCCACACATACATATGCACTCATACTAAGTTGGTCTTAATCAATATAATACGAGGAAAAAACATATAAATGGGAAAAAACATAAACATGAATAATTCAAGTATAATACGAAAATAAAACATAATATTCAGGAATTGGGATTTATTTGGCCGTTTCATACGTCTGGGGAAAAATTTACGTTTAAAACACGACTTTTTCAAAAAATCAGATTATATTGTGACTATGATTGTATAGGTAGGGCTAGTTCTTGGGTACAAAGGGCTTCAACTTAGTCCAATGAGAATATTAGGGTCAACTTAGGTCAAACTAGGGTTTCACTTGGTCAATTATGTTCTGATCAGGGTAAATAAATTTTTTAACCAATGCAACCTAAGGTTGAAGGAGTAAGTCAGTGGCTGTTTGAGGACTTATTGTTTAATGATGTATTTTCAAATGTGAAATTTAGAAACTAGGGTTTTTGGGTTATGATCTATGTCTGGAATGAAATTTGAGAGCTGTCACACCGACCTACCGATATAGATTATTCAAACCAAGACAGGTTGGATCATGGGATAGATTTGATTGGCCAAGCCTGATGCTCATACTCTTTTTAGCTGTTTTGAAGGGCAACACTAACATACTTGAGCCAATGTAAATCACACTTGAGCCACTTTCTATTTTAAAATCTAGTCAGCTAACTTGTCTTTTTAAACCCTTGCTTGATCAGGCAGTCATTAAACAATTTAGTGAGGGATATGCTGACATTGCTATTGCAGAGAAAGCCGACCACGAATGTCATCAGAAACTCCGTGACCTTTATAATTCTACTAGAGCTGCAAAGGTATGACTGCTTTGTAATAGCAAATCTCAATTATGCATATCTGAGCTGATTTAGATGATGTTCATATCCTTTCTTTGATGTTTTTCAACCTTTGGCCATTACCTCACAGCATTTCCAGAAGAACATAGTAAAGGGAGTGGAAGGACTTATTTCAGTTAATTTGAAGCAGCTAGAAATATGTGAGGATTATTTTATGATATGCCATGAACAGGAAATAATTTATTTCCGTTAATTCGAAGCAGCTAGGGATACATGAGGCTTTTTATGATACATTAGAATCACAAACAGGAAATAACTTGTGAATTTTGACAGCTAAAAAACTAGCGGAGGACTGCTGTAAATATGAAAGTGAGAATCAAGGGTTGGCTCTTGCAAATGCTTCCATTCAATTTGGAAATTCACATCAGTTGATGGAAAAGGAAAGGGAGAACCTTCTCAAGGTTTTAGGTGACCAGGTATTTACAAACAATTCCTTTTTGTATTTGTGCATTTTTCAATTGGATGAAAAGATTAGCTAAGAGTTGAGGCTATAGCACATTTGAAAGAAGTTTTAAGCTTGTTGTTTTGATCTTTTATTTGATATTTAGTATATGTATGCTTTATCATGCTTGTAAGCAACTGCATGACCGACTTATAACACAAATCTAAGATGTGTTATGAGCAATTCTTTTCTGTAATGTTTTATGTATCTAAAAGGTAAGCTTAGACCAAATACGCCTACTAATGGCCTTGAGTTTTGATACTTCCCTCTGGAAATTGGAGACCTTTGTATGGCTTGTATATCATTCGTTGCTGTCTAAGCCTACTGTGCACACGATTTGGTTTGGTTAGCATCCAATATAAAACTGATGCGAAACATGTAACTACATATCTTTATTGGTGTAAAATACACCGATGAAAGGAGATGGAGGTAAAATATCTCAACAATTATTTTTCCTAAATCTAGACACAAACAAATGCAGGGTTTCAGAGTAAACTGAGTCGGAAGGAGAACTTCTCTCTCTCTCTCTCTCTCTATATATATATATATATAAATATATATATATATATATATATATATATATATATATATATGGATGTGTGTGTGTGCGTGTGGAGCAATACCCCACTGAGGGCTGTGTGAGAACCTAGAAGCTACCATTTCTCTTTCTTTTGACAGAGAAACAAAATGTGAGCTATTCTCATATATGTACACACACTGTATCATTAAGCATACCCTATTCTCATATATGTAGGAAGAAGTAACAACTAATGTAAATGTTCAAAACCATATACATGACATACTTACGAAACTATGTGAGCTAGACCTATTCTTTAGCAACCTCCCTCAACTTGGATCATGAAAAAAATTCCATGGACAATTGGACACAGACTCAAACTAGAAAAAAAGTGATTATATGTAGACCATACAAAGATAGTTATTCCTCCGAATATCGAAGAAGAAGAAGTCCTCTCAGATAGGTAACTTAAAACAGGTAGCGAATAAGTCACTAACATGTGTAGATATAATCTGGAGCAACAACAAGAGGCAATCAATGTAGGTATAATCTCAACGAACAACATCTCTTCAATGCAAAGAATGTTGTAGGCCGGTAGACGCATGCACAACATGGAACAAGTAGTTAGAGGAGGTATTAAGGGCTTAATGGCATACACACATGGATAACATAAAGGTTGACTAAGGACAAAAAGAAGCTTCTTGGAAATTATAACCAGCATAAAGACTATTCTAACAAAAATTTCAACAATCTTTGCATCTGTAAATCCTACCTTCCTCTTTTCATACTCTCTCCCCTCACTTCCAACTACAATTACAATTAGGGGAGTAGTTGAGATGGACCAAAACAAACACCCACCTGATGATGGATAGGATAATCAAGGTTAGGGTGGGGGACATATCAAAGTGAAGATAGTTGTGCAGTAGATTTCGAGGTAAGATTGTTAATTTGCTAAGGTGTGATGAAATCATGGAAAGTGAGTGTTGTTTGACTGAAATGATAGACTTAAATGAACATGGAAAAAAGGTACAAATGGCCTGATCGAACTGGCTGAATAGAACTATTAGGTTGGTTGTAAAAAGGACTCATGGAACGATGTTTGAGTAAATTAACAATTTAACCTGGTAGACTTGCGGAACACTACATGTGTATAATTTGTAAGGAAAATGAACAGGTCGGGGGGAGATGGGATGTGGGGGTGGATATCTCTCCATCACCATGCTTGGATGTAGTGGATTGAATTAAAAAAAAATGGCTGAACTTGGTAGACTCGAGTAAGAACTACATGTGCATAACTTGTATGAAGAAAAATAACAATGGGTTGGGTGGGGTGGTGGTGGTGGAATTTCATGACATTGATAGTGCGTGAGTATCCTTCGCTTGTCTTCGGCTTGAAGTCTAGTCCTCGTGGATATCTCTCCTTCATCCATTTCCCCCAAGTTGAGGTGCCTTCTTGACAAATGATTATTCTCCGCATTGTCCCCTACTGTGCTATGTCTTTAGGTGCTTTTAAATTCAGCCCTCCATCTTTTGGGAGCGCTACCATTGCATATCTCATAGGATGATGTCCGCTTGCCCACATAAAATTTGCCATCTTCATCTCCATTCTGTCCAGGACTGAACTGAGAATCCCCCCCTGTTGCACCCAGAAAATAAGAAGTCCTTCAATAGCAACCTTTATCAGTGTTGCTCGTCCCGCCATGGATGTCTTCTGTGTCGGCCACCTATTCACCATTTCCTCCACCCTGTTCATGTAGTCGGCAAAGCCCTTGACCTGTAGATTACCTCCAATTAAGGGAAAACTAAGGTATTTTGTTGGGAAGTTCCCCCTCTCCACACCAATTGCATCTACTAACATGTTTTCCATCTGATAGCAGTTCTTGGATAAGAAAGTGTTTGTTTTGCTTGCATTCACACACAACCCCATCTGTTCTCCAAACTTCCCTAATAGTTTTTTAAGATTTTCCAGAGAATGCTACTTAGCTTCAACAAAAACTAACACATCAACTGTAAAAATCAAATGGGTCATCACTTTTGTGCCGTGTACTGTATAGGGCTTGATCTCCTTTTTTATCTCATTTTGCTGCATCTTTTGTGTAATATATATATCTATGTATGTATGTATGTATGTATGTATATATCATGTGAAGTCACCTGGTCGACTCGACAGTTTAACTAGGGACCAGGGACCCATGAGCTTGGCCGGGTCAACTTCCGGGTGGGGTTAAAACCTTGGTGCTGACATGGAGACATACTATGTATGGCTACACGGACGGGGGGGGGGGACTAGGTCAGAGACGCAGGGCTGGACGCCTTGCACCAAGGTGCGACTACACGTCACCTTGGCGACTTTAAGAAAATTAAAGTTTTGTATAGTTTACTTATGTGTATATATGTGTTATGATTTTTGTAACACCCCCCTCAATGTATATCCTAGGTTTTGGAAAGCGCAAAGCGGGAGGTGTGCGGATCAACTCCCTTGAAGCGGGAAGTGGTAAGCGGGTTTTAAAGCGGGCGCTTTTTGAAAAAGCGGTTTGCATTGTTTTAAAAACGTTGAAAAATTTAGTGACTGCCATGCTAATATAAAGAAATGTTACTCAACAATCAAGCATCGTGAATGATATTTCATTACATCAGAATGACTTTATAGATTAACAAGGGTCCTAATTATAAAAGTAAATAGTTACAAGCTAAAAAAACTCAAACATCAAACAAAAGCCATAGTCCTCGCTCCTAGAATGAGTAAAAACAAAGTCATCCTGTAAAGATGCATTAAGTAGGTATGAATCATATTACCATCAATTAATAATTAATTTTAATTACCAATCTACAATACAACGATTCATTACAGAATTCAGAAGAAATTAGAATATGTAGGCTAGGCACTAGGCACACATGCAGTAAGTTACAACACAATGAAAATCATTACAGCTGGAAGAAATAATGGAATGTGGTGAATGCGTACTGGAATGAAGTAGATTGAGTTAATTATGTCAATCGCAAATGTTGATTATTAATCACTAACAGAGAACTTGTACACACAAGACGTTGTTGTAAATAAAAATCATAAGCGAGATGTTTAACTTAAGAGAAGCGACCGGTTAATATTCAAACTTGTCGACCCACTTTGTAACCTTTGCTCGTGGTCCTTGCTTCCCCTTCGTTAGCCTTGACATCTCAATGAGGGGTGACCGACTAGGCACTTGTCAGACTCTAGGCGAACTCCAAGCATGCATCGTCTCCTCCTTTCGAGATGTTTTACCTTCGGTCGCTAAGGATCGATTTGTTTAACTCCAAACGACTATCGTAGTTGGGTGTGATTTGTGCAGCCGTCGCTGCTCCTTTTATGGACGGACGAGGGTGCCAAGGAATAGGGATGGATTCCCACTCCCAATCGGAAACAAAAAGGCCCGCAAAAACCATTTCCCAGCGGCATTATGGTCGTCGGCCCGACGGCCTCTAACATCTTCTAATGGGAAGTCGATGGGATGTTTGGGTTTAAGAGGCTATTTAATCGTGTATTCAAATGGACAGTAGATCCGCACTTTGCCAAAAAGCAGCTGAAGCGGGCCGAGGCGAGATTTTTGCTAAAAAGCGGCCGCTTCAGTTCAATCCGCCTCAACACCCGCCTTGGCCCAAAAAACGACGGTTACCCCTTCCACAATGCTTAAGCGGGCCGCTTTTTTAATCGTTGCCTATATCTATACACATGTTATGATCTTTATATCATTTCCCCCTTCATGTATATGTTATATTTCATGTCAATCCATAAAGTTATGATGAATCCACTGATATACATGTCTTACGGGACGATAACATATTTTATTATTTTATACATAGATATTTACATATTGAACACAACGGAACATCGATATATACAATTGTATTGTTGTATACATAATTTTAAAAGTTATACTTGGACGCATAGACGTAAACGTGGTAATATGTGTATTTGAGGTTCCACTAATATACAAAACACTCTTATATAAGTTCTGTTATCCACTATACATCAGTTTTACACTTGAATAAGGGATTAGCAGCGGTACATAATTTTTGTTTCAGTAAATAATTTTCATCACTTTAGGGTTATTTTCAGCTTATATACATAGCTTTTGCAGCTAATATGGCTGCTTGAAGTTCCTAAAATAAGCAAGAAGGGATCTAATATAAGTAGCAATGTACTTATATTGAAATTGGATAACTATTTAAGGAAAGAAAAGATCTCAATATCAAGATCAGATTCAACCAACTATCAAGAAAAATAGTAACATTAATATCAAGAGTTTTATACAGAAAATAATGACATTGTATACCAAACATAGATAAATATACTTGATTTGTATATTAGAACATGTGTATAGCAAATAATTACCTATAAATAGGGTCAGGGGTCCATAAAAAGACTTAAGGCGACATTTTGGTCAAGGCGCACCCCCTTGGGCCACATTGCCGCATAGGCGCTCACCTTGACAAGTGTGGCCATGGGTGATTTGGGAGGTGGTGTGCAAGGTTCGGGCAGCAGTGCAGGGACACGGCAATTTCTTATGGGGCATTTCAGTATGTCAAGCCACAAGCAGCAGTTGGGGTACAAACAAGTTTGAAGAAGTGGCATTAACATCCATGGCCTGCCGCTTCATGTCCCCACTTCCCTTCGTTAAAAAGGAGAGCAGAGGTCCTGTTGGATCACACAGAAGATGGTAGAAACCAATATTTCCCGTCGATATATGCCATAGGGTGTCAGATTCTTTTTCAATTAATGCTTGAAGTATAATAGGTTCACTATGCGGGAGTATACTGAACAAAATCACATGTATCAGTATACTGAACAAAATCACATGTATCATACCAGTTTTCCTGCACTATTTCTCAATAGGGCTGTAAATGGGTCCAGGTATACCCGTATACCCACAAATCCATACCCTTTAAAACCCGTCACGGGTCTAAAATTTTGTACCCGCAGACCCGCATACCCTTGGACCTGTATTTAAGCGGGTCTACTAATGGGTACAGACATACCCGCACCTGTTAGAACCGCATACCCGCATTATCAACCATTTACTTTATAAATATCTCATGAATCTAACGGCCTGTATCTCCTGCTATGATCTGACGGCTAGGATTTTATATCTAAATCCTAAACCTAACAAATGTTACACGTAAGAGTCAAAGAGTCCTCACTCCAGATGCGACTCCAGATTTCCAAGCGAACTGCTGCGCCGCACCTGCTACTCCGAACTGGAAACCTTCATCCCCGTGCTCTGCAAACTCTGCCCAACTGACTTAAGAGTCCATAGATTCCAGGTGCTCACCGGCACTCCCAGCCACCTGCGTTCGACATCGGCTGGTAATCGACACCGCCCACTTTAGGCATTGTCTACTCCGGGGCCCACGACTCCTGGCACCACCAACTCCAGCTTGCAATACCTGCCATAGTTACGACCAGGGTCCATGAGTTGAATCATGCAAACTTTACATTTCTACCGACTTCCTGATCATATATTGTTCGGTGCAGTTTCTAGGTTCTTAGATTTCCTCCGCGGCCTGCAACTCCGATCTATCCAGATCCTGTTGACTTCATGATCAAGGTGCCTAAGCCTCATCAGCTTTTGATCCACAAGCAAACCACTACGTTGATCCTTCAATATGCGTACTATTTCAAAGGTGCGTGGCCTCTTCCTCTTCCCACAAACCTATTTTTCGTTTATTTTGTTCATTGGTGTCAGATCCGTTACCTCCCCCTCCCACTTTGGGCTTCTGTAGCTTTCTAACAGAAATTTTGTATAAGTTGTCATTAATATGTATTATTGTACAATCTAATAATACATTTTTATGTTTTACTAATATACTTTTGGTATTGTAAAATATCAAAATTTATGCAGAACCGTATACCCATGGACCCGCACCGTATACCTGTATTGTATGCGGGTTCGGGTATGGTACGGGTCTAGACCCGTACCTGTACCTGCTAAATTAGATGGGTATGGTTCTGGGTATAGTCATACCCGCACCGTACCCGCACCGTTCACAGCCCTATTTCTCAAGAGAAGCTTTTTAGATTCAATATCTACGTTGTATGAGGCATTTAAGTTTCAGATTATTGTTACCTTCTGTAGGTTTATGAGAAGTTGCGGGCAATGGTATTAAGTGCTCCATTGGAAGATGCTCGACAATTGACCCATCAATATGAGAGAGTCAACCATGATGTTGAATCTCAGGTGGAGTTACTGAAGTTTACTTATGCTTGGTTGATGTTTATCTGTGAAAGATCACCTTTTAAAGTTGTGCACACAGGCAATCGAGGTAGTAAAACGAAAATTCAAGACCAGAGAAGTCAATGCTAATGAAGACACATCTGCAAAGCTTCAAAATGCAGAAGTTAGGCTGTCTGAGCTGAGAACTACCATGCGAGCATTAGGGAGGGAGGCCACTACTGCAATGACGTCTGTTCAGGCCCAGCAGCAACGAGTTACCTTTGAAAAGCTTCTTTTAATAGTAAGTTGATGTATTCCAAGTGATTTCCACCATATTGCTGCAATGTGTTGCTCATGTTAGTATAGTATTAACAATGTGAATTCATTTAGGTTGAAGCTGAGAGATCCTACCACAAAAACACAGCTACACTTCTGGACCAGCTCTACAGTGAGGTCTTAAAACTTTTTTAGGGTCTTTGATGCTGGTTTTATATTAGAGATTATTTGACACATTGAAATATCTTACCTTCCAAACTTAGATGTCTTTGATAATATGTCTTGGAATATTCATCAGTCTTTTGAAATTGGTTTTCTGGGGGTAGATGCTTCAAGCGAAGAAACAAGCTGAGTTGTCATCTGAGGTGTCAAGCAACACAGCTGATGTTACAGAATCTCCATCCACATCTGTCAAACCAAATGGAAATGCTCTCTCTTCACTAACCTCTCCAGAGAGGTCGCAAGCTGAGTCATCAGAAGAAACAATAGCTGGTGTGACCGATGAGCACACTACGACTGTAATTGCCAAATCAAATGGGAAACATGAGTCTTCAGTGATTGACCAGAACAGCAACTACTTCATTGCAGAAGTAAGATTCACAAATTATACTTTTTATCAATATCGTTTCATTTTAGGAGTTACATTCTTGGACTGTGTAGTGTTTTTTATCCCGTGAGCCTACAAAAGTGGTGATAGCAATGGTTTTTTTTTTTTCTCTTAAAAAGAATGTATCAGTGAAGGTAAATTCTTTGTCGAATAAGTAACTGAAGTGATTGATCATCTATTATTTTGATAAGATTAAAAGTATATAAAGGCAATGGATTTTCAATCATCTACCAGTAAGAGACTTCTGAAATTCATCCATGTCTGCTAAAGTCTTGCCCATATTTACTACGTTCAAATCGAAATGGGCAATGAACCTTTTTTGATCGTGAAATAGAAACGTATTCTATCATTGAGATAAAGAATACATAGTTCACCAATAGGGGATAAAAGACAAGATACTAAAGAGCACAAAATAAATAACATAAAAATAAATATGTTGCAATCCCCCTCAAGCTGGAGCATGGATATCATGCATGCCCAGCTTGTCCACAATAGAGATGAATCTTGTCTTTGCAGTGGTTTTGTAAAAATGTCAGCATCGGTCCTGATGTATGGAGTAGATATGCGCTTGGATAGAATAGACTCCCCGACGAAGTGACAATCTACTTCAATGTGCTTGGTGCGCTCATGAAACGTGGGATTACTAGCAATGAAGATATATGGCTTGTTATCACAATACATATGCATGAGCTCCCAAAAAATAATGTAGTTTTCTTAGATCTTTAGTAATAAAGTGTTTCCTTAACTATTCCTTGGTATCCTGAATACCCTGTTTGTCACTCCAGAAAGGATGATGCCATCCACATACACAATCAGAATGACTGTCCCACAATGTTTTTTTTCTTCAAAAAACAGAATGATCAGAATGCGAATGATGAAAGTCAAATTTAGCAAGGATTTGACTTAATTTATCAATCCATGCTCTTGGGCTCTGTTTTACTCTGTGTTGTACAGGCGGTGCCCAGGCGGCCCAAACCCCGCCTCAATCTGGGCGCCCAGAAGTAATGCACGTAACTAAGCTTTTAATTTTACTGATTTCTATCAACTGATTAGTGTTTACTTATCTACTGATTTGTATTTACTTATCTACTGATTTGTATTTATGTATCCACTGATTTGTATTTACGTATCTACTGATTACTCTAAAAAAAACGTATCTACTGATTTGTATTTACTTATCCACTGATTTGAATTTATGTATCTACTGATTTGAATTTGCTTATGTACTGCTTTGAATTTATGTATCCACGGATTTGTAATTATGTACCTACTGATTTGTATTTACTTAGCTACTGATTTGAATTTACTTATCTACTGATTTGAATTTATGTATCTACTGATTTGTATTTATGTATCTACTGATTTGTATTTTATTATCTACTGATTTGTATTTACTTATCTACTGATTTGTACTTACTTATCTTTTGATTTGTATTTACTTATCTTCTGGTTTGTTCATCTACTGATTTTTGATTCATCACATTATTTAAATTTAGGGCTTTATATTTGTTCATCTACTTTTTAAAATTATTTAATCATCTACTGATTTATATTTGTTTATCAACTGAGTTGTACTTTTTTTATCTAATGTTTTGTATTTGTTTATCTACTGATTAGTATTTGTTTATCTAATGTTTTGAGTTTACTTATCTAACGTTTTGAATTTTTTTATCTCCTGATTTGTATTTACTTATCTAATGCTTTGTATTTATTTATATACTGATTTGTATTTACTTATCTAATGTTTTGAATTTTTTTATCTACTGGTTTGTATTTATTTATCCACTGATTAGTATTTACTTATCTACTGATTTGTATTTATTATCTACTTTTTTTATTTATTTATCTACTAATTAGTATTAAAGTACTGTTTTAACTTGTCTACTATTTGATTTTATCAATCTACTGTTTTGTTTTATAAATGTACTGCCTCATGAATAGAAATACAAATATAGTTAACATTTCTGATTTTTAATTTATGAGTAATCAATTTGTGATTAACTTAAATCGGCTCTACAAAAACCCAATAAAGGAAAATGGCAAGTATCTCCTAAAAAAGTACTACAAATTCAGGTTTTTGAATGTACTATTTTTACTATATATATATATATATGCTTGGAAAGGCCTGGGCCTCCGCCTGGGTGTCCATATGGAACGTCTGGTCGCTGGCCGCCTATACAACCATGGTTTTACTCCATAAATGGCTTTCTTAAGGTGACACACTTTAGAACCACCCCCCCCCGCCCAGAGCAAAAAATTCGGGAGGTTGCTCCCATATACATTTCCTCATGCAAATCACCATCTCAGAAAGCATTTTTGACATCAAGTTGAAATAGAGGCCAACTTTTTTTAACAACAACAAAAATAAGAATACTGTGGAAAAAAGGCTATGATGGGGAATTTCCCTTGTGTAGATTTTTCTTATTGATAGAAGGGCAACCCTCCTCTGGGAAGCGTACAGACTCAAGACAAACCCTAATGAGCTAAGACACTGCTAACAAGTGTGTGGGACATTAGAATCGTTGTATATTAATATGTACACCTCTAGGAGAGGAGGCAATTACAGGGAAGTGGGCTAAACCCTAATGGGCCAAGGAAAACATGCTCATGTATATAATGGAGCAATTAACCTATAAACTAACCCTCTGAACAACTAAGAGATCCATTCCAGGAACACGGGGACTAGTTGATTGAAGTAATGAGCCTCCCATATTCTATTGGGAGGCTCATTACAGGGAAGCGGGCTAAACCCAAATGGGCTAAGGCAAACATGCCCATGTATATAATGGAGTAATTAACCTATTAACTAAATAAGCTAATACTGTCTAACAAACACAATTGAGCCCATATTACAAATAGACCCAACAACCTAATTAACAAATTAAAAAGACTCTAACACTCCCCCTCAAGCTAGATCTTGGCAGAATCCAAGTTAGCTTGCAAACAGACAAACAAACTAAAGATGAAGAAGCTGAATAAAAGGGATAAACCAATCCCATACAAGAATTTCTTCCCCTCAATATTACAATAAGTCACTCGAACACTCAAATATTCCCCCTCAAGTAGATAATACAGAAGCAGGTACGCAGGCAGGTAGTAGGAGCTTCTTGATTAGTATGAAATGGCATATGGAGCAACAAGTGATGATAAAGATCGGAGAGTGCTAGTACACAAGAAGCAACAACCAATGTGTATACAAAGCACGGACAAGAAAAGAGTCAACGTGCGAAAGGCACAAACAAGCCACAGATTGTTGGCATACAACAAACAGTAGACGACATAGCCAAATAGAAGACCAGTGTGCGAATTAGCAAGTAGATAAAGAACTCCAAGATCCAATGTAGATGAAACTCCATCATGTATATGTAAAGTCACAAAAAAAACTTCATCTTCTCTCACAACAACAACAAAAATAGTCGACGTGCCAGGGACATACAAAGAGTCAACGTGAAACAGAGCACAAACAAGTAGAGAGTCAATGTGTAACTAAAGCACGGACAAAAGATAGTGCAAAAACACAAAACAACAAATAAAAAGTGCTAATCATAGCACAAGTAGCCAGAATGACGTCGTCGGATAGAAAAAATCAATAAATAGATAACACAAGTGAAGTAGTTAACTTCATAGTAGCAGTCGATGATGATGAATAAGTGATGTAGCCAAGCTACGGAGAAGAAGAAAGGGAGAAATAAATTTGCAACCAGCAAATGAAATTCTAATTCATAATCGACTGCCTGGACAAAGGCCCCAAGATTGGCTTATATAAGACTCTACGATTTAACGTGCAAGTCAACAAAATAGGAAATTATAATCCTAATGTAAAATAAAACAAGGAATCTAAAGAAATTCAGAATAAAACGTAAATTTTCTAAATGCATAAAGAACTAAATAAAAGCCCAACTTGATCCCAATAAGCTCTAATCAGGATTGTCTTGGATCTGGGCTTGTTTATGCAAATTTCCTTTTACGGGTTGCATCAATTTCCTCCCCTTAAAAATGCGAACCTCCGATGAAGCAGGGGTAAGTCCAATGACTCCTTGCCATAAGCTGACGGGAGGCATCTCTCGAAGGACACGACCTAGCTGCCTGATATTATAAGATGTCCATCTAAAGAGTTGTCGAGCATTGCCAAGTCAGAAGGAGTATGTGTTGTAAAACCCATCATGTCGCACGTGACAATCATATTGCCATGGACGACCAAGTATTATGTGAGAAGTTGTCATAGTGAGCACATCACAAAGGACAATATTGTTGTAAACACCATGAAATGAAAAAGGAACTCTGCAACAGTGGGTCACCGTCTGAGAAGTGTCATCAACCCAACGTATGCGATACGGCTTGGGATGGGGCTTTAGTGGCAATCCCAATTCCTGAACAATCGACGAAGACACTATATTGGCTGAAGATCCTCCATCAAATGTCAGTACGCCCATGCGACCTCAAACCTCCACAACTGAATAAAATAGTGACGTGCGATGCCAATCATCAGGAAGTGGACTTTGTATAGCCATGAGGACCCAATTTTGCAGAGCGGGGTCACCTGTTTCGTCTTCCTCTTCTTCCTCGTCACTAGGTTCTGAAGCCGGAAAGACATCTTCATATTCTATGTCATCATTGTCTTTTGTTGTCGCTGTAGTCATCACACGACGTGGACACTAGTTGGAACGATGACCATATGCATGACAAAAAAAGCATTAGATAGGCTTGGTAACAAGTGCTTTGGATGGTTCGCCTTCAATAGTCGGTGTTGTTGTAGTAGTCGCCCCTTGATGTGGTTTCCACACAGGTGGCCACAGTCGGGGACAACGCTTGATCTCCTCTTCAATTCTTTCAGCACTTTGAATAGCATCATCTAGAGAAGTGAAATGCATGACTGCTAGACGATCAACCACCTCATCACGAAGTCCCCTGTGAAAATTGGCGATTGCGACGGTGGCATCCATCCGAACCTCAGATCGATTGCACAATTCTTGAGATTTGCAGGCGTATGTGGCAAAAGTGTTGTCACCCTGCTTGAGATCTTGATATGCCAAGTAGGCCTGCTGTTTGTAATCCCGAGGTAAGAATCGATACACGAACAAAGGACGTAATTCCCCCATGTGTCGACGGGGTCGTCTCGTGGTTGGTTCCACCATGCTAGAGCGACTCCCCGAAACTTGGAGGTGGCGATCAGGACTTTGGTTGCCTCACCAAAGGTTTTGTATAACTGGAAATATTTGTCGGCACAGTGCAACCAGTCAAGCACAATCTTGGCGTCACGCTCGCCATGGAACTCCGATAGCTTCATTTTAACAATGCGCTCTGCTTGTATGGGTTGAGGGGTTGGTTGACGGATATTGTTTTTGCGGTTGACCTCCAGTGTATTCATGTGTTGTTCGGAGGTTGTAACACAATGAAGGAGAAGTTCAATAGAGTCATCATGTTGGGCTTGATGTTGAAGTATTTCCTCTTGTCGTTGCATCAGTGTGTCCAGTTGATGTTGTTGTTGAACTATATCGCCCTGCTGTTGAACTAGATCCGCTTGCTGCTTCATTATGTTGTCCAATTGTTGTTGAATAGCCTCCAAGGTGGCAGTAGTTGCGGCCATGAATCCATCTAGTTTGTCGTTGACTTGTTGAATTGACACCATGCTTCTTAGGAGATGAAAGCTTCCTTGAAGTCGATGTAGAAGGAAGGTTGATCCAGTGTGCCCTGACCCGACGCTGATTCAACTAGCACTCCGGACGCACCGTCGCTGGATGCTACGCCCACGGGAGTAGCCTGGTTGTCTTGAGGCTAGTGGCGATGTTGTCGGGCGGGGTGCTGATCGGGTGGCAGTTGTTGACGACGACAATTTCCTG
Organism: Alisma plantago-aquatica; assembly: GCA_963693085.1. Classification (NCBI taxonomy): domain Eukaryota; kingdom Viridiplantae; phylum Streptophyta; class Magnoliopsida; order Alismatales; family Alismataceae; genus Alisma; species Alisma plantago-aquatica. The sequence goes on from OY856413.1 coordinate 582,347,902, forward strand.
TTTGACCAAGGCTAGGCGGCTGCGTTGGCGGTTTTCTTCCGTCGAGGATGACCGTTGAGCTATAGGGGTGTTAGGCGGAGGTTAGCCGATGTGATGGCTTGTGAAAGATCAAGGAGCAGGTAGGGCCGCCGGTGTTGCAGGTCAGCGACTAAGAGAAGCATGGTCGGAATTCTGGGCACTGTGAGGGTGTCGACGGGCGGAACTTGCAGGCTTTGCGGAAAGCTGTATGGTGAAGGTGATGGGCACGGGAAGGTGGCAGGATTGCAGTTGTAGATCAGAGAGCGTGGGGTGGCATAGTTGATGGAAGGTGGCGTTGGCTGAAGACAGGAGAGGGAGGGGCTATTGTTGATGGAACGGGAGAGGGGCTGCTGCTCTTGACAAAAACGGGAGAGAGGGGGCGGAGTTACTGTTCCTCGGATGAACAGTAAACTGAAGGGCCAAATAGAAAAGAAAAAGGGGAAAGGAATTGGAGGCCGTGCCCTAATAATTTAGGGTTTGGCTCTCATACCACTTGATGTAGCCAAGCTACAGAGAAGAAGAAAGGGAGAAATGAATTTGCAATCAGCAAATAAAATTCTAATTCATAATCGACTACCTAGACAAAGGCCCTAAGGCTGGCTTATATAAGACTCTACGACTTGACGTGCAAGTCAACAAAATAGAAAATAATAATCCTAATGTAAAATAAAACAATGAATCAAAAGAAATTCGGAATAAAACGTAAATTTCCTAAATGCATAAAAAACTAGATAAAAGCCTAACTTGAGCCAAATAAGCTCTAATCAGGATTGTCTTGGATTTGGGTTTGCTTCTTATGCAAATTCCCTTTTACGGGTTGCATCAATAAGCTTCTCTTCATAAGGTAGGAAGATAAATATAACAGCAGAAGGATCCACATAGCAGCAAAAGCAACATCACATAGTACCAACAAAAGTTGCTTGAAGATCCTTATAGATATAAAGTAGCAGAATTAAAGTCTTCTTCACTTCCTCATCTCTTCCCTCTATTCATCATCCTCTTTTTTCCCCCTCAAGCCAACCATGAAAAGAGTCAAGAGCCTGGTTGGGTTGCGAAGTCAAAAACAATGGTAGAGGTAGTGTTTATTTAGGCAAATATGTGGAGGTAATCGACAACTTGAGTCAATATGCAACATGATCCAATTATATCTAGATCTAGATAGAAAAATAAATGAATCTTTTTACGACCCCAAAAGGGGTGTTAGGGGGGGAGCCCCCTTGGTATATGAATTAGAATAAAAACCAAGTCCGATTAAGGATCAGATTAGTCAGTAAGCACAATATATATGTGGGGGGTAGTACAAGTATTAATGAGGTAGGCAATATGTATGTAGGGCTGGAAAATGGGGGGGGGTTAAAGAATAAAAGAAATATAAAATTGTTGAAAAAAGGAGATAAGTGTTGTTGATAAGGATAAAGATAGCGACACATAATGTTTAAAAATCTCCATCATGTTACAGAATCACTGTAGATACGCCAAAATGTGGTAACAATAGCAGGTGACACGTCGTGTCATTGGGTGGGAGACACGACATGTCATGTAGGTATTGCAAGCAGAAAACAAGCGACATATCATGTCTGTTGACGAATCTTGGGACAAAAGCTGGGCGGATCACAAGTGACACCGTTTCGTATCGTGTCGCCGGACAAATTTTGTGAACCACGCCATGTCAAATGACGACATGCCATGTTAGCGACAAAACAACAAGAGAAAACCCCGAGACAACAACAAAGGGGAAAAAATCCTTCCGGATCTCCACCGTAGCAATATAGGGATGGTATGTTCCCAATTAGATCTTTATTCACACTTTGAGATTAGATCTCAAGGTCAATGGTGGCATGGATGATGATGGCGGTGTAGATTGGCAGAGGTGTAGATGACAACAGTGTAGATCGACAACGACGATGGTGGCTCCAAAGGCAAACAATAACGACAGTGGCATGGCGGCCATGTAAATCTAGTAGCATCAACTTCTAAGGGGATGTTTTTTTTTTAATTTGATGGAGACGCTGCATGGAGACGACTCCTAGATGAAGCAGGGGTAGGAAATCCCCGGGAGAAGCCAAGCAACGCCTAGAGGCGGACGCCTGTGAGGGGATGCTTCTCTCTTTTGCTCTCTCTGACTCAGGGGTAGGGGTGGCACATGAAGGCCTGCTTTGATACCATGTGGAAAACAATATTGATAGGGAATTCCCCTTGCTTAGATTTTTCTTATTGAAAGAAGAGTAGCCCCCTCTCCTATAAATAGGATAAGGTGAACATTTACAGACTCAAGACAAACCCTAATGTGCTAAGACACAATTGGGCCCATATTATAAAATGACCCAATAATTTAGTTAAGGAATTAAATATACTCTCTAACTAATACAAACAAAGTCAAGTCTAGCATCAGTTGAAAAAGTCTTGAAATAATTCACGCCATAAGTTTGTGTAGCCCTTAGCAACAAGATGAGCTGTAAGGCGTTCAACCATGCCATCATGTTCATATTTCACGGGTAAAGATCCAATGACAACCTACATGAGAAACATGAGCAGGAGCATCCACTGAGTCCCATGTCTGTTGTGTATGTAGAGCCTCCATTTCCATTTCCATGGCACGACGCCAGGCATGATGTGTCAATCAGGGCTCCAGCCGCAGTTTTAGGAACACAAATAATGAACAGAGCAGTAGTAAAATTTGTAAAACTTGAACCAAGATTAACATCAGTTTTGAAATTGCTTATGAGGTGTAAAGTACAAGAGCACACCTCTTTTCCTTATGCTAATCGAAGTATCCGAGTTAGAGTATACTTGATCAGAGTCGTGATCTGCCGACGAAGATGAAGAATTGGTTGAGGGAGGGGCCATAGAGGGAGTAGCAGTCTTGCGGTGTCTTTGGTAAACTTTGAGAGGGACATCAGGAATAACATATGCTGGAGAGTCTGGCTCGACAGGAACAAGAAGAAGGGTGTCAACAACCGGATATGTAGATAGAGTTGAACCCATAATAGAAAAATATGGTATATCCTAAAAAAATACGACATCCACACTAACAAGCCATTCCGTAGCACTTGGGTCATAACATCTGTACACCCTTCTGAGTTCTTGAGTACCCTAAGAAAATGCACTTTATAGATCTTGTATAAAGTTTGCTTAAACCATTATGAAGATTCCGTACAGAGCAAGTACTTACGAAAATTCCAGGTAGCACAGAAATCAGGGGAGCTCCGAGATACATAATATTGTATGGGACTTGGTTGTTCAAGACAAACGAGGGCATTCTATTGATCTGAAAATAGGCTGTGGAGAAAGCATCAACCCAAAAAGACTTAGGGACAGGTTAGTGAAACATAAGAGTTCTGACAACTTCAAGGAGATGCGATTCTTATGCTCGACAACATCATTCTGTGGAGGAGTGTAAGAACATGAGGTTTGATGAATGGTGCCAAGTTTTTTACAAAAAAGGATAACAAACTGTTGCATGAATTCAAATGCATTGTCTATCCGAAATTTTTTGATGAGCATATTAAATGGAGTCTTAATTTCAACAAAGAATGTAGTAATAATGTCAAGAACACGTGCCCCGTCTTTAAGTTAAAACAACCAAGTAGCTCTTGAGAAATCATCAGTAAAGGTCATAAAGTATCGAAATCCAATTATACTTGTGACAGAACACGATCTTCATATATTAGCATGAACAATATCAAAAATAGATTTTGAAGGCAGAGTCGTTTTTCTCAAAACACACATTGAGTTTGCTTTTCTAACTAGCATGCTTCACATTTAAACAAAGTTTCAGATACAAAAAGAATCAATTGTATGACTTTGGATGTCGATGGATGTCCCAATCTGTAGTGCCACTGAAGTCTCGAAATAGTTGAAGATAGAAGAGCAACATTTAATGGAGCATCAAGATAGTATAAGCCGTCTGGTCCCTTATGGTTGGAACCAATCCTCATCCTTGTGCGAAGATCCTGAAAGACACATCCATCAGGGTCAAACGTAATAGAACATTGGATTTGTTTGATAATTTTGCTAATAGAAAGAAGATTCAGAGGAAAGCGAGGAACATATAAAACAGTTTTGAGCAAGAAGTTGTTTGTAGTTCGAACATTACCAACCCCATGAACTGGGGCTTGAGTGCCATCTGCAATAGTCACAGGTGGAATAGTAGAAGTGGTCATACTAGAAAAAGTTCTGAATTTTCCAAAGATATGAATAGAAGCACCAGAGTCGATGACCCGTTTGTTTTTACCATAAGGAGTCGAGGATGCTAACAAGACATAATCACCATCCAGGGGTGGAGCCGATTCCTGAGTTGGGAGTCGTTCTTAGAAAGTTTTTCAAATTCATTTGACCCAATTTGTAGAAGCAGTGAAGGTTTGGGCCGGTACACCTGATTAGCCCATGTGTTGGGTTAGCCATGTTTCACCCAACCACGGTCTTCATTGTGATTATTTTGCCCACGGAAGTTACAATGACAAGATCCAGGAGTGGGGTGCTGTTAGGTCCAGTGGAGGGCTGACCACGTCCCAGTCCAGAAGGGGGTTGGCCACGTTTAGGTTCTGATGGCCCAAAATGACCACGTCCTCTACCACAACCACATTCTCTGCCACAACTAGAATTAGCATATTGTAAGATAAGAGCGACGCCTCAACGGAACCAACAGGTGAAGAAGAAACAGACGGTAGGCGCTGAACCCGTTTTAGAACATCTGGCTGTTTAGGTAATGGATCACTGAACATGATTTGATCCACAACACCTGCAAAAGAAGTAGGTAGGCCTATGAGGAACTATACCAATTGTAGTTCATTTCACTACCTTTGGATTTCAGTGATGTTAGAAGTCAGGGGATGATAAACTTCATCCCAAAGAGCACAACATTGATATAATAATCCTCTACTGAGGTATCATTAGACGATTCCTTTTAGCCACCATTTTTGAAGACTTCGAACACCTTTTTAGGCTTTATTGATGTGAGTAAATATGACAACTGATTCCACATGGCCTTAGCAGTTCGAAGATTGAGAAGTGACTGACTGATTTTAGGTTCTACACTGTTGACCATCCAGGTCATTACTCTAGAGTCATCTTTAACACACAAGTCATAGGACTTCTTAGTTTTCTCATCCACAGTCTCAGCCAAAGTAGCAGGTGCATTAGTAATAAGATGAGAGTACCTGCCTAAAGCCTTGATGTACAACTCAAAAGAAGCTAATCACATATGGTAGTTAGAACCATCCAATTTTACTATAGTGTGGTCACACAAAGACTTCTTAAGTTATCATTAGAGGCTATGATGGAATTTGGTTCTTTGATCAGTCCACGTAAATTATTAGTTCAAAAGGGCGTGAAACATTACACATGGTACCAACAAAAGAGTTCAAAAAGCCCAAAGAATGGGCATTACAAATTTTAATTAATAGACCAATGCCACATCGTCAATTTAGACCGACATGTGAAGAAAGCTGATGGGAGGGATCAAGTCCCTCCCAAAAATAGAAGCCAAACTGAGTTGAAGGTGTTCTATACCAGGAGTAACCTGGATTTAAGAGAATTAAAGCAGGATCAAAGGAAAACACGATGTGGTAGAGGGAGGATGATGTGGTGGGTAGGATCTCTAGATGGGGTGGAGGTTTGCGGGTGAGACAATCAGTGGGTGGGCCGTGGATGCAGGTGGATATGGCAGCAGGGGCGATGGGTGGCAAGATAGGCAGGAGGTTTTGTTCGGCGGGTGGGATGAAAAGCTGTGGGGTATTTCAGGCGGCGGGTGGGCTTTAGTTTTGTTGTCGGGTGGTGGAGTGGTTATGAGCGGAGTAGAGGATGGGGGGGGTTGGCGGCTTTGGAGTGGTGGCTGAATGAGACGCGGGGCGGTGGCCTGGCTGTCTTGCGTCAGCGGTTGGGAGCGGTGGCGTGGAGCGGTAACTTGGGATTTGCATCCAGGGGACTTACGACGCGGATGGGATCTGGGGTAGATCATGGATGACAGTAGGGGATTGGCGGCGGGGTGGCATGGTGGAGGAGAAGCAACAATGAGAAGGGAAGGGTGTGGCAGGAGATAGGAATAGGAAGGAGGGAAGGGCGACGGGTGGAGAGGAAACATGAAAGAGAGAGGGAAGAAGGTGGCTAGGTAGGGAGGGGAGTAGCTACATGGACCGGTTTTTTATGTTCAACTATGCTATTCGTCATGTTCTAATCTAGTGTTGACGAACTCAAATACCTCATTATCTCTTCCTAAGCTATAGTCTGGGTCTAGCTCTCCGCTTTCCAAGTCTATCCGAATCAATGATAATTACTCCTTATAAGTGCACTTGTCGGCTTCGTAGCACATGCATGCACAATCTATGATGGTCTGCCTCCTCTTAACTGCTATTCACACTTTATTCCAATTGTTAGTGCGTATAATTAGGGAGAATACCAGGACTTCGTTTGGCAGAGTTGGGTACCATATGTATATACATAACAAAGTCTTTCATAAACTAGGTCTCTGACTTACATAATTACATATAGGTTCCTGCACAATAATACCTCCTCAAGCTGGAACATATATGTCAAAATTTCCCAGCTTGTTACATTAGAACCGATAACCATTGAGGGACTTTGTAAATAAGTCAACTAATTAATCAACATGTAACAGCCGAATCAAATTCTCTTAGTTCTTTTTTTCCAAAAAATAGCAATGAACTTTAACATGTTTAGTACCCCTTTCACAAAAAATGGGATTTTGGACGATGTGGACAACGATCTAATTATTACATATCAAATCTATAGAGGATTTTTTCCTAAAGCCAAGCTCCTCTAAGACGTGTCTAACGCTTAGCAACTCACTTATTGTTAGATCCATAGCTTAGTACTTTATCTTCACTAGATCTAGCTACAACAGTCTGCATCTTGCTCTTCTTGGATAGTGGATTTCCTCGCACAAATGCATAATAATCATAAATAGACCTCCTCTAATGCTAGATCTAGCCTAGTAAGCATATGAAAGGCGACCGTGATTTCAATGCCGGACCACCTAGTCAAGAGACTTCTTTACAAACCTGAATATATACATCATGACCTCTAAATGACCCGTGCATAGCTTATCCATAAACTGACTCACAACTGAATAGAAAACACGATATTAGGTTGAGTGACAATTAGATAATTCATCTTTCTAACAACCCATCTATATCTCCAAGGATCATCAACTAAGTCCCCCCATTCCACATGCAATTTTCTTTTGGATCCAGTGGAGTGTCGGCACCTGGTCATAGTGAGCAGATCAAAGACATACTTACTCTCTGAGATCAATTTCTAAAAACTTACCTTGCAACTTCAATACCTATGAAAAAGAATTAAGATTGCCCAAGTCCGGTGTCTAACAATATGCTTGTAAGAAAGTCTTCAACTTTGCAATGCCATGAATGCCATCGGAAGTGGTTATGATGTTATAAAAATATACCACCTGAAGTTACAACTAGACTTATGTCGCATGTAGAAGTCTGAGTGAACCATAATACATGTTTGGAGCCCAAACACTTGTGAACTTGCCAAATAAGGCATGAGGTGACTGCTTCAACCCATTTTTAGACTTATGACGACAAAATGTTAGATCGGGCTCCCCCCTGAGCAACAAACCTTTGTGGTTCCTTCATGTAAAAATTTCTGCATCCAGATCACCTTTCAGAAACACATTCTTGATATCTAGTTGATGTGATGTCCAAGAATGAATGCCTGAATGAGATAAGATGCATGAAAGTGACATTTTTAGTACAAGAAAAAAGGTTTGTGAGTAATCCTCCCATAGAATTGAGTGTAGCCCTTGGCTATCAATCATGCCTTAAGACGATCATTGTGGCACCTTGCCTCCAGTTAACATTAAACACTCAACATGATGCTCATCCAACCAGTCTTCGTTGTACGAGGACATCACATTGACTTACATCATCAACTTTTGGTTTTGATCTTGTTACGAATCTTTCGCTCGCATGAGAATGCTTCTAGTTAGGGTTTTAATATATAATTCAATAAAAAAAGTTAGGATTTTAATTAGTTATAACTATTTTTTGTGTAAAAATGTTTATTATGTAAATGTTTCAACTTTCAATATTAGGAGTTATATGTGATAGCTTGAGACTTATTTGAAAGTTCTCAATTAGTTAGTTTTATTTCTTAGTTAAGTTGGGCCATTAGCGGAAATTACCATATGAAACTTCTTAGTTAATAGATTGTCTTCAATTTATGAATGTTTGCAAACACGGTGTTACATCTTACAAGTGATAGCTTGAGACTTATTTGGAAGTTCTCAATTAGTTAGTTTAATTTCTTAGTTAAGTTGGGCCCTTAGTGGAAATAAGCAGATGAAGCTTCTTAGTTTAATATTTTGGCGTCAATTTATAAATGTTTGCAAACACGGTGTTTTCAGCGTCAATATCATTCATGGAGATTTTACTGAGACTTTAAAAGCCTACAATAGTGAAGCTAACTTGGGTGGTTAGCCAATATGGAGCTAAAACTACATTCTTTAACACAAGCCCATGACAAGCAACTCAATATAAAAGAAACAAAACCACACTAGCCCTAGAGCTTGTGAGTATCCATACGGTGTTTATATATGTGGACGCAGTGCTTGTTTTGCATCAGTATCATTCCTAAGTGAACTTATCCGTGCTAAAATAATTAATTTGGGACTACTGATTGTTGATGCACACAACCTGGTAAAGGATTACTTGAGTTGAATTGACTTGTAGCCTACCAAAGAAATTAAATTCAAACTAAGACTTCCATCTCTATTGCTTTCAGTTGCTTTTTATAAGTGTAGAATTGTAATACAGTGTTGTTGTTGAGACCTCAGTTTCATATCCGGTTGTACTGCAGGTTGTACATTCTTTTGATGCTCAGACTGAAGGTGAACTAAGCCTTTCACTTGGCGACTATGTGGTAGTTCGCAAGGTTTGCTTCTTGCACCCTTTATATTGTCAGCGGGATTTTTTCAACCTGTATCAAACCTTAAACCTGGGTTCGGTGTGTTGTGTAATTGCTGAGCTTTAGCAGGTGTCTGAGAGCGGCTGGTCTGAAGGTGAATGCAAAGGAAACGCTGGTTGGTTTCCATCTGCTTATGTTGTTCAGCGTGACAAAGCTCCTGCAAACAAGATGATTGAGGAAAATCAGCCGGTGTGACTTGGACGTTTAAATGCTGTGTAATATTGAGCGCTATAATTATGTATTTGGTAGTGTTGCATTTATCTTTGCACTTTTGTAACATTAAAGTTGGAACTCGTCTTGCAAAGGGCTGCCTTTTAGTAATAATGGTTGCTCTTTCCGAGCAAGAGTAGTGTACTCTTCCTTCCATAATTTCACGGTTTTCTGGAATAAAGAATAAAAGCAAAAGTCTGCTCTGTGTGCAGACGCTATCGGGTGTATATTTAATAATATTGTTTATTATGTAGCTTGCCCCAATGTAAATACATATACGATGATCACGAAGCCAGTCTTTACCACGCATTTCTGATGTAATTCTAAGGAAAATTCTACGTATAACCGACCACATCCCCGTGAGCCAACTCGGTCCTTGGGACTGGCCTCCTGCTGCGCTAGCTGTCAGCAGCAATTAAAACAATAAAGGATGATGGAAGTAGAAGAGAGAAAATGTTTGTCCATAACTTTCAATCCGGAGTGTAATTTTTAATGAAATTAATTGTATTAGAATCCTTGTAGAAAATACTTTCTAATAAGACTAGTGTTGACATATTTTGAAATAATGATAATAAACGAGAAACATAGTACAATATATTAGGATACCATACACATATTTTGGGTACATACGTACAATACTCGTGAATATTGTACTTTTGAATGAAGGAGGATCAGCAGTACTTGTGAGTATTGTACTTATAGATGCATCTTATAGCTGATCTTTGAGCTGATTTGCATTGTACTTTTGAGATCATTAGCAAGTAGGTGTTCAACTTATGTCTGTATTTTGAAATAAATATTTGTCTACATGACCAATGTTTCTATGAGATTTTGTAGGTATTGTACTTATGCTTCTGGATTAGTTATACAATTATGCTTGATTTTGTAATTTATTAGATACTATACTTATGTTTGAATAAATGTGTTGAAATTAACAAGTGGGTACAGTACTTGTGGTTGCATTTTATAGCTGATTTATGATCTGATGTACATTGTATTTTTGAGATCATTAACAAGTGGGTACTCAACTTATGTCTGCATTTTGTAAAAAAAATTGACCAGATGACAAATGTTGCTATGTCAATTCGTAGGTATTGTACTTATACTTTTAGACCAGTTATACAATTATGCTTGATTTATAATTTGTTAGGTACTGTACTTATGCGTCAGTAACTGAGTTTGAAATTAACATGTGAGTACAATACTTACGGTTGCATTTTATGGGTGATTTTTGATCTGATGTGCATTATACTTTTGAGGTCATTAACAAGTAGGTACTCAACTTATGTCTGCATTCTGTAAAAGAAATTGTCCAAATGACTAATGTTGCTATGCGATTCTGAAGGTACTGTACTTATACTTCTACATCAGTTATACGATTATGCTTGATTTTGTAATTTGGTAGGTACTGTACTTATGTTTGAGTATTAACAAATGGATACAATGCTTATGGATCTATAAGTACATTACTCTTGAGTATTGTTGGTCCTCCTTCATTCAAAAGTACAGTACTCACGAGTACTGTACGTCTGTACCCAGAACATGTGTATGATATCCTAATATATGGTACTATGTTTCTCGTGTAATATCATTATTTCAAAATATATCAACACTAGTCTCGTTGGAAAAATCCCCTTTTCAAATATCCCTCCATATATTGGTGGTGGAAGAAAGCCCAGTAGAGTCCCTCTATGTCAGAGACCTGGGAGTCGCTTTTGATTAAGTGAAGGGGGTTCTCTCCTTTTCCTGCTTTATATACTATCTATTGCGCGAGGACTTCTCTACTGGCTGACTTGACTGACCTAGAACTGAATTTCCTTACCTAAGAAACTCTTTGCTAGTAAGGCTTGATAGTCAGGTCAAGAGAAATACTCTTTTTGCTCTCCTCTTCAATTTTCTATAAGGATTCTAATACAATTTATTTCGTCGAAAAATACGTTCTGGATTGAAAGTTATGGACAAAAACATTTTCTCTCTTCTACTTCCCTCATCTTTTATTGCTTTAATTGCTGCTGACTGTTATTACAGGTAGTGGGGTGCAACATTCAAGAACCGAGTGGGCAGTTGGGTGGGGCTGCCGGGTTTGGGTAGCGTTACTCAATTCTAAAAACGTGAATAGATCATTTGGCATGACTCCTCTGATCACGACATGGACTTAAGCTTGCTTTAGTTTTTTTACAAACTGGGAACGCCTTTTCAAGTTCTCTTTGAATTCTGCTAGCAGCATGGAGTTGCCTGGCATCAATGCTTATTCACTAAATTTGTGTCGCTTCTGTTTTATTGCATGCTGAAAATAGTTACCCTCTTGATATTGTTGTTCTTGAAGAGCAACATTCATAATTCTCGAGGCAACATTGTTACAGTAATTAATCTTCATTTCGAAATGTTTTAAATCTTCAAGCAGCTTCTAACAATTGGATTAAAATCTTCTGTATCCGAGACAATGTGCCCAGCATATCGGAACCGCACACTCCACTATGGGGCCCACAAGTGTATGGATGAGATGTTGTGGGTTATGAGGTGGGCACAGAAGTTGTGTACAAAAGATTCAGACCCCTAACAATTACCTGTTCCCCTCACACTTCCCCATTATCAGCCCAATGTGTGCCCAGTTTATGCCCCTTCCCATCTCACACGACTTGATGAGCTCAACTGCTTTCTGCCATGTCCTAATCAAATTTGTGATTTGTTGATGGACATGGTATCTCTAATATCTATTATGGACTTTGTGGCAGTGAAGTGTGTTGAAATCATCACCTACTCTTAAAGCTGTAGGGCCAATTTATTTACCACGAGCAACATCCCTAGAAGGCTCGACTGAAGATAGGTGTTATTGTGAGAATCACTGATATATATTATATATCAACAGGCCTATATATACCAGATGTACACATTAGAGGCGTATCCACAAGCAGTGTTGTACCAAGAGAAATAAGTTGTTTACACTTTGGAAAGAATAATGCATGGTAGATTGGAGCTTTAAGTTCCGAAAGAAGAAAAATTAGTTGCTCCAAATTCATAGATACGATGACTGTAGTAAATGGGACTTTGGAAGGCTTATAATGAAAAGAGAAATTTTGATATTGACAACGAGACCGAGCAAAAGAAACATCAATGCCAATGTGTTTGTTCAACTAAAAATTTACTAGATCAGAGGCAATCTGATCAACGATAATGTTATCTAAAATACAACAAAGCCTCGGCAAAAATTAGAACGCCAAGATCAGTAAGGACTATAAAATACGACAAAGCCGTTGGCAAGAATTAGAACGCCAAGATCAATAAGGAACCAACGAAGCTTGTCAATTTCTGCGGGATTACTAGTCAAAGCACGTAACTCAGCGTCAACAGTGAGCGGGAGATGTCAGTACGTTTCGTAGGCTTTCACACAAGAAACGAGTTAAGAAGAATTACAGAATTCAGCAAGCCTCATAACTACTAGTTTAATTGTTTAATATATTGAGAAATAGGATGTCTGAATCCAGAGAAAGTGGAACTATACCTAGGGAATAAATGGAAAAAATTCTAGAGGATGTCCTCAAGTACTCGAGGGGACAATATAAGCAACCCCGAGAATAAATGTTATGACATGGTGATGGAGAGGGATCGCATGTTAAGCATTCTAGCTCCCAATGCACCAGATCAGTAAACGAAAGAGAGAAAAACCCTGTCTCCTTTGAGTAGATACCCTCTCAGGATGAGGGAGTGATGAAGAAGAGGAAGTCAGTGAATGCACCTTCCATGATCCCATCAAGGAAGGATACTAGGTCAGGAAGTAAATTAGAGGTAGATGCAAGACTTGAGAAATCTAAACAACCAAGAATAATGACAGAAGCCACCACAAAATAAACATCCCCTCCCGAAGCTACAGAGAACCTGTTGGCGATGGTGGACACAATGAACAAACATCAACACAGGGAAAACCTGGAAACCAGAGAACATTTTTGTCTTTAGGGACAAAGAATATCTAATCAAATACGGCCCCAAGATGTGAAGTTGGACATTCAAAAGAAAGGAGATATGGATGTGATAAAACCCTGAAGAGTCTAGGAATTTGTGATAGGGTTATGCAACTTATAAATAAAGTCAATCTATTCTTTCCCTTCTTCTATCCGGATAGGTACATAAAGAATCTTTAAGTTGAAGAAGAAGAAAAAAGAGCAGGATGACCCTACAAGCTGGTTGTACGATTGTTCAACAAGGACCACATTCTAACATATTGTATACTGAACAAGAATTTCTTGCAAAACAAAGGGTTCAACGCTGTATAGTACAGGAACAACTGATAGGTGAACCTAAGCAATGACCCGAGAAATTGAAAGCATCGTAGATGCACTCTGGAATCACGCTGGTCATCAACAAAATAGTTGCATGTGCAATCTTTGCAAGGTTTGACGCAGGGAACATGACAAGGACATATCTGCTTATCCTATGAAGTATCATGGGTGACAAACCAATCAATATAGGGAGCCTATTGATTGATAAATTAGTTGTCACAAGTGGCCCCGATGGTTTGAAAGATATATACAAGGTTGGGGACAAATAACGCTGATAGGGCACCTTGTAAAGACCTATCTTGAAAAACATCACCAAAAGAAAGGAGATAATTATTACTGCAGCTTCACTAAAAGAGATGACCTACTACCCCTTCCTGAGATGAGCAACTCCAATTTCAAAAAGCTCGCATTCTCCACATATGACACATAAAAAATGATATCTAAGGTAATGACATTGTAGGACAAGGAAGAAACATGCACAACTACCTGAAGACAAAGAGAACCTGAGGTAGAAGAACCCATGGAACAAGTGGCAGATCCAATGTGAATTAAGAAACTAAAACTCAAGATCTAGAGGGTTGCTAACAAGGAGATAATGGCTGAGGCAACCATCAACGTCCAACAACATCTTATTGCAACTGAAGGAGAGTTGATAGATAATGAGAAGGATCCAAAAGCAGCTAATATGGATCACGAGGATAACATTATCCTAGATGATGAACAAGACCCCACTTCAATCAAAGGGGAATTTGCAGAACAAATGGAGCATCAAGATGACACAAGAGAGCTCTAGGTGATTGAGGTAGGGATGACTTCAAGAAAGGATCAAACTGAATAAACAAAGAAAGATGCACCACAATCACCTCAGAATGTGGAGAATTCAAAAGAAATAGTGGTGCCCCTGCCTTGAGATGAACCTAAGACCATCCTCCCAACAAAGGAAGCTGTCACAATAAAATCTACGCCACCACCAAGCTAGCCGCACATACCCAATCTGGGGAAGGAACTTGGATGTCATGCATTATTTTTTTAAACTCATATAATTATCTTTCTTCCTTATATTCTAGCTTGCAAGTACTAACCACGTAGGTGGAGAGAATAGATGCGAGAACTAACCCCACCCACAATTCATGAATCAAATCACATATTGCCAATGCCAGATATAGAAAATGTGACTGCCATAACAACAAATCTGGCAGAATTACAGAGGGATCATGGAGAGATGAAGAGGGAAAATGATGAAATGAAGAAGGAATGGAAGGATGAACTACAACATAGTGAATAGAGTCACAACCAAAATGAATGATATGCTAGGAGAAACCATCCTCTTCTTCCTCTTCATCGAGCCCCTCAATGTCATAATCGCCTCAGAGCATCAAACCATCCTCCTCTATAAATGAAGGAAAAGAGATTAAATCCACACATAGAAAGCAAGCCAACTCCCCTCTCAACATCAAACTAAATAATCAACCAATTATATACGAGCTGCTTGAGGCACAACAAGAGAGGGGGGTACACCTAAACTGTGAGTATAATTCTCTCCTCAATAGATCCAACAAAACTAACCCACTCAAGGAGCAATAATCTCCACAAAAGAAGACCTAAAAAAATTCCCATAAAAGGCCATACACTAGGAACCCAAAGAGAGAAAACAAGAAAACCAAGTGCATAGCAAAGTTGAAGAAACAACAAAACAAATGACGGCTGACCTAGAAAATCTAATTAGTGGGGATGTCCCCCATTGATGTCTGCGACATGTACCTGCAATTTATCAAATTTGATGGCATGTCTCGAAAAACGTCTCAATATCTAACAAGACCAGAACATGAGAAAAATTGTCTGATGAATACAAAGAAGGGCTGCACAATTTCTTTAATGACACCCTTACAAGAGGGCCTAGTCCTTGTGTCACTGAACCATAACTAAAGAAGTCAGTCAATGTCCTATACCTCCATCTCTCCCGAGTAATATGAAGTGGATGGATATAATGATCGTACCTAGGATATCCTGTAGAGATATCCACATCCTTGCAGATATCCTCAATGATGAAATATCAAGAAGGACAATGTATACACAAACAAAGGGTATTCTTTGATGATAGATCACTTTTGAGGAATATTCAAGAGGAAAGCACATGTGCATTCATGGTTATTTAAAATCCTTTGTGTAACCATCCTCATAGGATTCACAACCAGTGTTCAACGGTACTCAATCCTCTCTCCAACTGCCTTTTCCACAGAAAATACAAGGCACCATTAGTTTTAAGCTACAAGTGGTGGCAAAGAGATGACAAACTAGGCTTGTTATGTCACCATCTAGGATCAAAGATCATTGGATCATAATTGTGACTTATATGTATAAAAGACACATGGTGATTTACAATTGCTACACACAAGAGCTCAAGTGCAATACATGGTCTTCTGGGATGAGGAAGCATGTGAGATCCAAAATATCCCAATAAAGCTAGAATTTGCAATCAAAGGGGCGGGTTATAAACATATAAAGAACTTAAAAACATTTACAATCAACACTAAAATACCTCAAGAAGAGTCAAGATCATGAGATTCTATTTTTAATGTGTTAAGGAAGATGGAAACAGTTAATGAAGGAATTCAGCTTGAGGATATTTTTTAAAAGGACTTACATGGGCTACATGGTCAATATGCCACAAAAATCATTTATGACATGCATTTCTTTCATGATATAACAATGCCTCCAGACATTGTACCAACCCAACTCTATACTAGTGTACCCCACCCCAAGAAGCATCCATAGTGAGAGGTTGTAAAAGAACAATGGATAGACTCATCTAAAAAATGTGCACCTTGGAGTGGAAGAAGGGTGGAGCATATCTAAGAAGTAGAAGTAGAAGCCACACCCCTAAGAGAAGTCAACAGTCAAGGATCAACATAAATTCTAAAAAGAGGATCAAAAGACTGAAGGACAAAAACACACACCCCTTCAGGAGGATACAAACATGGGAGCACTCATAATAATCTAAAGTAGGGATTCCTACCAAAAAAGTCCAGCCAAAAGACGGGGACCTAAGATATGAAGATTCTTCCAGTAAAGTCCTCCTAGCACAACTTGAAGATACATAATTCCTAGAGTTCAAAGAAGCAATAGCTGAAAGGCCAACTGGCACTATCCAAGCAACATTAGAAAATTTTGATATATGGGAATGAAAAAGTAAATCAAAAGATGACTTATACCTACTCACGGAGAGGCTAAAACAAGATGAATGCCCCAGTGATACTGACTTCAAAAAAGGGAGCATTTGTGTGTTAAAAGATGATCTCTGTGATACGTTTAAGATGAATGATTTATGTTAGTGAAGGGATGTTAGCATGTCAATCTCTACCGTAGATGGATTTTCCAATGTTATGGCATACTACCTTCTATTGGAGGATATCCTACACAATAAAGACTTAGGTGAAAAGGGGAGATCGATTGAATGTCTACAAAACTCTCTCCCAACTTTCATATTTATCCCAGTCTTGCACAACAATCACTAGTCTCTATTAGAAATAAAATAAACCAAAAAATGTTGTTCTGTACAAGAGTTTTGAGGTTGAGTATAGTCCAAAAAATACACCAACATGACCAGGCCATAGAGTGTTACTAAGGAAAAAGCCAAATCCTATGCAAAAGAAATTATAAAGCTTATACAAAGCCACTGAAATGGATACACATATGTACCATGACATAAGTTCAAGAAGCCATAATTCTACCACAAAAGTCCTCAAGATATTAGAAAACCAAATGACTGTGGCTTTCACTGCCTTCTCTATATGCCATAAAGTTTGAAAGTTTACAAAATGACATCCTTCTAGAGGAATATATAATTTCCATCTGATGTGCTCTTAATGGGCTAATGAGGAACTACATAAACAAGATTAAACCTCACATGCTTACATTCAACCTCATCCTTTGATGCTTCACGGCAGAATGAAGGATAAGTTTGAAGGGGGCATGTAAATGAGATACATAGGTAATATCTCATCTCGACTACTTCAATTTGCTTCTCCTGTCTTACTTGCACATACCACCTTTGCATATACTATTTTAAATTGTCATTTTGCATCTAATTTATTGCTTTAACCCATATTTAAGATCCATTTTGAGAGGATTTTTGATGAAATGAAGGGTAAAGTTTTGCTTTACGTAAATTTTGATTTATTTTTCTTGGAAAGTTATCTTCACTTCTAGACTACATCTAATTGTCTTTAAGCATATCTTAGCACATTATTATATCAAGTGATGGAATTGGGAAATAAATATGCATAACCTACCAAGTGATTATGTCTTTGCATTAACTCTATTGTAAGAAAATGCAAGCAACTAAAAATGTTTACTTCCCTGAAAATTCTCAAAAATGAGGAGAGTCTTAGTTTGATACACTCATAATCAATCTTTTGAGTTCCAGAATACATGATGTAATCACATAAATCTCACACAAAGGAAAAATCTATCCCATCTAGTTCTTAAATCCTATAAAGGATTAAGGAGGCTTGGCATCCCACAATTCTAAAATTCTATCGTCTCATTGAGCAAGAATAAAAACATAATAGTTGTTCCTTACTATGAGCCATGCGTATTGCCTGAATGGTGTATAGTTTAACTCAGTAATGCAGATACATTGTAACATGTATAGAACCCAAAAACTTTATAAAATAGCCCCTTCTAACTAGATTGTTGTGCCATCCACTTTTCTTTACACCAAACTTTTGGTTGAGTGGCCTAAGAGGAACAAGTTACACCACATTTGCTCACCCTAATAACTCTTTTGAATGCAAAAAGAAGTTGGGAGTGAAAGCTACCTTATGTGAGGTTGACACATAGTAAAACTAGAAAGTAAGATTTAGAATTGACATCACAAGGGAGGAACTCTTTCTATAAAAAGGGAGTGACAAATAAAAGATAAAAAAACTTCAAGTTTGTGGGAGGGAATCTAAATACACAACAAGAAGACACATTATCCAGGAAGAATCTTGGTATAGAACTGGTGTAACAACATGATTACTATTGGTATGTCTTCCCAGACAGCCAATCATATGATGATTGTAATGGTATATCTTGTAAATGATTTGATTAATAATAAAGACAATCTTCCAATTTATGCTAAATAATTCAGTTATGAGATAATGTTGTAACATAATAAATATCTAAAGAATGCCATTACTCAATGATGTATGTCTTCGGGTTGAGGATGCGATCAATGAGATCTTACATATATTAAGAGTATATACATTCTTGTTATGTCTCTAGTCAGATGTTATTTGAAAGGCTAATAGACAGACATAACACATAAGACTAGAGTGTGTGTTTGTTGATGACAGAATCTCATTAGTCATGATATGTGATATCAAACCAAACACATAGATACTTATTAGAGAATACTATATAGGGTAGATCCATCTTGAGAGTGATGCATGGAAACCATGATTGGTAGTTAGAATCATCTGTCATAGTGATGGTGGTGATTGTGGTTTTTAGACCTGAAGTCACTACACTCATCACTTATCATTCAATGTACTTTGACATCATCCACTATGATCTTGAACAAGGGTTACCATAAAGGTGATGCTCAGATGCGTTATGACACATGGGGATGACTGTGAGTGATATAGATGAGATTTGTCCCTATTATAGGAGTATGATATCTTGGGCACTTGATAAGCGAGGATAATAAATGTATGGCCATGATAATGTGAGTCAATATGTGATATTGAGCTTACATATATCTCAGACAATCTGCTCTAGTTCAAGGAACATGGATTGAGCACTGAAGAGGATGGCAATTCCATGCCTCAAGTTCAATTTGGATATCTGAGACAAACAAACTATATGATCACTATAACACCAATTATAGATTGTAGGTTGAAGTTGTTCTCCAACTTTATGATTATTTGGGTAGCAATGATGTCTTTCTAGATACCACTTATTACTTGTGATGTCATAAATCAATTATGGACATTTATTGCCAACATAACTTGAAACTATAGGGTCACACACATAAGATACACTTGGATTAGGAATTTGTGTATGAATGATGCTAAACTTGATTACTAAATTGCTTAAGTATTCAATTTAAGCAATAATGGTTGGAAATTTACTAACATGACTGTGAACTAACAAGTTCAAGTGTTAAGCTGATCGATTCAAGTGTCTAGTCAATTTGAACCAAGGTTGGCAATCAGGACTTTGAAATGACCGGTTCAACAACTGAACCGAGCAACTCAGATATCTAAACCGAACAGTTCAGGTGGTGAATCGACCATTTGATTGATCAATATGATTGGATAAAGGATTGTTGTTGATCTCATGTTGTGCACCATTGATGAATATTAATTGCCAATACAATTGTGATTGGGAAACACAATGAAATGACCAGTTCAAGGGTTGAATCGATCATCTCACATGTGAACCGACCGATTCAACGTTCACTGGCTCTAGAAATTTCATGAAATTCCATCCTTTAGACTCCCGCTTAGACTAGAACTCTTGACCCTAAACCTCCTATAAATAGAGGGGTAGTCAAGGCTTTCTAGAGACATAAAAATAGGACCTGACAACTGTTGTCTTCTCACAATTGTGATAGTGTGAGAACCTGAGCAAGTTCTACCCTTCAAAGGGAGGAACAACAAGGGAGACACAATTAGGAGAGCAAGTCGACACTAGCACATTGACTAAAAAGGACAACTCCATCATGCATGCTCATCTAGGACAATGTGAGTTCCCAGTGGTCTATGTGGACTACTACAGAGGCACGAAGGACGTTGCCACCCACTAGGAGGTCACAGTCAACCACCGTCCATGGCGATCAACCAAGAGGTTGCTTAGAACATCATCCATATGCAACTTGAAGAAAGGAACATGCTATAGCAAGGGATAATCACTTGACCTACTCCAGGACCATGTATAAACCTTACAACCCTACCTTTCCATTACATAGTCTTCAATATGATCTACTGCTTAAGGGTGATATGGCAGTAAATTTTTTATTTCTACTGCCATATCTGATGCCATATTTCCCTATAGTGGTATCAGAGACACGTCAATTTACAATGTTTTGGGATTTGATCATATGATCATATTTTCATTTTGTCATTTGTTTATTGGATACGATGTTAATGCTTAAAATGATTAATGTGCATATCCGATTAAATACCACATACGATCCAAACTATATATATATATATATATATATATATATATATATATGAAATTTTCACGCGCCACCCTAAAATTGGTTTTTATGGTGGATGTTAGCATGGTTATGGCCAATAGCCCTAGATTTTTGTGCTTGGTTGGATGGTTGTTATTCATGTTTATATCCCAGTTTTCATACTGAGCCTCTATCTCCTTTTCCATTTGTAAAAGTATTAATTCTTTCCTTCCTATGCTCTCCTCAAATGTAACTTAAGGTTTCTTTATTACCATGTAATATGTTCAATAGCATTATGATAGTTTTAATTCCTATTATGGCAAAAGAAGACATTCTGCACGAGATCATCCACACATTTAAGAAGATGAACCTATTGACTAGAGGACAGAGGAAGCCTAAGGAAAAGCATAACATATTGACTGGTGGCCCAACCAATTGTCTAGAGGTGTCTAGAAGTCGCTTGGACCAAAGACCAGATGACCGATCTGAGAACATCAACCGACCAACAAGGAGGCGAACTGATCGATTCAAAAGTTGAACCGATCAACCCATATTAGTATGAGCACAAATCCTCATCAACAACAAATTACTTCATATGATGTATACCTTAGATGGTAGTAATTCCTTGTAGATTCAAGGGATTACAATAATATGGCCATAACAATTACTCGTGTTTTATAATTGCATATGTCATTTGTGGTTATAGCATGTATATGCTACATACTATAAGTATGTGGTGAGTGGATATGTATATATATTTATATAAATATAAAATCCCTCAATCAAACATATAAAATCTTACATCATTTCCATAAGCAACACACATGAAAAACTTGATCGACTATGCGTGGGCACACCAAGCGTGGTGCACTATCCATCTCGTGGAAGTGTGATTGTTGTTACTTGCGCCTATCAAGCAGGGTGCATTACCATTGTGTTGGCTTTTGGGTCAGACTTAACTTGGTTATTTTAATGAGATTAAGTACCTAGAAGCATGCATATGACCATGCAAAAGAGTTGCACATACCATCCATCCAAGAATTGCATAGGTTGTAATTGAGAAAAGTTGCCTACCTTAAGATTCATTATGGACGTTGGCGTTGGCTGGGTAATAACTCAATTGTTTTGGGTCTTGGCTCACTAGAAGGTCACACATTGCATTTTTTGAATTGATATGTGAGGGTTATCAATTTGAACAAACTAGTGGGAGAGATAATTATTAAAAAGCGTAATTATATATCTTCAAATTTTATGTTAATCAAACCAAATCAAAAGTGTTTTAACAAATTGTAATTTTTTCTTATAGAATCAAATGGAAACCAATGCCACATTTTCCTTGTGACTAGTCCTTGAGAAGGACAAGTTGAATGGGAATAATGTCCATGATTGGTTCAAGACATTGAAAATTGTTCTCAAATAGGAGCATAAGCTATATGTATTGTAGACACTAGAGCCAGACAAACCTGCTCCCACTATGCCTAAGGCTGATAGGAATGGTACAAGAAGCACTCTAAAGATGCCGTTAATGTCAAGTTCCTAATGTTGTTCTCAATTAACTATGAGTTGCAAAGGCAACATGAGAACATGGATGTTATTGAGATGGTGATATATCTCAATAACCTTTAACGAGATCGAGCAAGACATGAGAGATATGATGTCTCTAAGGCATTGTTCAAGTGCAACATGGCATAAGGAGATCCAGTAGGTCCCTATATGCTCAAGCTTATTAGGTATGTGGAAAACCTTGCTAGATTGGGATTTCCCTTAGGTCAAGATTTGGCCACTGGCATGATTCTACAATTACTAGCAAAGTCATACAATAAATTTGTCAAGAACTACAACACTTTGACAAACTGTTATCAGAGTTACTTGGCATGTTGAGAGCAATTGAAATGCAGATGAAGAAAGACAAGCCCAAGTCTATGATGATGATCAACAGAAAAGAGAATTCCAAGGGAAATGACAAAGATAAGAAGATTTCTAAAGCTAGCCATAAGCCCAAGTCTTCTGCACTCAAAGTAAAGGGAGGGGTGACCAAGGGAGGCATTTTTCACCACTTTCACCAGCCTGGAAACTAGAAGAGGAATTTCCCTCTCTAAATGGAGGAACTAAGGAAGAAGGAGGGGTTAGAGATCTCCATTTTAGGTATATACATTATCGAGATAAATTTGTCTCTTCATCTTGGGTACAAGATACCAGATGTGGATCTCACATATGTTCAAATATGCATGATCTGAAAAGAAGGATGCCTTTACAAAAGGGCGAGGTTGAATTGCATGTTGCAAATGGAGCAAGATTTGTTGCCACTATAGTTGGAACCTGATATTTATCTCTTCCCAAAAGGCTTGAAATAGAGTTAAAGAACTTCTACTTTGTACCTGCCATTAATAGAAACATTATTTCTGTATCTTTTATGGACAAGGATGGATATGAATTTCATATAAAGAAAGGTCAATGTTCTATTTCAAAAGATGAGATTTTTTATGGAAGTGCCCTAATGTCTTATGGTCTTTATTTTCTGGATATTAAGAAAAATGTTTATGATGTATATACTAAAATATTAAATCTCAATAACTCAAACAAAAATATTTTTGGCATTGTTGTCTATGGCACATCAATGAAAATCACATTTATAGACTCCATAAAGATGGTTATCTAGACTCTTTTGATTTCAAGTCAATAGAGACATGTGAGTATTGTTTGTTGGGTAAGATGACAAAGACTCCCTTCATCGGTAATAGTGAGAGGGCTAGTGATCTATTAGGACTCATACATACTGATGTATGTGACCCTTTTAGAACAAACCTAGAGATGGTTATCAGTACCTCATTACATTCATTAATGAATTCAGTAAGTATGGTTGTGTTTACTTTTGATGAAACATAAGTTAGAAACTCTTGAAAAGTTCAAGGATTTCATGAATGAAGTAAAAAACCAACTTGGTAAAAGTACTAAGGCACTTCATTCTGATGAAGGTGGAAAATACCTAAGCTAAGAGTTTGAGGACATTCTACGAGACCGTGGTATCATATCACAATGGACTCCACCTACAAAACCACAACATAATGGTGTATCATAAAGAAGGAATCACACATTGCTAGACATGGTACGATCAATGATGAGTTTAGCTGATCTTCTAACTTCCTTCTGGGGTTATTCTCTAGAAACCCCCTTATTTACACTAAGCTGTGTACCATCTAAATCGGTTCAAAAGACACCATATGAGATATGGTATGGGAACCATCTCATTGTGCCATTTATGAAGATTTGGGGTTGTGAAGCTTGTATGAGAAAGAAGTTTCCTAAAAAGCTTAGACACAAATTAGATAAATATTATTTTGTTGAATTTCCTAGGGAAACCAAAGGATGTTAATTTTATACTCCATCTCACAACAAAGAGTTTATTTCTAGAGATGTTGTATTCCTAGAAAAGGAACTCATTTACAAAGGAATTAGTTGGAGGAAAGAAGAAGGTCAAAGAGGTTCGAGACCAACAAGAGAACATTGAACCTATAGAGGTAGAAGAGGAACATAGAGATTCACAAACCATTGTGGAATCTAAGATTCCTCATATAACACATGAACCTCATAGATTTGGTAGGACACACCTTGAGCCATATAGATTTGGTTATCTTCAGACTCAAGAAGGTGATGGGTTGGTCATTGATGATGAGCCAACAACCTACCTAGAAGTTGTTAAGGGACCATAATATGAGAAATGGATTGAGGTCATGAGATTTAAGATCAAATACATGTGGAACAACAAGGTATGGACCTTGGTGGATCCACCTTAAGGGGTAAAACCCATAGGGTGCAAGTTGGTCTTCAAGAAGAAGACTAACATGGATGGTAATGTACAAACTTACAAAGGCTGATTAGTTGCAAAGGGTTTCAAACAAGTTCAAGGGGTTGACTATGAACAAACCTTTTCTCTGATTTCCATGGTTAAGTCCATCAAGATCATGATTGCCATTACAACTTATTATGACTATGAGATTTGGCAGATGGATGTTAAAACCACATTCCTTAATGGGAATCTTCTTGAGGATGGGTACATGACACAACCCGAGGGTTTTATAAATCCAAAGGATGCAAATAAAGTATGTAAGCTATAAGGGTCAATTTATGGATTGAAGCAAGCTTCTCAGAGTCGGAATCTTCAATTTGATGAAACAATCAAAGAGTTTGTCTCTAATCAAAATGAAGATGAACCATGTGTTTACAAGAAGGTTAGTGGGAGCATGATTGTATTCCTAATACTGTATATAGATGACATACTATTGATGGGGAATGACATCCCTACTTTACAAATGGTAAAGACATGGATAGGAAATACATTCTCTATGAAAGGCTTAGGTGAAGTATCTTATATCTTAGGAATCAACATCTATAGAGATAAATCTAGAAGGCTTCTTGGGCTAAGTCAGAGCACATACATTGACAAAGTATTAAAGAGGTTCAACATCGATAACTCAAAGAGAAGACACTTACACATGTCTCATGGTGTTACTATCTCTAGAGCTCAATGTCCTAATTATTGTGAAGAAAGGGACTGCCTGAGTAAGATTCCATATCCATCAACAATTGGATCCATCATGTACACAATGTTATGTACTCGTCTAGATGTCTTGTATGCCTTGATTATGATGAGAAGATACCAGTCAGATCCCGATGAATCTCACTAGGCTTCCATTCACATCCATATGTACTTGGGAAGAACTAAGGATCAGTTCCTTGTCTGCGATGGTGAAGAAGAGTTGGTGGTACATGGTTACACTAATGTAAGCTATTAAACTAACAAAGATGACTATATATCATAGTATGGATTTGTGTTTTACCTAAACAACAAAGCTGTAAGATAAAAGAGATCTAAGAAAGAGATAATTGTTGATTCTATAATAGAGGTTGAGTATATTGCTACATCCAATGCAGCAAAGGAGGTTGTTTGGGTCAAGAAGTTCATCTCTAAACTTGGGGTGGTTCCAAGCATCAATGATGCAATTGTTCTATAATGTGATAACAATGGATCTATCATACAAGATAAGGAACCCATATCACATCAACATTCCAAGAACATACAATGACAGTTTCACATCATACAAGAGATCATACAATGAGGGGATGTGAAGATTTGTAGAGTACTAACTGAAAGCAATGTAGCTGACCCCTTGACAAAAGCACTTTCATAGAAGAAGCATGAAGGTCATGTTAGATCACTTGGGATTAAGTTCACATGTGATTGTCTCTAGGTGCAAGTGAGAATCTATTTGTATGTATGCTAGGAGATCCAATCACATGATGACTATAATGGCATATCTTATAAATGATTTTGATTAATAATCAAGGCCATCTTCCAATTTGTTTTGTTTTATTCAATTATGAAATAATGATGTAACATAATAAATGTCAAAAGAATGATATTACTTAATGATGTATGTCTTCACGTTGAGGACCTAAAAATGAGATCTTACAGATGTTAAGTGCATATACATTCTTATTATATCCCTAGTCAAATGTTATTGTGGAAGGCTAATGGACAACGATAACACATAAGACTAGAGTGTGTGTTGGTTGATGTTAGAAACTCATTAGTCGTGATATTTGATATCAAACCAAACACATAGATACTTATTAGAGAACAGTGTATCAGACATACCCACCTTGAGAGAGATGTATGGAAACCATTATTGGTAGTCAAAATCATCTCTCATAGTGATGGCCGTGATTGTTGTTCTTAGACCTGAAGTCACTACACTCATCACATGTCGTTTGATGTACTTTGACATCATCCACTGTGATGTTGAATAGGGGTTTCCATAAAGGTGATGCTCAGGTGAATTGTGACACATGGGGATGACCGTGAGTGATGTATATGCGATTTCCCCCTCCTACATGAGTATGATATCTTGGCCACTTGATAAGAGAGACCGTGAAATGCATGGCTATGCTCATGTGAGTCAATATGTGATATTGAGCTTACATATATCACAAACATTCTTCTCTAGTTCAAGGAACATGGATTGAACGTTGAAAGAATGACAATTCCATGCCTAGAGTTCAATCTGGATATTAGATACAAAGGTACTATACTATCACTGTAACACCAATCACATATTGCAGGTCGACATTGTTCTCCAACTTACCAATTACTTAGGTAGCAATGATGTCTTGCTAGATACCACTCATTTCTTGTGATGTCATAAATCATTTATGGACATTCACTACCAACATAACTTGGAACCTATAGGGTCACACACATAGGATACACTTAGAATAGGAGTTTACTTATGGATGATGTTTAACTTGATTACTAAAGTGTTCGAGTATTCAATTTAAACAACAATGGTTGGAAATTTACTGATAGGACTGTGAACTAACCAGTTCAAGTGTTGGACTGATCGATCCAAGTGTTAGGTCAATTTGAACCAAGATTGGAAATTGGGACTCTGAAACGACCTGTTCAGCAACTGAACCGATTGGCTCCGATGTATAAATTGACTGATTCAAGTTATGAACTGACCTTTTGGTTGATAATTAATATTGGATCAAGGATTGATGCTGATGTCATGTTGTGCATTAATCAAATATTATTTTTCAATACAATTGTAATTGGCAAACATAGTGAAATGACCGATTCAAGGGTTGAACTGATCAGCTCACATGTGAACCGACTGGTTCAGTAGTAAACTGACCAGTTCAACATTCGTAGGTTCCAAAAAATTCATGAAATACCATCCTTTTGACTCCTGCTCAAACTAGAATTCCTGGCCCTTACCTTCCTACAAATAAAGGGGTAGTTGAGGAATTCTAGAGATACAACAATAAGCTCTGACAATTATTGTCTTCTCACAGTTGTGGTATTGTGAGAACCCAAGCTAGTTCTACTCGTTAAAAGGAGGAACAATAAGGGGGAGATAATTGGGAGAACAAGTCGAAACTAGCACGCTGACTAGAAAGGACCACTCCTTCCTGCCCGTTCATCTAGAATGATAGGAGTTCCCAGTGGTCCGTGTGGACTACTACAGAGGTGAGGAGGCTATTACCATCCTCTAGGAGGACACAATCTATCATCATTCATGGTGATCAACTAAGAGGCCATTGTCGACGCTTTCTAGGTGCAACTTGAAGAAAGGAGCACGCTCCATCAAGGGATAGTTGCTATACATACTCTAGGACCAGGTATAAGCCTTGCAACCCTTCCTTCCCATTACATAGTTGTTGACACGATCTTCTATTTAAGTAGAATTTGGCAGTAAAATTTTTGTTTCTGCTGTCATATCTAATGCCATATATCTCTAAAATCACAACATCAAAATCCTTTCAATTAATATTCCCTTTTTTGTCACCTCAAACTTAGATTCTATGTTTTATCTTATAGGCATGCTTGACTCTAAGTTGTTTTTTTGGGGTGGGGGTATAACATCCAATTTTATGGATGTTACACTCCTAACATACTGCTCATTTCCCTTATCATTATAGGCTTTAAGTTAATAAATCTTACTTTAAATTGCATCTCAATATATTTCCCCTTCCTGCTTGTAAATTCACATTTTTATAGTAAAATAACAAGTGGACAACATTCTCACTGATTTGGAGGAGTCATTGAACGGTGAGTGTTCAAGTAGCATAAGACAACACCGAAGAGCAACATAGGGAAGTCATCGGTTCAACCACTGATGGGAAAACCTAAATATACTACACCAACCTAGATGAGACAAGAGGCTCAAACTCTTCATTATTGGTCATACACCGATGGAAAGTCCACTTTCTCACTGATGAGGATACTAGAAAAATAGCATGATGCCCAGTTGTACTTTAGCCCAATGCCCGTCCTGTAGAAGCATGTCAATGTTCGACCTTAGTGTAAGACCCATCACCTAGTTTTATACTTAAACATGCTTGTTTGATTTAATTTAGTGCTTAATTTCTTAATTGAACATTAATTTATGCTTTGATATCATTTGAAAAAACTATGTTTCAAATTTGGTCTAAATCAGGCTTCGATTGCTTAAGTTTTGCAAATTTATATACTTGTGTGGACCTTTATCTAATTTTCCCTTTTCAAGATCTAACTATGATTTTAACACATGTATATTTTGCTTCATGGTAATTCTTCATAATCTGATTGAGTGAAGGTAGTTGCACCTTCTGATGCTTGTTTGGGTTCAACAACCAATGGTTTTTCCTTTAGGAACTACAAACAAATGATTTTACCTTGAGGAACTGCAAATAGATGGTTTTTCCTTGAGGAATAATATGGTTTTTTCTTGAGGAAATACAAACATATGTTTTCTCCTTTAGGAACTGCAAATAACTGGGTTTTCCTTGAGGAATACAAACAAATGGTTTTTCCTTGAGGAACTACAAATAGATGGTTGTTCCTTGAGAAACTACAAATAGACAGTTTTCCTTGAGGGATGAAAACTGATAGTTTTCTTGAAAGATGCAACTTGGTGGTTCCACTGGGTTGAAAACCGAATGGTTTTCCATGGGAGATGCAACTCGATGGTTGCACTAGGTTGCAAACCAATGGTTTTCTTTGGGAGATGCAAATCAATGGTTGTTTTACACTCTAAATACTAGATGGTTGTTTTGCACTCTCAACGACCAATGGCTTTCCTTGGAGGATGCAAATAGATGGTTGTTCTAGTTGTACAAATAGATGTAAAACTCAACCTTTGATTGATGGTAAAGTAGTTTTCAACCTTTGACTTTCTTTCTCTCTCATCCTAGCTATATATGCCCATCCCCTCTTTTCTCAAATGAACCTTTCCACTCCAAACACGCTCTTGCTGCTAGAACTCATCCAAAACAATCACTTGACAAAGGAGGAGCTTCTTGAGGATAAAGCCTTACTAGATCATGGTTGTATGATGGGATAGAACTTGGATCTAGTGCTTCTAGGATGCATCAAAGCTTTCTTGGCTAGTTCCTTGATCAATATATGTAAGATCTTCCCTCTTAACCTCGTTTCTTGGTATTTCCTTTCTTCCCTCCTTCACCATGATTGAGATCTATGGTGTTTTGTGCTGGAAACTTGTGCAAATGGATGAAGAACCCACTTTTCTTCTTTCTTTTTCCCTAGATCTACCCCGTTCTTGAAGATAGGAGCAACCTTGGATCTTTTGGAGTGCAAAGCTTGGGTATTTACTTCCTTTATTCAAGTTTTCTTGCTGTTTGGACGTTCTTCTTCACCTTGAGGCGTATGATATAACCTCTTATATTTTTCTTGCCTACTCATAACCTATTTTATGTAAATCTTGTTCTAGAAAACCCGTAAGATGAGGAAAGATGGCCTTTTTGTGCATTGTTTGAGATGAGAATGATGATGATACGAGTTGGTAATCTTTCCTTAGTCCCTATGAATGTTTCTTCTTCTATAAATGAACCTTTCATGAAAATGCAAGGTCTGAAATCCGAAATTAAAGTGTTATGACTTCTGAAAATCTCACATAGGTGCTGTTTTGGTACCCAATGTACATAAGTCCGACCCATACTTTAAACCTTACTATATAATGGTTTAGCTATGGTGGTTTAATGCTTTTATTTACTATTTTGATTCTAAAATGATAGTTGGACGAAATCATAATGCTGAAAATAGCTCATTCATGCAAGGTTTTGGTCACATATATGCCCAGTTCTTGGAAATGCCATAACTCTTACATCAAATGGACTTTTATGATGAAGTTTGGGATGATATCTCATTTTTCACTTATTAGGTGTTTTGAAAAAAATTATATGATAATTATGTTCCTACCAGAAGTTATTACAATTTTTCCTAAATGACATTTTGGGGTTGTTGTGTGCCCTAGTTTGATGCTTAGGCCTCTACAGGGCCAAGAGTGATGGAATATACCATGATGGAATGATGTGGGACATGTTTCATATGTTTTATATCTTATGAAGTTGTATTCTCTGAAGAGATCTTAGGATCTCAAGAATCCTAGATCTTATGCATGAATGATTGCGACTTTACATTAGTCAGATAGTAGTTTGAGTGGTACACCTCAAGCTACCCAAGGCTTAATAAAATATATAAACCATATGTGTAGTATATTTGTTAGGGTTACTTGGTGACTCACATTAGATGATGATCTTTTCTTTGTTTCTTTCAATTTGTAGATGATTTATAATGCGGTAAGAAAAAAATGACTATGCTTATGACTCTAGCTATGCATGATCTTGTGTGTAAGTTATATAGACTTTCAACTCTGTAATATTATCTACTTTAATTGTTTAAAGTACATAATCCTTTTGTAAGAAATAGATGTTTTTATAAGTTGTATCTCTCATTGGGACATGGGTCTCACCTCATGGGTCACTACATCTTTTTAGGTGATCATCAGCAGTGCTGTCAGATCTGTGGTAGCGAGGAGGAGTAGTTTGGATATTTATAGAGGAAGAAGGTTGCTAGGTTGTTTAGTGAGTCCTAGAGTCATCCATGTACTCTCATGTTCATGTGGGGAAGTTTTGTAAATGATCTACATTGACTAAAGATTTTTGTAGTGTACTTGTGTTTTGTAAATGTTGTAAATATGTGGACAATATGTTTTTGTATAATAAGTTGTGGATGAGATCAGGGAACAAATGCAAAGATACTTGGTATGGTTATTCATATATGAAAGATGATGGACCTCTATGTAAATGTTCTCTGACATGATTAGAAAGTTTATTTTAGTTTTAGTTCTATACCTGTATGGGAATATGACTGATTAGTGTTTGATCGAGGTTTTGGTTTTGAGTAATCTCGTTAAGTGTGGCAAGTTGCCATATTTGGTGGTATCAGAGCTTAGGGTTCATTGAGTCTACATGGACATAGGTCTTAGGATGTTGTGTTTGTTCTTTCATAATCCAACATATCTGAACATAGTTTATGGTTATGCAGATATGTACTGAGAACATGAAGAGCATGCAAAGAGTATCTTTGTTACACTAGGATGCGGAGGTAGGAGGCTAGGAGATGGGTGAAGAGTACTTGAAATGGGGCCAAAACAGTCCACCCACCTCCGTTTGACCCTTTGAACATGTCCTATCTTTTTAGTCTATTTTTGGAAAATTGATGGAAACGATCACACAATTGGCAGATATGTCTCCCACACCCCAACCAAGGGCACTTACCGCCAATGTTGAATCTCAAGGTCCCGGGAAGATTTTTGAGAGATTAAAGTGAGTAGGAGCCATAGAGTACTAGGGAACAACTAACCCGATAGACACATATATGTGGTTGACAGAGTTAGAGAAGGCATTCAAGATCTGAACATCTCTGAGGAGGACAAGGTGAATCATGCAGTCTACCTCTTAAAGGACAATGTTGGCCATTAGTGGGCCATAGAAGAGGAGAACAGACCGGGTGAGGTGATCAATTGGGAGGAGTTTTAGCAGGAGTTTGTCATCCGTTACTTCCCAAAGACATATCTGGAGGAGAAGATGGCTTAGTTTGAATGGTTGCACCAGGGACCATGGTCTATCAATGACTATGAGGCAGAGTTTATGGACTTATTGAAGTTTTGTCCTCACACGGCAACTATAGAGAAGGAGAGGATCAGAAGTTTTGAGAAGGGTTCGAATGCCAAGTTGGCAATAAAGGCATATGCCTTGGAGAATCGAGAGAATTTTTTCACCTTTATGGAGTTTGAGGATAGAGAGGACACCTGTGGAGAAGCAAAGCAAGGAAGATGTTAGCTGAGTTCCAAGGGCAATCATATGGAAGCTTCAAGAAGCTAAGGTTTTCCTCACAGAAGCACCAACAATACCAATAGAGGTTGACTTTTTTTGAACCAAGAACATAGGTGTAGTCACAGTGGTCCCCTAGTAAAGGAGAGGTTGTAGTTTTATTCCACTAGAGGTGAATAGTTTAGGTTCAGTGTCTGTGATAGGGCCGTCTAGGCCACAGTATGATACAAGAACATGCTCCAAGTGTTGTCAGGTTGGGCATGTGACATGGTCTTGCCCCATGAAGAATGAGAAGGTGGTTACAATAACTGAGGCAGAGCCAACATGGCTCATAATAGCAATAGTTTATCACTAGTGGTGGCACCAAAGGATGTGGCCAAATGTTGTAGGTAGGGTCTTCAAGTACAACAAGTAGAGGTCAAGAACAATGACAAGCGATGGCTAGATTCTACGCCATGAGTCATCCAGAAGGAATGGTAAACCCACTGTTTGTGATAGGTTAGATGGAACTTTTTCATTCTGCCTTATTTGTTTCTACCTTTGTATGTGTTTTAGTTGACCCGGGTGTGACACACTCATTTATCATCAAAGAGGTGATAAATAATTGTAATATGCCAATATGTAGTAGAACTGATAACCTCTTGTTAGAAACCCCTTTGGTTGGTTCCTCAGTGTTGCAGGAGGCATGTCCATCTTGCATTGTTTCTTTCTTAGGAGACAACATCATGTGGATCTTATGCCACTTGATATGTATGGATTGAATGTGATCCTAGGGATTCATACCTTGGAGAAGTATATGGTTGTTTTAAAATGTAGTTCCAAAGTTACAACATTTTGTGATGAGGATGTCTCTTAGATTTCCCAAGGAGATGGGAAGATTCTTCCTACCTATCTTGTGTCAATGTGGTAGTAGAGAAGTTGATGTGACAAGGATGTGAAGATTTCTTAGCTCATGTAATGGATACCAAGGTGAGAAGTCCTAGTATCTAAGATGTACCTATGGTGCATGAGTTTGAGGATGTTTTTCCAGATGAGTTTCCTAGTTTTCCACCCCCTAGAGAGATTTATTTTGAAATCAATCTAGTTCCTAGAATGCAACACATATCTCATGCACCCTATAGGATGGCACCAACTAAGATGAAGGAGTTGAAGAAGCATGTGTAAGGGTTGTTGGAGAAAGGGTTTATATGACCAAGCACTTTCTCTTAGGGTGCTTTGATGTTGTTTGTGAAGATGAAGGATTGTTCTATGAGGATTTGTATAGAGTACCAATAATTGAACATGGTCACAATTAAGAACACGTATCTGTTGTCGAGGATAGATGATCTATTTGACCAGTTGAGAGGTGATTTAGTGTTTTTCAAGATAGATTTGAGATCAGGGTGTCATCAGTTGAGAATCAAGGTGGATGACATACCTAATACTACTTTTAGGACTAGGTATGGTCCTTATGAGTTTGTGGTTATGCTGTTTGGGCTAACTAATGCACCAACAACTTTTATGGACTTGATGAACAAAGTGTTTAGACCATATCTTGATCATTTTTTATGGTTTTAATAGACGACATCTTGATATACTATAGGGATAGTTAGAAATATGAGCAACATCTTCATCAAATGTTGGAGTTGTTGAGACAACATCAGTTGTATGCTAAGTTCAGTATGTGCAAGTTTTGGCTAACTGAGGTGCCTTTTCTTGGTCATGTCATCTTAGCAAAGTGTGTTTTCATAGACCCTAAGAAGGTGGAGTCAGTGTTAGGGTGGGAGCATCCCAAGACACTAATTGAGGTTCAAAGCTTCATAGGTCTAGCTAGTTACTACATGTGGTTCACTAAGAATGTTAGTGTCGTAGCTTTACCTTTGACCAAGCAGACTAGGAAGGGTGTGCCTTTTGTTTGGGATGACAAGTGTCAACATTCTTTTTAGTTGTTGAAGAAGAAGTTGATGAGTTCTCCAATGTTGGTGTTTCCAGAGCTTGGGAAAGGCTACATCATTTTTTGTGATGCTTCAAAGAATGCATTTGGATGCGTGCTAATGCAGGACAAGAATGTGATTTCTTTTGCTTCTCGATAACTTTAGAAACACATGGAGAACTATCCAACCCATGACCTGGAGTTAGATGTTGTGGTTCTTGCTTTGAAGATTTAGAGTCACTATTTGTAAGGGGAAAAGTGTCTGATCTTCATAGATCACAAAAACCTTTAGTATATCTTCTCAGAGCAGGAGCTGAATATGAGGCAGAGGAGATGGATGGAGTTGAACAAGGAATATGAGTGTACGATAGACTATCACACTGGAAAGGTGAATGTAGTGTCTAATGCACTAATCATAAACTCATCTTAGTCATCATCTACAGATAAAGTACACTTACACTCCATGGCGTGTCACAAGCAGGACATGTTGGTGTCACTTAGATGAATGTACAATTATAGGTCACCTTGTTAGAAATTTTATTGGCACAATTACACATAAATTCGACGTTGATATAATATATTAGAGATGTAAATAAGGGTGATATTGTGATACAAACATCAGATCATAATTTGGCAACAGGAAGCATAATGGCTTTAATGAGTTAGATGATGGGACTATGTGCTTCCACAATATGATAATGGTTCCTAACACTAGAGGTATGAGGGAGATGGTACTTGAAAAATCTTATTCCTCAATGCACATGATGAATCATGATAGTACAAAGATGTGTCACAATCTGAAGGATTTGTATTGGTGCCCATGTTTCTAGCATGATGTAGTAGAGTTTGTGGCTAAGTGTCTAGTTTTTCAATAGGTCAAGGAAGAGCATCAGAAGACTATAGGGACATTGCAACCTTTGCCGATTCCACAGTGAAAATGGGATCACATAACCATGTAATTTTGTGGTTGGGCTTCCAAGGATAGCCAAAGGTCATGATTCCATTTGGGTGATCATTGACCATTCGATAAAGTCAGCTCACTTTTTTTTCCAGTCAAGACCACATATGCAGAAGAGAAGTTGGCATAGGTTTACATTGATGCGATAATTCATCTACATGGCATACCAATTACCATAGTGTCTGACAGAGGTCCTTAGTTTATGAGCAAGTTCTAGGAACATCCACATACAACTTTGGGTACATAGTTGAATTTCAATACAACATTTCATCCACAGACAGATGGTTAGTCAGAAAGGACCATTCAAACATTAGAAGATCTTTTGCAAGTGTGTTCCATTCTATTTCTTGGCAGCTGTGATGTTCAACTAAGTCTAATTGAGTTTGCCTACAACAAACAACTACCAGAGGAGCATAGACATAGCACCATACGAGGCTTTGTATGGTAGGTGATGCATGTCACCTCTTTGTTGGTACAAGATAAGTGAGTATTAACTTTTGGGTGATGAAGCAGTTAAGCAGACTAAAGAAAAGATCAAAGTGATCCAACAACAATTAAAGATAGCTCAGGGCAGACATAAGTCATATGCCGATAACCATCATACACTCATTAGAGTTCCAATTTGGAGACCATGTGTATCTCAAAGCATCCCCTTGGAAGGGTGTGTGGAGGTTTGGTAAGAAGGGTAAGTAGGCCCCTAGGTTTATGAGACCTTATCCTATTTTGGAACAAGTTGGAAAAGTGGCTTATAAGTTGGATCTACCACCAGAGTTGCACATGTTACACAATGTTTTCCATGTTGTGAAAGTATCACTCCGATACAAAGTAGACGATACATCAGTAGAAGTCGAGTTGGATGAGGACGTTTCTTATGTTGAAGGTCCAATTTTGATATTAGATATACGTGTGAAGAAGTTGAGGAAGAACGATATAGCCTTAGTGAAGGTGTTGTGGCATCACCATGGTGTAGAGGAGGCCACATGGGATTTAGAGGAAGAGATGTGTTGCAAGTACCATCCTTGTTTACATAAGATTTCAAGGACGAAATCCCAGTTAGTGATTTATGGTTGTAAGACCCCTAACCCGGTTCTATGTTTAAACATGCTTTCTTGATTTAATCAGGTGATTAGTTTCTTAATTAAACATTGGTTTATGTTTTGATATCATGTGATAAGTCTATGTTTCAAACTTGGTCAAAATTAGACTTCATTTGCTTATGTTTTGTAAATTTATATACGTGTCTGAACCTTTATGAAATTTTCCCTTTTCTTGGGATCTAACTAAAATTTTAACACATGTATATTTTGCTTCATGGTAATTCTTCATAATCTAATAGAATGAAGGTAGTTGTACCTTCCAATGCTAGTTTGGGTTCAACAACCAATGGTTTTTCCTTGAGGAACTACAAACATATGTTTTCTCCTTGAGGAACTGCATATAGATGATTTTTACTTGAGGAATTGAAAGATGATGGGTTTTCCTTGAGGAATTACAAATGGATGGTTTTTCCTTGAGGAATTGCAAACAAATAGTGGTTTTTCCTTGAGGAGCTACAAACAAATGGTTTTTCCTTAAGGAACTACAAATAGATAGTTTTTTCCTTGAAAACTACAAACATATGGTTTTCCTTGAGGGATGAAAACTGGTGATTTTCCTTCAGAGATGCAACTCAATGGTTGCATTGCGTTGCAAACTGATAATTTTCCTTGGGAGTTGCAACTCAATGGTTGCACTGGGTTACAAACCGATGGTTTTCCTTGGGAGATGTAACTTGATGGTTGTTCTGCACTCTCACCACTAGATGTTTGTTTTGCACTCTCAACAACAAATGATTTTCTTGGAGGATGCAAATCGATGGTTGTTCTGGTTGTACAAGTAGATGGCAAACTCAACCTTTGACTAATGGTAAAGTAGTGTTTGACCTTTGACCTCCTTTCTCTCTCATCCTATCTATATGTACCCTCCACTCTTTCCTCAAATGAACCTTTCCACTCCAAACACGTTCTTGCTGCTAGAGCTAATCCAAAACCATCACTTGACAATGGAGGAGCTTCTTGAGGACTAAGCCTTTCTAGATCATGGTTTCATGCTGGGGTAGGACTTGGATTTAGCTCTTATAGGACAAATCGAAGCTTTCTTGTCTAGTTCCTTGCTCCCTACATGTAAGGTCTTCCCTATTAACCTCATTTGTTGATATTTTACTTCTTCCTTCCTTCCTTCCTTCCTTCACCATGGTCAAGCTTTATGGTGTTCCTTTATGGAAACTCTTGCTCATAGATGAAGAACCCACTTTTCTTCTTTCTTTTTCCCTAGATCTACCCCGTTCTTGAAGATATGAGCTATCTTGGAGCTTTTGGAGTGCAAGTCTTGGGTCTTTCCTTCCTTTGTTTGAGTTTTATTGTTTTTTGGACGTTCTTCTTCACCTTGAGGTAAGTGATATAAGATCTAATACTTTTCTGCCTACTCATAACCTACTTCATGTATATCTTGTTGTAGAAAACCTGTAATATGAGGAAAGATGACCTTTTTATGCATTGTTTGAGATAAGAATGATGATGATAAAAGTTGTTAAGCTTTCCTTAGTGCCAATGAACGTTTCTTATTCTATAAATGAACCTTTCTTGAACACACTAGCTTTGAAATCCGAAATGATAGTGTTATGACTTCTAAAAATCTAACATAGGTGCTATTTTGGTACCAATGTACATAAGTCCGACCCAAAATTTATACCTTACTATAAAGTGGTTTAGTGATGGTGGTTTTAATGCTTTTATATACTATTTTGGTGCTGAAATGATAGTTGGACGAATTCATAATGCTGAAAGAAGCTCATTCATGCATTGTTTTGGTCACATATATGCCCAGTTCTTGGAAATGCCATAACTCTTACATCAAATGAACTTTTATGATGAAATTTGGGATGATATCTTATTTTTCACTTTTTAAACTCTCTGAAATTTTTTGGATGATAATCATGTTCCTACAGGAAGTTATTGCTATTTTTATTAAATGACATTTTGGGGTTGTCGTGTGCCCTAGTTTGATGTTAGGCCTCTACAAGGACAAGAGTGATTGAATATACCATGATGGAATGAAATGGGGCATGTTTCATATGTTTTATATCTTTTGAAGTTGTATTCTATTATTTAATTTTGTAAGAATACTATATAATCTTCTATGTAACTTGATTGATGCAGTCAAAATACTTAAATAATGTAATTAATCAAGTGTAACCCTAATCACGTAGTGTCTATTGGGAAACATGGCTACAGATAGGTCGATAAAACAAAAAAAACTTCTTTGCCATATTACCCTTTAATAGATGACCACTTCAAAAACTATGTAATGGGAATGATGGTATTGTGAGATCATACCTGGTCCTAGAGCAAGTCCAACGACTATTCCCTCACAACAATGTGTGCCTTTCTTCAAGTTGCGCACATACATCATCAACAATAGATCCTAGTTGATCACCACAGACGGCGATTGACGGCATCCTCATAGTAGAAAAAAACTTCTCACCTCTATAGTAGTCCACATGGACAACTGAGAACTCCTGTCATTCTAGAAGAATAGATGAGAAGGAGTTGTCCCTTCTCATTGGTGTACTAGCGCCAACTTGCTCTCCCAAAATTGTTCTCCCTTTCTATCCATCCCTGTATCGGGTAGGACTTGCTTAGGTTCTCTTGTTTACCACAAATAGAGAATACAATAATTCTAAGAGGTAATTGATGTGTTTTAGAATCCCCCAATACCCCTCTATTTATAGGAGGTTTAGGGCCAGGGTTCCCACTCGGAGTAGGAGTAGAAGGGGATAGAATTTCACAAATTTTCACATTCTACAAGCGGCGAAACAGTCAATTCATTGGTGAACTGATAGGTTGGCTTGTGAACCAATTGTTTCCACCCTTGAACCATTCATTTCATCATGTTTCCTAATCACAATTGTATTTGCAATTAATATTCAATTAATGCTCAACATGACATTAACACTAATAATTGATGTAATCGAATTGATCAGCCCATATGCTCAGTTCACAACCTGAACCGATCAGTTCATGGATCTGATCCAATCAGTTCACTTCCTGAACCATTCGATTCATGGTCCAAATTGCCAACATACGTTCAATTGACTTGACACTCTAAAATGATTAGTTCAATGCTTGAAGTGGTCAGTTCACAATCTAGTCAGTCAATATTCAACCAATGTTGTTTAAATCAAATACCTGAATCCTTAATAATCAAATTTAAACTACATTGAACGAATTCGTATTCCAAGTGTATCCTATGTATGTGATTCTATAGTTTCAAAGTTACATTGGCAGTGAATGACCATAACTAATTTATGACATCGCAAGCAATGAGAGGCATCTAGCAACACATCATTGCTACCCAAGTAATTTGGAAAGTTGGAGAACAACTTCAACCTACAATATGTAATTGGTGTTGCAGTGACTTTATTATTCCTTTTTCATTGATATCCATATTGAACTCAAGGCATGAAATCATAATTCTCTCAATGTTCAATCCATGTTCCTTGAACTAGACCAGATTATCTGAGATATATGTGAACTCAATATCATGTTAGGTTTTAGGGGAGGCAAAGAAGGCAGCGCAAACAAAATTTTTTTCTCCCCAAACCCAGAACGAAGGAAACACATCAACGTCTATATAGTAGGAAGGATGGTTTGTAGAGACATACCTTGTCCCAAGGCTTGCTCGGCGACGTTACCTCGTAGCTTGCGCGGTCTTCACCTCTGATCTTAGATGGTGTCTGTGCAGCTCCTGGTCACCGGGACTGTCGGGATTGACGACTGTCCTCCGAGCAGCAAAAATATCCCACCTCTGTATTAGTCCACAAGGACCACCTGGAACTCCGATCGCCTTGTCCCATAAGGCACCGGAAGGAGTCGTACCCTCCTATCAACGTACTAGTCACCGACACACTCTCCTGCAACCAGTTGCCTTTCTGCAGTTGTCTTTCCCTTGCTGTGCCTCCCTTATCAGGTAGCACTTGCTCGGGCTCTCCTGGTTACCACAAACAGAGAGAACGACAACTTTGCAGATCAACTGGTGTTCTGAGTTGTACTTTGAGAAGCCCCCAATACCCCTATATATAGGAGGGTCATGGGACAGGGTTCTCTACCCCGAGAAATGCGGGATTAAAGCAGGAATAGAAGGATTTGAGATTTTTCACAAAATCTGACAAATTGAGCCAGTTGAACTGATCAGTTCAGCCCTGAATCGATCGTCTGGGCCCTTGAGCCGATCGGTTCAAGCATGAGCCGATTGGTTCGTAGTCCTAGTCCAACTCGAATTGACTTTCAATGTTTGTTTCCAACTAATCAAATATGAGTCCTTGTCCAAATCAAATTTGTACAAGTGAAACAAATATGTATTTGCAAAAAGAGTCATCTGACTTTCTAAATGATCTCGGTTGGTCACACGAATCGACCGGTTCAACAATTGAGCTGATCATTTCATTGAAACATGAGTTGATTGACTCACCACTTTGAGCTG
Organism: Alisma plantago-aquatica; assembly: GCA_963693085.1. Taxonomy (NCBI): domain Eukaryota; kingdom Viridiplantae; phylum Streptophyta; class Magnoliopsida; order Alismatales; family Alismataceae; genus Alisma; species Alisma plantago-aquatica. The sequence continues at coordinate 582,388,584 of OY856413.1, forward strand.
ATCAGTTCAACAACCTGAGCCGATCGGTTCAACCCTATGAGTCGATCAGTTGGGGCAGTAGACTGTGCAAATCATTCAATTGAAGTTCCAATCAATCCGATACTCTTAATCATTTGGTCCAACACCTTGAACACTATGATTTTGAGCTATCAATCAACTGAGTGTTTAATTGAACTACTAAACTCCTTTAGTAATAAATTCTAAACATTGTTTGTGAATAAACTCCTCTTCCAGGTTAAATCCTATGTGTGTGACCCTGTAGGCCCATTTCATGTTGGCAGTGAAAGTCCATAACACTTATGACTTCACAAGCAAAGAGAGGTGCCTAGTCGCACATCAGTGCTACCCAAGTGAAAAGGAAAGTTGGAGAACAACATTCAATCCTACAATCCGTGAATGGTGTTACAACGAATGTATAATTCCTTTGTCACTGATATCCCGAATGAACTCAAGGCATGGACCAATCATCCTATCAACGTTCATTCACTTTCTTTATCTTAGAGTAGACTGGAGGAGATATGTATGACATCAATATCACATACTTATTCACACATGCGTGCACACACCTATCTCAATCCTACTCATCAAGTGGCCATGTATATCAAACTCCCTCAGGAGGGGCAAATCCCATATCTATCACTCACCCCTCAAAAACCCCATGTGTCAATGTCACCCAATCATCACCTTTATAACAATCCATGTTTCAGGACTGCGTTTGATGATGTCAAAGTGTACCCAACGACATGTGTTAAGTGTAGTGATTTCAGGTCAAAGATTCACACTCACCACCATCACTGTGAGAACTAACTGTGACTACCATGTCATGGTTCCATGTGTCAAACTCATGGTGGGTCTATCCGGTATACTTGTTCTCTAACAAGTACCTATGTGTTTGGTTTGATATCTCCATATCATGACTAATGAGATTCTGTCATCAACCAACACCACAATCTAGTATTGTGTGTCATTGTTGTCTATCTACCTTCCACAATGATATCCGACTAGGGACATAATAAGAATGTACAAACTCTTAGCATCCATATGATCTCATCGTTCAAGTCCTGAACCTGAAAGCATACATCATTCAGTACTGTCATTCTCTAGGCATTCAATCTGTTCTATCATTATCTCATATGATTAAACCAGAAAGAATTGGAAGCTTGCCTTTTATGTTTATCAAATCAATCTTAATGTATCCCACCAATCATCCCATGATTGGGTCTCAGGGCATACATACCAATAGACTCCCACTTGCACTGCGAGCCAATAACCCTTGAATCATATTCATAGTGATCATCAAACATGTCCCACATGTTACTATGCTCTAGTGCTTACACAGTGAGTTATGACAACACCTTGCCATAGTCGGTATTAACTGCATGTCTCTCATCTCTTCATTGTACGTCACACATATGAGATGGAGTTGCGATAATATGTGATATAGTACTCCTTTGCTAACCTTTAGCCACATTGCATGACCAAGTACTCCTTACTTGTCATCAAAGATTGGAATATCTATAAGTTCATCTCATGAACTTCCAGATCCATATAGTATCCACTAATGTTCTCTAACACACATATACTCGGCTTTTCCTTTTAAATGGATTTATTGGAACATTTCCATTTATCAACAAACATTCACTTTTATAAATCTCATATATATTTTGCGTTTAATTTTATGTCCTTTTCGGAAGTTCGCATCAATGTAACTCTTTACAGTGAATCCTTCCTTATTTCCATAGAACAAGTACTTCTCAAGTACTTATCAAGTTCTTATGGTATTCTAGTAACCCTTACTGGAACTAGACAAACATCCACTCGTCATGTCCCGCATACGAGTTATCAGGATGAGCACATCATATTGTCATGTCCTACAAACAAGATGATAAATGCATTTTATTCTTGCCATGTCCATACATGTAAGATGATGGGATGATTACATACATGATAGATCCTTATCTATTCTTAGTGTTTCCATTCTTTATAAGAATTGGACACTTGGCCTTGGGATACTAACTCCATGTAACATGGATAAGTTTTCTCCCACTGAATCTGTGCATACTGAACCCTTTAGTATATATTGCCAATGTATGCTTTCTCTTTTTAGGTCAAGAGGTTTTCGAGAACTATCTCTATAGATCTCTATTCCTATCATAGGAAACGTATCTATCTTCCTTAAAGATAATTTCCATAAAGGATTCCATTCTAGAACATCTCATTCCTCATCGACATGTGGAATGAAAATGCACTCCCACTAAATCATAGATCCCTTCTTTATCTTTGTCATATCAATCAAACCCTTTGACACTGTTATCAAAGTAAAGATCCTAGTTCTGAGTTGCTTGTACTCAATCAATCACATTGATTAGTCCATTGTAACTTATATAATTCATTTGCATTAATGGATTCATAAAACTTATAGGTTGTGTCACGTACACATCCTTGTTTTATTCCTCATAGGAATGCAGTTTTAGTATCCATATGCCAAATCTCTTAGTCATTAAGTTGCAATCAACAAGCATCATCCTTCTCAAAATGTCATCCATGTGTCTTAATGCTTAAGACTCATTCACACTTATGGATTTCATCCCAATGGGTGCTACCATCAAGGTCATACCTTATGGTTCACATGGAAGTCATTTAGGATGTAATGGTCATAAACCATAACTCAAAATCCAGTTCCTCAATATCATCTAGATTGTTGACTGATGATATGACCCACTCATCATATAGATATTTGAGATGTAACTGTCAAGGATATAAGAACTCACAACCCTTTGTGATTCTTAATGTCCTTTATTAGTGTAGGGTATTCTTTATTTAAGAATAAATTAGTTATTTGATAATCATCCTCTAATTCCTTAGAGTATGACTCCTTTTGATTTAGACATCACCATGCCTTAATCACGAGCTCACTATGATACACTATCATAATCACTCATAAGGATCTCAAACATTTGGTTCAAGTATTTCATTCATTGATCTCATCAAGAATTAACACTTTACCAAATTCATAATTCATCTATGATATTCTTGAACACTTCAAGATATTCATATTGGTATTTATCTAAACATCATTTGAAGTATTAGCATTTGCTCCAATAGGTATGTAAATACATCACATGTATTATACCTAATAGGATAATCATTCTACCACTACCACTAGTAAAGATTGGTTAATCATGTCTAAGAGATTCATGTCTCTTACTGGTTCTCTAACCAAAATAGTCTAGCTTATCCATCATATGGAAACTAGAAATGAATTTCTCATGATTTATGCTAATATGATTGTTTGAGTTATCAATAACTTTTAGGTATCATTTTATCTTATGCATACCAAGTAACACAAGATAAGCAAGGCATTGCCACACATATCATATCTTTTAAACATCAACTATATTGATAGTCATCTTGTCACTACAAGATGCAACAATAAAGTGTTTCTATTGGAAAATTGAAACAAAAGTTCTCAACTCTATTTCGTTCCCTCTAGGCTGAAATAAAATGAAAGGTACTCCTATCTATGGCATCAACACTTGATCCAATGATGGGTACTCCTTTCTTGGTCCTTTCGTAAAAGCCATCATTTCTTTGTAGATCTTACATATCATATATGTCCGATCTCCATCTTGGTATCATATACCTCAGAAGCGGTTCATTTCATGATACCTTAGGTGGAGATATCCATCCCCTCCTTCTTCTTTTGTTCTTCTAGATATAGAGGGAAATTCCCTCATTCACCCTCCCATGTGCCTTGAGGTTGAAGATGACTTAGGCTACTGGCTAGCATAAGAACCCTTCTTAGATTTGCCCTTGCCCTTGCCCTTGGACCTGCCTTTCTTTCTATTGATCATCATCACATACTTAGGCTTGTCCTTCTTCATATGTGCCTCGAGGCTAAAGATGGCTTGGATTGCTGGCTAGCATCAGAACGCTTCTTTACTTTGCCCTTGTCCTTGCCTTTGAGACTTACCCTTCATCGATCACATTAAAGATTAGGGTTTGTCTTTCTTCATCTTTGCCTCTATTGTCCTCAACATGTCCAGCAACTCTGTCAATGCTTGTCAAAGTTGTTCATGTTGTAGTTCATCATGAACTGTATGATTCTCGCAACATCTGCAGTATCATACCAGTAGCCAGCTGTTGGCTCATAAGAAATTCCAGTCTAGTCATACCCAATCACATTGAGTGTGTGAATACCTACTGGATCTTCTTCTGTCATGACATACTAGGATAGTGTCTTGGAGACATCACATGTCTCATGTTGTCTCTACAACTCATAGTTCATAGAACACAACATTAAGCACTCCACATCAATGTTATCTTCGGTATGCTTCCATAAGCATCCTTTAAGCCATTGGTGTGGTGGGATCGAGTTCATCTGATTCTGGTATAACTAGGACTTAGAGCTTTCACTCTTCGATTGAGAACACTTCTCAACGTCCTAACCAATCATGGAATTATTCCCATTTAATTTGTCCATCTTAAGGACCGATTGCAAATAAAGTGATTGTTGTTGATTAACCATTTATTGTACAAAAGGAAATATATGCAATTTAGTCCAAAAACTCCTATTTGACTTGATTGATTTGAAAAGGTTTTATGATATAATTAGGACTTTAATTAATTATCGCTCCCACTATTTTTGTTCAAATTGATAGCCCTCACCATCAATTTGGAAGATTGCAGTGTACAATTTTCTAGTGGGCAAGATCCTGAAATCCTGTGAGTCATGGACCATCTAGGGCTGTCACCCACAACTTAGATCTTCCAGGTAGGCAACTCTTACTAATTTCATCATATGCAACTCTTGAAAGATGTCATATGCAACTCCTTGCCATGATCACCTCCATGCCTCAAGGTGCTAGATCCTATCTAGGTCACCTTATTAAGTCCGACCCAAAGCCAACACGATGAATATGCACACTGCTAGGGTAGACCCACATATTCATCCTTCACGCTTCCATGAGATAGACGGTGCACCATGCTAGGGCGTGCCCACACTTGGCCGATCAAGCTTTTCACATGTGTCACATTTGGAAGGCATCTAAAACTTTAATATTTAATGAGGGATTTGGTTTTTATAGGTACATATACATATCCAATCACCACAATATATAGTACGTATCATATACATGCTATATCCCACAGAAAACATGCGAAATGATAAAGTGATGATTATGGCCATCCTAATGTGATTCCTCGAGCCAAGAGGAATCACGGTCATCTAGGTCTACATAACATGGAACCTGCACAAGATGAACTCTGTGCTTTTCCGTTCTGGGTTTGATCAACTCATCTCCATGATTGATCGGCTCGCCATCAGGCCAGTCATTTGGGTGCCACCAGCCGATCAATTGGCTCCTCCAACTGATTGTTTCACTGGTCGTCGTGCATCTCCTCAGGTCACCACCCGCTCATCACGCTCCTCGAATTGGTCGTCTAGAATGCCAACCGATTGATTCACGCCTTGAACTGATCGTCTCAGTCATCGTCAGATTGTCTGCCATTCTTCGATATAATAAGAAATAAAAAGTTCTATCCTATTTACATTTGAATAGGGAAACCTCGAGTTACATTCGGGGGGAGAAAAGGTAGGAAATAAATCTCGAGTTATCTCAAGTTACATCAAGAAAAGGAGGTAGGGAATATGTACGCAGACTGATATGCAAGCAACCGCATTCAACCAAGCACACATACATAGGGTTTATTGGCCATAACCACGCTATACATCCACCATAAAACTCATTTAAGGGACGACGCGTATTGAGTGCATTCATATTACATATCATACATGTATATTGGGATTTGTGGATTTAGGATTGGACATGCATAAAGACAATTTTATCCGTATCGTATGCAATAAATAAAGGCAAAAAACCAAAATCGATCACATCGATAATCCTAAAGTATAGAGCAGTTGACGTGGCTCTGATACCACTGTTAGGTTTTAGGGGAGGCAGAGAAGGCAGCGTAAACAAAAATTTTTTCTCCCCAAACCCAGAACGAAGGAAACACATCGACGTCTATACAGTAGGAATGATGGTTTGTAGAGACATACCTTGTCCCAAGGCTTGCTTGGCAACGTTACCTCACAGCTTGCGCGGTCTTCACCTCCGATCTTGGACGGTGTCTATGCAGCTCCTGGTCACCGGGACTGTCGGGATTGACGGCTTTCCTCCGAGCATCATAAATCTCCTGCCTCTGTAGTAGTTCACAAGGACCACCTGGAACTCCGATCGCCTTGTCCCATAAGGCACTGGAAGGAGTTGTACCCTCCTGTCAGCGTACTAGTCACCGACACACTCTCCTGCAACCAGTTGCCTTCTGCAGTTGTCTTTCCCTTGTTGTGCCTCCCTTATTGGGTAGCACTTGCTTGGGCTCTCCTGGTTACCACAACCAGAGAGAACGACAACTTTGTAGATCAACTGGTGTTCTGAGTTGTACTTTGAGAAGCTCCCAATACCCCTATATATAGGAGGGTCATGGGACAGGGTTCTCTACCCTGGGCAATGCAGGATTAAAGTAGGAGTAGAAGGATTTGAGATTTTCCACACAATCTAACAAATTGAGCCAGTTGAACCGATCAGTTCAGCCCTGAATCGATCGTCTGGGCCCTTGAGCCGATCGGTTCAAGCATGAGCCGATTGGTTCGTGGTCCTGGTCCAACTCGAATTGACTTTCAATGTTTGTTTCCAACTAATCAAATATTAGTCCTTGTCTAAATCAAATTTGTACAAGTGAAACAAATATGTATTTGCAAAAAGAGTCTTCTGACTTTCCAAACGATCTCGGCTGGTCACACAAATCGACCAGTTCAACAATTGAGATGATCATTTCATTGACACATGAGCCGATTGACTCACCACTTTGAGATGATCGGTTCACCAACCTGAGCCGATCAGTTCAACCCTATGAGTCGATCGGTTGGGGTAGTAGACTGTGCAAATCAGTCAATTGTAGTTCCAATCAATCTGATACTCTTAATCATTTGGTCCAACACCTTGAACACTATGATTTTGAGCTATCAATCAACTGAGTGTTTAATTGAACTACTAAACTCCTTTAGTAATCAATCTGAACATCGTTTGTGGATAAACTCCTCTTCCAGGTTAAATCCGATGTGTGTGACCCTGCAGACCCATTTCATGTTGGCAGTGAAAGTCCATAACACTTATGACTTCACAAGAAAATAGCGGTGCCTAGTCACACATCATTTCTACCCAAGTGAAAAGGAAAGTTGGAGAACAACTTTCAATCCTACAATCCGTGAATGGTGTTACAACGAATGTATAATTCCTTTGTCACTGATATCCCGAATGAACTCAAGGCATGGACCAGTCATCCTATCAACGTTCATTCACTTTCTTGATCTCAGAGTAGACTGGAGGAGATATGTATGACAACAATATCACATACTAATTCACACATGCGTGCACACACCTATCTCAATCCTACTCATCAAGTGGCCATGGATATCAAACTCCCTCAGGAGGGGCAAATCCCATATCTATCACTCACCCTCAAAAACCCCATGTGTCAAAGACACCCAATCATCACCTTTATAACAATCCATGTTTCAGGACTGCATTTGATGATGTCAAAGTGTACCCAACGACATGTGTTGAGTGTAGTGATTTCAGGTCAAAGAATCACACTCACCACCATCACTGTGAGAACTGACTGTGAGTACCATGTCATGGTTCCATGTGTTAAACTCATGGTGGGTCTATCCGGTACACTTGTTCTCTAACAAGTACCTATGTGTTTGGTTTGATATCTTCATATCATGACTAATGAGATTCTGTCATCAACCAACACCACAATCTAGTCTTGTGTGTCATTGTTGTCTATCTACCTTCCACAATGACATATGACTAGGGACATAATAAGAATGTACAAACTCTTAGCATCCATATGATCTCATCGTTCAGGTCCTGAACTTGAAAGCATATGTCATTCTCTAGACATTCAATCAGTTCTATCATTATCTCATATGATTAAACCAGAAAGAATTGGAAGCTTGCATTTGATGTTTATCAAATCAATCTTAATGTATCCCACCAATCATCCCATGATTGGCTCTCAGGGCATACATACCAACATATCATATATTGATTAACATGTGTATGAACATGATTTTCTTAGTCTCTCTTATCAAGTGACCTAAATATCAAACTCCATTAGGAGGGACAAATCCCATCTACACCACTCACATCCATCTCCATGTGTCACAGTGTACCAGAGCATCACCTTTATGGTAACCCTTATTCAAGGTCACAATGGATGATGTCTAAGTACACCGAACGACATGTGATGAGTATAGTGACTCTAGGTCTAAGAAACAGAGTCACCACCATCACTTTGAGAGATGATTCTGACTACCAATTATGGTTTCTATGTGTTACTCTCAAGGTTGGCCTATCCTATACACTATTCTCTATCAAGTATCTATTTGTTTGGTTTGATATCACATATCATGAGTGATGATATTCTGTCATCAACCAACACAAACTCTACTCTTATGTGTCATTGCTGTCTATAAGCCTTCTACAATAACATCTGACTAGGGATATAACAAAAATGAGTATACTCATGACATCCGTATGATCTCATTGTTCAGGTCATCAACCAAAAGACATACATCATTGAGTAACATCATTCTTTAGACATTCTTTATGTTTCATCATTATATCATAAATAAATAAATCAAAATGAATTGGAAGATTGCCTTTATTATTAATCAAATCCTTTACAAGACATGTCATTACAATCATCATATGATTGGCTCTCTAGGCATAAATACTAGCAGAATCCCACTTACTCTTAGAGTCAATCACCCATGAATCTTATTCTTAGTGATCTTAAACATGTCCGACATGTTTCTCCTACACAAGTTCTATACCAACGGGTTAGAAATATTTTCCTTTCATTGATATATTGCATGTTTCACATCTCTTCACTGTACGACATCTCGTATGAGATGGAACTGATGTAGTATACTATCTGATATTACTTGCATAACTAGTAGCTCCATTTTTGTCATAGTACTTCTACTATGTCATCAATGGTTGAAACATCCCATAAGTTCATCTATATGAACTTCTAGATCCATACAATATCCTTTTTGTGTTCTTAACACTAGGGTACTTGGCTTCTATTGTAGAATTTATATAACCATATGTAGTTTGGAACTCTTTCAAGTTATAGTTCTAGTTATAAGATCAAACACAAATTTTAGATTGCTATCATTAATTTTCTTAGTCATTTTGAAAGCTTGCATCGATGTAACTCTTTATATCAAACTCCTCCTTATTACCATAATTTAGGAATTGATCCTTTTAGTGCTTGTCAAGTACTTAAGGATGTTCTTTATGACATTCCAATGACCTTCATTGGAATTTGACTGATATCATCTTGTCATGTCCAATACTTACAAGATAATGGGATGTGTACATTATTTTGCATACATGCTAGGTCCAATTTTGAATGCACATGGTATCTTACTCATGTTTTCCCATTCTTCATAAGAATTGGAACATAGAGTTCTTGAGAAACTAATCCCATGAAACACGAACAAAGTTTCTCTCATTGAATCCTTCATGTTGTACCCTTTCATCATTTTACCAATGTATGTGCTCTTATTTAGGTTTAAGAAGCTTTTTAGATCTATATCTACATATCTCAGTTCCTATCACATAGGATGCTTCACCTAATCCTTTTATAAAAGGTACTTTTAATGCTAGTTTTCAATACTTGTAGCATTGGATATTATTCCCCATCATTATGTAAACATGCTCCCACTAACTCTTTTGTAATAAAAAATCTCATCTTTATCTTGAATCAAGTCAACTTTATAAGTATCTTGTCAAATCAAAGATTCCAATTCTTGTATGCTTACTTCAATCATGTTAATTGACCTTTGTAGCTTATAGAATTTATTTGGATTATTGAAGTTATAAAACCTTCAAGCTATGTCATGCAAAAATCCTATTATTTATTACCTTTGAGGAATGTGGTTTTAACATCCATATGCCAAATCCTATAGTCTTAATAAACTGCAAAAGTGAGCATGATCCTAATGGATTTAATCATGGCAATTGATAAAGAGATTTCTTCATGTCCAACACTTTGAACTTGTTTGAAAAACCTTTTGCAATCAATCTTCTCTTATAGGTTTTTCATGCCAGTCCTCTTCTTCAAAACCCACTTGCACCCTATGGGTTTTGCCCCTTTAGGTGGTACTACAAAGGTCATACCTTGTTAGTTTACATGGAATCTATTTTGGATACGATGGGCCCAAGCCTTTTCTCATATTCCAATCCCTCAATAGTTTCTAGTTGATTGTTGGCTCATCATTTTATGACCAACTCACCACTCACCTGAGTTATAAGATTCACAATCTTTTAGTCTCAAGGCGTGCTCTACTAGATTTATTGAGTTGTGTGTTACCTTAGGAACTTTGTGATTCTCTTTGTTCTTACTGTATCTCTATAGGCTCAAATGTTTTCTTATTGATCTCAAACTTTTTGAGTTTTACTTTACTCACACTCATTCCTTTGGAACTTAATTCCTTATTTAAGTTTAGTTAACAAACACTTTTGTTGTGGGATTGGGATAAAAGGTAGTATTCAACTAATATTTATGAGATTTATGGATAATGCCTTCAAGAAACTATTTTCTTGTATAAGTTTTAATCCTAATCATTATAAAGACATCTCCAGTCGCCTCCCTTGCCATATACCATATGGTGTCTTTTGAATCATTTTACAGAGTGCATTGTTTTAGTATAAAGCATGTTCCTAAAAGAAGATTAGATTAATTGATAATCACATCATGACCAATCAAGATGTGATTCGTTCTTTCTGATACATCACTTTGTTTTAGGTAGACTTCATCATGATACACTATCACAGTCTCTTCAAAAGGATTCCAAACTTTTTGTGTAAAGTATTTCATCATTGATCATGTTAAAGTATCTTAATACTTATGCCAATTTAGTTATGTACTTCACTCATGATTTTCTTGAACACTTCAAGAGATTCATATTTGTATTTCATTAAATACAAATCACTACATATACTAATATCATCAGTAAATATAATGAGGCACTAATAACTACTTCTAGTGTTTATTCTAAAAGTCTAAATACATAAATATGTACAAGGCCGAATAGAATATTTACTCTTACACTTCATCTAGAGTCCAGTCAAACATCATTATGTTTTCTAGACATGTATTTTTATATATGTGCTCTATATGATAGTGCTGCAAATGTTTCCTATTTGAGTTATCAAATTTTAATCCTTTTTCTATTTAAATTATTTAACATTTATCTTTAGATTCAGTAAATTAAGATCATAAGATATATGTGGAACTTGTCATAAGAGATCACATCTTTGGAAATAGAACATTAAGTATTAACAATAATCATCGTTGTCCATACAAGATGCAGAAAGTAAAATGTTTCTATTATTGACAAAAATTAAATAGCAGTTCATTAACTCTATTACATGCCATGTGGGCTAAGATAAATTCTAAATGCAGATTTTAGTTGAAACAACTATTGATCCATTGCGATGCACAATCCAACTTTCCCCTTTCATAAATGCTTATTTCTTATCAGATCCTACATATTCAAACATACCTGAGATCTGCATCTAGTATCATATACCCAAGATGAAGATGTAATTAGACTTATCTTATAACATATATACTTGAAGTGGAGATCTCTATTCCCTCCTTCTTCTTTACTTCCTCCAAGTAAAGAGGGAAATTCCTCTTGCAATGTCCATGCTGGTGACAGTGGTGACAGTTGCCTCCCTTGTTTACCCCTCCCTTTGCTTTGAGCGTTCAAGAGTTGGGCTTCTGGACAACTTTAGAACTCTTATTAGCCTTGCCTTTTCATTTAGATTTTTCCTTTGGTTTGCTGGTCATCATCACAAACTTGGTCTTGTCTTTCTTCATTTGTGCCTCAACTATTCTCAACATGCCAAGTAACTCTGTCAACAACTTGTCAAAGTCATTCATGTTAAACTTGATGACAAACTGACTGTATGATTCTGGAAAAAATTGTAGAATCACATTAGTGGCCAACTCTTGACCCAAGGGGAATCCCTATCTCACAAGGTTCTCCACATACCCAATGAGCTTGAGCACAGAATGACCTATTGGATCTCCTTTTGCCATATTACATTTGAATAACACCTTGGAGACATCATTTTTACTCCCTCATGTTTTTCCTCATATTGGAACATGTTCTTAAGATGTGTTACCATCCCAATAACATCCATATTCTCATGTTGTCTTTGAAAATCATAGTTCATGGAGCATAACTTTAGGCATTTGACATCAAAGACATCTTCAATATGCTTCTTGTAAGCATCCCTATCAGCTTCAGGTGGAGTGGGAGTAGGTTCATCTGGCTCTAGTGTCTCCAGGACATAGATCTTGTGCTCCTATGTGAGAAAAATTCTCAACATCCAGAACCAGTCATGGAATTTATTCCCATTTAGCTTGTCCTTCTCAAGGACTGATCATAGGGAAAAGGTGTTGTCTATTTTCATTTGATTATACAAGAGAAATTTGCATTTTTCAATTTTTTGATTTGATTTGATTTGAGTAAAATTTGATGATGTTTAATTAGGTCTTTAAATAATTATCATTCTCACTATTTTGTTCAAATTGATAACACTCACTTATCAATTTGGAATATTACAACGTGTAACCTTCTAGTCAGCCAAGATCCAAAATAATTGAGTTATTACTGGGATAACACCAACATCCATAATCAATCATTAAGGTAGGAAACTTTTTCCAATTACATCTTATGCAGTTCTTGGATAGATGGTATGCTCAACTCCTTTCCATAGTCATCTGCAAGCTTCTAAGTGCTCACGTTAAGATTACTTAGTTAAGTCTGACCCAAAAGCCAACACAATAAGAATGCACCCTACTTGGCAGGTTTGACATTACTACCATCACACTTCCATGAGATAGATGGCACACCACGCTTGGCATGCCCACACTTAGTCCATCAAGCTTTTCACGTGTGTTGCTATTGGAAAGCATCTTTGGCTTAATATGTTTGTTTGATTGATTTTATATATTTGTTTATATATATATATACATATCCAATGACCACATGCTATACTACATATCATATACATGCTATATCCAACAAATGAAAACATGTAAGTAAATCATAACCGATGGTTATAGCCATACTATTGTAATTCCTTGAAGCCACAAAGAATTACTACCACCTAAGGTCTACTTCTCATGCATGAACTAACTTTTGGTGTAGATGTGAGAACCCATCATGCTAAATGAGATTACTTAAAACTTAAAGCATGATCGATCACTAATTAACCACATAGTAGAAAAAAGGGATAATTAAAACCAATTTATTTCACCAGCATACTCAAGAACATTTACATAAAGGCGCAACATCTTGCATATATTCATAAATTACGCCAAGTATCTTTTATAATTTCTCTATGGTCTCATCCACAACACACACACATATATATATACATACATACATACATATAATATATATATATATATATATATATATATATATATATATATATATATATATATATATATATATGACTCTAGGACACACTAGACATCTAAAAAACCTTCTCTAAGGTCCATCACCATAGCTCCTCCTCACCATTGCGGGTATAATTCCACTGCAACCGATCACCTAAAAAGATGTGGTGACTCATGAGGTGAGACCCATGTCCCACAGAGAGATATAACTCTCAACAACGCTGATTGATTATGTTATTTAATTAAGCAATTTAAGTAAATTAAGCATATTAGACCGATAGACATAGAAAAAGGCATGATTAATGAGGTACACAAAAGAACATATAAAAAACGTCGCCATGAGTCTGACTAACATCATAATGTAGTTAACATCATCAACATGGCTAAAAATATATGCATAGCTAACAATAAAGCATATCTAACAACATGAGATAACTTAACATCATAAACCTAACCACAATATCAATATATATAACAACATAAGCAACATTATTTTCTCTTATTGCACGATACATCATTTATATGTGAAAGGAGAAATACAAGGGTTATCATATGACGTGAAGTGATGTGTATAACCCTAAAAGATATAGTACATGACTAGATTACATATTTTATTAAGCCTTGGGGAGTTTGGGGTATATCACTTAAGATCCAACTGACCACTACTAAGTCAAAATCAGTTCTGTACAAGATCTAGGAGAGCCAGAATCCTAAGAGTTCTTCTAACCTCAATTACTATGAGTCTGCCACAACAACATATAAGTCAAGCTACAAAACAACCTAGTTCACTCTTAGTTTAGGTCATGACATTAGTAACCAGGGTATACAAACCCTAACATTCGAGGTACAACCACAACTGTCTCAAGTGCATCGTATATATAAGTATTTGAGATACGACCACATTCGTTCTCCTACTGAGGTATGGATGCAACCATCCTCAAAACCTTGGGATCTAGATGTCAAGGACACACAGTCTCTTGCACCCACACATACTCAACAATATGTGCCTCAGAGCTTCCCTTAGGAATACTCATTTACCCATCCAACAAGTCCTGACACTGGAATGGTTCTATGATACATGGCACTACATTAGGGTTTTACTTGAATAGTTAACACCAATTGGGTGAGTTAAGGCTTCACTAAACAAGTGGACATACAAACCCTAATTCATTTCTAAAAAGCATAATGTACAACAATCTCTAGAAGACATAAAAACGTATTAGACTTAATTCCTCATTTCAGCATCACATGGTACTATTTCATTGCCATACATGAGACTATACTTTTTGTCATACCATCATAGGATATAAATCCTTATCATTATTCTAGGGTACCAATCCTTGTCACCATAAAGAGTATTACACCTCCATAAGAGCTCAAGATATGCCCAAAGGTCATTTAGACCATCACATCATTTCCTACTTGAACATCATAATATTTCAGCACCTTGAAGAAGGTTCAACTTACACCATCATACTTGGGATACACATGTGTAGCATAAGAAGGAATCAATCATAAGGCTATGATAACACCATTTAACATATTAGGGTTATGATCGACTTAGGGAAAATATTCCATCATCATATCATATAAGGAAGCTAAGTATGATTAACCATCATTACTGAATTGCATTAAGTTAAGTTCAACAAGATAGGTGGAAATGATGTTACAGATCAATGCCTGAAACTAAACCATGGGTTCATACACTTCTTGGGTTAAAGATTAACCATAATTACTTAATTGCATTAGAGTTAAGATTACAAGATAAGTCACATTTAAGCTACAAATCAACACTCAAAGATAAACCCTAGCACCTATCATCTCCATCAGATCATGGATGCATAAGGTCAAACATAACCATCAGATTTTGAACATCAAACCCAACCATCGGATCATGAAACTCACCCAAGACCATTAGATGTTGGATAAGCAAAACCATTAGATGCAATACAAGTAAAACCTTGAACCATTCATCTAGGAAAGCCATCAAGTTATGACCTAAGAGATTCATCAAAACATGACCTAGAAAGGCCATTAGTTGTTAACACTAGAAGCACCACCGTTTGCTGAACTAAGAGAACCCATCAGTTGTGGACATTGGGTCCACCATCAGATGTCGACACCATGTAGGTCATCGAATCATGAATCCAGAAGGACCATTGGTTGAGAACCATCGACCAAAGAACCCAGACAAACCATCGACCTTGGTAACTAGGTACACCCTCGAGTGTAGATGGAAAAACCATTAGATGTTGACCCAAAAGCACCATCAAGTCTTGACCTAGTAAAACCATCAAATGCCATCTCTATGTGGGAAAACAAGCCCAAAACTTCCAAGTAAAACCATCGTTTGGTGAAGCCTTAAGAAACCATCATATGAAACAACTTGAAGAGAGAGCACTAAGGCCATACATTCTAGGGGAGAATAGCCATAGGTTCTAAGCACTAGGAGAAGGATCAAAACAACATCAGATCAAAAAACCATCATTTGCCATCACTAGGTTGAAAACATGTTCAAAAACTAAGTAAAGGCATCGGTTGAAAGAGAGAGAGAAACACCATTGACTCGCACTACATAAAGGATCACTAAAACCATCGCTCCTCAAGCATAAGAAGATACGAAACAAAAGCTAAGTGTGATAGACTGAGTTTTCTATATATTTTTCTCTCCTACAATTTTGTTTATTCCAATTATGCCCTCAACCATCTCTCTCACTAAATTGATTAAATGGCCTATCAATTTCACATAATACAAAACCCTAAGTGTCACATAAAGGAGAACTATAGGTATAAACATATTTAGTTAATAACCATGTCAAACTTTCTAATTTGAACTCTAAATTTATACCATGGCTACATGGCGAAATTATAAAGCTACTCCTAAAATTTCATTACAATTGGGTCAACCAATTAGGAGATATGACCAATTGAAATTATGTACATTTTTCATCTACATTTGAGTCTAGAACCTAAGTTTCGATTTTAATGGGACAAATATGTGTCACACGCCCCCTTTACCTATAGGCACATATCACTTAACTGGGGAATCAATCCCAACCATCTGATTTGATGACCACAGATCCGCACGAGGATCCAAGGGTCAAGGACTCATCTTCAACCTCCCACAAAGGGCGGGGAAAAGAGAGGAGGCTCGAGCCTCGTCCAGGTGCCACCTTACCCCTTCTCGTGAAAATTGATCCAAACAGATAGATTTGTCTCTCCAAAATGGGGTCAATAAGCCCACACCCAACTCCCCTCACCCTCGGATCGGGGAGAACCACCTCCACCTACTCCACTCCTCTCACTGGAGGCGGAGGCTGACTTAGGGCTTCCTCTTCTAGCCCCCTCGTGCCTATTTAACCCCTCTAATAGCTCCTCCATACCCCCTTTTCTCATCTCCCATCATCAATCGCAAGCAAGATACCCCGAACACCGCTCCCCCAACCCATTGTCTTCAACCTCCAGATGCTTCATCACCCCGCTACTTCAAAATCCCTCCCACCAAATTCTCACCACCTGCACCATTCCCAATCACCCATGAGCATAGGCGGCTACCTCCACCAAACCCAGAATTCCCCCTTCATCCCTAACCTCCATCTCGGCGGCGACCTCACCCTCACCACAACGACATTGAGTTCTAGAGGGAAATACAGACTGGAAACCTCACTCCTCCGTCCGAGACAACCTCGCGAAGGTTGAGGTGTCCTCATCCAATCGACAAAACCACCCTGATGTAAGTGAAAGCTCACCAGAGTTTGATTGAGCTGCTCGGCTAGCAGCAAGAAGAGAAGAAGAGCAAGGGAGGGGAGGGTTCCAACAGAGACTGAAGTGGACCAATGGCCATTCGCCACGTCAACTATAGGAGTTGCGGGCCAGCACATCAACTCAACAATCCACGAGCCATCTTGCAAATCCTTGGATCAACCTGAGCTGTAGATCCAGTCAGATCTGACCATTGATCAAGGTAATTTTCCTTTCATTATTTACCTTAATAGAAAAATGATTATCTTAGAAAAATCCTAGAAAATGCTAGGAATGTCGGATTATAGTAAACCTATATACCATTTTCATTAGAAAATGCGAACTATCCAAATAAAATATAATTAGGACCTAGATCCGAGCCCTTTTCAAAAAAATATGGCCTACAAGCCCTAATGACCTTTTAATATATATATTTTGTGTAATAATAGTCATCCTTGATTTAAATCTGGCTTGTGGACATCCTAAGCTTGATTTGGGGTCCCTGATCATCATGTTACTCGAAACCCTAATCAAAGAGGGATATTTGACTCAATAGTTGTGAAAAACCCTAAATTCTAGTTTCTCTCTCTAATGGTTTATACCTTATGCAACATTATGTCAAACCCTAACTATTAAATGACACTAAATGACTTTGAATGACCCTGACACCTTAGAATCCAACTCTGATCTCTCAAATCATATGTATCCTAAAGAGATACCCTTAATGATCTAACCTATTATCGAAACCCTAAATATGAATGCTCCCCTTTTTGGATAAAATAGGTATCTTTAAATAAATTAAACCCTAGAAAGAAGGTCTAATTTTGTAACCCCAAAAGTAAGATAATAGTCATAGATAATCCCTGATCAAAAAATAAAAACGTGAAAGCAATCATACCTAAAGAACCAACCTTAGTCATGCATCATATGGACCAATAGTAAAAAGTATACCCTTGATTTCCTTTCAGGGTGATCTACTCTCTCTCTTAATCTAGACTTGTCTAATTTCATATATGAGATCAAAGGTACATGGATATAATTATATGACTAGTTTTTGCTAGATGTTAAATATAAGTATTTTCTTGCATGTATTTGAGTACATTGTTGGATGTAAATATATGAGTATTGTCATTGTCCTCTTTGAACATTAAAGAACATAAATGAATGAGAAATGAAATGTAGTTACTAGTGGTGCTCATTAATCTCCCTATCAAAGAGGGAAAGAATTAATGTCGACTAGCACCTCCCTAATGGTACAAGGTACATAGGGAAATCCCTAATGTACAAGGTATGCGGGGATAGGGCTCAATCAATTTATGTTTGTGCTAAGTCCACCTATTCATTTGAAATGTGATTAATAACTTGGGATTACCTAATTTTCCACCACTAAATAATGTTTCTTTCTCTTTCTTCTTTTTCAAGTATTTTCAATATGCCAACATAGTATAGCTTTTTAATTCCACGTACCAACTTTTGTTGATGTTTCTGTTTCTCATGTTTTCTAGGTACAAGGAACATATGGTGCACTTCAAAGTACCAGAAGAAAATAAATAATGGACATGGATGATAGTTAGATAGATCTCCATTTCTTATCTTATCTTATTTTCAGCTAGATAGTTTTTATTCTTCTAGATGTTGTAATAGGATGTTCTAAATTCTATGTAATAATCATAATTTCCTTTCTTATAGAACTATTCATTCTTCCTTCTCAAATAATAAGTATGTAATGACTTTATTTATCTTCAATGAATGAATGTTTGTGTGGATATTCATGATGATGTGAAAAATGATCTTGTCTCATTTCTATGATTTTAGTTGACTATCTTAATTTCTTATATTTTCCCTTCTGACATTTATAGATATGAGTGCACGCATATCTGTGAATGTCACTAAGGAAAGTTCATAGAAATTAGGGTTATCACAGTTGGTATCAGAGACAATGTTCACACATCTTAGTCACATGGAATTCATTCACCCTATTGTGAGTCTAGGGTAGTCCTTGAGTTAGGGATGTGAAGGGTGGATGTGACTAGGATAACATCTGCCATGGGTCTGGCTAAAGTCTCTGAGCCACTTTGCTTGGCAATCATGAGGCTACCTATATGGCATTGTAAGTAATATCCTAAATGTCCCCTACTTCTTGGGCACACCTTAATTAGGATCCTTCTCATATATAGAAATTCCCTCTCATCTTTTCTATAGGAAAAATTTCCCTCTTATCTTAATTTTTGAATAATTCCCCCTTACCTTTATGATATAAGGTTAGGAAAAGAGTCTCTCTATTTAGAAAGTCTTAAGGACTGACTGATAAGGATTTTAGGGTATCCTCCACAAATCACAACATTAATAAAATTAATAATTAATAAAGGATAATAATGAAATACTATGTGATAAAAAAAATAATAATGAAAATAATTGCTGAGTGATAAATCTAATATGTCCACCTAATTTCAGGATGCCTCCTAAGACTCACAACTCAAAGGCCTCTGAGGAATCATCCTCTAAGAAGAGGAAAGAGCCTGAAACCTCTGGATTACCTGATCCCGATACCCAACAAAAGAAAATCCTTCTAGACTTTATGGAAACCCTTTCCACAAGAGGAACCCCTGAAACTAGTACCTCTAGGATAAAGGAAGTAACAGTGATAGATTTCATCAAACTCAGCCCTGATACCTTTTGGGGAGAAGATCTACCTGAGGTCATGGATAAGGTTGAGGCATGGATCCTCTTCATAGAGAATGGTTTTCATACCCTAGAAGTACCCACTGAGAAGAAGGTCAAGTTCGCCACCCATCTGCTTAAGGGAGGGGTGAAAATTTGATGGGAGAACTATGGTAGGAATAGGGGAGAAGAAGTAGATGCCATGGGGTGGGAAGCTTTCAAAATCCTCTTCACCTACCATTCCATGCCTATAGCTGAGAGGAAGAGGAAGGAGAAGATGTACGTGGAGCTAAGGCTGGGTAGTCTCTCAGTAGTTGATTACACCCAAAAGTTTAGGCTTCTGGAGTGTTATGCACCCATCAGGACTGAAGACCGCCTTACCGAGCATTATGTTGACTGACTTTCCACTCACATGCAAACCCTAGTCATAACCTCCCATCCCAGAAGCATATATGAAGCCCTAGACATGGCCCTCAAGTAGGAGAGAGAGCAGGGCATACATAAACCTTCCATCATGGGGTACTTAGGGTTAACCACAAATGAGGAAGATAAGTCTAGAAAGTTCAATTCTGGCCATAACAATAAGGGATCAAGAAAATGAGGAGGTTCAAGAATGGGAGGATAGAAAAGCCACCGGAACTAGCCGATGACAAATCATCCCAAGTGTATGACTTGTGGGCATTTTCATGGTGGGGGTATGCCGCCATACCAAGCCGGTCTGCTATAACTGCAAGGAGGGCCATTTCATCGCCAAGTGCCCCACTCCCTCCATCTTTGGCAATCCTGCTGTAGGTGCTCCACAACCTCAGGGACACCACAATGGCAGGGTATTTGCAGTGAATGTAGAAGAGGCCAAGGCAAATCCCAACCAGTTTTGTGAAGGTAACATAAATTCTTTTCATAATTTAATATCTTGTTCAAGCCTGCACATTATTAATAACTCAATTATTCTATGTAGGCACTGTATTATTAAATGGTCATCCTGTTAAAGCTTTATTCGACTCTGAATCTACAAATACATTTATTTCCCAAACTTTGACATCTATATTACATCTTCATATAAGGAACTTGGGATATATTCTAGATGTGTCTACCCCTAGTGGCAAAATACTCACAACCCTATAGAAAACTGATGTCCTCTCTCTTAAATTAAAAAATCATGATATGCCCTTTGAATTCATTCTCTTAACTATGGAAGACTTTGATGTTATACTTGGCATGGACTGAATATACACATACCATACTCACATTGATTGTAGAAACAAGATGGTAGTCCTCTCTCAACCTCATTCTTGTCCTGTGAAAATCCCTAGGGGAAGCAAATTCTGTAATAATATTATAATTTCCTCTCTTAAAGCTAAAAAGCTCATTTCTCAAGGATGTAAACTCTTCCTCACATTAGTCTCAGAGATCACTCCTAGTAGCGAGCCTGTAGAAAGTCTGGAGGTGGTATGTGACTTCTGTGACGTATTTCCGGAGGAGCTTCCTAGGCTGCCTCCAAATAGAGACATTGAGTTCTCCATAGATCTTCTTCTTGGAACCACTCCAATTTCTAGGGAACTGTATAGGATGTCTCCTACTGAGCTTATGGAGTTGAAGAAATAGTTGCAAGAACTTCTCAACAAAGGTTTCATTCATCCTAGTGTTTCCCCCTGGGATGCTCTTGTTCTTTTTGTCAAAAAGAAAGACAGTTCTATGCGTATGTGTATTGAATACCACATGTTGAACCAAGCTACTATTAAAAAAGAGTATCCTCTTCCTCGTATTGATGACCTCTTTGATCAGCTTCATACTATTAAAGTTTTCTCAAAGATTGATCTTCGTTCGGGCTACCATCAAATTAAAATCAAGGATTCTGATATTTCTAAAACTGCTTTTCAAACTCGTTATGGGCATTATGAATTTCTAGTGATCCCATTCAGGTTGACCAATACACCAGGTGTATTTATGAACCTGATGAACAAAGTCTTCCAACCTTATCTTGATGAGTTTGTGGTCGTCTTCATTGATGATATCTTGATCTATTCTGATTCTATGGAAAAACTCTAGGAACACTTGCGAGCAGTTCTTGACATCCTTCGAACCCAGAAATTTTATGACAAACTTTCAAAATGTGAATTTTGGATTGATAAAGTCATGTTTCTTGGACATGTCATTTCTGGGGGTAACATATCTGTTGATCCCGCCAAAGTCTCTACTGTACTTGATTGGCAACCTCCTCAAAATCCTTCTAAAATCTGGAGTTTCTTGGGTCTGGCCGAATATTATCGTTGTTTCATTCCAAATTTCTCCAAAGTGGAACTTCCTCTGACTAAGCTTACTCAGAAGGATAAGCACTTCATATGGTCAGCTGCATGTGAGTCCAGTTTCCAGGAATTAAAGTAAAAGTTAATGTCAGCTCCTGTTCTTGTTCTATCCTTTGGCAATGAAGGGTTTGTGATATTCACTGATGCTTTGAGGAACGAATTAGGATGTGTCCTGTAGCAGAATGGAAAGGTAGTGGCCTTTGTATCTAGACAGCTAAAAACCAATGAACTTAATTATCCCACACATGATTTGGAATTAGCTGCAATCATTCATGCTCTCAAAATCTAGAGGCACTACTTGTACGGGGCAATCTCCAACATCTTCACCGACCACAAAAGCCTGAAGTACATCCTAACTTAGAAGGACTTGAATATGCGTCAATGCCGATGGATTGACTATCTAAAGGACTATGATTTCACTATTGCCTATCCTCTGGGTAAGGCAAATGTAGTCGCTGACGCCCTTAGTAGGAAAAGGGCAGTGTGTGCATCTCTATCTGTCCTAAATGGAAGAATATGGAGGATCTAATAGGCTGGAAGCTGTAGTTTCTATCTAATCGTGTGCATGTTAATTACATCTCCATCACATTCAACTTGCATTTCAAAATTCTTGAGGCACAGAGGGCTAGT
Source organism: Alisma plantago-aquatica (assembly GCA_963693085.1). NCBI lineage: Eukaryota > Viridiplantae > Streptophyta > Magnoliopsida > Alismatales > Alismataceae > Alisma > Alisma plantago-aquatica. The sequence goes on from OY856413.1 coordinate 582,411,482, forward strand.
CCTGATCTTGTAGAGCTTTCCTCTCTCCTATCAAAGCCTTAAGCACATCTGTCTGTGGGTCTTGATGGTGGTCTTTGATGCAAGAACCGTATGTGGGTTCCTGAGTAGTCAACTGTGAAGACAAAGATTCTCAGTGAAGCACATGGGTCGAAGTACAAAGTTCATCCCGACACAACGAAGATGTACAAATACCTACAACGTCAGTTCTGGTGGAGGGGCATGAAGTGTGATATTGCCGAATTTGTGTCCAGATGTCTGACATGCCATAGAATCAAGGCCGAGCACCAGAGACCAGGTGATCTACTACAACCCCTTGAAATTCTGAAATGGAAATGGGAACACATCACCATGGATTTCATGGTGGGACTACCCAGGACCAGGAAGGGATATGACGCTGCATGGGTCATAGTGGATCGTCTCAGGACCCCAGTCATGCATAATGTCTTTAATGTATCTAATATGAAGCCTTATGTCAATGACCCTAGTCACATTCTGAATCATGAGGCTCTCGAGTTGAAGGATGATTTTGAAAAACACTAGAGGGGGGGGTGAATAGTGTTTTAAAACAATTTTAACAATTATTTAACTCAAACAACCACAATTGAGATTAGAAGAAGGAGACAGGTGTTTAGAGTGGTTCCAACTTTAGTAAATACTAAAGTTGTCAGTCCACTACCCGGTTGCTTACCCAACCGAGATTTTGAAATTATTTATGTTATTACCTTCTCAAGGATTTATACAAAATACAATACTTTCCTTTACACCCCTTGAACAACCTTCACTTGAAGTAGGTGCACCAACTTGAGGTAGCCTTCTTGAAGTAACTCCAAGCTCCCCCTTGAAGTAGCCTTCCTCTCTAGAAGTAACCTCCCGTTGCACCAGCCTTATGAAGTAGCTCAAGGTCACCTTCTTCACCAAGAAGATCTCCACCCTCTCCAATCCGCAGCCTCCAACCTAGGAGTAGCAAGGAGAGTACAAACAGTAATAGAGAACAAGAAAGGAAAAAGGAAATTACAACTTATCCTTTGTAGCCCAAGGCTTGATTTGCCTAGATCAAGCATATAGATCTCCTAACCAAGTTGTGGGTAGGAGATACTAGCCTATAGGACACGAATTTTGAGCTAAGGAAGGAAATGTCCAATTGTCACAATGCTCAAATTGCTCACAAACAGATTGCTCAAAGTATGCTCAAGGATTTCTCAAGTGTAACAAGTGTGTTTTAGTGTCCTATGGCTTGTCCTATTTATAGGAATGGTCTAAGGATGCTTAAGGACGTTCTAGACAACTTCTAGGGGTTTCTAAGTGCTTAACTAGCCGTTAGGTACAAGTTTGTTGCTTTAGCAACGGATAATTAATTTACTCGGCAGTTGCTGTCAGAGTTCATCTCGGTCGAGGAATGGTCGACCGAGATACCTACTCGGTCAAAGTTTTGTCGACCGACAGGCTCTCTGGATCTAGTGATTTGCAACGTCTATCTCCAACTGCCAACTACCTTGTCAGTTGTGTCTAACGGCTACTTTGGATCTTTCTCGGTCGAGAAGATTGTCGATCGAGAGTGTCTCGGTCGAGGAGTTAGTCGACCGAGATTGACCCTGTTTCAATCTTTTAATTAAACCACTAAATGTGTGTATGAGTGTGCATATGTGACTTTATTTGAAGGGGATGACCTATCTAAATGTGGTGTTTAGCTAGGGAGAATCTAACGCTTGATTTACATGAAATCTAAGTACTTGTACATTATATATTTGTACAAGTTTTTACAAGGCGATTACATTTCATGAAAACATAAACATGTAAGCATATGGATTTCCCTAGTTGCTTTGTCATCCACCTTAATCCTGCACACTCAAGTAGCTCGTTAGATCAATAAGAATGAAATGTTTGTCATAATCAAAACAAAGGGATTTATAGATGTCCATTTAGCCAACAGATTTGTCATATGCTGAGTCCCCAGTCAGAATTCTCAACTTTAAGTCAAAAGAGCTTCACAATAATTGATGTATAGAAATGGTGAAAGTTCTCTGGAGCCACCATGATGAGACCGATGCCACCTGGGAGCTAATGACCAAGGTCGAGAAGAAATATCCACATCCTTTTCAGGCTGCTTGAATTTTGGGGACAAAATTCTTATAAGGAGGGGAGAATGTGACATAGTGAGTTTTCTATATATTTTTCTCTCTCCTACAATTTTGTTTATTCCAATTATGTCCTCAACCATCTCTCTCACTAAATTGATTAAATGGCCTATCAATTTCACATAATACAAAACCCTAAGTGTCACATAAAGGAGAACTATATGTATAAACATATTTAGTTAATAACCATGTCAAACTTTCGAATTTGAACCCCAAATTTATACCATGGCTACATGGTGACATTATAAAGATACTCCTAAAATTTCATTACAATTGGGTCAATCAATTAGGAGAAATGACCAGTTGAAATTATGTACATTTTTCATCTACATTTGAGTCTAGAACCTAAGTTTTGATTTTAATGGGACAAATATGTGTCACGCACCCCCTTTACCTATAGGCGCGGATCACTTAACTGGGGAATTGATCCCAACCATATAATTTGATGGCCAAAGATCCATGCGGGGATCCAAGGGTCAAAGACCCATCTTCAACCTCCCGTAAAGGGCGGGGAAAAGAGAGGAGGCCCGAGCCTCGTTCAGGCGCCACCTCACCCCTGCTCATGAAAATCGATCTGAATAGATAGATTCATCTCGCCAAAATTGAGGTCAACAAGCTCGCACCCGACTCCCCTCACCCTCAAATCAGGGAGAACCACCTCCACCTACTCCACGCCTCTCACTGGCGGCGGAGGCTGACTTAGGGCTTCCTCTTATAGCCCCCTGTGCCTATTTAACCCCTCCAATAGCTCTGCCATACCCCCTTTTCTCATCTCCCATCATTAATCGCAAGCAAGCTACCCCGAACACCGCTCCCCAACCCATTATCTTCAACCTCCAGACGCTTAACCACCCCGCTACTTCATAATCCCTCCCACCAAATTCTCTCCACCTAAATCATTCCCAATAACCCGTGATAATAGGTGGCTACCTCCACCAAACCCAAAATTCCCCCTTCATCCCTGACCTCCACATCGCCGACGACCTCACCCTCAGCATGACGGCATTGAACTCCAGAGGGAGCCGCAGACCGGAAACCTAACTCCTCTGTCTAGGACAACCTCGTGAAGGTTGAGGCGTCCTCATCCTCTTGACAAAACCACCCTTATGTAAGTGGAAGCTTGCCGGAGTTTGATTGAGCTGCTTGGGCTAGCAATAAGAAGAGAAGAAGAGCAAGGGACGGGAGGGTGCCAGCAAAGACCGAAGTGGACCAATAGCCAATCGCCACATCAACTATAGGAGTTACGAGACAGAATACCAACTCAGCGATCCGTGTGCCATCTTGCAAATCCTTAGATCAACCTGAGCCGTAGATCCATTCGGATCCGGCCATTGATAAAGGTATTTTCCTTTCGTTATTTACTTTAATAGAAAAATGATTATCTTAGAAAAATCCTAGAAAATGCTAGGAATGTCAGATTATAGTAAACCTATATACCATTTTCATCATAAAAATGCGAAATATCCAAATAAAATATAATAAAGACCTAGATCCAAGCCCTTTAAAAAAATGGCTTACAAGCCCTAATGACCTTTAATATATATATTTTGTGTAATAATAGTCATCCTTGATTTAGATCTAGATTGTGGACATCCTAAGCTTGATTTGGGGTCCCTGATCATCATGTTACTCGAAACCCTAATCAAAGTGGGATATTTGACTCAATAGTTGTGATAAACCCTAAATTCTAGTTTTTCTCTCTAATGGTGTATACCTTATGCAACATTATGTCAAACCCTAACTATTAAATGACACTAAATGACTTTGAATGACCCTGACACCTTAGAATCCAACTCTGATCTATAAAATCATATGTATACTAAAGAGATACCCTTAATGATCTAACCCATAATGGAAACCCTAAATATGAATGCTCCCCTTTTTGGATAAAATAAGTATCTTCAAATAAATGAAACCCTAATAAGAAGGTATGATTTTGTAACTCCAAAAGTAAGATAACAGTCATAGATAATCCCTGATCTAAACATGAAAACATGAAAGCAATCATACCTAAAGAACCAACCTTAGTCATGGGTCATATGGACCAAAAGCAACAAGTATACCCTTGATTTCCTTTCAGGGTGATCTATTCTTCCTCTTAATCTAGACTTGTAGAATTTTAGATATGAGATCAAAGGTACGTGGATATAATTATATGACTAGTTTTTTGGATGTTAAATATAAGTATTTGCTTGCATGTATTTGAGTACATTGTTGGATGTAAATATATGAGTATTGTCATTTTTCACTTTGAACATTAAAGAACATAAATGCATGAGAAATAAAATGTAGTTACTAGTGGTGCTCATTAATCTCCCTATTAGAGAGGGAAATAATTAATGTCAACTAGCACCTCCCTAATGGTACAAGGTACGTAGGGAGATCCCTAATGGTACAAGGTACATGGGGATAGGCCCCAATTAATTTATGTTTGTGCTAAGTCCACCATAGTAATGCATATTCATTTGAAATGTGATTAATAACTTGGGATTACCTAATTTTCCACCACTAAATAATGTTTCTTTATCTTTCTTCTTTTTCAAGTATTTTTAATATGCCAGCATAGTATAACTTTTTAATTCCACATACCAACTTTTGTTGATGTTTATGTTTCTCGTATTTTCTAGGTACAAGGAACATATGATGCACTTCAAAGTACCAGAAGAAAATAAATAATGGACATGGAGGATAGTTAGATAGATCTCTATTTCTTATCTTATCTTATTTTTCATCTAGATAGTTTTTATTCTTCTAGATGTTGTAATAGGATGTTCTACATTCTATGTAATAATCATAATTTCCTTTCTTATAGAACTATTCATTCTTACTTCTCAAATAGTAAGTATGTAATGAATTTATTTATCATCAATGAATGAATGTTTGTGTGGCTATTCATGATGATGTGAAAAATGATCTTGGCTCATTTCTCTAATTTTAGTTGACTATCTTAATTTCTTGTATTTTCCCTTCTGACATTTATAGATATGAGTGCACATATATAGAAATTGGGGTCTTCACACTAAGTCGATGCCACCAGTTGGCACAAGAAGGTCAATCAATACAACACCAAAACCAAACCACCAGGTTGCAACACAAGGAAGGAAAACAACTCAAAAACTCTAAGAAAGAACCATCATTTGAGTGAGAAAAGCCCATCATTTTCCATATACATGCAAGGTACAAAACTTATACTAACAAGTAAGAATCATGCACAAGGTTTATAGTTCATCCAAGAAGATAAAATTCTCAAGAATAATTACATAAGCTCAAACCCTGGGCAAAGATAACATCTTTCTACTTAGAACTTCATTTTAGAGCAAGATCATGTACATGCAAGCTAGGAGTAAGTAGTAAATGTGGAGAAAGTTATATAACTCACCTTAAAGAAGATGCAGAAGGTCCAAGCAGCAAGGTAGCTCGAAGTGAGAGAAGAAATTCCTAGCTTGAACACTCCACATGGCCAAGCTAGCTCCTTCTCTAAAAGCAAGCAAATGCTATGTCAAAGAAGCAAGAAGGAAGGTGTCTTCAACCTCTAGCTCAACCTCCACCATGGATCCAACCAAGAAGGAAGGGAGAGAAGGTAGGGCAAAAAGGAAAAATGAAGAAAGGGAGGGAGATCTCACTCACATAAGACAAGAAGTCAGACAATGAAACACCAAACGACCTCAACAAGGGTATATCCAAACCCTAGGTGCACATGCAAGCAAGATATGTCAAGATTCTCCTACCTTGGCTCCTTCTTCTCCACCGAGAAAGGGGGATGCCCTGCAAGCAAAAAGGAAGAAGATAAAGTGAGATAGTTGTGTAAGGAACACATTTTTCTGCAAGGAGGGAGGTATATAAAGCTATGGAGGAGAGAGAAAAGAAGGTAGAGGTGTCTAGACATGCTTGCCATGTGTCCATGGCCAAAGAACATCACGCCCATTCAACGAGAAGGTCCATCGGTTGTAAAAGTAAGTAGGACCATCAAATATTTACTCCTAGGTCAGCCATCAACCTCCCACAATAGGAAAACCATTAGATCTTGACCCCTTGGTCACTAGGGTGAAAGCCCTAGCATCACCATCATTTTGCACCTCTCTAGGTTGACCATCAATCTAGAGGCCTCCAAGAGAGAAAATCATCAACCTCACACCTAAAGGGATGACCACCTGATCCCAATACATCAGAAAAGCCATTGTATCCCAACTCAAAAGTAGAACCATCGAGTTCTAGCACTCAAGGTAGCCCATCCATGAGAGGAAACCCTAGGTAGATGTCACTATAAAAACCAAGGTGCAACTAGGCACCCCAAGGTACAATTATATCAAGACTGATATGTAAACATACGATGCACAAAAAGAATGTGAAAAATTACAAGAAAAACCCTAGATATGGGTAAATTTCATAAAAGTCCAAAACAAGCATATAAATACATAACTTGCTCAAACAGTGTCCAAAATGGATCAAACTTGAAACTTAACTTTTTGAAATGATATAAAATAATATATTAGGGTTAAATTAAGGTTTTAAGAATCCAATAAAGGTAAGAAAGAATGTTTAATCAAAAAGCAAGGTCATGAGTCTTACAACCATAAACCCCTAATATGGGTTTCTCCCCCGAAATCCAAGGCAAACAAAGATGGGTACCTCCCACACACCTCATCCACTAACATCCACATGGTTCCTTCCATCCCATGGTGATGTCACAACACTCTCATAGAAGTCATGTTTTTCTCTCTCATCTCTTGTATGTGTCATCTAGGATCATCACATAGTCCCTCATATATGAAACATCCTCATCCAACTCCACCTCCATTGTCTGTATCACTTGTCCTGTACTGAGGAGATACTTCTCCAATCATGGAAATAGAACTACTATGTAACCTGCGCCTGATAACTTTTGACTTGGAACTCTAGCTGCTCCTCATGATTTTCAACACATGTTTTCCACGTCCTGAGTTACTTTCAACTAATGGTGAATCACTATGTCTTATATCTCTTTCCTTATGCAGCTTCACAAGGTGTCATGTCTATGCTTCTCTGGTGACTGCTGTTATAAGTAACTCAATCAATCAGGTGGACATCCTTTATTTGCTAAGAAATGTAGGACATATATTCTTATAAGATTATCCAATAATCTACATAGTTCTTTTTTGATTGTCTATGTATCTATGGATGTGTTAAAATCCGATTGTAACCTTATCCTTGCCAGCTTCTAATGTTTCTCATTGGCTTGCTGACAAGTGTACACTTGACCAGACATGTACCATGTCATGTTTTGCACTTGGTTACCTTTTCATGTTCTTTAGATTTCGATACTCCTATGTATTTCCAGATTCATGGATGTGTCAAAAATGAGTCTCCCAAAATATTATATCACTCAAACATCAACATCTGGAGCCATTATCTGGTTGTATAATCATGCACTATCCAATCATCTAACTCATGGATGCCATTATGCTTCTGCTACACACTCTGATCTAATGTCTTGCATTATGGTACCATCCATTTGTATACCTTTGATACACTATAATGGTGTTGGTCTAACTTGTGACTATGTCAACAATCCTGGTAATAGAGATACTTCTAACTATGCACCCTTCTATTGAAGCAATGCTAGCATGTCCTATTTCGTGATACATCAAAGAACATAACTATATCTTGTCTACAATTGTTGACAAAGATAACTTCTTATTCAGTGCATAAACTTCGACATAATCTTTCCTGGTTGATCATCTATTGTACAATCATAATCCTTAATCAGCTCCATATACTATCTTAATCTCATGTTAGTCCCTGCTTCGAGCAATGCTTCTAAATGTTTAGGGTTAGAACTACATTGGGAAATTCTTGATCATGGGTTGGATAGTTATCCTTGTCCTTCTTACATTAGCATGAAGCAAAAGGAATCAATCTCTTATCCTATAATGGCACATGTCCTAAACCATTCTTTGAAGCATTATAGAAGATGATGTACCCTTCCTTTTGTTTTGGAAACACTAACACTGGGACACTTGTCAACTTCACCTCAACAACTAGAAAGAATGCTGACACCTACCATTCCATACAAAAAGGCACACCTTTCCTAGTCAACCTTGTTAGGGGTATAATAATGATGCTGACTTTCTGTATGGACTTCCTGTAGCATCTTGTTAGTCCTAAGAAGCTTCAGATCTCACTCAGTGTGTAGGGATGCTCCCACCCAACACTGTCTTCACCTTACTTGGATTTACATAACATGCATAGCAGATATATCATAACCCCAAGAAGATACTTTAGTCACCCCAAACTCACTCTTGCTGAACTTGGCACTCAGTTATTGTTGCTTCAACAATCCTAAGGCCCAACAAAGATGTTGTCCATGATGCCGATGCATTGGTTAGTCTATACGACAAAATCATGAACTCATAGTGGCTGTACAACTGATGTCATCCACTCCGATTCTCATCTGATGATATCCCAACTCAGGTCTATCTATAGAAATCACTATAGCACCTGTCGACTAATCACAAACTATCTATCCTTAGAAATGGTTATTCATTCCTTGTTGTGATCTTGTCCAACTGTCGGTAGCCCATCAGAAGAATCATGAAATCACTCTTCTTATTTCCAAACAACACTTGGAGGATCTCAACATTAACTCTCTCCTTCTAAGGGAAAAGAAACACCAATAAGTTTATCTGGTAAGCATCTTCAAACTTCACGTACTACTGGTACACCGTGGATACTAGGACTCATCAGTCTGGTATCCACTCATGTGCTATAAAGAGATCACACCCTAGTCTTGTTAGCTTCCCACCATCATAACCAAATCATAACATATGGGAGGAGTCTTCCCAACTCTTAGAGGGCTCAAAAAGCATTCACACCACAAATTGTCATGATCTAGGAACTATAATCCTAAACATCCACATGTCACATCAAGGTATTCACCCCCAGGATTGCAGCAAATCCACACATACCAAGTGGCATAAGATCCACTTGAAAGATGAACCTCAAAAGAAAGAACACAAAGGAAGATACACTTCTCACAACACAATATCACTATCCAAGGGTTACTTGAAAGGGGTTACAAATTCTACCTTCATCATGCACGTTACAACTTTAATGTATTATTTTACCTTTTTCATTTGGGTTCCTTGCCATCAACATCAGAATTACCATGTTATAGTACTTCATTGATCTTTCTTGTTGATGATTTATCATTATTATGCATGTGTCCATTCGTGTTATCTTATTTCTCCCTCACTTACCAAGGGGGTGTCTCATTATAATTCACATTACCTCATTAATTTCTTTTATATGTCATGATAGTTTTACTTTAACACTTCCTTACAGACATAGGTTGATCTGAGATTAGCTCAGGTTCCACTTTATCCATATGTCATTGTTCTTATTCATCTTCTTATATCACACTTATCTCAGAAGTTCTTTTCTTCTTATGTGGATTTTATACCTTGAATCATTCCATTAGCACATATTTATCTCTCTTTTACTTCATTAACTTCTAGAATTACAGCTTCAAGAACTCTTCTTTAGCATATTTGTATTTAGATTTATGTTTCATGATGTCACATCTTTCTCTTTAGTTACCAGACATCCAATTTTTATATGTTATGATATAATTCTCATCTTTCTTAGAGTAACATTAAGATATTTTCACCATGATTTCTTATAATTATGCTCTTTGTATTGTTTCCAACTGACTACTTGATCAGGGTAAGCAAAAAATCTAAGAGTTCCATACTTACCTTTTATTTAATACTTGAATACCTGGCCAGGGCATCCAAGTACTGAGTTTAGACAGCAGGCATTATGTTCACATGTCATGTTCCTTATTCATCATACTAGTCCTAAGTCCTAGTGTCCATGTAGACTCAACAAACCTAAAGCTCTGATACCAACATGTGAAACTCGTTACGCTAAATGAGATTACTTAAAACTAAAAATGCAATTGATCACTAATTAAACACATAGTTGAAAAAAGGGATAATAAACCAATTTATTTCACCAGCATACTCAAGAACATTTACAGAAAGGCCCAACATCTTACATATATTCATAAATTATGCCAAGTATCTTTTACAATTGCTCTGTGGTATTAGCCAAAACATGTATGTATACATAAGAACATGATCCACATATACCACATGAACAATCATCAATATGCTACCAAAAGCTCGAGTCGATTGAAACATCTTATACAAACTTTTATGCCTGGACCTGAGAGTACATGGATGACTCTAGGAAACACTAGACATCTAAAGAATATTCTCTAAGTTCCATCACTGCAACTCCTCCTCACCACCATGGGTCTACTGTCGCTACTACTCATAACCTAAAAAGATGTTGTGGCCCATGAGGTGAGACCCATGTCCCAGCGAAAGATATAACTCTGAACAACATTTATTGATTGCAATAGGTTAATTAAAATTGACTACCAAGCTAGTTGTCATTTCAGGTCGTTTGTTCTTCATCAAATAAGGTTAAAAAGTTTAAGCATATTAAGCATATTAGACATATATACATAGCAAAAGGCATGATTAACAATGTACATAAAGGAACAGATAAAAACTATCATCATAAATCTAACCAACATCATAACATAGTTAACATCATCAACAAGGATAGCGATATGTATGGCTAACAATAAATCATATCTAGTAGCATAAGAGAACTTAACAAACTAAACCTAACCAGAAGTATCAGTATATATAACAACATAAGCAAGATTACTTTCTCTTATTTCACTATATGTCATTTATATGTGAAAGGAGCAATACATTGGTTATCATCCAGTGTCAAGCATTGTGCATAACCTTAAAAGTTATAGTACATGGCTAGCTTACATCTTTTAGTATGCCCTGGGGAGTTTAAGGTATACCACTCAAGCTCCAACTGACCACTGCTAAGTCAAAACCATTATGTACAAGATCTAGGAAATTAGAATCCTAAGATCTAATCCGACCTTGGTCAGTACAAGTCCGCTGCAACATCATATAAGTCAAGTTGAAAAATAGCCTAGCCCGCCCTTGGTATATGGATCACGACACTAGTAAACAAGGTATATAAACCCTAATATTTGTGGTACAACTACAACTATCCCCAAGCACATCACATATATAAGTATCCGAGATATGACCACATCCATTCTCATGATGAGGTATGACCACAACCATCCTCAAAACCTTGGGATTAGGATGTCAAGGACACATAGTCTCTTGCACCCACACATACTCAACAATATGCAAATTTGAGCTTCCCTTAGGGATACACATTTCCCATCTAGCAAGTCCTGGCACTGGAATGGTTCTATGACATAGGGCACTACATGATTTGGATTTAAATTGATTAGTTAATGCCATTTGGGTGAGTTAAGGCGACATCAAACAAGGGGAAATACAAACCTCAATTCATTTCTAACAAGCATATATGTATAACAATTTCCACAGGACATAAAATGTATTAGACTTAATTCCTCATTTCAACTTCACATGGTACTATTTCATTGCCATTCATGAGACTATACTTTTTGTCATACCATTACATGATATAATTCCTTATCACATTATTCTAGGGTACCGACCCTTATCACCAAAGAGGATTACACCTCCATAAGGGCTCAAGACATGCCCAAAGGTCATTGGGACCATCACATCATTTCCTTCCTGAACATGATAATCTTTTAACACCTTAAAGAAGGTTCAACTTACACCATCATAATTGTGATACACAAGTGTAGCAAAAGTAGGCATCAATCATAATGCTATTATAACCTTCACTTAACATATTAGAGTTACAATCGACATTAGGGAGAATATTCCTTCATCATATCATACAAGGAAGCTAAGTATGATTAACCATCACTACTAAATTGCATTAAGGTAAGTTCAATACGATAGGTGGAAATGATGTTACAAATAAGCACCTCAAACTAAACCATAGGTTCATACACTTACTTATGTTAAAGATTAACCATCATTACTTAATTGCATTAGAGTTAGGATTACAAGATAAGTCACATTGAAGCTACAAATCAACACTCAAAGATAAACCCGAGCATGTAGCATCCCCATCAGACCATGGATGCATAAGGTCAAACATAACCATAGGGTTTTGAAAATTAAACCCAACCATCAGATCATGAACCTCACCCAAGACATTGGATGTTGGATAAGAAAAACCATCAGATACAATACAAGTAAAACATTGAACCATTCATGTAGGAAATCCATCGAGTTATGACCTAAACATGACCTAGAAAGGCTATTGGTTGTTAACACTAGAATGACCATCATTTGTTGAAGTTAGAGTTTTGGACATCAGACCCACCATAGAATGTGGATACCATGTAGGCCATCGAATCATGAAGCTAGAACTACCATTGGTTCAGAACCATCGAACAAAGAACCCAGAGAAACCATAGACCTTGAGAACTAGGTACACCATTGAGTGTAGACAAGAAAAACCATTGGATGTTGACCCAGAAGCACCATCAAGTCTTGACCTAGTGAAACCATCAAATGCCATCTCTAGGTGGGAAAACAAACCCAAAACTTCTAAGTAAAACTATCGTTTGGTGAAGCCTTAAGAAACCATCATTTGAAACCATTTGAAGAGAGAGCACTAAGGCCACCCATTCTAGGGATCATAGCCATCAATTATAAGCACTAGGATAAGGTTCAAAACAACACCAAGTCAAAAACCATTGTTTGTCATCACTAGGTGGAAAATAGGTGCAAAAACCAAATAAAGACATCACTTGAGAGAGAGAGAGAGAGAGAGAGAGAGAAACCATCGAATTGTACCACATGAAGGAGCACTAAAATCATTGCTCCTTAAGGATAAGAAGATCCAAAATAGAAAATAAGTCAAATCCATCAGTTGCAAAATAAGCTCAAGCAAAACAACACCAAAACCAAACCATCATGTTACAATACAAGGAAGGAAAATAACTCCAAAACCCTAAGAAAGAACCATCATTTGAGTGAGAAAAACCCATAATTTTCCATATACATGCAAGGTTCAAAACATCTACAACCAAGGAAGGACTGTGAACAAGGATTAGGGTTCATTTAAGAAGATAAAATACTCAAGAATCATTACATAAGCTCAAATCATAGGCAAAAATAACATCTTTCTACTTCGAACTTCATTTTAGAGCAAGATCATGTACATGCAAGCTAGGAGTAAGCAATAAACATGGAGGAAGCTATCTAAATCACCTTAAAGAAGATGAAGGAGGTCTAAGAAGCAAGGTAGATTGATGGGAGAGAGAATAAAACTGTTGCTTGAGCACTCTACATAGCCAAGATAGCTCCTTCTCCAAAAGCAAGCAAACCCTAGGTCAAAGAAGCAAGAATGAAGGTATCTTCAACCTATATCTCAAGCTCCTCCATGGATCCGACCAACAAGGAAGGGAGATAAGGTAGTAAATAAAGTAAAACAAAGAAAGGGATGGATATTTCACTCACTTAATCCAAGAAGCAAGGCAAGGAAGAAATGAACAACCTCAACAAAGGTAGATCCAAACCGTAGGTGCACATGCAAGCAAGATCGGCCAAACTTCTCCTATCTTGGCTCCTTCTTCTCTACCAAGTAAGGGGGACAAGATACAAGAAACAAGGAAGAATAAAGGGTGAGATAGGTGTGTAAAGAACTTTTTTGCATGCAAGGAAGGATGTATACAAAAATATGTAGGAGAGATAAAAGAAGGTAGACGTGTCTAGCCATGTTTGCCATGTCTCCATGGCCAAAGAACATCACGTCCATTCAACCAGAATGTCCTTCTCTTGTGAGAGTTAGTAGGAGCATCAAATATTTACTTCCAAGTCAGACATAGACCTCTCATAGTAGGAAAACCATAGGATTTTGACCCCTTTGTCACAAGGGTAAAAACCCTAACATCACCATCATTTTTCACCTCCCTAGGTGAACCAACAATCCAGAGGGATCCACGAGAAAAAACCATAGAACCTCACACCTAAAGGGACCACCATTGGATCCCAAAAAACCGGGAAAGCCATCAGATCCCAATTCACAAGAAGAACCATCGAGTTCTAGCACTCAAGGTAGCCCATTTATGAGACAAAGCCCTAAGTTCAACCCTAGGTACATGTCACCACAAAAACCAAGGTGAAAATAGGTGACCCAAGGTACAAATATCTCAAGCATGATATTACAACATGTGAGGCACAAAAATCATGTGACAAATTACAAGAAAAACCCTAGATATGGGTAAATTGCACAAAGTTCAAAACAAGCATATAAATGCATAACTTGCTCAAACAATGTCCAAAATGGATCAAAATTTGAAACTTAACTTTGTCACATGATATCAAAGCACATATTAGGGTTAGATTAATGTTTTGAGCATGAAGTAAAGGTAAGCAAGCATGCTCAATCAAAAGGCAAGGTTAGGGGTTTTACAATAGATATGTGCTTGAACCAATCTGAGTTGATCGATTAAATCCTTGAGCTGATAGGATCGCCTCATGGTCGGTTGATATTCAAAATGATCCTTTGGCATATGGTCCAAGCAATGTATGGACTCCTCAAAATGATCGGTTGGGCCACCAGTCAATCGGTTGGGTTCCTCCTATCATTTTTCTCATCAGTCCACCAGCCAATCGACTTGTGTTCTAAAATGGGCGGCTCATCTAGACATCAGCTTTATCGTAATAGAGTTAAAACAAACCTTATCCTTCACTTTTTAGATGGTACTAGGAAAATTTTGAGTTACATTTGAGGGGAGCATAGGAAGTAGAGAATAATACTTTTATGTGGAAGGTAGAGACTTGGTATGTCAACTGATATGAAAACAGGAATAAACAACCACAACCAAGCAAGAACAAATAACTAGGGTTATTGGCCATAACCATATTACACATCCACCAACAAAACCAAGTTTAGGGAGACGTTTGTAAATTGCATATATATCATATATATATTCATTGGGATCATATGTGGTATTTAATAAGATATAAACATTAATCATTATAAGTATTCACATCATATACAATAAATAAATGATGAAAACCAAAATCTAATCATATCAATTAAATACCAAAACATAGTAAATTGACATGGCTCTAATAGCACTATTGGGAAATATGGCTACAGATAGGCATCCAAAACAAAAAAAAACATCTGCCATATTCCCCTTTAACACATACTCACATCAGCAACTATATAATGGGAAGTATGGTTTTGTAGATCATACCTGGTCTTGGAATAAGTCCAATGACTATTCCCTCACAGTAGGTTGAGCCTTTATTCAAGTCACTCATAGACAATGTCAACAACAGCTCCTGGTTGATCACCATGAACAATGATTGATGATGTCCTCCTAGAACAAAAAACTCCTCACCTCTATAGTACTCCACATGGACCACCATGAACTCCTTTCATTCTAGAAGAATAGACAAGAAGGAGTTATCCCTTCTTGTTGGTGTACTAGAACCAAATTGCTCTCCCACAATTATTCTCCCTTGCTATCCCTCCCTTTACCAGGTAGGATTTTCTTGGGTTCTCTTGGTTACCATAACCAGAGAAGACTACAATTACCAAAGCTAATTGATGTGTTTGAGAATCCCCCAATACTATCTATTTATAGGAGGGTTAGGGTCAAGGTTCCCAGTCTGAGTGGGAGATGAAGGGGCTAAAATTTCACAAATTTTCACATCTTATGAGTGACGAAATGGTTAGTTCACTGGTGAACCAATTGGTTGGCATATGAACCAATTTGTTCAACCCTTGAACTGGTTGTTTCATCATTTTTCCCAATCGTAATTGTATTGAAAATTTATATTCAATTTATGCTCAACATGACATTATCACTAATCCTTGATGCAATTGAATAGATCAATCCAAATGGTCGATACACAACCTGAACCAGTCGGTTGATGGATCTGAGCCAATTGGTTCACTTCCTGAATCGGTCAATTAATGGTTCAAATTACCAAAGTTGGTTCAATTGACCAGCCACTCTGGAACAATTAGCTGAATGCTTGAACTGGTTGGTTCACAATCCATTCAGTCAAATATTCAACCAATGTTGCTTAAATTGAATACCTAACTCCTTAGTAATCATATTTAAACTATATTCATGAATGAACTCCTATTCCAAGTGTATCCTATGCGTGACCCTATAGGTTCCAAGTTATATTGCCAGTGAATGTCCATAACTAGTTTATGACATCAAAAGCAATGTGCGATATCTAGAAACACATCATTGTTACCCAAGTAATTCATCAAGTTGGAGAACAACTTCAACCTAAAATCTTTGATTGGTGTTGCAGTAATTGTATAATTCCTTTATCAATGATATCCTGGTTGAACTTGAGGCATGGAATCATCATCCTCTCAACATTCAATCCATGTTCCCTAAACTAGAGAAGAGTATCTGAGATATATGTGGACTCAATATCATATATTGATTCACATGTGCATGCACATGCTTTTCTCAGTTTTGCTTATCAAGTGGCATGGATATTAAACTCCAATAGGAGGGACAAATCCCATCTACATCACTCACAACCATCCCCATGTGTCACAGTGTACCTGAGCATCACCTTTATGGTAACCCTTATTCAAGGTCATAGTAGATGATGTATAAGTACAACAAATGACATGTGATGTATGTAGTGACTTCAGGTCTAAGAACCACAATCACCAACATAACTATGAGAGATGATTCTGACTACCAATTATGGTTTCTATGTGTTACTCTCAAGGTGGGTCTATCCGATACACTACTCTCTAAAAAGTATCTATGCATTTGGTTTGATATCACATATAATAAATGATGAGATTCTGTCATCAACCAACACCCACTCTAGTCTTATGTGTCATTGTTGTCTATCAACCTTCCATAATAACATCCAACTAGGGATATAATAAGAATGTATATACTCTTGACATTTGTATGATCTCATTTTTCAGGTCATCAACTCTAAGACATAAGTCATTGAGTAACGTCATTCTTTAGGCATTCATTATGTTTCATAATTATCTCATAACTGAGCAAAATAGAATGAGTTGGAAGATTGCCTTAATTATTAATCAAATCCTTTAAAAGACATGCAATTACAATCATCATATGATTAGATCTCTAGGCATACATACCAATAGTGCCCTATAACTGTAGAACTATCTTAGTGTCAGAACTTACTAGATAGTGAAACGAGTAATCCCAAGAGGAGCTCGGAGTCGTAAAGTGTTGAAGTATATATGGGTGCACAGAGGGTATTTCTCTTCCAACCAGATCCCAAGGTTTTAGAGAGCATTCAAGGTCATGTCTTGGAGTTGATACGTGTTGACAGTGACTACCGTTGTAACTTGGATTTTGAGAGGTTATACCCTAGTTTCTCATGCCGTGGATTGTGTACCTCAGACAACTAGGCTTTTTTTTTTGTAGTTGGGCCTATGCGCCGCTATGGTTGTTATTCATACTGACTAGATGGAAGCGATCTTTGGATTCTAGACATCCTAGATTTTATGTGTGATTGATTGTGACTTCATAATGGTTATATTGTAGTTTGAGTGGTATGCCTCAAACTACCTAGGGATTAATAAAATATGTAAACCAACCATGTAGCATATCTGTTAGGGTTACTTGATGACTCACATTGGATGGTGATCCTTGCTTTGTTTCTTTTAATTTGTAGATGATTTATAATGCGGTAAGAGAGATTGACTTTGCTTATGACTCTACCTCTCCATGATCTTATGTGTAAATTATACAATCTTTCAACTATGTAATATTATCTTCTTTAATTGTTTAAAGAACATAATATTTCTGTAAGAAATATTTTTTTTTTAAAGTTATATATCTGATTGGGACATGAGTCTCACCTCATGGGTAAGTACATCTTTTTAGGTGATTGTCAGTAGTGTCATTAGACATGTGGTAGCGAGGAGGAGCAGTTTGGATATATATAGAGGAAGAAGGTTGGTGGGTTGTTTAGTGAGTCCTAGAGTCATCCCTATACGGGTAGGGAAGTTTTGTAGATGTTGTACATTGACTCAAGATTTTTGTAGTGCACTTGTGTTTTGTGCATGTTGAAAATATGTAGACAATATATTTTGTATAACAAGTTGTGTCTGAGATCACATAATAGATGCAAAGATACCTAGTATGGTTGTTCATTTATGCAAGATGATGGACCTCTATGTAAATGTTTTTTGACATGTGTAGAAATTTTATTTAAGTTTTAGTTCTTTACCGTTATGGTAATATGATTGATTAGTGTTTGATTGAGGTTTTGGTTTTGTGTAATCTTGTTAAGGGTGGAGGGTTACCACATTTGGTGGTATCAGAGCTTAGGGTTCGCTAAGTCTATATGGACATATGGCTTAGGATGTTGTGTCTTTTCTTACATCATCCAACATATCTGACCATAGTTTATGGTTATGTCAATATATATTGAGAACGTGAAGAGAATGTAGAGAGTAGCGTTATGATGCTAAGAGGTAGAGGTAGGAGGCCGGGAGATGGGGTAAGAGTACCTGAGACAGGGACATGAAAACCCATCCCGCCTCTGTTTGACCCTTTGACCATGGCTGATGCAACTGTTTAGTCTATGTTTGGATAGTTGATGGTGAAAATCATGCATCTGGGTGATAGGGCACCCACACCTGAACCAAGGGCACCTTCCACCAATGTTGAATCTTAGGGTTCAAGGAATACCTTTGAGAGGTTAAAGCGAGTAGGAGCCAAAGAGTACGAGGGCGCAACTGACCCAACATACGCAAATATGTGGTTGATAGAGTTAGAGAAGGCATTAATGATTCTGAACATCTGTGAGGAGGACAAGGTGAAGCATGTGATCTACCTCTTGAAGTAAAGTTCTAGCCATTGGTGGTCCATAGAAGAGGAGAAGAGGCAGAGCGAGGTGATTAATTGGGAGGAGTTTTAGAGGGAGTTTGTCATCCGTTACTTCTCGAAGATGTATCTAGAGGAGAAGATGGATCAGTTTGAACAGTTGCACCTGGGATCATGGTCTATCATTAACTATGAAGCAAAGATAATAGAGTTGTTTAATTTTTGTCCTGACATGACAACCATGGATAATGAGAGGATTTGAAGGCTTGAGAGGGTTTGAATGCTGATTTGGTAACGACGACATCTACTTTTGAGAATAGAGAGAAGTTTCCACCTATGTGGAGTCCATGAGGAGGATAGAGAGGATATCTGTGGAGAAGTGAGAAGATAATGCAAGAAAAGGTTAGCCCAATTCCAAGGGCAATCATTTGGCAGCTTCAAAAAGTTGAGGTTTTCCTCACCGCAACACAAAAATGTCAGCAGAGGTCGATTTTTTTTCTGAACAAAGAACACAGGTGCAGTTGAAGTGGTCCCCTAGTAAAAGGAGAGGTTGTAGTTTTCCTCTAGTAGAGGCAAATAGTTAATGTTTAATGTCTATGACTGGGCCATCTAGACTGCAATATGATACAAAGACGTGCTTCTAGTACAATCAAGTTAGGCATGTTGCATGATCATGTCTCGTGCTAAATGAAGTGGTGACACAATAGCCGAGGTAGAGTCAAAATGGATCACAACAACAATACTTTAGCAGTGGTGACACCAGAGGATGTGGCCAAATGTTATAGGAAGGGTCTTTAAGATCAACAAGTAGAGATCGGGGATGACAAAAGGAGATGGCAAGATTCCACGCCATGAGTCATCTAGATGGAGTGGTCAACCCATGGGTTGTGACAGGTCAGATGGAACTTTTTCATTCTAACTTATCTATTTCTATCTTTGTATGTGTTTTAGTTCACCTGGGTGCGACACACTCATTTATCACATAGAGAGGTGATAACTAATTGTAATATTCCTATATGTAGTAGAACTAATAACCTCTTATTAAAAATCCCTTTGGTTGGTTCCTTAGTGTCACAAGAGGTGTGTCCATCTTGTGTTATTTCTTTCTCAAGATGCAACATTTGAATGGATCTTATGCCACTTGATATGCATGAATTTAATGTGATTCTAGGGATGGATATCTTGGAGAAGTATATGGTTGTTTTGGATTCTAGTTTCAAAGTTGCGATGTTTTCTCATGAGGATTTCTCTTGGACTTTCTAAGGAGATGGGAAGATTCTTCCTACCTATCTTGTATGGAATGTGGTATGCCTCAAACTACCTAGCTCTTAATAAAATATGTAAACTAGCCATGTAGCATATCTGTTAGGTTACTTGGTGACTCACATTGGATGATGATCCTTGCTTTATTTCTTTTAATCTGTAGATGATTCATAATGCAACAAGAGAAATAGACTATTCTTATGTGTCTAGATATGCATGATCTTGTGTGTAAGTTATATAGTCTTTCAACTCTATAATATTGTCTTCTTTAATTGTTTAAAGTACATGATCTTTCTGTAAAAAAATAGATGTTTTTAGAAGTTATATCTCTCATTGGGACATGGGTCACACCTCACAGGTCACTACATCTTTTTAGGCGATCGTCAGCATTGCCGTTAGACAGTGATAGCGAGGAGGAGCTGTTTGGAGATCTGTAGAGGAAGAAGGTTGGTGGTCTGTTTAGTGAGTCCTAGAGTCATCCTTATACTCTCAAGTCCGAGTGGGGAAGTTTTATAGATGATGTACATTGACTCAAGATTTTGGTAGTGTACTTGTGTTTTGTACATGTTGTAAATATGTGGAAAACATATTTTTGTGTAACAAGTTGTGGATAAGATCACAGAACAAATGCAAAGATACATGGTATGGTTGTTCTTATATGCCAGATGATGGACCTAAATGTAAATGTTCATTGTCATGTTTAGAAAGTTTATTTCAATTTTCATTTTGTACCGTCATGGTAATATGATTGATTAGTGTTTGAATGACATTTTGGTTTTGAGTAATCTCATTAAGTGTGGTGGGTTTCCACACTCAGGAGAACATAGATGCCCAGTCGACATCCTGGATCCTGATGACTGGCCTACAATCTTCCATCAGTGGAAATACTATAAGATGTTTCACACTGTTGGACTCTCTACAAAGCCCCCCTAATGAGATTAGTTAAGTGAGTACCCTGAGGTAATGACCCTAAGACTTAGAGCACAAGAAAAGTACCCCAAGTGCTAAATGTCCTAGGAATTGACCAACCCTATAAATAGTGGTTCCCATCCTTCATATAAGGCACTTCTTTCATAGATTTGCAAGTTCCAGCTCACCATCAATCCCTTAATAAGGCAAGGATGAGAGTCTAGCCTCATCACTGCTCACTTCCATAGGCATCAACATCCATATTACAAAGGAGAAGGATCACATATGCCATCATCTCCATCATGATCACCATCTTCATGAAGAGGAGTTTTTCATTGACGTTCAATACTCTTTACATATACCATTTTGTTGTGCTTATTCCTTCTTCTCCCACTTCGTTCATATCCCTCCATTTTCCTATGGCTAAGGACTTCATCATTTGTAAATCCATATTGTCTCTCATGAACACGAATGGCTATACCACTTTACTTGGGCTGGGAGTAGCCTCTAAGGCTCACACAACATGTAAGTGCTTGTATAATTATGAATGTATATACTATTAGCAATGTTTATCTCCTAACTCGTGTTCTTGAATGATTCACTTACATGATTGGCTACAATGTTTTGATGTTTGATTTCTAATGCCATGAAAGGGTGGTATCCGATCTAGAGATAAAGAATGCACAAAAGTGTTGGGATACTAGAGCTAAATATCATATGGTTGTAGATTTGGTTGTTTATTTGTCATCTTGAGATAGAAACATGACTACAATCTAGATCTAACCCAATATTAAGTGAGGAGGGAATATACACTAATTATGATTGCTTATAAGATGTGCTAAGGGTATATAATGAGAATGAGTGTTGCATGTTGGTGAGAGTACTTATATGGTGAAACCGTATTCAAGTTTTATCCACATATATAAAAATATAAAATTAAATAATGTTTTATTTTATTAACCTAGTTTTATTCAACTTTTGTTTTGTTATTCTTTTTTTGGTCACATCGTTATGTAAGGAACACTTAATCTTCCTTTTGGTTTGACTTAGCTATGCAAAGGCTTCTAATCCTGAACAACTTATCACCCTTGTCCCTGTATTTGACCCTACTTATTACACAAGTCCACATATTATTGTTGCGAGCATTTGAGGTATGGGATATAAATTTAAAGTCTGATCACACTTGATCCACCTCTATTTTGGATGCGTGATTTGCAAGCCATCACTAGACCAACTTAGAGACAACCAGTGGTGGATGATGAGTCCTTCTCTCTCTCACTACACACCAATATACTGAAAAAGTTAGTTACTACTATTAGACTTAATATGATATAAATCTAGAAATTCTCATAAATAAAAAAAAATTAGTGTCTATGAAAAATTATTATATCATATTATATTTTAAGAAATGACATAGGTGAGGATATACCTTGAATCTAAACCATGAATGTAAATGTCTGTACTAGTAATAAAATAATAACAAGATATTACAATGATCAATATGGGTCATGCAATAAAGAACATGTGTCCTTATCATGTGTCATGATTGATTTTAAGGAACTATCCAATTCTCTTATTGCATCTACACAAGAAAAATCATTTACTTGGGCATACTTTCATGGATGTGTTTCTAACATCTTGTTCTAAAACTTGTACGACTAGGTGCCAACACATTTTCCCCATGATAGAACTTCAAGACATGCAACCTGTCTAGTATAAACTTCCACTACATGTTAGTTGTCTAAAGAAGATCAATGGATAAGAACAATAAATGGAATAGAAGAAGAAATTTGTGAGAGAGGACAAAGGTTCCCCTTAAATTTTCACCCACTAGAAATTGAGCAAGACAACCTTATATCCATGGGGTCTATTTAGTTTGGAAGTACATAGACAATTCTCACTCTCTCACACCTACATTTCAATGTTTTCCAACCTAAAGTATGATTATTATTAAAGTGTGTTATGTTTTGGTGTATCTAATGAGATTTATTTTTAGTTGTCCTACTCAATGGAATATGTGTATTTGACTTGTATGTGATCAGATATGCACCTACGTGCATTAGAACATGGTTTGCAATGTCTTATTTGACTAATTAATTGGCATATACAACCATGTTATTTCTTATACCCCTCCCTGGAATTCATCCTCTACAAGTTGTGGGATATGTGATACTCTCTTTATCCTATATCATTTCATATATTCAATTGAAAAATCTTGATGCTTATATGATAATTAAAAATCACATAATATTAAGTACAAAATGTATTTGAATGAATATATTTTTAGTTAGATAAACTATAGTTTTATTATCATGTAATATAAAAAATTGAAGATTATATACCATTCCTTGAGTCACAAGATATTCCAAGCTTTATGTGCACGTGTGCGCATACATACATTTGTGGTATATATGCTCTATCTTAGTCCTTGTTAAAAAATTTCCACTAGCCTTCCCATATATAAGGGATGGCTTCAACTTAGAGGTAGAAAATGTGGGACTAAAAATCCATCTTTTATACTATACATAAAACTACACTAAAAAAGTTAGTTGGTACTACTAGATCTAATATGGTCCAGATATAATGATTCCCATATCATCTGATAGCAAAACTTTTCACAAAAAATGGCATCCTGTTATATTTTTCAACAATGGCACCTTCTCATTTGAAGCACTACTTAAGTTATTCATTGTTAGTGTTGCATGAAAAAGGTGGATGTAGATTCATAAACTAAACCTTGAGTGTAAAGGCTTCCATCGGTAATGACATAAAAGGATATGAAAATGATTTATATGTGTTCACACAAATTTTTGTTAGCATGTATCATTATTGATTTCATCGACCAATCCAATTCTTCTACTATGAACTTGCAACAACAATCGTTTCTTGGGATTTTTCAAGGGTGTATTGGTAATATCATATCTTAAACATGATCCACTAAATGAAAGATTGTCTTACTAACATGTAGTCTATGGCACTTAACAACTTTCTAGGAAATAGACACAAATCAACAAAAAAAATTGGTTCAAGTGTTATCATGTACTCAATAACTTCTTAGTAACACATTGAACATAATTCAAGGAACCACCACTCATTTAAGTTGGGTGTTGCTATTTGTGAATAAATAATGAGTTTAAGTTCATCCCCAACCTTGACTTCTCTAGGGATACCAACAGGTTATTAGTAAAAGGGTAGGATGTATTGTCCTTGATACAAAATAAGTCACAACTTCATTAGACACATGTACCCTACAATCTTTAATTTGTTCTAGATGTATCTTCTTTGAATCCAATTGTAATTGAACATTCTTATTTTGATAATTTTTATCAGATTATGCCAATGGATTGAAATTGCAAGAATCATTTGTTTTATCATAGGTAATATGGACAATAATCCATCTGGCCGTTCTACTTCCATACAAGTTTCTTCTGATGGATTGAGTTTGTTACCTCTTTTGAATTGATTTATTTTTTCAATTTATGTATTTTCATATGAAATTGGATCATTACACTAGTTAGATTTATAGCAATCTTGACTGGGACCCTTAACTGAATCAGTTCATTAAACTTTTTAACCCAATTTATAACTTCAAATTTTAAATTTGTATATGCACCATGGTCATTATATTATCTCAGCATATTATCCATGAATTTTGTATTTTTCTATATGATAAACTATTTATATTAAAAAATGAGTCATATACCATTAAGATTAGAAGTTTTATATCAACTAAAACCTAAACTTTATGTCATATAAAACCAATTCCAACTAGAATGTTGATATCCCTATGCAAACTAGAAGTGATATTGCCTAGTGAACAAGAATAAAGATAAGAGACAATCATAAATAAAGGAGCATCTTGGAAACCACTCACAATATATGAGGGAAAAAAATCAATCAACAACAAATAATTATTGTAAATAATAATATAGATGTCCTTGTCAAAATTTGATCCAAAGAACAAGGAAATAACTATATAAGAATATCAAGATAGGAGAAATTATACTGGATCGAATGTGATGGTGTTAGGGCTGAGAGGCGGGATGTAACGACCATCAACAAACCGACAAACAAATCATTACTAATTAAGCGGAATAAACATAAATAGCAGATTAAAAAAATCACTAAAATTTAAAACCATTTTGCAAGGAGATCCTTGTCTAGAAAATTTTTACTGAAAGATCCAAAACTCATACATATCATGATTCAAATTGTACAACATTGCTTCATCTCATCTCGAGGACAACATATATCAGTTTCTCTATCAAAACACATACTGGAGCAACATAAAACCTCCTCAGCACACCTATTATGCCGTAAAAACTGGACTCCTCCTCTAACCTAAGCACACAGGTAGAGAGTCAAGTCACCTATTGGATTTTCTGTACTCTAGTGCCACCAGGACCTCTGGTTGATGTTGGAAACTACATGATGTATTTAAGGAGACTTCCACTAGGGCTTCGTCCCCCGTACCACCTGTTAGTACGTTCCAACCCCCGTATACTGGACACTGCCAGGGTTAGGTCGTTTCATCCCTATGACGTAGACCTCTCATAGGGAATCTACAGTGTTCAGGGCACCTACATGTCTAATTCACTCTTTACATTCACAATTCAATCATCACATTACATATCTTGGTTTAACTCTGTAAACCATTCATTTCATAGACCATCTGATAACATTTACCACAACTGAACTGTTAAGCATCACACATCTCATACTGAGAACATGGTAATCAAAATGCTTATTTCATTGAACACCCTATCCTTAGGGTTTCATTTACCTCATTCACTTATCACATGGCTCTCATAAGGATTTCATGCGACATAAGCATTCACTGAATAAAGACTACTATCAACAAATCATATAACATCAATATATGTGTGAAACCTTGGAACTGAACTGAATTTGGGTTTCCATGCCATTCATTGAGATAACATGCATCAATAATAAAATTGAATAAATAAAGTCTACCATGTATGTCAAGTTGAACACATGTATTGGGTTAGGTGTATATTGAGTTGAAAATCATCATATCCCTCATACCCTTACCCATCAAGGTATCATCCTTACCAATTATATGGTGTATCATCTTTACTATACATGAGTGTAACATCCTCACCTCACTTGAAGATATTGGCCTCACCATACTTTAGTGTATTGTCCATCACATGTTCTAGGGTACTAACCACCTTGCCACTCCTGTCATCTAGTGTATTGGGTTACCCACCATATCGACCTTGAGGTGTATGTGTGCTTACCATCTTGGGTTTGAGGTGTATGTGTGCTTACCATATCACCCTTGAGGTGTATGCATTCTTACCATCTTGGGTTTGAGGTGTATGTGTGCTTACCATATCACCCTTGAGGTGTATGTATGCTTCCATATCAGTTTTGAGGTGTGTGTGTGCTTCACACCATATCCGGCAAAGAGGTGTGTGCTTGCTTCACACCATATTGGGCAAAGAGGTGTGTGCTTAGCCCAATATCATTTTTGAGGTGTTTGGTTGACCTCATATAGTGTAAGAGTTGTATACTACACCACCATATCGTGCAAGAAAGTATTAAATCATATCCATATCGTTTTAGTGAAGTCGGTGCATCACCATATTGGGTTAGAGGTGCTTGCTTGCATGCTTGAACCCGTTATCACTTTATAAGGTGATACCATCTTATTAAAGCTCTAGACCTTCATTCTAACTATTATAGTTCATGGAAACATGTCTAAGAAACTACTAGAACTCATAATGTCATCAACTATTTTAGAAAATTTTGGAATTAAAAGTAGATCTTTAAGTATAGCAATTTAGGTGATGAATAATAACGTGATAGAGTTCAAGTTATATAACCCACCTTAAGAACAACTTCAAAGCTCAAATCTCGAAATATCCACATTCCTAAGGTTGAAGATGACTTATCAAAAGTCCAAGGATCGTTCAAAACTCCTTCATATACAAGGAATCACCATGGATAAGCAATTGGTGAAGAAGAAAAGAAAGGAAGATCATAACCCTAAAATCATGCTTCAATCTAAGGTTGAAGATGATCATGGCCTCACCTTAGGGTTAAGTATTGAGATCCTTCTTGCTCCTTAGAACATTTGCAGGATACCTCACTACCCTTGCATGATATGCCATCACTTTTGGCCGATACCCCCCTCACTTGTGGCCAAAAACACTCCACTTGGCCGATATCATCTCACTAGGCCGATATCACCCTACTTAGCCGATATGAACTTGCTATGGAAGATACCCAAGTCCCTATGCACGATACCACTTCACTCCTACATGATACAAGGACCCTATGTATGATATCTAAGAGCAAGGAGGTGGTAGGATTCAGAAAAGTTCACTAAGGAGTAAAAGAAGTGGTATATATACTTGTTGTTCATGAAGAAGTGTGAAAATGAGGTGTCATCAATTTGAGCTACTAGGTGCCATGTGTCCATGCATGGGTGACATGTGTACTTGCATGCATTAACATTTATCTTGAAATTCAAAACACTTGAGGATAATCTAGGGATGAATTTTCGTCCATTACTTATCCCTTTGAATAAAATATATCAATTAAATAACCACTTTATTCACAACCCGATACAACTTTTCTAAGGAAGTTGTAAACCGATATACTTCACCTCCTTGAGGTGCTTTGCTTAAGCTTTTCAACTTGATACAACTCAAGTTAAGGTTTCATATTCAACCCTTTTTCTTGGTCATTTCATCACCAAGATTACCTCACTCAAAATTGATTCAAACATGGTGTATCCTTCTTTATATCTCCTCTAAATGATACATATAGGAAGTAGGGACACTCTAGAGGTGGTAATTTGCATATTAACCCTACATTTTGGGTAAATTACAATTTGTACCAAAATTGGTGCACAAGGTACTAACATTATTCAAACAAGTTCATACTTGGAATTTAAGCTTTCCACAAGCCACCAATTAGCATCATTATCTCTCTTATGATGCTAAAGAACTTAATGCACATTCATGTGACATATTGCAATAAAACCCCTCATCTTGGGTAAATTGCACTTTGGTCCAAAACAAAGGAACATTGCTCAAACAACATTCAATCATGAGCACACTTGGAACATAAGTGTGTCACATGATAACAAAACACCTTAGAGGATTATATTAAATTTCTAGGAAACTTACTTAGCCAAAACAAATAGGGTTAAATCATAACCTAGGTCATGGTCATTACAAGTTATAAACCCCTAATTAGGATTTCATCCCCGAAATCCCTGATAAAGGGAGACAAATATTATTCATTCATTATATCATCGAGTCTCCACATAACATCTTAATGTCATGGAGATGCTATAGAACTTTGATCAACACAAAGTTCTTCCACACAGGGTTATCATAGAATCTGTCATATAGAACACATACTCCACTGTCCTTTTCATTATTGACTGTAGAGTCAACTCTGTGTCAAGTAAGACTTTTCTTAGTCAGAGAAACATTATACATACCCTATTTAACTCAGGTGTCAAACCTCAATGATTTGTCACCTTTCTCAACTTACAACTTTATGTGACAAGATTCTTGATTCTGGGGAGTCTTCCATACTCCTCATTCAGTTTAGCATTTCACTTCCAAGGAAAGACCAGAGTTATGTTATGTCACCCACTTGGGACTAAAAGTCTTATCATACATCTACTGTGCCATCTAACCTGTTGACACAACACTAAACTTTCATACTACTTGTACCAACTATCTCATTAGTTGTACATTCTCTTGTCATAAGGGAAGGTTACTTACTAATTAAGAACTTATCTTAGAGGTATCTATAGATGTTATGTATAAGTTGCCTAAACAGATCTAAATAGGGATATTCTAAGGAATTGTTTTTAACTTGATAAGCTTCTCCCAAAATGATTCTACAATTGTTCCTTCAACCCATACATCCTTGCTGATGTCATGTTTATGTGGGGCATAAACCCCTAACATGTGGTATCCATACTATAGTATATAACTAGACTATTCTCAAAGTTGGCCCTTCTAAGGTAGCCAAACATTAATCCTTGTCAGGAATCATGTTCTCATTTTCTCATATCATTGAAAGTTCTTGAATACTAGGATTCATTACCTTGGTATCCATTATTTGTGCCCAAAACACAACATCATCATCATTTCCATCCTCTATTGTTATTTACCAAGACCAAACGTATTACTTATGACATATACTTGCCTTGGAACTAAAATCCAAGACTAGCTGATACTTTTCTAAGTATCCATCCATAGAACACTTCTAACTCATGCACATAAAGTGTCATAAGACTTACTTGATTGTCATGTTATGGAAGGGAAAGAACACAAAGAAACATATTCCTCTTATCACCCCATCATTACCCAGGGTTTTTTATCGAAGAGAAGAGATTATCATCTCCTCTAATTATTGCGTGAACTTTCAACTATTCATGAGTCATTTACTCTTATTTCATCCTAGGTTCCTTGTCATCAGCGTAGGAATTATGAGGACGATTACATGTCATCACTCCTTTCTTTGTTATTGTCTAATATGCTCATGGACATTTTGTATTTTATCACATTTCCCATTTCCAGATCATGGGAAAAGATCTTTACTATTCACATAGACTTTATAAGATAGGGATCATCTCCTTTGTTCTCATTCTCTTATCATGATGATTATACTTTTTACTTCCTCATACACACAGATTGATATGAGATCATCCCAGATTCCATTTTATTGCACTTAGGATGTGATAAAAATATCCATGCCATATTTCCCATTTCACTATGCTCACTAGATTGTCTCAAAATGACTACTTGATCAGAGTAATAAGAAATATAACAATGTAAGAGTTCCATACTCACCTTATCTTCAATAGTCGAATACCTGGCCAGGGTATACAAGTATTGAGATTAGGTAGTATGCACTTTGTGTACTATCAAATTCCTTACTTTTCGTATCATCATAAACACATGATTTAACATTCTTGGATTTTCTCCAGGCATCACTTCTATATCTCATCCTCTTTCACACAGATAAGAGCAATTATAGAATATTTAAAAGAATATTGAACATAATATAAATTCTAGTTCTCATGATTTCTTCCCTATGTTTGCATAGGGCAATCAATAGGGAGGCCCATAACAACAATCCTTTTTATGATTACCAGATAACATCAAGATAAGGCATATCAAAATGAAAAATCTCTATCAGACTGTTACACATCGCGGTCATCCACCACTTCAGGTTGACTCAACACATAGAGTCTAATTGTTTCATGTTGTTTCTCTTGCATTTTTACACTATTGGGCTGTAACTTTTGTAAGCCCTGCCGAGTCTACCTCAGTTGTTGAGTCATTTCCTCCCTTCTTTTTGAACAAAAAGAATTTAGTATGCTCAACATGTACACATCTATAACATGTCTTGTCCTCATACCATGGTCTTATCAGTCTTATTATCGATGCAGAGACTAAGCCATGGGTTCTTACAAGTAGAAAGTTAGGACTTTTGCCTTTACATAGTGATTACTGTCCTGGTGCACTAGGCATTTATTGTACTGGTGGCACCGAAAACTTTGGCTTTTGAGAACAACTAGGCAAATGTCTCTAGAATTGTAGTGATATTTCCTTAAATCTCGACTTATTGCCCCTTGTTGGGCACTTCCATCGCATATGTACTATCTATCTATACTTATGGCAGAGTCTATTTTCTTGCCATATGTTAATCCATCCCACATTTTCCACTATTCCAACATGACTATGTCATTCAGGAACCCTTTCAAAACCCAAAGTTTCTGCATTAAGGACTGGTAATTTAGGCTGTAATGCTAGTATCTAGTCTACTATATGTATCACTATTGTCCTAACCAGTCCAACAAGAGCATAAAAACAATATTCTCTATCCTGATTGGGTCAAAATGGGAATTCTCAGGCACTTATTCTTCTCTTGCCTGATCCCTTGCACCCTCTCTTGGTGCAACAACATTCCTCTTTGCAACGTGTTCCTCATGTTCTCCAGTCATTTGTAAACTTCACCCTTTCTTCTGCATAAACAAAGGTCACTATAGGGTGTACTGGAGGACACTATAAAAGACTCAACACCTTAGACCTATGTCTCTGTAGACTCAGTGAACCTTAAGCTCTGATACCAAAACTTGTAACGACCGTCAACAAACCGACAAACAAATCGTTACTAATTAAGCGGAATAAACATAAACATCAGATTAACAAAAATCACTAAAATTTAAAACCATTTTGCAAGGAGATCCTTGTCCAGAAAACTTTTATTGAAAGATCCAAAACTCATACATATCATGATTCTCATTGTACAATATTGCTTCATCTCATCTCGAGGACAACATATATCAGTTGCTCTATCAAAACAGATACTGGTGGAGTAACATAAAACCTCAAGGCATTCAAGCCAAAATCTCATATCATTCATGAAACCAATACGAACCAAATCTAAGGACCTGAGAGAACAGAGACGACACATAGGAATTCTATCTACAAGAAAAGACAGACAATACACTCAACCTGAGCTGTCACTACTACTGTTGTTCTTTCTCTGCAGTACAGTCTCAATCCCCCTCGTACACGTCCACCTAAAAAAATGTGGATCCCACGGGGTGAGACAATTGTCCCAGTGAGAGATATAAATCTCTGCCAACAATGTTATTATCACAGTTTAAATAGTATTAAACTGAGCAGAGGATAAGCAATTTAGAACATTCTCATATTTTAAAGCATTGCGACTATCTATGATAGTGCAGTAAATTATCTATTCTTTTTATAAGGAATAGGAAGAACATGTATATCATTTACCCATCATACTGTAACAACATCTCAAGCTTATCTTGTGATACTCATTATAAGAATTACTACACTGAGCAGATCTAAAACAATATAGTTAAAATAACAGGAAATGTCAAAACTATATTTAAGGAACAACTGCTGTGAAACTGTACTCAAATCTTTCTTAACATTTCTTTCTTATAAGTAACTCTTTAAACCTATATGGACATATTTTAGCTTATGCCCTGATTATATGCAGTGTACTCTACATATGAAGACTCGTACCAAACTACGATCACACCGTACAAGACTTAGCTGACACCCCAGGATGCTAAGCCTGACAACGTCACTGGTCTGCAACAAAAAAATGGCTCCCTGGCCTCGACACACCTATTATGCCGTAAAAACTAGACTCCTCCTCTAACCTGAGCACACAGGCGGAGAATCAAGCCACCTATTGGATTTTCTGTACTCTAGTGCCACCAGGACCTCTGGTTGATGTTGGACACTACATGCTATATTTAAGGAGACTTCCACAGGCTTCGACCCCCGTACCACCTTTTAGTACGTTCTGACCCCCATATACTGGACACTAGCAGGGTTAGGTCATTTCATCCCTACGGCGCAGACCTCTCATAGGGAATCTACAGTGTTCATGGAACCTACATGTCTAATTCACTCTTTACATTCACAATTTAATCATCACATTACATATCTTGGTTAGCTCTGTAAACCATTCATTTCATAGACCATCTGATAACATTTACCACAACTGAACTGTTCAACATCACACATCTCATACTGAGAACATGGTAATCAAAATGCTTATTTCATTGAAAACCCTATCCTTAGGGTTTCATTTACCTCATTCACTTATCACATGGCTCTCATAAGGATTTCATGCAACATAAACATTCACTGAACAAAGACTACTATCAACAAATCATATAAAATCAATATATGTATGAAACCTTAGAACTGAGCTGAATTTGGGTTTCCATGCCATTCACTGAGATAACATGCATCAATAATAAAATTGAATAAATAAAGTCTATCATGTATGTCAAGTTGAACACACATATTGGGTTAGGTGTATATTGAGTTGAACATCATCATATCCCTCATACCCTTACCCATCAAGTTATCATCCTTACCAATTATATGGTGTATCATCTTTACTATACATGAGTGTAACGTCCTCACCTCACTTGAAGATATTGGCCTCACCATACTTTAGTGTATTGGCCATCACATGTTCTAGGGTACTAACCACCTTGCCACTCCTATCATCTAGTGTATTGGGTTACCCACCATATCGACCTTGAGGTGTATGTGTGCTTACCATCTTGGGTTTGAGGTGTATGTGTTCTTACCATATCACCCTTGAGGTGTATGCATGCTTACCATTTTGGGTTTGAGGGGTATGTGTGCTTATCATATCACCCTTGAGGTGTATGTATGCTTGTATATCACTTTTGAGGTGTGTGTGTGCTTCACACCATATTGGGAAAAGAGGTGTGTGCTTGCTTCACACCATATCAGGCAAAGAGGTGTGTGCTTGCTTCACACCATATCGGGCAAAGAGGTGTGTTCTTAGCCCAATATCATTTTTGAGGTGTTTAGTTGACCTCATATCATGAAAGAGCTATATACTACACCACCATATCATGCAAGAAAGTATTAAATCATATCCATATCGTTTTAGTGAAGTAGGTGCATCACCATATCGGGTTAGAGGTGCTTTCTTGTGCGCTTGAACCTGATATCACTTTATAAGGTGATACCATCTTTTTCAAGCTCTAGACCTTCATTCTAACTGTTATAGTTCATGGAAACATGTCTAAGAAACAACTAGAACTCATAATGTCATCAACTATTTCAGAAAAGTTCAGAATTAAAAGTAGATCATTAAGTATAGCAATTTAGGTGATGAATAATAACATGATAGAGTTCAAGTTATATAACCCGCCTTAAGAACAACTTCAAAGCTCCACGTTCCAAAGATCCAAATTCCTAAGGTTGAATATGACTTATCAAAAGTCCAAGGCTCGTTCACAACTCCTTCATATATAAGGAATCATCATGGATAAGCAATTGGTGAAGAAGAAAAGAAAGGAAGATCATAACCCTAAAATTATGCTTCAATCCCAGGTTGAAGATGATCATGGACTCACCTTAGGGTTAAGTATTGAGATCCTTGTTGCTTCTTAGCACCTTTGCACGATACCTCACTGCCCTTGCATGATATGCCATCACTTGTGGCTGATACCCCCCTCATTTATGGCCAAAAACAATGCACTTGGCCGATATCACCTCACTAGGTCGATATCACCCTACTTGGCCGATATGAACTTGCTATGGACGATACCCAAGGCCCTATGCATGATACCACTTCACTCCTACACAATAAAAGGACCCTATGCACTATATATAAGAGAAAGGAGGTGGTATGATTCGAAAACGTTCACTAAGGAGTGAAAGAAGGGGTATATATACTTGTTGTTCATGAAGAAGTGTGAAAATGAGGTGTCATCAATTTGATCTACTAGGTGCCACGTGTCCATGCATGGGTGACACGTTTACATGCATGAATTAAAATTTATCTTGACATGAAAAACACTTGAGGATAATCTAGGGATGAATTTGCGTCCATTACTTATCCCTTTGAAAAAGATATATCAATTAAATGACCACTTTATTCACAACCCGATACAACTTTTCTAAGGAAGTTGTAAACCAATATACTTCACCTCCTTGAGGTTATTTGCACGTCATGGCCTTTTACAAGAGTCTAAAAACCGATATGAGGCTCCTCCTATGGATCCTTTGCCGATAGGCACTCATATATAAGCTTTTCAACTTATTACAACTCAAGTTAAGGTTTCACATTCAACCCTTTTTCTTGGTCATTTCATCACTAAGATGACCATCACTCATAATTGATTCAAACATGGTGTCTCCTTTTTTTTATCTCTCCTCTAAATGATATATAGAGGAATTAGGGACACTCTAGAGGTGGTAATTTACATATTAACCCTACATTTTGGGTAAATTACAATTTGTACCAAAATTGGTGCACAAGGTACTAACATAATTCAAACAAGTTCATACTTGGCATTTAGGCTTTCCACAAGCCACCACTTAGCATAATTCTCTCTCTTATGATGCTAAATAACTTAATGCACATTCTACATGTGACATATTGCAATATAACCCCTCATCTTGGGTAAATTGCACTTTGGTCCAAAATAAAGGAACATTGCTCAAATAACATGCAATCAGGACCAAACTTTGAACATAAATGTGTCATATGATAACAAAACACCTTAGAGGATTATATTAAATTTCTAATCAACTTACTTAGCCAAAACAAATAGGGTTAACTCATAACCCAGGTCAGGGTCATTACACGGGAACCACGAGTGATTCATTAGAGGAGTATGAGGACAAGGCAAACCTATGGACCTGGGGAAAGAAGGAGTCAATGATGTAGATATAAATGAAATGATCATACATGAGGGAGAGGTTGTGGAGGAAGGGAAGGTGGTGATGCAAATTAATTAGGAAGACTAGCAATTAACACATCACCCGATCGTTGAAAACATGGGCTTAAACTTGAATTATAGGACGCATAAGTGAAGCCCTTCAATAGAGGGTGGAAAAAATTTCAATGATACATCTATGGAAATCAAATCTCCCCCGTCAGAAGTAGTCTAGTTTCCAGCGATATAGAATGATGGTCGAGACAATGGAAAACACCCTATGGGGGGAAAAGATCGACAATTCTAATAGGATTTCTATGGCAAATACACACAACCCATAAGTATCCTATAAGGACATGGTGGACAACATGCAGAGGTAGGACATGTTCAATGCAATGGATATGGACACAACCTTAAAACCTGAAGACATCAAGATGGATGTTACTAAAGGGATGTCATCATTCAAAATCAAGGAGGAGGCCATCGAGGCTTGTTAAAACCCTAGAGTTTTGCAGTAGTAGTGAATCTTATGTCAAGAGAGATAGGATATCTTACACTCAAAGAAAAAAATCAGTGTTGTGGAAACCTAATGGCCAAACGGTGAGACATTAATGATGGCAGTGAAAGTGTTAGTGAAGATGCATTCATGAATCCTGTTGATCTATTTTGTGGGGGTATACATAGCCCTACATTGTGTGGATGAGATAATTCCAATTTACATAATCAAAGGATTTTCCAAAGTCTAGTTTTATATCTAAAATTGGGGTCTTATTACTATAGCAAGGGTGAAGTGTTTTATTAACCATGATGAAAGCATCATGAATGTTTCTGTGTTTCAGAAAAGCATTTTGATTGTTGTTTATGATATGTTCCAAATGTGGTTTGATGTGGTTGCTGAGAATTTTTAACAAAATCTTGTAAGAAGTGTTGATTAGGATGATAGGTCCAAATTGTTGTATAATGTCTGCTTGTTTTACTTTTTGGATTAAGGCAATGTTGGTGTGATTTAGAACCTTGATGTGTTTATGGATGTTTTCATCAATGTGAATTGTATCTAGAGTTGCGAGAAGTCTTCTTTGATGGTGTCCCACATGGTCAGGTAGTATTTTGTGTTAAGTTCATCTGGTCCTTGCAATTTCTTTTCCCCCAACGTGGATATAGAATCTTTGAGTTCTTCCATGGTAAATTTTTCTATGGTGTTTTGTGGGGACATGAAGGTTTTCTGATAGATGTGTTTCCAATTAATGGATTTGAAAATTCTAGGCTCATGTCCCATATTGAAAATGTGTTGGAAGTGAGAGATAATGTGCTTAGTGATAACATTTTTATTTGATGTGTTAACCCCATTAATATTGAGTTTGGTAATGATTTTTTTCCTGGCAATATTGTTGCAACATTTGTGAAAATTTTTGTGTTTTTGTCACCTTTTATAGCTCATCTAATATTTTCTCATTGAGTCAAGATAATGTCAATAGAGTTTTGAATAACATATGTCTCCATTTTGATGGCTAAGATTTAGGATGGGTGAACATTGGGGTCACTATTCAAATATAGATGTTGTTGTTCTATATCAGCTAGCCCATGCATTATGTTGTCATATTTTTGCTTATGTCAGGATTTTCATGTTGTCCTAATTTTTTTGGTTTTGTTATGTATATGAAATCTTGGCTCATTGGATGTCTGTTGGTAAGATGACCAATTTTGTATACAGATTTGTAGACAAGATGGGTCCTTGAGCCAAAAGTTTACTATCCTGAATGGTTTGTCCCCCATCAGAGATTTGTTGTATCTAGTATGATGGGAAAATGGTTAGAAATGGGTCTATGAGCAACAAAGACATTGGAGTGTGGATATATGTTTTCCCAAAAGGATGTGCAAATATAATGGTCAATTCTGGCCCATGAATGGTGTCTATTCCAGGTGTAGTTAACATTTGATGATATGATGTTGATCATATTATGTGTAGTGATGTTATCTATGAGAAGTTTGTCAAACCGAGTCAATGTTCTGGAGGGATGATTTTGATTGGATGTATCTGATGTACGGGTGATAAGGTTGAAGTCTCCACCTATAAGCCATGGTTGTTGTAATTTTGGAAAATATTTGTGAAGTGAAGATTGATAGTGTAATCATGATATTTAGTTTTGTAATCTTAAAGATACAGTTGTTGATGTCTATGACTAAACCTCCTTTAAAGCCATGTGGAGGAAGCTGGAACCATTTATTGATGTGTTCCCCCTATGGATTTTAGTGCAAAAGGAGTCAGAGTAGTTTTTGTTTCAATAATTGTGAAGATGTTGATGTTGTTTTTATAAATGTGCCATCTAATGTGTTTTCTTCTTTTAACATATGACACAAAACCTACATTCCATGATGATATCTTCATGATATAGTGGAAAGGAAACAACTATATGTGTACCAGTCTAAATTATAGATGGATGTCTAGTTTTTCCACACTAGTATAGGTGTTGTGGATGTGTCTATCATTTCTCTTACCCATAACAGGATGATGGTTCCCGATGTGGATGATATGAGGAAGTTAGTCCTCGAGGAAGTGCACACATCAATGTATGCTATGCATCCAGGTGTCACCAAGATGTATCATAATCTAAAGGACCTATATTGGTGGCCTGACTTGAAGAGAGACGTGGCCAAGTTCGTGGCATTGAGGAAGCCACATGGGAGCTCAAGGAAGAGATGAGGAGGAAGTATCCCTCACTTTTCTCTTCAGATTTTGGGGAAGAAATCCTTTTGTAGAGGTTTATGGCTTGCAAGGACCCTGACCTTCGTTATGGGCTTACCCTGTTTGCTTTGTGTAAACCTTGTGTTTAGATGCCTGCCTAATTACCTGAGTTGTGATTAGGGTTTATTTGTGCTTTGTTGAGAGGTTGAGGTGCAACTTGCAATTTACCCAAGTTCTAGGGTTGGTGTGCAAGTTTGTCACCTTGAGAGATATCTTTCTCTCTCCTTACATCCTCTAGGGTTGAGAGGATGGGTTGGGCGCCTTGCTTGAGTTGTTTTGGGCCTCGTTTGAGCTTGTTTAAGCTTGGGCTTGTTGTTGGACTTGAACCCCTCCCTCCTTCCTTGAGTGTGTCAGGTAAGGGAGAACTTGGTGCCTTGTTTCGGCCATGGTGTGTCAGGTAAGGGAGGCATATCGACCAGAGGGTGCTGGTGGGTGTGACAGGTTGCCATGTTGGGCGATACACACACCCCTCCACCTAGCCTAATTTATGTCACCCTTCTTTGGACAAGTGGCCGTTGCTTTGCTAGTTGGTGGCAAGTCATGAGCAAGTGGTTTGGGGTGCTAGCAAGGTGGCATCGTTTGGACAAGTGGTGGTTTGGGCGAGCACATGTGGAGCAATCCCCTAGTGGACACCCACTTAACCTCCTTGCATATATACCCCCTTCTTTGCTAGCTTGGGATCCCTTTAGCTCCTTAGTTGCTTCCCTTCTTTCTTGGTGGCCGATATCTCCCCTTAGTAGAGCTTGGTAGCCGATCTCCTTGGTGGAGTCTTCTTCTTCCTCTAGTGGTGGCCGAAACCCTAGATGTTCCTTGCTCCTTCTCCTCTTGTGGTGAGTATCTCTCTCTATCCTTGGCACCTTCTTCTTCTTCTCTCTTTCTTTTCGGCCATGGTGGTTATGGGGTTCTCTTCTCTCCTAGTGTTAGCCGAAGGTGGTGCCTTGGAGCTTTGGATCTTGAGGAGTGTGCTTGAGGCGGGTTACATAACTCCTAACCCTAGCTATACTACCTTCTTTATGTACTGCTTGTTTGCATGTTATCTTGATCGGCCATGCATACCTTATTAGTAATGTTCTTGCTCTAGTATGCACCCTTGATGTTGCAGATATGATGACATGGTTATGTTGTTTAGATGTGTCCTTGGACCTTGTTGGCCAAACCATTGGATTAGGGTTCTTTGGGAAAAACCCCTCTCTCTTAGTTGTTGAGAGGTGAGCCTAGGGTTCCCAATTCCATGGTGTGTGTGGTGTGTTCTTGGGGCAAAAATCCTTTCTCTCCCTTTGATTTTGAGAGGTGAGCTTGTGCTCTAGTGGTGTAGGCAAAACCTCTCTCTTCCTTGGTCGTTGAGGGGTGAGTCTATACTCTAGTTGCTTGGGCAACACCCCTCTCTTGTCATGGACTTGAGAGGTGAGCCTTTGGTTGGTTTTGACCTAGATGAGGTTGGTGGGTTGGCCGATATGGTGATGACCCACCTTGCTGCCCATTATGTGATAAAAGTTGTGCAAAACCCCTCTCACTTGGTTGTTGAGAGGTGAGCCAACTCTCTTGATCTTTAGGGTTTGGTGGCTATCTTGAGGTTGAAGACGACCAACCCGATATGGCCTTTGGACCCTTACCCGATATTCCTTGCTACCCAATATCCTTGACAACTCAAGATGTCCTACTGATATCGTTCTGTGTAGGGCAGGTGCCCGATATCCCTTTCCTAGGGTTGAGCTTGGACGATATGATAGATGGGTGTCTTATTGACCCCTTTGACCATTATAAGTCTTCCCCCCCAGATGTCTTGCTGCCCGATATGATGGGCTGGCCGATATGCCTTGTGGTCGTTATCGACTTGATGAGGTGACATAGTGTTAGCCATTGTCTTTGGGAGAGGTAGCCCGTTATGAGTGATAACCAGGGAAGGGTGTTAGGTGCTGTGTTGGTCCCTTGAGCATTAGGTGGTCTATGTTGGGTGTCATGGCATAATCGGTGCCTTGCATGACATCCTCTTGGATGGTGCGGCCAACATCTTGCTCGATGATGCCTTGCCTGATACAGATGCTTATTTTGTGACAACATTGTGGATAGGGTTTTATCCCTTGGCCATTTTACCCCTTGTAAAGTGATCCTCTTGAGCGTTATGGTGTGTTTCCCGACACGGTGCTTCATGGGCGATAGGGGTGTGCCGTTCGGATGACCTAGGTGGTTGTTATGATGCTGCCCGATAGTCTATTGCAATATGTTTCTCGTCATGGGACATGGCATGCCTTGGGTGTAACATCCCATTTCGAACGAAACACAATTACATACTAACCAACGGAATACCAAAAATCATGGGAAATTGAAACCGATTTACAACAAGCACCATAAGATGAGATATGTTGCATCTGAGCCAACACTTTATTTTCATAACATATTTTCAAGGTGCTACAACATAATTTCCCATCATCTCATTACATGGAAGAACTGTTCCACATGATAATTTAATACATCAAGGTACATAATCCGAAAACCATACATCGATCATCATATGAGAAACATCAAAAGCTCTTCTGAAGACCTGAGTGTACAAGGAAGACACATAGGACTCTACTGCTAGACACTATCTATTCCACTAGGTACGATACCTCTACATATCATCCTTAGTCACGTAATATTTATCTCACCATGCATGTCCACCTAAAAAGGTTATTAACCAGTGGGGTGAGACACACAGTCCCAACGAGAAACATAACCCTCTACCAACTTTATTATTATCACAGATAACTAAGCACATAAATCAATTTAAACAACAAGTAATAAATAACCAGATATAAAAGAAGGAATATGAAGAACATGTATATATAGAACATATGAGAAAGGTTACATCATGCAAGGCCATAACCAATGTTTCATATTTTCCCTAAGCAAAGAT
The DNA here is from genome assembly GCA_963693085.1 of Alisma plantago-aquatica. Taxonomy (NCBI): domain Eukaryota; kingdom Viridiplantae; phylum Streptophyta; class Magnoliopsida; order Alismatales; family Alismataceae; genus Alisma; species Alisma plantago-aquatica. The sequence continues at coordinate 582,452,492 of OY856413.1, forward strand.
ACTATATGGCTTGATTATGAATTATTATGCCCTGAAGAAGTGAGCCATACCGCTCAAATCCAACCTTCGATTGCGAAACCCAAAGCCGGTGCCATACAAGGTTAATGGAATAGCCGGACTCCATGACCTCAACCTCTTCATGGTCAGTGCACAATATCTAAATCAGGACCACAATATCTTGCTTAAGTGGCCTCAGCCACAGGGTTAGCTCACGCAGTCTACCCTTTTCTCTAGCCTGCCTTGGTACAGATCATAGTGCTAGTATATCTTGAGCCACAACCCTATTCACCGTGCTCCTGAGCCATGAACACATTCATGCTCTATTACACTATGTCATGAGCCTATTCACCTTGCTCTTATACACTTCTTGAGTCTACAACCACAGTTGCACTCTAATCCTCCTATTTTCAGCTAGGAGAAACCCCACATATTCAACAATATGCGCTCCAGGTTAACCCATAGGAGAACCTATTTCACCATCACCAACTACTGACGATGATGTATCTATGTCTAGGGCAAACTACATAAAAGTTCATCTATATTTATTTAATTCATTTTAAGTGGATTGTTAGGGAAACCAAGTTGTATTAAACAACCATATATAAAACATAAACATTAAACTCAATTATCTTGTGTCACATTGTTACTGTTATTCTCAATGCCCTCAACAATCATCATATTACCATGGGATATCAATCCCCCAGTTCATCACATAATTCCACTCCCTCTCAAGGCTTCATCATCAAACATCATTATGGGATATCAATCCCTTAGGTTACCACTAGAGGATAACACCTCATTTAGGCACTCAACCTTTATCAGATCATCAAACCTTCCTCATCATACTGGTGATACATGTTATCTTATCAATAGGGAGCAACATCATTACTCAGATATTTCTCATATACCAAATTCCATACAAGGCACATAATGATATAATCATCATAGCTCTTATCTGGCTATGAATTCAATCGATAATACCTGCAGGGTTAGGATGTATGGCAAAAGAGATAATTGGATTACCACATACAAATCTTTAAAGAACATATAATGTCATTAAGATTAAGGTTTATAGGTTTGGAACAACATCCTTTATTATGAACACATGGAGAATAATGTCTTAGATGGTATATTAAACAATACACATTACTGTTACCATACCATGGGTATCCACCATACCCTACATCTCATGTCATCATGCATGCCATCCCGAAGGATTCATCTTTAAGGAACAGACAACCATGATCTACCATCAAACATTATCAAAGGTTCACCTATCATCAACCATAGGTAACCACCATACTAATGTTCACAACCAATTTGTCATGTCTTGTCATCATGATAAAAGATATGGGCTCAAGGTAGCAAGATAACATACTATCATATAATGCTCAAGATAACTTTTAGGGTTATCGGGTTAGGGCACAACCCTCACTAGAAGTATCGCCTACCCTCACCAAAATCGGGCAACTACCACCGAACCTTCACTAAAGGGGTGTCGGGTAGGGTACCAACCCTCACCCAAGGATATCAGGCACCAACAATCCTAAGCACCATGCCTCTAGGCATATTGTGCAAGAACACCTCCAAAGAGCCATATTGCCCAGACATACCTTAGGTCATTGCTGTTACGAGACCACCTTCTTAGATATTAGACAACTCATAGATCTTAAGCATGTCGAGTTCCATGCTCAACCAACACATCTAATTTCCTCTTGGATTAGGCAGCCTCACAATTGCGTCGGCCAAGGGCCTCATAGCACCAAAACCACCAAGGTGCTTTCTAGGTCATCCCTACCAGGAATTAACTTCCTCCTTGCCCCATCTAGGTTCATCTCTTTCAACAAGATATAGATGTAACAACCTTTGTCATACTTGTTTTACCTAAGACACACTAGTCCTTGTGTCACTCATGACACCATATCGTCCAACCCTCAACTTGTATCGTCCAAGATCTTATACCGCCCAAGCTCAACACATGTATCAGCCAAGCCTTCAACCCTAGAATCATCCAAGCTATCTAGTATAGCACATACTCATGCCTGGTAAACAACCAAGAGAAGGCATGTATCGAGTAAGGCATATCGACTAATGTAACATATCTCCTTATGGGGTATCGGCCATGCACATAACTCTGGTGTCGCCCAAGCCATGTACACATACACACTCATATCGGGTTAGGGTTGATGATATCAGGCAACACATCAAGGGACCATCCATAGCGCCCATCCTCACATCTTTATCATCTAAGGAGTACTATCTTGGGCAACTCACCATAACACCCAAGAGATCATCACAACAAGATCACCCCTATCGGTCAAAGCAATCACATCACCCAAAACTAGGGTTAGGGCATCCATATCGCCCAAGGCACTACTTCTAGGGCTATCACCCACACCAAGGACCAACCTATTGGGTTTCCTATATTAATAATGATACCTATCACCAAAGGCATCACCACCATATCGCTCAAAATCATCTTGGGTAGAGGTTCATATCGGTCAAAAGGTCAACAAGGGGTTCACCTAGCATATCGCCCAAGGCTCAACCCTAGAAGAGGAATATCGGGCAGAACACAACTTAAGGGTATCATGCAAGGGTTAAAAGGCCATGATGGGTTGGTCATCTTCAACCTCAGGACTGCCACCAAGGAGCCCTAAAAGTTCAAGAGAGTTGGCTCACCTCTCAAGACCACTAAGTGAGAGAGGGGTTTTGCACAACTTCCATCACCTATCGGGCAAGGTACTATATTGGGAAAGGTTTTGTGTCGAGCAAAGCCCCCATATCGGGTGGGTCATCTTCAAACTTAAGGCTCCCTTTACCAATTTGCACAAGGGAAACAATATAAGGAAAGTAATAAAACGTGACCATTTCCATTAGAACAGATCTTGAGTTCCACATACACAACCATCATAGAGAAGGGTATTGAATTAAAGACAAGAATCAATGTATGCACATATGGAGAGTGAACATAATAGAGATGGTTAAGATTTATGTAACCCTCCTTAAGAGGATATCCATGAAAGGAATCAAGCTTCCTTATCCAAGCAGAAAAACCACGTTCCTCACCATGAAGATCACCCATCTAAAGTTCCAAACTTGACTTCGGCACCATCATCATCTCCTTAAGAAACAAAAGATGAAAAGAAGAAGAAGAAGAAGTAGCCATGGTTATGCTTAGCTTAAGAAGAAAAGAGAGAGAGAGGACCACGTCCTTGCCTACTCTCATCAAAGGCCCATCCATGGCCGAGAGGGGATGAAGGAGATGAAGAAGAAAGCACAAGAAAAAGCTAGCAAACAAGCATGACTCACCAAGGTTGGATCTTGACCAAGAAGTCTCCATGGGCAAGGAGCTCGCCCTCCCAAGCTCCATGGGAGTTTTCCTTAGCTCCCAAAGCTCCAAAGATCGTCCCATATAGGAAGGGGAAAGAGGTGGACAAAAAAAATCACTTGGGTAGAGAGGAGAGGGTTTATATACACCAAGGAAGAGAGAGGTAGCAAAGGGAAGGTGTCAGAACCACATAGGCTTAGATGCCACTTGCTCGTGCTCTTAACGCCACTTGTTGCCACCCAAACTTCACATGCATGGCCTGGTGATACACTCTAGGCTATGTATCGTGTATCTAGTCATCTTCCATGGATGGTACACCTTCTTGGGAGACACACACTCTAAGCCCTACCCGATACACTAAAGGATAAGATAACACATATAACATATATGGTATAAAGACCTTATAGAGATGTCACTTCTCAACTATCATCCAAACAAGGCGCCCAAGCCTTCATCCACATCCTAAATGATGCCAAACTAAAGAAAGAACACTATAGAGCAGGTAAATTGCATATTGACCCTCCATTTTGGTTAATTTGCAATTTGCACCAAAACTAGCACATAAAGCACAAGCATCATCCAATCAAGCTCAAACTTGGAACATAGGCCCTCCACAAGGCTCCCCATAGCATCATTATCTTTCTCATGATGTGAAAGCACTAAAGGAACACTCTACATGTGACATATTGTAATATAACCCCTAATATTGGGTAAATTGCACTTTGTTCCAAAACAAGAAAACATTGCTCAAACAACATCCAAACATGAACAAACTGGAAACATAAGCTTGCCACATGATTTCAAAACTTCTTGAAGGATTAGATTAAGGTTCTAAGAACCTTACTTAAGGAAAGCAAATTGGGTTAGCCTAAAACATGGGTCAGGGTCCTTACAAGTCATAAACCCCTAACAAGGATTTCTCCCCCGAAATCCCAAGCGGAAAGAAGACATGTGTTACTCACGCATCACATCATACAACTCCACAAAGCTCTTGGGTGTCATAGATCTATTACCAATGTACTTTCTCTTCCTCCAGAGCCAACACAGGGTTTCTTTGTACTGGTCACAGACTCAACCCTCCGTCTCATCATCCTTTTTCTGGTAACACTCTTTTAAATACTTTAACATCACATACAACCTATATCACTCAGGTATCAGCTCCTTTACTGATATATCACCCTCTTTGTTATTCTTCCGTTGTGCTACTTTGATCTCACATGCTCAACACTTAAGCTTCACATGACTCGTATCACTACCTTTTTGTCAAATACATTCCAACTGTTCCTTTTTCTTTCAAAAAAGATGTCTCTAATCCAAGGGAGATCTATCTCAGAAGGGATTATCACAAGACACATACTCTACCAAACACATGTATGCACATGACATGGCTCATACGGCATAAAAAACACCAACTCGGATGGTAACAAATATGAACTATCTCAACTGATCAAGATAGGAATCACAAACCTCATTCATCCATCTCTTAACCGATGCACATCCTTCCTAGACCTTCCTTTACTCAAGACATAGCTAGGAGTATTCAAGGAATCAGGTTTAACTTGATGAACTTTTCCCAAGACAATCTTACAACAATTCTTTTCCTTGGGTGCATTCCTTCCATCGTCATGTTTATGCAGAGCATAAACCCCTAACAGGTGATAGCCATACTATAGGCACTTAGCCAGGTTGATCCAAATCCAACTTCTCCATCTGAGACCACTTCACCCTTTCTAAGGATATCCATTCCTAGGGTTATCTCGATCCTAGATATGCAAGTTGAAAGAGATTTGCTTGATTGTCATGCGAGAAGGATATACTTAATCCAACACAACCAGGTCATCCAACATGGTTTTCGACAACATGCTATCTCTCTCCTGACTAACAAGAAGGAAACATCTTCCAAACACACTACACACGTTCAAAGGAGGGTACACCATATACTAGATCATCTAGAGAAGATAAGAGGTAAGAAGAAGACTAAGTGTAAAGGAGTGACTCCATCCGACCTGCCAGCACACACTATTCTAGCTAACTCGTGTCACGAGATCTAACTGTTCCATGTTGCCTTCCACTTCCTGGTCAGACTATCCAATCCACAATTGCTTATCCTCATCAACGTTCCTCTGTGTTGCTGAAGTGCTACCTCAAGGTTCACCACATAGGTCTAGACTCCAAAACATGCTTCTAGCTTATGAGTTCAAGGTCAAGGATGATCTATCAAGATGGTTCACCACCATACCTTCATGATCTAGGCATCTTGATTCTCAATCCCTTATCAGAAGACATGTCGAGAGGATCCTATCGTCATTATCTATCACAAAAAGCTCCATCTTGGAAACTAAAGTCCAAGATCAGTTGATAATTTTCAAAGTATCCAACCAGAGATCACTCAAAAGCATGCATATCAGGTGACACAAGGTCCACTTGACTGACACTCCCTCAGAAGGAAGGAACACAAGGGTACAAGTTCCTCCTATCACCCCATCAACACCTTATGGTTTCATATCAAGGGGAGGAGATTATCACTTTCTTTGATCCTTACATGAGTTTGCAACTGTTTATGCATTATTAAACTTTGTTCCATCTGGTTTTATCATGTTTCCTCTTAGTTTCCTTGCACTCAGCACATGAATCATCAAGACCATTATGTGTTATTACTCTTTTTCTCTTGTGGTCGTTTCATCATATTCATGATTATTTCCTGATTATTTCAAATTGTTATTTTCTCTTTGTGAAAAAGATTGTTACTCTTCACATATTCTTTATTGAACAAGGATCATATCCCTTGTTCTTCTTTTACTTATCACGAATTTGCATTTTATACTTTCTCATTTTTGCCTATGTTCATTGGTTGGTCTGAGATTATCTCAGGTTCCATCTTATTTACTCATTAATTGTTCTTATCTTTCTCTTAACTTTATCTTGGTTTTCAGGCATCTTCTTCATCTTGTGTAAGTTTTATGTGTTAACTTACCGTGTTATCATAGGTTATTCTATCTCTTGCCAGATATATCTCTTGAGATTATAGTTTCAAGAACTTATCTCATAATATTCTCATATGGATTTAGGTTTCATAGAATCGTTACTTCCTCTTTTTATTACCAAGCATCCGGGTATTAAGGGGTTATGGTGCATTTATTTACCTCTTTTATAACACGATGAAGGTATTAATGTTGTATTTCCTGATTTTTTATGCTCTTTAGATTGCTCCGATATGACTACTTGATTAGAGTAATCAAGGAGGAAACAATCTAAGGCTCCACACTTACCTATGTCTTCAGTATTTGAATGCCTGGGCAGGGCATCAAGTACTGAGATTAGGTAGTATACACCATAGTTTATGTCACGGTCCAACCTTAGACACCATCCTAATCCTAGTCCTAGCGTCCCTGTAGACTCGACGAACCTTGTGCTTTGATACCAACCGCTTATAACATCCCATCTCAAAAAAAACATGATTACATACTAACCAACAGATTACCAAAAATCACGGGAAATTAAAACCGATTTACAACAAGCACCATAAGATGAGATAAGTTGCATCTGAGACAACAATATCTTTTCATAGCATATTTTCAAGGTGCTACAACATAATTTCCCATCATCTCATTACATGGAAGAAATGTTCCACATGCTGATTTATTACATCAAGGTATACAAGCCGAAAACCATACATCGATCATCATATGAGAAACATCGAAAGCTCTCCCAAAGACTTGAGTGTACATGGACAATACATAGGACTCTACTGCTAGACACTATCTATTCCACCAGGTACGATACCTCTACATATCATCCTTCATCACGTAATATTTATCTCGCCAAGCACGTCCACCTAAAAAGGTTATTAACCAGTGGGGTGAGACACACAGTCCTAGCGAGAAACATAACCCTCTACCAACTTTATTATTATCACAGATAATCAAGTAAATAGATCAATTTAAACAATAGGTAATAACTAACCGGATATACAAGAAGGAATATGAAGAACATGTATATAGAGAACATATGAGAAATCTTACATCATCCAAGGCCTCAACCAATGTTTTGTATTTTCCCTAAGAAAAGATTCTATACAGATTGATTATGAATTATTATGCCCTGAGGAAGTGAGCCGTATCGCTCAAATCCAACCTTCGGTTGTGAAACCCAAAGCCGGTGCCATACAAGGTCAATGGAAGAGCCAGACTCCACGACCTCAACCTCTTTGTGGTCAGTGCATAATATCTAAAGAAGGACCACATTCTCTTGCTTAAGTTCCCTCATCCATAGGGTTAGCTCGTGTAGTCTACCCTTTTCTCGAGCCCGCCTTGGTACAGATCACGACACTAGTATATCTTGAGCCACGAGCCTATTCACCATGCTCCTGAGTCATAAACACATTCATGCTCTATCACACTGAGCCATGGGCCTGTTCACCATGCTCTTATACACTTCTTGAGTCTAAAACCACAGTTGCACTCTAATCCTCCTATTTTTGGCTAGGAAAACCCCACATATTCAACAATATGCGCTCCGAGTTAACCCGCAGGAGAACCTGTTTCACCAACACCAGCTACAGACGATGATGGAACTATGGCCAGGGAAAACTACATGAAAGTTCATCTGTATTTAGTTAATGCATTTTAAGTGGATTGTTGGGGCAACCAAGTTGTATTAAACAACCATATACAAAACATAAACATTAAATTCCATTATCTTGTGTCACACTGTTACTATTATTCTCAATTCCCTAAAAAATCATCATATTCCCATGGGATATCAATCCCTCAGTTCGTCACATAATTCCACTGCCTCTCAAGGCTTCATCATCATACATCATCATGGGTATCAATCCCTCAGGTTACCACTAGAGAATAAAACCTCATTTAGGCACTCAACCTTTATCAGGTCATCAGACCTTCCTCATCATACTCGTGATACATGTTATCTTATCAACATGGCGTATCATCATTACTCAGATATTTCTCATATACCAAATTCCACACAAGGAACATAATGATATAATCATCATAGCTCTTAACTGGCTATGAATTCGATCGATAATACCTGCATGGTTAGGATGTATGGCAAACGAGATAATTGGATTACCACATACAAATCTTTAAAGAACATATCATGTCATCAATATTAAGGTTTATAGGTTTGGAACAACATCCTTTATTATGAACACATGGAGTATAATGTCTTAGATGGTATATTAAACAATACAGATTACTGTTACCATACCATGTGTATCCACCATACCCTACATCTCATGTCATCATGCACGCCATCCCGAAGGATTCATCTTTAAGGATCATACAACCATGATCTACCATAAAACATTATCAAAGGTTCACCTATAATCAACCATAGGTAACCACCATACTAATGTTCACAACCTATTTGTCATGTCTTGTCATCATGATCAAAGATATGGGCTCAAGGTAGCAAGATAACATACTATCATATAATGCTCAAGATAACTTTAAGGGTTATTAGGTTAGGGCACTACCCTCACTAGAAGTATCACCTACCCTCACCAAAACTGGGCAACTACCACCGAACCCTCACTAAAGGGGTGTCAGGTAGGGTACCAACCCTCACCCAAGGATATCGGGCACCAACAATCCTAAGCACCATGCCTCTAGGCATATCGTGCAAGAACACCTCCAAAGAGCCATATTGCCCAGACATACCTCAGATCATTGCTGTTAAGAGACCACCTTCTCAAATATTAGACAACTCATAGATATTAAGCATGTCGAGTTCCATGCTCAACCAACACATCTAACTCCCTCTTAGATTAGGCAGCCTCACAATTGCATCAGCCAAGGGCCTCATAGCACCAAAACCACCAAGGTGCTTTCTAGGCCATCCCTACTAGAAATTAACTTCCTCCTTGCCCCCTCTAAGTTCATCTCTTTCAACAAGAGATAGGTGTAACAACCTTTGTCATACTTGGTTTACCTAAGCCTCACTAGTCCTTGTGTCACTCATGACACCATATCGTCCAACACTCAACTTGTATCATCCAAGATCTTATACCGCCCATGCTCAACACATGTATCAGCCAAGCCTTCAATCCTAGAATCATCCAAGCTATCAAGTGTAGCACATACTCATGCCAGGTAACCAACCAAGAGAAGGCATGTATCGGGAAAGGCATATCGGCCAAGGTAACATATCTCCTTATGGGGTGTTGTCCATGCACGTAACTCTGGTGTCACCCAAGCCATGTACACATACACACTCATATCGGTTTAGGGTTGATGATATCAGGCATCACATCAAGGGACCATCCATAACGCCCATCCTCACATCTTTATCATATAAGGAGTACTATCTTGGGCAACTCACCATAACACCTAAGAGATCAACACAATAAGAGCACCCCTATTGGTCAAAGAAATCATATCACCCAAACTAGGGTTAGGGCATCCATATCGCCCAAGGCACTACTTCTAGGGCTATCGCCCACACCAAGGATCAGCCTATTGGGTTTCCTATATTAATAATGATACCTTTCACCAAAGGAATCACCACCATATCTCCCAACATAATCTTGGGTAGAGGTTCATATCGGTCAAAAGGTCAACAAGGGGTTCACCCAACATATCGCCCAAGGTTCAACCCTAGAAGAGGGATATCACGCAGAATACAACTTAAGGGTATCGTGCAAGGGTTCAAAGGCCATGACGGGTTGGTCATCTTCAACCTCAGGACTGCCACCAAGGAGCCCTTAAATTTCAAGAGAGTTGGCTCACCTCTCAAGACCATTACATGAGAGAGGGTTTTTGCACAACTTCCATCACCTATCGGGCAAGGTACTATATTGGGCAAGGTTTTGTGTCGGGAAAAGCCCCCATATCGGGTGGGTCATCTTCAACCTTAAGGCACCCTTTACCAATATGCACAAGGGAAACAAGATAAGGACAGTAATAAAACATGACCATTTCCATTAGAACAGAACTTGAGTTCCACATACACAACCATCATAGAGAAGGGTATCGATTTAAAGACAAGAATCAATGTATGCACATATGGAGAGTGAACATAATAGAGATGGTTAAGAGTTATGTAACCCAACTTAAGAGGATCTCCATGAAAGGCACCAAGCTTCCTGATCCAAGTAGAAAACCCACATTCCTCACCATGAAGATCACCCATCCAAAGCTCCAAACCTGCCTACGGCACCATCATCATCTCCTTAAGAAACAAAAGATGAAAAGAAGAAGAAGAAGAAGAAGAAGCCATGGTTATGCTTAGATTAAGAAGAAAAGTGAGAGAGAGGACCACAACCTTGCCTACTCTCGTCAAAGTCCCATCCATGGCCAAGAGGGGAAGAAGGAGATGAAGAAGAAAGCATAAGAAAAAGCTAGCAAAGAAGCATGTCTCACCAAGGTTGGATCTTGAGCAAGAAGTCTCCATGGTCAAGGAGATCGCCCTCCCAAGCTCCATGGGAGTTTTCCTTAGCTCCTAAAGCTCCCAAGCTCATCCCATATATCACCCAAACTAGGGTTAGGGCATCCATATCGCCCAAGGCACTACTTCTAGGGCTATCGCCCACACCAAGGATCAGCCTATTGGGTTTCCTATATTAATAATGATACCTTTCACCAAAGGAATCACCACCATATCTCCCAACATCATCTTGGGTAGAGGTTCATATCGGTCAAAAGGTCAACAAGGGGTTCACCCAACATATCGCCCAAGGTTCAACCCTAGAAGAGGGATATCACGCAGAATACAACTTAAGGGTATCGTGCAAGGGTTCAAAGGCCATGACGGGTTGGTCATCTTCAACCTCAGGACTGCCACCAAGGAGCCCTTAAATTTCAAGAGAGTTGGCTCACCTCTCAAGACCATTACATGAGAGAGGGTTTTTGCACAACTTCCATCACCTATCGGGCAAGGTACTATATTGGGCAAGGTTTTGTGTCGGGAAAAGCCCCCATATCGGGTGGGTCATCTTCAACCTTAAGGCACCCTTTACCAATATGCACAAGGGAAACAAGATAAGGACAGTAATAAAACATGACCATTTCCATTAGAACAGAACTTGAGTTCCACATACACAACCATCATAGAGAAGGGTATCGATTTAAAGACAAGAATCAATGTATGCACATATGGAGAGTGAACATAATAGAGATGGTTAAGAGTTATGTAACCCAACTTAAGAGGATCTCCATGAAAGGCACCAAGCTTCCTGATCCAAGCAGAAAACCCAAATTCCTCACCATGAAGATCACCCATCCAAAGCTCCAAACCTTCCTTCGGCACCATCATCATCTCCTTAAGAAACAAAAGATGAAAAGAAGAAGAAGAAGAAGAAGCCATGGTTATGCTTAGATTAAGAAGAAAAGTGAGAGAGAGGACCACAACCTTGCCTACTCTCATCAAAGTCCCATCCATGGCCAAGAGGGGAAGAAGGAGATGAAGAAGAAAGCATAAGAAAAAGCTAGCAAAGAAGCATGTCTCACCAAGGTTGGATCTTGAGCAAGAAGTCTCCATGGTCAAGGAGCTCGCCCTCCCAAGCTCCATGGGAGTTTTCCTTAGCTCCTAAAGCTCCCAAGCTCATCCCATATAGGAAGGGGAAATAGGTGGATGAAAAGGATTACTTGGGTAGAGAGGAGAGGGGTTATATACACCTAGGAAGAGAGAGGTAGCAAAGGGAAGTTGTCATAACCACATAAGCTTAGATGCCACTTGCTCATGCTCTTAACACCACTTGTTGCTACCCAAACTTCACATGCATGGACTGGTGATACACTCTAGGCTGTGTATCATGCAGCTGGTCATCTCCCATGTACGATACACCTTCTTGGGTGACACACACTCCAAGCCCTACCCGATACACTAAAGGACAAGATAACACATATAACATATATGCTATAAAGACCTTATAGAGATGTCACTTCTCAACTATCATCCAAAAAAGGAGCCCAAGCCTTCATACACGTCCTAGATGATGCCAAAATGAATCAAGAACACTATAGAGTAGGTAAAATGCATATTGACCCTCCATTTTGGTTAATTTGCAATTTGCACCAAAACTAGCACATAAAGCACAAGCATCATCCAACCAAGCTCAAACTTGGAACATAGACCCTCCACAAGTCTCCCCATAGCATCATTCTCCTTCTCATGATGCTAAAGCAGTAAAGGAACACCCTTAATGTGACATATTGCAATATAACCCCTAATATTGGGTAAATTGCACTTTGGTCCAAAACAAGCAAACATTGCTCAAACAACATCCAAACGAGACCAAACTGGAAACATAAGCTTGTCACATGATGCCAAAACTTCTTGAAGGATTATATTAAGGTTAGAAGCACCTTAATTAAGCAAAGCAAACAGGTTTAGCCCAAAACATGGGTCAGGGTCCTTACAAGTCATAAACCCCTAACAAGGATTTCATCCCCAAAATCCCAAGCAGAAAGAAGATAGGTATTACTCACGCATCACATCATACAACTCCACAAAGCTCCTGGGTGTCACAGATCTATGACCAACATACGTGCTCTTTCTTTAGAGCCACTACAAGGTTTCCTTGTACTGGTCATAGACTCAACCCTCTGTCTCATCATCCTTTGTCTGGTAACACTCTTTTAGATATTGGAACATCACATACAACCTATATCACTCAGGTATCAACTCCATTACTGATATATAGCCTTCTTTGTTATGCTTCCGCTATGCTACTTTGATCTCACATGTTCGACACTTAAGCTTCACATGACTCGTAAAACTACCTTTCTGTCAAATACATTCCAACTGTTCCTTCTTCTTTCACAAAGGATGCCTCTAATCCAAGGGAGATCTATCTCAAAAGGGATTATCACAAGACACATACTCTACCAAACACATGTATGCACATGACAGGGCTCATACGACACAACAAACACCAACTCGGATGGTAATAGATATGCACTATCTCAACTGATCGGGATAGGAATCACAAACCTCGTTCATCCATCTCTTAACTGATGCACATCCTTCCTAGACCTTCCTTTACTCAAGACTTAGCTAGGAGTATTCAAGGAATCAGGCTTAACTTGATGAACTTTTCCCAAGATGAGCTTACCATAGTTCTTTTCCTTGGGTGCATTCCATCCGTCGTCATGTTTATGTGGTGCATAAACTCCTAACAGGTGATAGCCATACTATAGGCACTTAGCCAGGTTGAGCCAAAGCCAAATTCTCCATATGAGACCACTTCACCCTTTCCAAGGATATCCATTCCTAGGGTTATCTCGATCCTCAATATGTCAAGTGGAAAGAGATTTGCTTGACTGTCATGCGAGAATGATATACTTCATCCAACACAACCAGCTCATCCAATAGGGTTTTCGACAACATGATATCTCTCTCCTGACTAACAATAAGGAAACATCTTACAAACACACTACAATCATTCAAAGGAGGGTACACCCTATACTAGATCAACTGGAGCTGATAAGAGGCAAGAAGAAGACAAAGTGTAAAGGAGTGACTCCATCCGACATGCCAACACACACTATTCTGGCCAACTCATGTCACGAGATCTAACTGTTGCATGTTGCCTTCCACTTCCTGGTCAGAATATCTAATCAACACTTGCTTTTCCTCATCATCATTCCTCTGTGTTGCTGAACTGCTGCTTCAAGGTTCACCACATATGTCTAGACTCTAAAACAAGCTTCCAGCTTATGAGTTCAAGGTCAAGGATGATCTATCAAGATGGTTCACCACCATACCTTCATGATCTAGGCATCTTGATTCTCAATCCCTTATCAGAAGACATGTCGAGAGGATCCTATCATCATTATCTATCACAAACATCTCCATCTTGGAAACTAAAGTCCAAGATCAGCTGATACTTTTCAAAGTATCCAACCAGAGATCACTCAAAAGCATTCATATCAAGTGACACAAGGTCCACTTGACTGACACTCCCACAGAAGGAAGGAACACAAGGGTACAAGTTCCTCCTATCACCCCATCAACACCTTATGGTTTCATATCAAGGGGAGGAGATTATCACTTTCTTTGATCCTTACATGAGTTTGCAACTATTTATGCATTTTAAAACTTTGTTCCATCTAGTTATCCTATTTCCTCTTGGTTTCCTTGCACTCAGCACAGGAACCATCAATACCAATATGTTTTATTACTCTTTTTCTCTTATGGTCGTTTCATCATATTCATGATTATTTCCTGATTATTTCAAAATTTTGTTTTCTCTTTGTGAAAAAGACTGTTACTCTTCACATATTCTTTATTGAACAAGGATCATCTCCCTTATTCTTCTTTTACTTATCACAAATTTGCATTTTATACTTTCTCATTTTTGCCTATGTTCATTGGTTGGTCTGAGATTATCTCAGGTTCCATCTTATTTACTCATTACTTGTTTTTATCTTTCTTTTAACTTTATCTTGGTTTTCAAGCATCTTCTTCATCTTGTGTAAGTTTTATGCGTTAACTTACCATGTTATCATAGGTTATTCTATCTTTTTCCAGATATATCTCTTGAGATTACAATTTCAAGAACTTATCTCATCATATTCTCATATGGATTTAAGTTTCATAGAACCGTTACTTCCTCTTTTTATTACCAAGCATCAGAGTATTAAGGGGTTATGGTGCATTTATTTACCTCTTTTATAACATGATGAAGGTATTTACATTGTATTTCCTGATTTTTTATGCTCTTTAGATTGCTCCGATATGACTACTTGATTAGAGTAATCAAGGAGGAAACAATCTAAGGCTCCGAAAATCATGGGAAATTAAAACCGATTTACAACAAGCACCATAAGATGAGATATGTTGCATATGAGCCAACACTTTATTTTCATAACATATTTTCAAGGTGCTACAACATAATTTCCCATCATCTCATTACATGGAAAAACTGTTCCACATGCTGATTTATTACATCATGGTACATAAGCCGAAAACCATACATCAACCATCATATGAGAAACGTCGAAAGCTCTCCCAAAGACCTGAGTGTACAGGGACGACACATAGGACTCTACTTCTAGACACTATCTATTCCACCAGGTACGATACCTCTGCATATCATCCTCAATCACGTAATCTTTATCTCTCCAGGAACGTCCACCTTAAAAGGTTATTAACCAGTGGGGTGAGACACACAGTCCTAGTGAGAAACATAACCCTCTACCAACTTTATTATTATCACAGATAACTAAGCAGATAGATCAATTTAAACAACAAGTAATAACTAACCGGATATACAAGAAGGAATATGAAGAACATGTATATAGAGAACATATGAGAAAGCTTACATCATGCAAGGCCATAACCAATGTTTCATATGTTCCCTAAGAAAAGATACTATATGGCTTGATTATGAATTATTATGCCCTGAAGAAGTGAGCCATACCGCTCAAATCCAACCTTTGGTTGCAAAACCCAAAGCCGGTGCCATACAAGGTTAATGGAAGAGCCGGACTCCATGACCTCAACCTCTTCATGGTCAGTGCACGATATCTAAAGTAGGACCACAATATCTTGCTTAAGTGGCCTCAGCCACAGGGTTAGCTCACGCAGTCTACCCTTTTCTCTAGCCTGCCTTGGTACAGATCACAGTGCTAGTATATCTTGAGCCACAAGCCTATTCACCGTGCTCCTGAGCCATGAATGCATTCATGCTCTATCACACTGAGCCATGGGGCTGTTCACCATGCTCTTATACACTTCTTGAGTCTACAACCACAATTGCACTCTAATCCTCCTATTTTCATCTAGGAGAAACCTTGCATATTCAACAATATGCGCTCTGGGTTAACCCGTAGGAGAACCCATTTCACCATCACCAGCTACTAACAATGATGGATCTATGGCCAGGGAAAACTACATGAAAGTTCATATGTATTTAGTTAATGCATTTTAAGTGGATTGTTGGGGCAACCAAGTTGTATTAAACAACCATATATAAAACATAAATATTAAATCCCATTATCTTGTATCACACTATTACTGTTATTCTCAATGCCCTCAACAATCATCATATTGCCATGGGATATCAATCCCTCAGTTCATCACATAATGCCACTGCCTCTCAAGGCTTCATCATCATACATCATCATGGGATATCAATCCCTCAGGTTACCACTAGAGGATAACACCTCATTTAGGCACTCAACCTTTATCAGGTCATCAGACCTTCCTCATCATACTGGTAATACATGTTATCTTATCAATAGGGTGCATAATCATTACTCATATATTTCTCATATACCAAATTCCATACAAGGAACATAATGATATAATCATCATAGCTCTTAACTGGCTTTGAATTCGATCGATAATACATGTATGGTTAGGATGTATGCCAAAAGAGATAACTGGATTACCACATACAAATCTTTAAAGAACATATCATGTCATTAAGATTAAGGTTTATAGGTTTGGAACAACATCCTTTATTATGAACACATGGAGCATAATGTCTTAGATGGTATATTAAACAACACACATTATTGTTACCATACAATGGGTATCCACCATACCCTACATCTCATGTCATCATGCACGCCATCCCGAAGGATTCATCTTTAAGGATCATACAACCATGATCTACCATCAAACATTATCAAAGGTTCACCTATCATCAACCATAGGTAACCACCACACTAATGTTCAAAACCTATTTGTCATGTCTTGTCATCATGATCAAAGATATGGGCTCAAGGTAGCAAGATAACATACTATCATATAATGCTCAAGATAACTTTTAGGGTTATTGGGCTAGGGCACAACCCTCACTAGAAGTATTGCCTACCCTCACCAAAACTGGGCAACTACCACTGAACCCTCACTTAAGGGGTGTCTGGTAGGGTACCAACCCTCACCCAAGAATATTGGGCACCAACAATCCTAAGCACCATGCCTTTTGGCATATCGTGCAAGAAAACCTCCAAAGAGCCATATTACCCAGACATACCTCAGGTCATTGCTATTAAGAGACCACCTTCTCAGATATTAGACAACTCATAGATCTTATGCATGTCGGGTTCCATGCTCAACCAACACATCTAACTTCCTCTTGGATTAGGCAGCTTCACAATTGCGTCGGCCAAGGGCCTCATAGCACCAAAACCACCAAGGTGCTTTCTCGGCCATCCCTACCAGAAATTAACTTCCTCCTTGCCCCATCAAGGTTCATCTCTTTCAACAAGATATAGGTGTAACAACCTTTGTCATACTTGGTTCAGCTAAGCCTCACTAGTCCTTGTGTCACTCATGACACCATATCGTCTAACCCTCAACTTGTATTGTCTAAGATCTTATACCACCCAGGCTCAACACATGTATCAGCCAAACCTTCAACCCTAGAATCGTCCAAGCTATCAAGTGTAGCACATACTCATGCCGGGTAACCAACTAAGAGAAGGCATGTATCATGCAAGGCATATCGACCAAGGTAACATATCTCCTTATGGGGTATCAGCCATGCACATAACTCTGGTATCACCCAAGCCATGTACACATACACACTCATATCGGGTTAGGGTTGATGATATCGGGCATCACATGAAGGGACTATCCATAGTGCCCATCCTCACATGTTTATCATCTAAGGAGTACTATCTTGGGCAACTCACCATAACACCCAAGAGATCATCACAACAAGAGCACCCCTATTGGTCAAAGAAATCATATCGCCCCAAACTAGAGTTAGGGCATCCATATCGCCCAAGGCACTACTTCTAGGGCTATCACCCACACCAAGGATCAGCCTATTGGGTTTCCTATATTAATAATGATACCTATCACCAAAGACATCACCACCAAATTTCCCAACATCATCTTGGGTAGAGGTTCATATCGGTCAAAAGGTCGACAAGGTGTTCACCTAGCATATCGCCCAAGGTTCAACCCTAGAAGAGGGATATCGGGTAGAATACAATTTAAGGGTATCGTGCAAGGGTTCAAAGGCCATGACGAGTTGGTCGTCTTCAACCTCAGGACTGCCACCAAGGAGCCCTAAAAGTTCAAGACAGTTGTCTCACCTCTCAAGACCACTAAGTGAGAGAGTGGTTTTGCACAACTTCCATCACCTATCGGGAAAGGTACTATATTGGGCAAGGTTTTGTGTCGGGAAAGTCCCCATATCGGGTGGGTTATCTTCAACCTAAAGGCTCCCTTTACCAATATGCACAAAGGAAACAAGATAAGGATAGTAATAAAAGGTGACCATTTCCATTAGAACATATCTCAATTTCCACATACACAACCATCATAGAGAAGGGTATCGATTTAAAGACAAGAATCAATGTATGCACATATGGAGAGTGAACATAATAGAGATGGTTAAGAGTTATGTAACCCGCCTTAAGAGGATCTCCATGCAAGGCGTCAAGATTCCTGATCCAAGCAGCAAACCCACGTTCCTCACCATGAAGATCACCCATCCAAAGATCCAAACTTGCCTTCGGCACCATCATCATCTCCTTAAGAAACAAAAGATGAAAAGAGGAAGAAGAAGAAGAATCCATGGTTATTCTTAGCTTAAGAAGAAAAGAGAGAGAGAGGACCACAGCCTTGCATACTCTCATCAAAGGCCCATCATGGCCGAGAGGGGAAGAAGGAGATGAAGAAGAAAGCACAAGAAAAAGCTAGCAAAGAAGCATGACTCACCAAGGTTGGATCTTGAGCAAGAAGTCTCCATGGGAAAGGAGCTCGCACTCCCAAGCTCCATGGGAGTTTTCCTTAGCTCCCAAATATCCCAAGCTCATCCCATACAGGAAGGGGAAATAGGTGGATGAAAAGGATCACATGGGTAGAGAGGAGAGGGGTTATATACACCAAGGAAGAGAGGGGTAGAAAAGGGAAGGTGTCAAAACCACATAAGCTTAGATCCCACTTGCTCATGCTCTTAACGCCACTTGTTGCCACCCAAACTTCATATGCATGGCCTGGTGATACACTATAGGCTATGTATCATGCAGATGGTCATCTCCCATGGACGATACACCTTCTTTGGTGACACACACTCCAAGCCCTACCCGATACACTAAAGGACAAGATAACACATATAACATATATGGTATAAAGACCTTATAGAGATGTCACTTCTCAACTATCATCCAAACAAGGCGCCCAAGTCTTCATACACATCCTAGATGATTCCAAACTGAAGCAAGAACACTCTAGTGTAGGTAAATTTCATATTGACACTCCATTTTGGTTAATTTGCAATTTGCACCAAAACTAGCACATAAAGCACAAGCATCATCCAACCAAGCTCAAACTTGGAACATATGCCCTCCACAATGCTCCCCATAGCATCATTATCTTTATCATGATGATAAAGAACTAAAGGAACACTCTACATGTGACATATTGTAATATAACCCCTATTATTGGGTAAATTGCACTTTGGTCCAAAACAAGCAAACATTACTCAAACATCATCCAAACTGGAAACATAAGCTGGTCACATGATATCAAAAATTCTTGAAGGATTAGATTAAGGTTCTAAGAACCTTACTTAAGCAAAGGAAATAGGGTTATCCCAAAACATGGGTCAGGGTCCTTACATTGGGTGTCACAGGTTGTGTGCTGCCTGATACCTAAATGATAGTGGTTGGCCGATATAGGGTGCTGGGCGATACAACATGTAGTGAAGTGTTGCATGCTTAAGTGATATAGTGCTGGGCGTCACACTCTTTGGTGATAGAGGCTGCACCTTTGGCGAGGGTTGTTCCTTACCCGATACTCTTTTAGTGAGGGTTGTACCTTGTGTTCGGTTGGTAACCCTAATGCTTGCTATGATTTGATATATATAAGAATGCTATGCTTTGATACACTCATATATGTTGCATGGTTGACTCTCATAATAAAGTAAAGGGTTATAAATGTTCCCTGTACAAGTAATGTTGTTTCTCTATGATTATGCTAACCATGCAGGTTCCATGTGTATGGATATGAGATCAGGTAATAGCCATAGTGATGGCATGGCAATAATATGATGTTGAACATCAAAAGTTATGATGAACCCAGTGATATATGATGGGTGTTACCCATGGGATGGCAATGTGTGCCTTGATGATGGGATTGAGTCCCTATGATGTTGATTCTTAAGATGGATCTAGATGATTGGCAAGAGGCCAAGTTGTAACATGTATTGTTGGATCCTTGTGATGGATCAAGATGATTTTGATGGCTTTGAGATTAGCAGTGATAAGTTGACACATGATAATGAGATCTATGTTGCTTACTTATATTATAGTTTACATGTTACATAACTTGGTTGAATCTTGTAATCCACTTAAAATACACTAATTTATTATAGAGGAACCTTTCATGTAGTTTTCCCTAGCCATAGATCCATCATCCTCAGTATCCGGTGATGGTGAAATAGGTTTATCTTGTGTGATTACCTGGAGCGCATATTGTTGAATATGCGGGGTTTCTCCTAGCCGAAAATAGGAGGATTAGAGTGCAACTGCGGATGTGTATAGATCATGGTGAATATGCCCATGGCTCAGTGTTATAGAGCACGATGAATAGGCCCATGGCTCAATATTATAGGGCATGGTGAATAGGCTCGTGGCTCAGGGTATGCTAGCGCAGAGACCTATACCAAGGCGGGCTAGAGAAAAGGGTAGCCTATAGAGCTAACCCTGTAGCTGAGGCCACTTAAGCAAGAGACTGTGATCCTGCTTTGGATATCGTGCACTGGCCATGAGGAGGTAAGGTCATGGAGTCCGACTCTCCCTTTAACCTTGTATGTCACTGGTTTTGGGCTTCATAGTTGAAGGTTGGATTTGAGCGGTATGGCTCACTTCCTCAGGGCATAATAAAATTGTAATCTAGTTATATAGTATGTATTGCTTAAGGTAAAACACAGAACATTGGTTGAGGCCTTGCTTGTATAGTTTCCCTAGTTATATCTTGTAGTTATTTGTACATTCCTCATATATTGTGATAAGTTCTTATAAATCTTATCTTGTCAATCATGTTCCATAAAGAAATATCTGGTTATATGCCTCCTGGATATCTTGGTAAGCTGTTAATAAAGTTAGTTCTGTTCAGTATGTCATATATATATGAGATGCTTACATCAGTTATCTTCTTTATCTATTCTCGCTCCTCTGAAGTTTTATAGTTTCAGCGGGGAGTTATGTTTCTTTTTGGGACTGTGTGTCTCACCTCGTTAGTTTAAAACCTTTTTAGGTGATCGTGCTAGACGTGGTGGTGGTCGGAGGTTGTGGCCGAGTAGCAAGAAGAACAGTAGGATGCAAGAGATGGATATGCTTCTATTTTGGTTGTTTTGTAGTAGATTCCTAGAGTCATCCCTATACTCTCAGGTCCTTGGAGGTGTTTTGATGACGTTTCACGATGTATAGCTGATGCATCTTGTTTATCTTGTTGTTGGCCTGGTATGGCCTATTCTGTATATAAACAGGTGGTGAACTCTTTGTGCCTATGTGATAGCTGGATCCTCTGAAATATGGACACGTATCAAGGTTTATGAATGATTATATAACATGTTTCCTTGTAAGATAAGGATCTGGATGTAATAGTTCTTTTCTTATCTGCTTTCTGCAATCGGTTTCAATTAACTCATGTTTTTGGTAATATGGTTTTTATGACGATTCCACACATTTTCGTGTGGCATTTCATTGTCTGTGGGATAGCGGGATGTCACAATTGCTAGTGCCTTGCCTTTGCTCTTACGTTTCCGATGCTGTGAGGAACTGATCACCTCAATGATGACATATTTGATTTTTTCAACCATGTCTTTGCCAAGGTTTGTGGATGTAGTTGGATTGTTGTGGAAAAGAAGGGTTTCATGGAGTCTAGATTGTTGTTACTATCCATAGATGGTGAAGCAAGTATAGGTCATTTTTTAGGGCTATTAGGGTTGGAATTTCCTAGTGAGATGCTAGATGAAGTTTTTCTTTCCCAAGCTATTTTCCCGTTGTTTGGTGTTCTTGGGGAAATGAAGGCTTTCTTCAAATTTATGGGAAAAAACCATGATAGTGGATGTTGAGAAATATCAAAAAATATGGTAGTTGTGTTGGTAGGGTTTTCAACAAGTTTAATATGTAACTTTTCTAATCAAATTTTTATGGATGCATGTGTAAAGAGGCGAGATCACCTCCTTACTAAAATTTAAAGGAAATACAAAACATCCACACATTTCACAAAAAGAGAGACTTTGGGATGCTTGCATAATATTCCAAATAAATAAGCATAATTCCAGATACATTATAAAATGTCAATAGCAGTGGAAAAAATACTAAGCCTTTACATGGATTACATTGTTTACTACACAATTGTTGCAAAAATAAAAAGATAATAGAAATAGGATCTAGCTATAGCAACCTAGTCATCCTTTCCACAAAGCTTGAGATAAACTCCTGAGAAAACTTCCTTCAAGCTTGTCCTTCTCCTTGCACAACACCATCACCTGGGTGGTTGGGAAGCACCCAACAAAAGGGAAAGGGAAGAAAAGGTATGTGTCAAGAAAACTAGTCTAGGATTACAAGATAAGTAAAGCAAGTAAAAACATGCTAGGATTCATCATAAGGTGAAGATAACAAGAGTATGAGGCTATATCAAAAGAAACTTGCCATTAATAGTTATATTAAAAAGGGGTTTGCATGTAAGAAAAATTATGTATACCTAACTAAGTAGGGTTGAGGTACCTACCGGACCTTTAACCTTAGGTGAGGGGAGAATAAGACATTCCCAGTCATTTATAATAATACGAGGAGAATAAAACATTCCCCAGGGCGAATAAATACATGCCCTCTATGGGTGGTTGTACATACGTACCACTACTTTAAATTATATAGAACATAAATCTACATGCTAGAAAAAATAGTTATGGTAAGAATAATCATATGAACAAAAAGCATGGCACTGGGGTTTACAACCCAAACAAGATAATATCTTAACTGATTTGAGGCATAAGCAAATTAAGTTTCAAGAATAGAAGATTAGGTCAAATTAATCCTCATTAGGAAAGAATGGGTTAAGGCATAAAATTTCCCAACTAAAGTGTGTTATATGCACATACCTCTTCCTTAGAGTCCTAGAAACCACTTTCCAAAATCCTAAGCAAGATTAGAGACCACTTGTCCTATTATCATAACCATGTTCATGTATTAGCATTATTTTTTTGAAAATAGCTCAATATCATTAAAAGAAAGCCATATGACATCTACAAGATAGACATCTCTCATCAAGTAACCAAGCAACAACTCCTTTTCCTGAAAGACATATCACAAGGCTCAGATTGGGATGTGATAAGTACGCTTCTGCACCGTCCACCTCTTATAGTGGCTGTCTAAAACAGCTATCTGGGATGGAATTCATCAATCTACAAGAGCCTAAGAGTACATCTGGAGACGAGTTTGCAAATCTACTGACAGAGAAAACCATCCTGAAGACAACGAAAGATCACCAGACAAAGAGCTCGACCCCAAAGCAACAACACAGACCTAACAACACAACGTCCCACAAAACAGGACAAGAAACACAACTACCAGCGTCAAGCACAAAGGTTGCACCAACCAGGAGACCCAGGAGGGAGGCCAAACCCCAGAGATGCAGATATAGAGGAAGGATGTCTCATACGGGTACAAAGGCGGGGAGTAGAGGGTGTTGTGAACTCCACCACCACTCCCGACCACCACTGCGAACAGGGGGCGGAAAACCCACACGAAGCCCAAAACCCATCTTTCTCCTCCTCTGCCTGGAGCACCAAGGGAACCCGAGCTCACCGTCCACCCAAGAAGGAACCCAAGGCACGACATGACCAACAAATAACCACATAAAATTCCCACATGTAGAGACTAAAAAGCCAAAGACACCTGCCACTAAAAAAACAACCTAATAGAACTGACCTAACCAGAAGAACGACACAAGAAAACTAAAAACAATGACCCGCCCCCCAGCCCCACACCTGCCAAGACTGTCATCTCCTCATCGTCCCCAACCAGCGCCGCCCCCATCACCACCGCCGAGGTCGAAAGGCTCTTGATCGGGATCCCAGGAGACCAACAAAGCAAACAGGAAAAGGAAAGGATAAGAACAACTCCGCCACAGGATGGACTAGACATTGTCAGATATCTGTCTTTGCAAGCGAGATCGCCCTAAGCAAACGCAGCCTCGTCGAATGCCAGAAGCTTTAGCCAAAACTGCAGTAACAACCAATACTCTTCCCCCATGGACGTCATATGAACCTCAGGTCAATGACCCAAAGCCTGACACGCCGCTTGAGAGGGGAGGCTAGGAGGAGGAGGGAGGGAAAATGACCGCCCCAGCAGATCCAGTGAAAACACCAGCTGGAGATGTGGCCCTGGGGGAGAGGGGCGGCACCCACCAGCTGTAGAATCCCCCTCCCCCAAACCGAGATAGGCGCCGCTGGCCTTGCCCTAGAATCGCCAGAGCGGAGAGCCGCTCCCGATGGTCTATCGCACGCAGCCTATGTATTAGCATTATATTATATGCATTCATTAAGGACTTAAAACCCTAAAGTTATCAACTTTTCTACAAACCACTGATTTAGGTCTTGAAAACATCACCACTGTCTTAGTTAGGGTTTTTTCTAATCAAAATAACATATAATATTATGTATTTTGAAGATATGGACTTTTAGATGCATTTTTGGTGATTTTTAACTAATTAATTCATTCCCAAAAACACTTATTTGAAAAACTCAAAACCAAGCATCAAAATTATTTTTGTTACATATATCATATTTTCTTGATTTCGAAACACCCCTTACTTCTAATTTTTGACCAACAAATTAATTTCTATGAAATATTTGATCCTGACCAATTAGAAAAATAGAAATATGATTGCATAGCAGAGAGAGAGTGAGAGTCAGTGGCCCGTGCCTACTAGCTGCCTAAGTGGCATCGGTCAAAGCTGGTCAACCCGCGTTCAAAATAAAACCAAAAAGACCACGACGCCCCTATGCGAGCACATAAAGGAAAGAAGGGCTAGATGAGGGAAAAAGCATAAAATCATTGGGGTCATCTCCCCCCCCCCACCTCGATCTGTGGTCGGTGAGCCAAAGCTTCGATTTTGGGAACAAATTCTATACTAAACCAAACTTAGCGTTTAGGTATGCAAAAGAAAGAGGAAGGATTGACGAACCTATTGGTGCCCTTAATTACGTCATAGATGATATGAGGAGGATGAGAGGAGCACTGCAAGCTCTAGACCTTCAACGACTCATCGAGGGTCAAAATAGTGATGAAAAGTCGAATTGACTAGTGTTGAGTTACAAAGGCGATGGGGGTGCTCAAGGTGTAGGTATTTATAGGCAAGGGGGTATGGGTTAGGGTATTGGTACCCGAGGTGAGAGGAGTATTTCAGCCAAATTGGGGGTTTCTAGAATCTTCACCAAATCATAAAAACTTTGGGGTAGTTGGAAGAAGAATCTTGAGAGGAGTCAAGGGTAACAAAATTTATTTGATTTGGTTGAGTATACATCGAGATAATGTCAAACGAAATTTTGCAACAATGTTTACTACTTTACTTGCTCGAACCAAGGTAGGAGACAACCCAGACCCATCCGATCAGTGGATATGGGTCCATGAGTTGCTCTCAGCCGTTGGATTGTGCATGTGGAACCTTAGTCGCATGACAAATCATTTTCCTATTTGAATTATAATTCGGCTAAAGTGCATACATATTTATTTCCTTTTTCTCTTTCCTCTTTGAGGGTGTAAAAAAATTCCAAATTTAATAAAAATTAACACCCTGAATGATTTTGAGGCGTAGAATCTGAATATTGAATTAGTTTTGCCTTTTGAGGACTTTTAATGGGTTAAATAATTCAAAACTCATTTTCTCTTTCCTCCTACATTTATGACTCTGTGATTATCCAAATTTGGTCAAATTTCACCCATGTGTCCCAATTAATGTCTTGGACACAATTTTGCTATTATTTGGTCATGTTTGTGCCATTTATTTAATCAATTCTTAAATTGAAGGTTCTACACACCTACTTTTTCACATTATCCAAATTAATTGAAAAATTACCCAAAGTCTTATTTTTATTCCTAGATTATGAATTTGGAGTTAGTTTTCCAATTTGAGAACATTAGATATTTTATTTCTCTTTCTTGTCTTATTTCCTATTTTCCTTTAATAAAGGCTTATATATATTTATATTTTTCACATTGGGTGATACTTGGCCCTTAAGTAACTTTTAGTCCAAGAAAATGAATTTGTGTACCAAATTATTTCATGGGTTTACTTAATTGAGATTTTTGAAAATATATTCCACATTATCTCCTTTTATCTTATTTATAGCATTTATCATATCCTTTATGTATATTTTGGAATTTCTCTTCTTTTTCACATTCTAAAAAGTCCTAGATAGTTCTAGCACGAATTCCTTTATTATTTTTATTACCTAAGTGGACATTTGCACATCAGACCCGTTACTTAGATTTCTACTGAGGTATTTGTGCATAGAACCCTTTATTAAGAATATATGGGAAATATTTATCCAATAATCGTCGTAGTTCCACTAATTCAACTCCAAAGACATAAGGGATAAAAATGAAGGACAAATCTTATTGTAAGAGTACAAAGAGATACATAGAGGATTTCAGTATGTTACAACAGGCAGGGTGATTGCATGTTTGACAGAGAAGACATAGAAAGCTTTGATGTAGTTGAATGGGTGTAGGGTGTCATGTCTAACAAATTGTAGGGTGGATCCAATCGAGTGTGAGATTGCATAGAATATCTCCACTTCCCATAAGAGTGGAGGGAGGTCAGAAATGGAGACCCAGTCAGATTCACCAGAGTCTACAAGGGATGAGCTAAGATCGGGTGACTATTTCAAAATGTTGGATTGGAAAAATATAGATCCACACAGGATCGTCATATCTTATCCAAAGAGGTAATAAAGTTTGGTTCATTCAGGCACATAGTAAGGAGCTTAATGGGTGATAGGAATTTAGGTTTAAGAACCATGTGGCTAGTCAGGAGGAGAGAAATGTCCCATGATATCAAGGATGTTGACAATGTTATTATCTATATTTGGTAATCAACCATTAGAATGCGACGGCGATTCTTTCATCGAATGGAAAGAAAATTAAGAATAATCATAATATGGCTACTATTGATAGAAGTCTTGTGACCAAAATGATATGAACAACTTGTGTACTACCTTATGATCAGAGACAAAGGAGGTAGTACAACAGAAGAGCATACAAAGAAAGAAAAGTAGGCCACATGGTGTATGTGTGTGGACTGTCCCAGTGGAGGCGTCAACTCTTTGATGTAGCATAACCTACAATCCGATGTCCACGTTGGGCATGATCCTTGCTGTAATCATTGGGTCAGTCTGATGAGTGTTAACAATAGTAGTTGTTACTTCCTCAACATAACTTAGCTATTGTAACGACTCCACTTCCTAGTAACCCCCAATTAAGGGAGACTAAGAGGTCAGAGGCGTTATCCCAAAACATGATAAGTGGTTTTGCAAATAATCAACAATAATTAAGAAATTCTACAAAAAATAAGCTTTAAAATGGAATAAAATTTTTATTTTCTCATACCTTGCAAAATATAGGGGCTGAGAGTCTTTACCCCATATGACTTCTATCTATCTAAAATCCTCCATTCTTTATTAAGCTTTATTCCATCATTGTCACTTTAAAGGAATATCCATTTTCTTGATAAACCTAAAATGTCGAAAAACAAAATGATGGTCAGTATAACAAATTATACGGGTATGTGGGGGAACCAATAATCGTGCATTTAATTGTAACAACACATTGCAAACAATTATGATTTTACAAAAAAAACTTTATGTTTTAAACATGGATACTCAATCCTTACATACTATAGCCTCTGTGTTGTCCCTGCAGTGGACATGGATACTAACTCTCATATGGTAGATCTCAACTAACCCCCATGATCCTACCTAACAGGTACATCAATACATAGGGTCGAGAGTCATATGGTCCTACCCAGAGGTAGACCAATACATCGACTCATGATAACCAGATGATCCTACCTTGCGGGTAGACCATGTACTAGGCCATCTAATAACCTGATGATCCTACCTCGTGGGTAGACCATGTACTAGGTCATCTATCTCATCATCATCAAAGCTACAGAGGAGGACCATGATCTGAGCTAGTCATGCATATATAATTATGGTAATAGCCATAGTTACTTTATAGTGCATGAAATAAATGTCAACCAAGTAGTTAATTTCAAGAAACTAAAAAAACCACAAAAATCGTCGTGAAACTAAAGCAATTAGCCATAAGAATAACCACATACCTATCTTGAAGATCTCAAAGAAGCAATATATCCAAATCCAAAAAGATGTCCAATCAAGCAAGCCAATCTATCAATCAAGCAAACATTGATCCTGAAAACATGTATAACACCTAGTTTTTGCCTTCTCATCCCAAACAACTCTTTATTGACTTGGGACAATTTTCTAGGGTTTCTAAGTCTCATTAGGATTCCTTAGGGTTTCTTAGATCAATTTCTCAAACTTAATCCTTTTTAGGTCAACAAACCCTAAAATAGCTTTTCTACTCATAAAAACCCTGATTACTCAAATTACTCACATTAATGATCTTTTATACTCAAATTGGATTTGTAACAACATAACTCTGTCGTATTCATCAATTTGCACAATTAAAACCATTAATGTCATCATTACTAAAACTAGGGTTTCTAAGACCATTAATGCATAATCATGTACATGGAACCCTAAATTAAGCCTATTATGCATAAAGATCATCTTTTTAGATCCAATTCTCTCTTTTGTTAACAAAAAGATAATATTTGCTCAAAACACTCAGATAACATCATTAGATCAAATCTAAGGGTTTTTCATTAATTAAACCATTAAAGATGACAACTTTGTACACTTTTTGAATTGAAAGCGAAACTAGGCTTCAATTATATTTTTATTGGATTCTAAAAATTTTTCTGATCAAAATTCATATATTATATGTCTTAATCCGAGCTACCAGTCATTAGATATGAATTTTATGAGATAATTACCTTTTGGGCCAATGGGATGCCGCCAAATTAGCAGAGCGGCTCACTGGGTCAGCGATCGGGTCAAAGGACAACTTTTCCCCACCATTCCTTCACGAGCATCATGGGTAAAAGAGTCTTTTTTCCCTGTCCCCTTTCTTCTTCCTCGCAACAGTCCCTGCATAGAGGGTTGCGCGGAACCACGGTCAATAGCAGGGTTGACCTTGCACCCTCAACCCTCAATCCAAAAAGTAGCAGTTGGCACACCACTGTCCAACCCTCCCGAACTCGACCGTGCTTCCAATTCCCCCATTGGCATGCTGGATGGATGGAACAGGGAGGACGAACTCTAGCAAAGCAAGTAGGCTGGTGCATGGGTGAAGAGAAAGCTCTAGGGTGGAATTCCTCTCCGGTTCGTGTTCGTGAAGGCTAGTAGGACCATTCAGAGACAATTCTGTCCCTATTGGGGGATCAAATACCCTCTTTTATAGGTGGTGTTCTCCCGACATAGCCCCACTGTGGAGAGGATTTGGGCGAAGCTTCTAGGGCTTCCCAAACCACCCCAATCCTAGGTCGGTTGGGTGCAAAATTCACTCCCAAAGGTAGAAGAATTGTTTCCAAAACTGTACACGAATCAGGGTGCGAGAGAATCAATGATAAACCGGACTCCTCCTATTTCCAGTCCTATTGGAGGTAGAAGATGACCCAGGATCCCTTGGATCTTAATCCAACGGCTTCCACGGTGTGCACCAGATCTATATGTGAAATTATTTATCATTTTAATCGGGAAAATAAGTGTGACATTATCAGTTATCTCTCACACTTTAGGAAACCTTCCAAAAATCATATCTCCCAAACCAAATGTCAAATTAATCCCAAATTTTAAGGGAAAGACTATAAAGACTTTCTACTTATATTTCAATTTTGAAGCCAAAACTCAAAAGAAATACTCCTTTTCTTCATTAGAACGTTATCGCTACATATTTTCTCTCTCTTACTCTTTTATATTCCTTATTTGGATTCCTTTTACCAATAGAAACCTTGTGAATTCGAAATATCATCCAAGATGAGTCAAACACACATCTTTCCACATATTTCTTATATTTTCCTCATTATCTCAAATTTCCTTCTTAATAATGCACTATTTGATTTCTTCTTTTTCTTTTAATCATATTGGACTCATTAACATTTTATGATCCACAAAATCACATACCCAAAGGAAATATTGCAAAGGGAATCCATTCAATACATATAATTCATAAAATTCCCATAGTCATACATTTATAGGGAAAATTGCATTTCCCACCATATGAACCCAAAACAATTGGGGTTGTAACATCCTCCCCCTTTTATAAGAATTTTGTCCTCAAAATTCCACCAAACATACAAACAATTCAGGATAAGACTTCCCTATGTCCATCATTGGATCCCATGTGGCTTCATCCTCTCCATGGTGCTTCCAAAGAACCTTTATCATCTTATATCCTTACATCTAAGTTCTTTCACCTTGGTATCTAGAATCCTCACATGTGAATCAGGACATTTCAACCTCTCTTGGGAGCTCACTAGGTTCATTGCTCAGCACATGGCTTGGGTACCTCACATAGTGCTCTAGATCGGACACATGGAACACAACATATTATCCTTAGGGGTAAGGCTATACATAAGCAACTCCACCAATCCATCTCAAATTGACCCATGTATCGGGGACTCAGCTTCCTTAGCTATAGCTCAGAGGGGTCGAGTTTTCATATCACATGTTCACCCACAATGAACTACATGTCAGTCTGCTTTGCATCAGCTCACGACTCATGTCGATCCTGGGCTTTCTCAGCCATTGCTCGATCAAAGTTCCTTCTTCTGCATACACTGTGGTCTCTTTGACCTTCACAAGGTCCTTTCACCGAAATCATCCAAGTGAAGTGGTGACCGACACACCCTCCCTTATAGAGCTCCATACATCCCAATACTGTCTATGGTGGCTATCATAATAAGCAAACTCTGCTAGGGGAAGGAACTGCTCCCATATATCACCTTGAACGAGCATGTATGCCCTCATCAGACCATCTAGAGTCTGGTTCACACTCTCTTGGCTGTATACTAGTCAGGGGTGATATGATGTACTCAACTTCAATCTAGTAACGAGTTCTTATTTCACCTACTTCCACTACATGGAAGTGAACTTGAGGTCATGCTCAAGATATTGAAATCGTATCATGGTGTAGTTGAACTATCTCTCTCTCATATATATAGTTCAACCAAAACTATCATACTGACCATGCTCTCTATTAGCCAAGGTAAGGTGATCTACCATAACCCATATTGCATCATGACCTCCCTTGGTCCAGGAGAGACCCACCACACTGTCCATGGTGATCCACTCCTATTCCCTTTTGGGGATTTCTCATTATCTGTAGCAACTCACTGGGATACTGGTGTTCGACCTTCACCCTCTGGTATGTACAACAACTGGGCACATGCAACACCATATCTTTCTTCATCTCAGGTCCTCAAGGACCACATACAAACCTTAACCATCTTGGTAGTACCACAGAGTATGGTGTATGTAAAATCATGAGCTTCTGGCACGATATAATTCCTCAAGGGTGACTCCTCAGAAAACCTAAAACACTCTAGTAGTAGATTTCACCACCTCCTTTTCCTGAGAGGTGTATTTGAGGTTCTTACAATTGTCATTCTATCTCATCAAGTTCTAAGCTAGCTAACTGGGCAACCACCAACTTGACCCACGGGTCTGGTTGTATCTGGATGTTAGTTACATAGGTCTAGTCTTCAAATGATCATAGGGTTCACCTAGCAACCTCTTTCATCTCTCTCTATCGGCTAGACAAGGAAACTCTACATCTGGGTTGTATCTCAGTGAAGAGTATCAATTACCATATCAATTCCCTTTTATGCTAGGTGATGGTGAAAACATAAATCTTCATATACTCCACTCATCACCCTCATCTCGGTTTTAAGTCTAACTGAGTGAAGAAAACTTTGATCTCATTATCTCGATTACCATACCCAAGATGCAACTCTTAGGATCCAAACTGCTCTTGACAAGAACGTCCTCATATGATGATTACCGTTGTTCTCTTTATATTTCCAAACCACATATGCAACGTACTCTTATAAGGTGTGGTACTTCCTCTATCCTCAAACATAGCAAAAGGGTTTCAACTCATATCACCTTTATCCTCAGTATGGCATGCATTTTGTCCTGTCTCTCAAACCCATAACAAGATGAAATAAGCATTTGGCTGCGGTCCAAATACATAGTTCAACCTATTCCAAGAGTAGAGATGGTGCATCACACATCACCATCACACTTTCCAATCTAATTTGAAACTTACATCACATGTCTGCACACCATGAACATCTCCATTATGGGTCTACACCCATGGGAAGACTTTTCCCATCATCTCTAGATCTTAACATATTTCTTTATGTACAATCCTTAGTCGGTACATCAAAGTCTCTAGGGTGCTGACACTTTTGGGGTGATCTGACCCTTATGCATCTAGGGAGTGCCTCTCACATTTACCCCTTAGACCCCATGAACTCATGAAAGTGGCCAACCTCATAACCCATGGGCCTCGGGAAAAGGTAGCTGTTACCTCCCAACCCTGTGGTATTATGCATTTAGGGAACAAATAACTCCTACTCCCACCGGTCTTATCCCTACTTGACCTTAGTTTTGACTTAGGATTCTACAACAACTCATAGTTTCTGTGTAGATACTCAAGCATATCTTATCCTTGAATCCTCCCTGAATCTTCATCATCTCTCTGGGCATACATGGCTAACTTTGCATTCCTCAAAGGAATCATGGTGACCTTCCTACCTTAGTCTAGCCCCATATAAGTTACCTCTATGGCAACATATCCTCATGCCCCTTAGAGATGGTCACACATGGGTCCATAGATTCATGGTCATACTATGTGCTCTTACACTTAGCTCATCAAGCTCTTATAAGTGACCTGTTTAGGTTACCTCAAACTTAACCAAAAGCTGGTACTCATCCTACAGAAGGGTCCCTCCCAAGGATGGGAGAAAACTATCTCTTGATAGCAACAAAGGCCACAAACGTTCTTACTTCCAGGGTTTACATCATCATGTGCATGATTAGCCCCTAACATGATACTTTTTCATGCATTTAGTAAGAAGACAACCTACTAAACCATGCTACATTGCTTGGTATGTCATACGTATTCATCATTCATTATAGTTGGACCATTATCATATGTCACCATTCTTGTGTGAGTGGTTCATAAACATATATCTCAACTCGAGTGGGTTTCCTTTTGCTGTAACACATGAGGGGTGCCATACTCCAATACTATGAACTCAATCAGCCTCGCGAACATCATGTGCACTAGGTACTATTGCTTCCCTTCTTTGGTCCAGGTTCACCTCATATGGATCAGCTATCTAGCTGCATGCTCAGCTATTCCAATATGAAATGAACCTATGTCAGGTATAGAATACACTTCATCACTCTTCCACGTGAACAACCTTTAGAGTCAACTAGGTATGATGCCTCATAACTTGTTTTAATACCTTTTCAGGGTCTAAGGAACTCTTCTTCACTCCTAAATGTAGGTACTCATCACATCTATACATTGGTTCATGAAGCCTCTTTCTCATTCTTGGATTTGGTTCCTCTAAAGGAATCGAAGGTACAACAAGCCTCCAAGGATCATGCATGAGGAAACCACAACTATCTACTCAGGGTCGTCTATTCCAGGTCATATAATAACCAACTTCTCATGATTCCTCATGTCTTGGAGTCAAGGTCACCAACCTTCTTCATCGGGTCTCGTTCTTTCCCTCTAGAGCTAACCCTACAACTGGTCCTACCAATGGAGGTTCTTTCACCAAAGATGGGTCAAGCTCATAAGTGTACACGTCTATCCCTACTTGGGTGAAGCGTACTTATATCCAGTCAAGATCATCCAAAGCTCTTTGCATGCCCATCTCATAAACTATTTGGCACAACCTATCTGGCTTAGGTCTAAAACCCACTGCCATCCTTATTGTTACCTATTTCTATGTAAGTGTATGCCTCTTATCTACTCTTACATAGTTGTTAGGGTTCCTATATGGTTACCACTAACCTCCTCAATGAGGGAGCTATCCCTCACCCTAACAGGTACAACCCTCCCAAGGTCAGGTTACCACAAGGCACTAGGGGTCAAACAACTACACATGGTCCATGTTTCTCATGGATACTCAAAGCCTCACGTAAAGCATGCATGTCAGACCCACATACGTGCATGCACAGATAGCTGAGGTATCCGACTCATCATGTCTTCTCTTTATCTAACTACCACTTAGTGTTAGGGTTAGCATCATCCTCAAAGGATGTGTCAGGTCTCTTCCTCTTCATGGAGGCTTCTTCCTCCAAGGCTAACTCTCTCCTCCTCTTCCTACAAGATGGTTTAACCTCAACGTTCTCCTGAGGGGTAACCAAGAGCACAACTACACATGTGATGCAACCTAAGCATGTAACTAAACTCAGTCTGAGTTAATTATCAAAACTTATGTCCATGACATATTTCTTACATTCTTTTTATTATTTGGTGGAGGATTCCTTAATCCTTATTAATCTTATCCCAAACACAAGAGGGTGGTGGAGAGAGAGAATACCCTAAGTACTTAGTATTTCTCTAGAAATAAGAGGTAGAGAAGGACAAAATTATATGAGAAGACCTAGAGGTATCTTATTTTGAGTCAAATCCTTTGATTTTGGCCAGGCAGACACACAGATCTGGGAGTCCTCATACACCAACTAGTAGGGCAGAGGAAAATATTGCCAGCCCCCAGATCGTGATCCTTTTCTATACACCTCCAACATTGGAAAATCCTATAATAACTCCATTGGGTTCTAAAGAGTTTGTAAAATTTAATAATTATTAGAGATTAAATGGAAAACCACAGCTCTGATACCAAATGTAATGATCCTGCTTCCCAGTAACCCCCAATTAAGGGAGACTAAGAGGACAGAGGCATTATCCCAAAACATGATTAGTGGTTTTGCAAATAATCAACAATAATTAATAAATTCTATAATAAATAAGCTTTAAAATGGAATAAAAATTTTCTTTTCTCATACCTTGCAAAATATAGGAGCTGAGGGTATTTAACCCATATGACATCTATCTATCTAAAATCCTCCATCCTTTATTAAGCTTTATTCCATCATTGTCACTTTATAGGAATATCCATTTTCTCGATAAACCTAAAATGCCGACAAACAAAATGACGGTCAGTATAACGAATTATACTGGTATGTGGGGGAACCAATAATCATGCATTTAATTGTAACAACATATTGCAAGCAATTATGATTTAACAAAAAAAACTTTATGTTTTAAACACGACTACTCAATCCTTACATACCCTAGCCTCTGTGTTGTCCCTACAGTGGACATGGATACTACCTCTCATATGGTAGATCTCAACTAACCCCCATGACCCTACCTAATAGGTAGATCAATACATAGGGTCAAAGAGTCATATGGTCCTACCTAGGGGTAGACCAACACATCGACTCGTGATAACCTGATGATCCTACCTTTCGGGTAGACCATGTACTAGGTCATCTAATAACCTAATGATCCTTCGTCCCGGGTAGACAATGTACTAGGTCATCTATCTCATCATCATCAAAGCTACAGAGGAGGACTATGATCTGAGCTAGTCATGCATATATAATTATGGTGATATCCATAGTCACTTTATAGTGCATGAAATAAATGTCAACCAAGCAGTTAAATTCAAGCAACTAACAAAACCATGGAAATAGTTGTGAAACTAAAGCGATTAGCCATAAGCGTAACCACATACCTATCTTGAAGATCTCAAAGAAGCAATATATCCAAATCCAACAAGATGTCCAATCAAGCAAGTAAATATATCAATCAAGCAAACATTGATCTTGAAAACATGTATAACACCTAGTTGTTACCTTCTCATACCAAACAACTTTTTATTGACTTGGGACACTTTTCTAGGGTTTCTAAGTCTCATTAGGATGCATTAGGGTTTCTTAGATCAATTTCTCAAACTTTATCCTTTTTAGGTCAACAAACCCTAAAATAGCTCTTCTACTCATAAAACCCTAATTACTCAAATTATTCACATTAATGATTTTTTATACTCAAATTGGATTTGTAACAACATAACTCTATCTTATTCATGAATTTGCATAATTAAAACTATTAAAACTCATCATTACTAAAATTAGGGTTTCTAAGCCCATTAATGCATAATCATGTACATGGAACCCTAAATTAAGCCGCTTATGCATAAAGATAATCTTTTTAGACCTAATTCTCTCTTTTGTTAACAACAAGTTAATATTTGTTCAAAACACTCAGATAACATCATTAGATCAAATCTAAGGGTTTTTCATTAATTAAACCATTAAAGATGATAATTTTATACACTTTTTGATTTGCAAGCGAAACTAGGATTCAATTATATTTTTATTGGATTCTACACATTTTCTGATCAAAATTCATATATGACATGTCTTAATCCGAGCTACCAGTCATTAGATATGCATTTTATGAGATAATTACCTTTTGGGCCAATGGGATGCTGCCAAATCAGCAGAGCGGCTCACTGTGTCAACGATCGAGTCAAAGGAAAACTTTACCCCTCCATTCCTTCATGAACATCATGGGTAAATGAGTCTTTTCTCCCTTTCCCCTTTCTTCTTCCTCGTGACAGTCCCTGCGTAAAGGGCTGCGCCGAACCACAGTCAACATCAGGGTTGACCTTGCACTCCTCAATCCAGAAAGTCACAGTTGGCACACCTCTGCCCGACCCTCCCGAACTCGATCGTGCTTCCAATTCCCCCATTGGCATGCTGGATGGCTAGAACAGGGAGGATGAACTCTGACAAAACAAGTAGGCTGGCGCAGGGGTGAAGAGCAAGCTCTAGGGTGGAATTCCTCTCTGGTTTGTGTTTGTGAAGGCTAGCAGGACCTTCTGGAGACGATTATGTCCTTGTTGGGGGATCAAATACCCTCTTTTATAGGGGGTGTTCTCTCGAAGTAGCCCCACTGTGAAGAGGATTTGGGTGAAGCTTCTAGGGCTTCCCAAATCGCCCCAATCCTAGGTTGATTGGTGCAAAATTCACTCCCAAAGGCAGAAGAATTGTTTCCAAAACCATATACTAATCAGGGTGCGAGAGAACCCATGATAAATCAGACTCCTCCTATTTTCAATCATACTGGAGGTAGAAGATGACCCAGACACCCTTGGATCTTAATCCAATGGCTGCCGTGGTGTGCGCCAGATCTATATGTGAAATTATTTATCATTTTAATCAGGAAAATAAGTGTGACATTATCAGTTATCCCTCACACTTTAGGAAACCTTCCAAAAATCATATCTCCCAAACCAAATGTCCAATTTATCCCAAATTTTAAGGGAAAGTCTATAAAGACTTATCTACTTATATTTCAAGTTTGAAGCCGAAAATCAAAAGAAATAACTCCTTTTCTTCATTAGAACGTTATCCCTACATATTTTCTCTCTCTTACTCTTTTATATTCCTTATTTGGATTCCTTTTACCAATATAAACCTTGTGAATTCGAAATATCATCCAAGATGAGTCAAATACACATCTTTCCACATATTTCTCATATTTTCCTCATTATCTCAAATTTCTTTCTTATTAAAGCATTATTTGATTTCTTCTTTTTCTTTTAATCATATTGGACTCATTAACATTTTATGATCCATGAAATCACATACCCAAAGGAAATATTGCAAAGGGAATCCATTCAATACATATAATTCATACAATTTCCATAGTCATACATTTATAGGGAAAATTGCATTTCCCACCATATGAACCCCCAAAAATTGGGGTTGTAACAACTATATATCCCCGCGCTTACCTGGGCCTTTGGATTCATGAGGACTATAGCACCACTATATTCCCACTGATATAACTAGTTGTTCTATTAGATTAAAGTGAACCCCTTGTTTGAACTTAGCCCATGTTTGGTAGGGCGTGAAACCACATCCTTACTTTTGAACTCTGGGAATTAAGATGTGTTTCAATTTGGTTAGCAAATGGGAAAATAAAAATGATGGTTTCTAACTCAAAAAATAGAATTGATCTAGTAGAAACTCCTGGAGTTTGTACCACACCCAAAATGGGCGTGGTCGGGTGTAGTTTTCATCCTGTATAGCTTGATACCTATGGTTATACACACTATTTCTGAGTGAAAAGTTACCACTGATATAAGCCATAATCACACAACTGATCCAAAGTTCTATTAGTGCTAATAGCAAATGAAACTAGTACACTCAAAAAGCATGTTTTGTTTTCATCTATTTTATGATTCAATCTACTGCACCGTATTACATCCTAGAAAATAGACCCTTACCGTGACACTCCGTCACACTAAACAAGATTACTCAAAACATAAACACAATCAACAACTAACTAATCACATTTCTAGAAAACTAGACTAATTAAAACTGATTCCATCATCATAAAAATGTTCTGAAACATTTATATAAAGGTCCAACCTTTTCATATATTCAGATACCATACCAAGTATTTACATATGAATCCAGTGGCCTCAGCCACAATGAGCATACAAAAGAGGTATTTTGCATGTACATGCTATATATAGAAACATTAGTACACTGCCCAAAAACTCATGTTGATACATTAGGGAATAGGGATGGCATTCAGACTATACTACTATAACTACAACTATACCACCTTCATCTTCTATTGATCACCAGGCTGATCCTCTTCAACAACATGGTCCTGACCACACCGTCGTTGAGCACTGAAAAAGATATGGTGACCCACGAGATGAGACCCGTGTCCCAGTAAGAGATATGACTCTCCATAATGATTATTAAACAAAATATTATTTAATAATAAATAAACTGAGCAAGTTGAGTATTTAATAAGCATTTGAGCAGATTGAATAATTCTAGCATACCAAGAAAGTTCAATAGATTAAGTAATTCAATAGTTGAACATAAAAGACACATTCAACAACCAACATGATTACCTACATATATGTAAAGAAATAGTTAAATCAATTTGTTCTAATAGATGATTACTCAGAATTCATAAGTTTGCATCATATATCAACTGTGTAGTATAAAATACATGGCAAGGGTTAACATCTATTGTGAAGTATATTTAATCCTAACATATATACTACACGACTATGTCACATCTTTTATTATGCCATGAGGAGTTTAAGTCGTACCACCCAAAGTCCAACTGACCACTATGACGTCAAAATTAGTTCCTCACAAGATCTAGGAGAGACGAAATCCTAAGATCTCAACTATGCCTGGTCAATATGGGTCTAATGCAGTGACATTTTAGTCAAACTGCCAACAATGACATAGAGTCAAACTAATAAGACCTAGTCTACCCTTGGTATAGGTCACGACACTAGACTCCAGAGTATGCAAAGAAAAACCCTACCACCTAAGGTACAACCACAACATACTCAGTCACATCATATATAACAAGTATCTGAGACACAATCTTAACCACTCTCAATAACCTTGGAGTTAGAATGTCAAGGATGTATACTCACTTGCATGCCACATACTCATCAATATACACTTTGAGTTTCCCTTAGGAATACTCATTTCATCATCCAACAAGATCTGACACTAAAAATGGTTCTATAGCACATGGCACTACATGATTAGGGTTTCACTTGATTAGTTATGCCAACTAGGTGAATTAAAGCTCCTTCATATAAGTGTACATTCAAACCTTAATTCAGTTCTAGAAAGCATTGATATATAACAACATTACAAGATATAAAATGTATGAGGTACAGTTCTTAATCTTCATTGCCAT
Source organism: Alisma plantago-aquatica (assembly GCA_963693085.1). Lineage (NCBI taxonomy): Eukaryota > Viridiplantae > Streptophyta > Magnoliopsida > Alismatales > Alismataceae > Alisma > Alisma plantago-aquatica. The sequence goes on from OY856413.1 coordinate 582,492,695, forward strand.
TCATGATATCACACATGTCACCATACCACCATAAGATACAATTACACATCATATTAATCCATGGTTCCAACCCTTATCATGTTATGAAGAGGGTTACACCTTCAATAGGGATGAACTATACCCAAAGGTCATTATGACCATCACATCATTCCCTGTCAGATCATCATTATCTTTCTATGCCTTTGAATAAGGCAACTACTACAGAAATAGCTTATAGCGTCACATTTAGAAGCGTCAGTTGTATCAAAAAAACTGACACCTAAACCCTACAACTTCGGTTGAAAATGAAACCAACATCTATATGTGAAGATCGGCCAAACACATGTATCACTTTTTATTTTGCGTCGGTTGCTCAATAAGAAACCGATGCCTAAAATTGCCCGCCAAATCCAATTTTTCCAGTGCAAAAAAATTACCTCCAAAATTTCACATACGACGTCGGTTGTTTACCAAATAACTGACAACTAAAGATTTTTCACGAGACAGAAATCAGCCCCATTTTTGTCGTCAGTTTACTTACAATAATCGACGCCGATGTGTGTTCACGCGCTGTCCTCGTGAAAATTTTTACCCCCCCGAATTGCCCAATTGGCGTCAGTTTTAGATGGCAACCGACGACTATGGTTGTAATTCAAGAACTTTTTTTTGTCGACATATGTAGATAGATGTAGCTTGTTTTAGTATCGACGACTAAGACGGAACATAGGTGTCGATTGTTTGTGGTGACTGACTCTTGTGGATCATAAGTGTCATTTTTTATTAATAACCGACGCCGATACTTTACATAATAGTGCCCACAGGACTGTGTGAGCCAGACTCTCTGTTTCATTGCTCCATTGACTGTTTGAGTACCTAGGTCTCAAATGATTCCCTCTGTCGACGCCCACCCCACCGTCAGAGGATCTTCACTCACTGCCAGAGAAGCGCACCACGCCACCGAAGCCCGCCGCTGACCGTATCTACTCCCGCCGTCAGAGAAGTGAGAATTGCTCCCCCCACCGCTAACGAAGGCCCTGCCGCCAGAGCTTCTAGCAGAGGTGAGAAGGAGGCTACTGGAGCTCTTCGATGGCTGATGTGGAGGTCGTCGCAGGTGGCTGGAGCACGAAGGCTGCTGTGGAGGCTACTGCTGGAGCTCGAAGGCTACTTCTCAAAGGCTGACCTAGCCAAACTCTCTATTGGATCCTGAAGGAGCTCGCCAAAGCTACAAGTAGAATAATTTTTGATGCCATAACATAATGCATAAATACAATGATGAAATTTATGCATAAATACAATGATTTTGATGCATAGCAACACTCTATGTTGTCTTTTAATTGAATTTAATGTCAAAACAAAGCACATATAACTTGATTATCGTTGTTAAGAGATAAAATTCCTTAGTTGCAGTTAAGTATTCATCAATTTGATTAATTTCATGACTTTTATACATATTTCTCCTCATAAATAGTTAGTTATGCATGGTTCTGTACATCTTGCTAGTATAAACCAATTTATGTCATAATAACACAATACATAAATACAATGATGTAAAACCCTATTTTGTAAAAGGTATTGCATATAAACTAAAAAGTTGTTACCTCAGATCATATAAAACTATAATTTCTAAACCTAGAAACACGTCCAAGATTTACTCATTAGGAGTAAACCTTGGATAGTCCCCAATTTGGAACTGTTTTTGAACTCTTCATCTCACTTAGGATGTAAGTGTATAATTTGAACTCTAAGCTATGTTACTACCTCGGATTTGAGGAACGGGATGTGTAACATACCAGATCTAGAACCCAATCCTAGAACTGTGACCTTTTGGGTTTGACCAATCAAGGTTGAGGTTAGAGTGATCCTAATAATCTAATGCATGAACAATGTAATCTAATATGTGACATAATTCATTTGGCGATAATAAAATGATAAATAACTTAATTTCATGCATAATATGATTAATGGGCCATTAGTGGGCCAAGTGATATAACCCATGTAAGAAAGCCTCAAATTAAATAATATACTTCAAATTCGTAATCTACACATTTAAATAAGTTTACATGTCAAATTTCATTTAATTTGGAAAACCTCAAAATAATATGGTAAGTTAGGAGAGAGAAATTACCTAAAAGGTATAATTAATAAATAAATATAATTCATGACCCCAAAAGTGGATTTTTTTTATATTCGTGATCTACAAATTAAACATAGCCTTTCTGTGAATTTTATCCAATTTGGAGAAAGTTTCCTTAAAAGCTAAAATCAGGAGAGAGAAAGTGTGTAGAATCTTCAAAATATTAAATAAATGCTAAAAAAACTCCAATATATAAAATTGATGGCAAATTCGTATCTAATACATTAATTATGACTTGTGGGTCAAGTTTCATCTAATTTGGATAATCCATGTGTCATTAATGCATCAGGAAGGAGAAACAAAGAATATATTAAATAATATGTCTGTAGTTTCCAAAAGTGAAATCTAATTATATATTCGGAATCTACATGTTTAACTTAACTTGTGTGCAAAGTTTGGTTTAATTTGGATAAGAATAGGACCCCTAATTGAGGAAAGAGAAATATGTCTATTAATTGGTTTTAACTTTACTCCTAAATCGATTAAGCTATAGTTTCCTAATCTAATGCTATCACGCTGGCTTTGTTTTCCTTTTCCCATTTTGGCTTGGATCTGGACCATTCGATCTTGATCTTGCGGTGCAGAACCCATCTCCTACCTCAAGTAGGATGAGCGCGCGGAAACAGTACCAGCGGGGCTAGTTTTTCGAGGATTGCTTTCCCGATTCTTAACCTTTATCGAGATTTCTTCAGCATTGTATTCCCCTTCTGATTCCGCTCAACCCGGCCCCTAGAACCATCTCTATAGTGGCCTATAAAAGGAACCCCCAATTTCCTTCTTCTCCATGGTTTTCGAGATGCTTCCTTACAACACCCCGCTAATGTTTTTGGGTTCCCTCGGCTCCGTCCGAACTCTATGATCCCTACTCACACCTCAATTAGCCTTGTTAGAGATATATGGACCCTCGCCGATCAGGTTTACCCTCCTATCTTGCGGCAGACCGTGCGAGCTCCCTGCTTCACCAGACTTCAATCAGATGCAGAGGTAGGTTCAGTTTCTTCTCTTCTACCTTTCCGTTTTGTTAGTTTTTGGTTTCGTCGCAAAACTGCCTTTTCCCCAACCTGACGCAAGCTCCTGCTCACGAGGTGCTAGCCATGGCGTGTGCCAGGAAGAAGGGATGAATCCCCTACACATTTTTCCTTTCTTGCCCTCACCTCGTTTGGTTTCTTTCTTTCTCTCTTGGGGGTATTTTGGTCTTTTCCCCCTTATGTTCTTTTGATTTGAGCAAAGTCTTGTCGTCCGCTGACTCGTGACTTGCCGACTCGTGATTGGGCAAAGTCACCAGGTCTACGGGGCCCTCTCTCTCTCTCTTCTCTTTTGCAACTCGTTTGCTGATGTGTTATTTTCTCATTGGCCGAATTTCAAAAATCCATAACTAATTAATTATTGATAAGAAAATAACAAATAAATACTCGTTGGATTCACAAAAATGATATCTTTCTTTTGGTGTTGGTTTTTTCACCTGAATCTAATGTTTTGAATAGGTGTTTTTAATGGATCTAATTAATGATGAATTAAATTCTAAAATTCATAACTAATAATTTATAAGTCAGGAAAATATATTAAAATATGTTTTAAACTCAGGAAAATATAACCTAAAATATGGCAAGGTTCTGAAAACCTAATTCACATAATAATAAAAAGGTGGTTTTTAGGGTTTTGTATATTAATGGAAACCTAACCCTAATTCCACATATATGCTAATAGGTGCTTTAGAAGCCTAGGCTTGGACCTAGAAGTGGCATTGGATCATTTGACTCTGAAGTTGAGGTATGTTTGCATCCCCGATTATTCTTGTTGAGCAATTAGCCTATTTTGTCTTACTTTTGGTCCCATGGACATTAGCCTTCACATTATCTTGTTCTTTTGAAATCATGCTTCATGTGAAGTATCTTATTTTGTTATTGATCTTATGATCATGGATATTCTCTTGACTTTGTTTCATATGCCTTGGTGCATGTGGACTTTTGATATTATATGCCCACTGTGATGTGGAGGTGTACTTGGTGATATATGCCCACTTTGAAGTGGATTTGTTTATATGTTTGAGTTTTCCATTGTGTGATGGCAACCTTGTTAATTCTAACTATACCTTTTACTTGCCTCTACATTTAACATGCTATGTGATTCAGTAGCACTAGAGTAGTGTAATTGCATTGGTTTTGTTTATAGCAGATGTGACATTTCCTGCTCTTTTTAGGATGACAAGGAACCTTGTACCCAGGGCAAGATGCGTGTCTTGACCCATTTTATATATATTTGGGAGTTTGGCGATGAGTCATTCTCTATCAGGTTTGCAAGGATGTGAATCCTTGGTCGCCGATTGTGTTTATATTGTTCTAGGGCTATGTTTATCTCACATGCATGCATGATATTGATTGTGGGGTGTGTGCCCTACTTGTGCTTTGTTTCCCACCATGGTAGTGGATTTATTTATGGCACAATACTTTTATATGTTATTTGATGGCAAGTATCCCTTTTGTCATGTTACTTTTCTCTTGATACCCGTTTGGGTGGTACTTATCTCTTGCATGGGAAGCCTTTTATTTTGATGTCCCTAATTCCTTATATTGCTCAATTTGCTTTTTAGTATGCACATACCGGCCTTTGCTGATGTCTCCTGTTGTTTCTCTTTTGCTGGGGTATGCTTCCAACCCTAGGTGCAGGACTTAGATGACAAGGTTTGATGACCTGGACTTAGATTGAGAAGTTAAAGCTTGGAGACAATCTTGAGGTGGTTTAGATTTCCTCTACATGGATCCTTATGATGTAAGTTGTAACCCGTTTGTTTTATAATTGAATATAGTCATGTTTTTATTCCGCCGCTATACTTTGGTCTTTTGTTACCATTAAATAAAGATTTGAAAATTTTACACCCACTCCATCATACCTTCTGAGTGTGTTTGGACTGGAGGTTTTATTTTTCAAAATTTAGTAGAGAGGTGTTTTCACTTCTTTACAGCATGGTATCAGAGCCCATGGTAGTCAGAATCTGACTATTTCAATTTTATCTCCCTATAGAACCCTTGACTTAGTTAATTACCTCTAAGTGAGACGTTGACCCTAGATTTGATCAATGATGATCTTTTGTGCAATAAGGTTTGGTTTGAGGATGAGAATATGTTAGGAGATCTAAATATGGAAATATTGTGACTTGGTTTCTCGTTTGATTTTGGGCCCTAAATTTTAGTTTTCAATCGTAAAAGTTTTTCACAACAAATTATTTTCTATATAATACTATATGTACAAAAGAAAATGTTTTCTCTGGATTTTATCAATGTTTTCTTGAACTAAGTCACAATGAAGAGAAACTATAGTTTGAGTAGAATCTAACCCTAGTTTTGTGACTAGGATTGATATAATGGTATAGCTGACCTACCCTATGACTTTTAGATGTTCATGTAGGGTTGATAGGTTAGAGACACTGGGACCTAAAACTCAGCCCTAGATGGTGACTTCAGTTGGATACCTGAGAAATATCAATCTCTAAATACTTTCATAACTAAGAGATGTGAGTAGCTCTAAAAAGTTGTTTAGTTTGACTTGTTAGGTTGAACCTTTTTGAAGGGTGGAGATTAGTTAGTTGTTGATGTTTGATCTATAGATTTCGAGGATGAAATCCTTTTTAAGGGGTGGAGTGTTGTAACATACCAGATCTAGAACCCTATCCTAAAACTGTGACCTTTTGGGTTTGACCAATCAAGGTTGAGGTTAGAGTGATCCTAATAATCTAATGCATGAACAATGTAATCTAATATGTGGCATAATTCATTTGGCGATAATAAAATGACAAATAACTTAATTTCATGCATAATATGATTAATGGGCCATTAGTGGGCCAAGTGATATAACCCATGTAAGAAAGCCTCAAATTAAATAATAGACTTCAAATTCGTAATCTACACATTAAAATAAGTTTACATGTCAATTTTCATTTAATTTGGACTACCTCAAAATAATATGGTAAGTTAGGGGAGAGAAATTGCTTAAAAGGTGTAATGAATAAATAAATATAATTCATGACCCCAAAATAGGAAATTGATTTTATATTCGTGATCTACATAATAAACATAGCCTTTGTGTGAATTTTTATCCAATTTGGAGAAAGTTTGCTTAAAAGGTAAAATTAGGAGAGAGAAAGTGTGTAGAATCTTCAAAATATTAAATAAATGCCCAAACAACTCCAATATGTAAAATTGATGGCAAATTCGTATCTAATACATTAATTATGACTTGTGGGTCAAGTTTCATCTAATTTGGATAATCCATGTGTCATTAATGCATCAGGAAGGAGAAACAAAGAATATATTAAATAATATGTCTGCAGTTTCCAAAAGTGAAATCTAATTAGATATTTAGAATCTACATGTTTAACTTAACTTGTATTCAAAGTTTGGTTTAATTTGGATAAGAATAGGACCCCTAATTGAGGAAAGAGAAATATGTGTATGAATTGGTTTTAACTTTACTCCTAAATCGATTAAGCTATAGTTTCCTAATCTAATGCTGTCACGCTGGCTTTGTTTTCCTTTTCCCATTTCGGCTTGGATCTGGACCGTCTGATCTTGATCTTGTGGCGCATAACCCATCTCCTACCTCGAGTAGGATGGGCGCGCGGCAACAGTACCAGCGGGGCTGGTTTTTTGAGGATTGCTTTCCCGATTCTTAACCTTTCTGCGAGATTTCTTCGGCATTGTATTCCCCTTATGATTCTGCTCAACCCGACCCCTAGAACCACCTCTATAGTGGCCTATAAAAGGAACCCCCAATTTCATTCTTCTCCATGGTTTTCAAGATGCTTCCTTACCGCACCCCGCTAATGTTTTTGGGTTCCCTCGGCTCCGTCCGAACTCTACGATCCCTCCTCACACCTCAATTTGCCTTGTTGGAGAGATATGGACCCTCGCCAATCAGGTTTACCCTCCTATCTTGTGGCGGACCGTGCAAGCTCTCTGCTTCACTGGACTTTGATCAGATGCAGAGGTAGGTTCGGTTTCTTCTCTTCTACCATTCCGTTTTGTTAGTTTTTGGTTTCGTCGCAAAATCACCTTTTCCCCAAATCGACGCAAGCTCCTGCTCGTGAGGTGCTAGCCATGGTGTGTGCCAGGCAGAAGGGATGAATCCCCTATGCATTTTTCCTTTCTTGCCCTCATCTCGTTTGGTTTCTTTCTTTCTCTCCTGGGGGTACTTTGGTCTTTTCCGCCTTATGTTCTTTTGATTTGAGCAAAGTCTGGTCGTCTGCTGACTCGTGAGTTGCCCACTCGTGATTGGGCCAAATCACCAGGTCCACGGGGCCCTCTCGCTCTTTCTCTTCTCTTTTGCAACTCGTTTGCTGACGTGTTATTTTCTCATTGGCCGAATTTAAAAAATCCATAACTAATTAATTACTGATAAAAAAATAACAAATAAATACTCGTTGGATTCACAAAAATGCAATCTTTCTTTTGGTATTGTTTTGTCTCTTGAATCTAATGTTTTAAATAGGTGTTTTTAATGGATCTAATTAATGATGAATTAACTTCTAAAATTCATAACTAATAATTTATAAGTCATGAAAATATAATAAAATATGTTTTAAACTCAGGAAAATATAACCTAAAATATGGCAAGGTTCTGAAAACCTAATTCACATAATAATAAAAAGGTTGTTTTTAGGGTTTTGTATATTAATGGAAACCTAACCCTAATTCCACATATATGCTAATAGGTGCTTTGGAAGCCTAGTCTTGGACCTAGAAGTGGCTTTGGATCATTTGACTCTGAAGTTGAGGTATGTTTGCATCCCCGATTATTCTTGTTGAGCAATTAGCCTATTTTGTCTTACTTTTGGTCCCATGGACATTAGCCTTCACATTATCTTGTTCTTTTGAAATCATGCTTCATGTGAAGTATCTTATTTTGTTATTGATCTTATGATCATGGATATTCTCTTGACTCTGTTTCAAATGCCTTGGGGCATGTGGACTTTTGATATTATATGCCCACTGTGATGTGGAGGTGTACTTGGTGATATATGCCCAATTTGAAGTGGATTTGTTTATATGTTTGAGTTGTCCATTGTGTGTTGGCAACCTTGTTAATTCTAACTATACCTTTTACTTGCCTCTACATTTAACATGCTATGTGATTCAGTAGCACTAGAGTAGTGTAATTGCATTGGTTTTGTTTATAGCAGATGTGACATTTCCTCCTCTTTTTGGGACGGCAAGGAACCTCGTACCCAGGGAAAGATGTGTGTCTTGACCAGTTTTATATATATTTGGGAGTTTGGCAGTGAGTCATTCTCTATTAGGTTTGCAAGGATATGAAGCCTTGGCCGCCAATTGTGTTTATATTATTCTAGGGCTATGTTTATCTCGCATGCATGAAGGATATTGATTGTGGGGTGTGTGCCCTACTTGTGCTTTGTTTCCCACCATGGTAGTGGATTTATTTATGGAACGATCCTTTTATATGTTATTTTATGGAAAGTATCCCTTTTGTCATGTTACTTTTCTCTTAATACCTGTTTGGGTGGTACTTATCTCTTGCATGGGAAGCCTTTTATTTTGATGTCCCTAATTCCTTATATTGCTCAATTTGCTTTTTAGTATGCACATACCAGCCTTTGCTGATGTCTCCTGTTGTTTCTCTTTTGCTGGGGTATGCTTCCAACCCTAGGTGCAGGACTTGGATGACAAGATTTGATGACCTGGACTTAGATTGAGAAGTTAAAACTTGGAGACAATCTTAAGGTGATTTAGATTTCCTCTACATGGATCCTTATGATGTAAGTTGTAACCCTTTTGTTTTATAATTGAATATAGTCATGTTTTTATTCCGCTACTATACTTTGGTCTTTTGTTACCATTAAATAAATATTTGAAAAATTTAAACCCACTCCATCACACCTTCTGAGTGTATTTGGACTGGAGGTTTTATTGTTCAAATTTTAGTAGAGAGGTGTTTTCACTTCTTTACAGGATGAGAGGACAGTTATGCTGGTTGCCTATTTGACCCCTAATTGGATATTGGGTACATGTTTCTGCAATGCTGTTAATTCTTCCTGATCCTATAAAATTGATGTATATTGACCCCTAATTAATACATTATAACAGAATTGAATCGTGCATTTGTGTTGTTGCAGGTGCTGAATTGAGTTGATGTGCTTGTGCTCTTGGGGCTGAATTGAGTTGTTGTGTCATCCATTTGTGTTGTTGACTTGCATATATTTCTTTTTAGCCTTAAAGTGAGGTATAATATTCTCACTCTCCCAAGTGTCGTTAGGCTTCATTTTGATTTGAATCTTTGATATATGGAATCACATATGGTTTATTTACTATTTAGTATTTACTGACAAGCATGATTAAATGATGTTACACAAAACTTAGGATATGAATGATGAAACTAGGATTGTAGGTATAAGAATGACAACATACATGTATTTGTTGGCCTAGAAACCCATCCAAGATTCTCATTAGGAGTAAATCTTGGATAGTCCCCGATTTGGGACTATTCTTGAACACTTAATCTCACTTAGGATGTAAGTGTATAATGTGTATTGGGTTTTCAAGAGAATTTTGGTAGCATTTCTCCGTTTGTTCTCTAAGTACATATGTACTTGGAGAACAACGGGGAAATGTTGCCGAAATTTTCTTGAAAACCCAATACACATTATGCACTTACTAGTGAGATTAGGTGTTCAAGAATGGGATAGGTGGTACACATTTATTATATATAAGACCTTAAAATCTAAACTTTTAACCATAAACCCTAATCTTTTAACCCTAAACCCTAATATATACTTATTTTATCTTTGATCATAGAATGGATAGATCATGGATGTCCATTCCAAATCATTGCACCCCAGAAGTTATTTCTGGTCTTGATGAGTTTATTAGATTTTCTGAGGAATATAGGAAACAACCTGGAGATTGGTTCTACTATCCATGTAGGCATTGCGGTAAGAACTTGAAAGTCAGCACTGGTGACGAAATCAAAAGTCATGTCATGTGCAACAGGATTGTACAAGGCTATACAGAATGGCACTGGCATGCAACGGTTTGAAACCTGAAATCAATGGATGTCAATAGCAGTGCTTGTATGGAAGAAGTAATTTCCTCCGATGACATAGATGTGAACGAACTAGTTCCAGTAGACATCGTTGATGCGATGCTGGATAGTTGTGGGGTAGAGCACACTAATCCACCTCCCATGTTTAGAAACATTATGCATGATGCTGAGATACCGTTATGCACAGGTTGTACTAAGTTTACGAAGCTTATCACTATGTTGAGATTGTATAAGCTGAAAGCTACCAATAGATGGTGTGACAAAAGCTTCACGTCATTGTTGTCTTTGTTGAAAGAAATTCTTCCTAAAGGAAACAAGCTGCCAATCTCAACATACCAATTAAAGAAATTGTTGTGCCCAATGGGAATGGAGGCCAAGAAGATACACGCATGCCCGAACGATTGTGTATTATTTCAAAAGGACTATGTGGATTTCAAAGATTGTCCAAAATGTGGTGCATCAAGATATAAATTGACGACTTCGGGGGAGTCCAAAATTGGTTCTCCTACCAAGGTGATGTGGTATCTACCTATAGTATCACAGTTTCAATGCTTGTTTTCCAATTCGATAGATGCAAAGAATTTGAGGTGGCATGCAGATGTTAAGAAAAATAATGATGGGATCCTATGACATGCGTCTGATTCCCCACAGTGGAAAAAGATTGATTTATTGTACCCAAATTTGGTGAAGAAGTAAGGAATCTAATCCTTGGGCTTTGGACAGATGGGATGAATCCGTACGGGACATTGAGCAGCCAACATATCACTTGGCCAGTTATGCTTGTTATATACAATCTTCCTCCCTGGTTGTGTATGAAAAATAAGTACGTTATGCTGTCGTTGTTGATATTGGACCCTAAACAACCTAGAAATGATATCTACATTTATCTTGAACCTCTGATTGATGACTTAAAGAAACTTTAGGGTGAAGGTGTGATGACCAATGATGCTTCACGAAGAGAGACATTTCGTTTGCATGCTATGTTGTTTTGCATTGTTAATGACTTTCCAGCATATGGGAATTTGTCTGGATATAGTGTCAAAGGATCTAAAGCGTGTCCTATATGTGAAGTGAACACTGATTTAATATGACTAAAACATGGCGGCAAGACTATATATCTTGGTCATCGAAGGTTTCTTCCAAAATTCCATCCGTATCGTAGGTTGCGCAAAGCATTCAATGGACGGAATGAGGAACGGAGTGCACCTAAACCTATGCCAAGGGAGGTTGTTTATGAAAGGGTAAAAGACTTTGCTAATGAATTTGGTAAGAGATGACAATGTACCATGTCCACGTGGAGTAACAAATCTTTATTCAAGAAGAAGTCAATATTTTGGGATCTTCCTTATTGGAGTTCTTTGGCAATCATGCATTGTATCGATGTCATGCACGTTGAGAAAAATGTCTGTGATAGCGTCATTGGTACTCTGTTGAATATACCAGGTAAGACTAAAGATGGGATAAAATCCAGAATGGACCTACGTGAAATGGGAATAAAGTCAGAATTAATAGAAGTAGTTAGTAGTGATCAGAGAACATACTTACCTCCCACTTGTTACATGTTGTCTAGAAAGGAGAAGAAAGATTTTTGTGAATGCTTGGTAAATGTTAAGGTGGAACAAGGTTACTCATCCAACATCCGTAGATTGGTATCAATAAAAGATCTAAAGTTGATAGGTCTTAAATCTCACGATTGTCACACTCTAATGCATCAAATATTGCCCATGGCAATTCGATCTATATTTCTAAAACATGTAAGGTTTGCAATCACCAGAATTTATTTCTTTTTCAATAGTCTGTGCAGCAAAGTTATTCACCCTGATACTCTCGATAAATTGCAAAGAGAAGTGGTTGTTAACCTATGTCATCTTGAGATGTATTTTCCTCCTTCGTTCTTTGATATCATGGTACATCTTGTTGTCCACTTGACTAGGGAAGTGAAAACGTTGGGACCGGTTTTCTTGCATTGGATGTATCCCTTTGAACGATACATGAGCATTTTTGAAGGTGATGTTCAAAACCGTTATCAGGCTGAAGGGAGTATTATTGAGGGTTATGTGGCAAGAGTGGTTATGGAATTTTGCAATGACTTTCTAAGTGGTAATGACACTCCTATTAATGACAAGAATATTGAGGAGCATTTTGACAAAGGAATTTTGGGATCACGGATGAAAGTAATCAACCATGAGCAGTTGGAACAAGGTCACTTGTATATTTTACACAACATCGATGAAGTGAGTGTTTATATCGAGGAACATACCAATTTCATCAAGAGACAATATCCTCGAGCCAATTCAATGTGGCTTGCTAGAGAGCATAACAAGACATTTATTAAGTGGTTTGAAGATAAAGTCTTACATCAATTATCTCAAACACCAGATAATCTTACTGAAACTATCAAATGCCTCACCTTTAAACCAAAATTGAATGTTATGTCTTATGAAGGGTTTGACATAAATAGATTCTCATATTACACAAAGTGTCAAGATAATAAGAGTGTCGTCCAAAATAGTGGGGTCACCCTTCAAGCGTCTTCATTGTTTTTTGCAAGTTCAAAGGATAAGAGTCCACATGAAGCTAAAATGTCATATTACAGTGTCATTGAAGACATATGGGAGTTTGACTACGTATATTTTAGAATTCCTCTCTTTAAATGTAATTGGGTTGATAACACCAAAGGAGTTATAGTGGATGAATTGGATTTCACATTAGTGAACTTTGAAAAGATTGGCGAGAAGGGTGAACCACTCATATTGGCATCACAGGCAAAAGAAGTATTTTATATCGATGATCCTGCAAATGATAAATGGTAAGTTGTTCTTCTTGGTAAAAGACAATTCATTGAAGATCCTATAGATGAAGAAGAGTACTATGATAAGTATGATGACTCCAGTCCATTCTCAGTTGGGTTGCCAACACCACCAAATATTGAAGCTAAGGATGACTTGTATGTGCACGGAGATCACAATGAAGGATTGTTAATTGATAAAAGATCGCAATATTACAAGCATGCATGTTTATATTTTTAAGTGTTTTATTTTTCTGAATGTGAACTTTACAATGTTTTATTATCTTCTAGTTATGTCAAAGGATAAATGTTTGATTTTTTAATGACACTTTCAGGTGCCTGAGCATGAGCAAGATGACCGTGATGATGATTACCGTGAGGGTGAGGATATCAATGTGCCACCTCACAATGTAAGTTTTAAAAATATATCCTATATTTCTATCTATATGTTCATTTATAGTTATATCCTGTAAGTGTGTTTATTTTGTCAAATTTTAGGTTGATGATGTACCCCCTGAAGAACTTGGGGCACTTGAATAGCAGCAAAAAAAATTGAAAAAGTGAGGGGCATCACTATGATGAACAAGTTACTACAATAAAGGGGCAATGGACCCAAACTGGCTGTGGATTTTGATCATGCAGGAAATCCAGTTGGAGTGAACCACAACTCATTTATTTCATATCTTGGGGTTCTTACTCATAGCCATTGTAGTCCTAATTTTGAATCTTGGCATAAAGTTCCTAAGGGGAAGAAAGACTTAGTATGGAAGGAACTATGCATGAGTTATTATTATTTGCAATTCTATTTTTGTATATTACTAAGTATTAGGATACTAGTTAACAACAATTCTATTTTGCAGAGTATATTTGATCTGGATGAAAAGCTGCATCGTAAATGCGTGATGCAATGCTGTGGGAGGTTCTTAAGGAACTATAGGACAAGTCTCACCTGAGATTACATACACGATGCTGAGAAGATGTTCTTGATTAATTTACAATTCTAGACATTGATCACTTTTTTACTAACTCTACACTAATAATTTTTGTTTGTATTCTGTTTAAAAAATAAATTTAGGAAGAAGGAAGCCACTGAGGAATGGAACTACCTGGACCCCAAAGACTGGTAGGAGTTTGTTACCCAAAGAAAAATGGATGAACTCAAGGTATGAATCGCCACTCCCAATTCAACTAATATACATTCTTATGTATTCACCTATTCAAGATTAACCTTTAGTGTTACTAACCAAATCAATATACTTACTAACAAGGCTACCAGTGATGCTCAAAGAGCAAGGCGTGCACTAAATGTGCATGAACACACAATGGGTCCAAGAGGCTATGCAGGCATTCACCAAAGACTACAGGTTGAGTCTACTGCTCAGTCTGGTGCTACTCAGGAGACTTCACAGTGCTCTACTATTGGTCCCACACCTCTGCCTTGCCATGCAATGTGGATAGATGGGAGGCAAAACAAGAAGGGAGATATAATGAAGCCCACAACTGCTGAGGCGGCTACAAAAATGGTAAAGTTCAACTCTTAGAGCAATCAATATTGATTATTGTTATGTTTACCTACCAATTTCTATTGATGGCAATTAGTGGGAGCTTCACGAGCAGAAGAAGGAAGGCAAGCGCATCCTTGGGGGCACAAGGGATGAATTGACAATTGCTCTTGGTAACCCAGAGCATCATGGATGTGTTAGGGGTGCAGGCGCTGGTGTGGGAATAAAAGCGTTCATTAGGCCATCACAACACAAATCTGTCCCAAAAGTGGGTCTATCAAATGTTGAGGTAACCTATTCTTTTTTTAGAATGTTATTGCGAAAGGAAATTCAGTAATCAAAAGCTATTATTTCTTTTGTCCATGTATAGGTAGATGAGTTAATTAATAGGAGAGTCGAGGAAGCACTTGATAGGAGAGTTGAGGAAGAACTTGATAGGAGACTCAATGAAGCAATTAGCAAGTGGCAGGCATCTCAACCTGCCACTCAGACAGTACCTGTGGCATGCTGCTCTTCTCCTAATATAGAGGTGGTTGCGAGTAATCCTGTAGACCCACCACCTAGCACGTCCGCTGTTAGTATTTTTATGACATATATAGTAGCTAGTCTTTTCAAGATGATATGTTTATGTATATATGTATATAACATTCTTTACATAAATTTATAGGGGTTGAAGCCATGCTGTCTAAAAAGTCAAGAATATATCATTGCAGAGGCGCAAGCTTACCCAACCCTTCCAAGGGACATGTTTCATGGGACTCCAGTACCAATTGGTGTGGTTGGTGTGAGACCGATACATGTACTCCCCAATTGGAGGGATCTTCCATTACCATATGCCCACCCAGATTCTGAAACGCTTGGTGAGGAAGAAGGCAAAGTGATAATATGGCCCAAAGAGGATGTCATCTATACTAATATTGTATGGTAAATTTACATTACGTTAATTTTTTAGTGTGTATATATGAGTCAATTGATCTGAAATTATATATACAGGTCAAAAGGAAGACCCCCACTACATCTCAGGCTCTACCTCCACCTCCTGAAGTACCAAGTTGGCTTCCAAGGGACCTACACACCTTGTTAGGTCCAAATTGTAGAGGTATGGTAGTATGGATAGGCAAACATGATCCAAATTGTCTTATAAATGTTTTTATTCCGGAGGATGCTGCAGGTCAATCATATGATATCAAGCTATTTATACAAGATATTTTGGAGTTGTTTCATTATGATTGGCTGAATACATCTATGATAGAGATATGGATATGGTGAGATCTTGTTTATACATCCATATACCTTGTTTTATATACGGTGATCTGGTTTCTTATATGTTAATGCATATGTAATACATGTTTTGCTGCCGCTTACACACAATATGTACAAATTAATGGACCTAATCATCAAACATGCTGCAATGGAAATTGATGTTATACATAAGGTATTATATATAGTCTCATTAGATAATATGAAATATATCAATCTTATTATATATTATTAATTATATATATACATCATTCTCTTTGCAGGTGTTTAAAACTGACTTGACTACAAGTGGAAAAATATTAGATGTACATACTCCCTATACGAGGGAAGAATTAGATGATGTAACAGAAGAATGGGCAAAAGCCCTACAAGTAGTGGGAATTTTTAAATATGATTGGGATAGTGATGGCGATAATGACGATGATGAATAAAGAATGATATTTCTAAAATTTGTTCTCATAATTATTTTTGTGTGAATGTGAATATGATCAATACATGAATGTTTCTACATGTGTCTGAATGTAAAAAGAGATGAAATGAATGGAACTGCGGGTTGCTAAATGTGTGTGAAAATGGATGAAATTTGAAATGGAACTACTGGTTTCTACATGTGTGTGATGAAAAAAATTATGAATTAAATGTGCTTATACATGTGTGTGATCATAAATTGTTGTCCATCTTGTTAATTTTGCAGGTTTGTGGCCTGTTGTTGGCTGATATCAATGGATGCTATAAACCTGCAATTCAAAACTGAACTACAAGTTCTGCATCCTGCTGGCCAGCCATACAGCAGGCCTACAAACTGATAAGAAAAAAATCATAAAATAGGCATCAGTTATTAGTAGAAAACTGACAAAAAAGACATACAACGCTGGTTATTAGCAAAAACCCGACGTCTATGTGGCTATGGGTGTCAGTTATATATAAAAACTGACGCCGATGGTGCCCTTGCTGCTGCGTTTTATTTTTGTGGTGGGAAGGGTTATATAGTGTCGGTTTTTTGTGAAATGCTGATGTCTTTGACTTGGATATAGTGTTGGTTTTATTAAATAACCGACACCTATAGTGCCCTTACTGGCACATTTTTAGTGGCGAGAAGGGTTATGTCATCGGTGTTAAAACTCACGCTAAACGTTTTGACTTTTAGCGGTGCCCACTTGGGTGTCTCTTTCAAACCGATGCCAAAGGCCCTAAATAATTGACACTAAAGGTCGGTTCTATACTAGTGGGCTCAACATGTTATCACCACACATGTGACATATAAGTTTAACATAGCAAGGAACTATGATGATCATATAGCACCATATTAGGGTTTTAACAACAATAAGAGAGCATTCCATTATTCTATTAATCATTTAGAAGAACTAATCATGATTAATCATCATCACTTAATTGTATTAGGGTAAGGGTAACAAGCTATGTTACATTAGGGTTGCATATCAAATCATCATGGTGATTATCAATTACATTCATATGAGGGCAAATGTAAAACTACAAAATTAAGAGCATTGAACCATTGAATTTCACAACACCAAAGACAAAAATCACATAATGGGCTTCACCCGAAGCCATCGGATGTTGAGGCATCACACCCTAACCTTTGGATAATGTTCTTCAATCAAAACCATTAGTTGAAGTATACGTCTAACCCTTCAATCATTTAATTAAGAAAACCATCAGATTAGGGCTTAAAAGAATCACCACGTAAGATCTAGTCTCAGTGTGCTGTCCATGACCACCATTTGTTGTGGTGTCTAGGACCACCATCAATTGTGACACTTTGGGTCACCATCGGATCATGGGGTCAGAACACCCATCGGTTGACATCATCAAGTGTTTGAACCATCACTACCATTGGTTGATGGTCATAGGTCATGAGACCATCAAATCATGTAACCCTAACCATAAGTTGTCAAGTGAAAAGCATACTCATCGGTTGTGAATAAAAGAAAGCATCCAAACAGTAGCAAAGAGACCACCACCAGTTGTTGCACAAAAGCCAAGAAAAACAACAAAGGAACTAATCTATCGGGTTAAGAACCAATGTGAAAAACAACCCACAAACCCTAAGTATAACCCATCATTTGAGAGGTACTAAGAACCATCATTTGACATGTAAACAAGGTCTAAGGATTCCTATACCTTAGGAAGTTCGTGACCAAGTTTTTAGGCTCATTTATGGCTATCCACTACTCAAAGAACAGAACCTAAGCTTAAATCCTAGGAAAAAGATAACTTCATTATGTGTAGAACTTCGTTTTTAAGCAAGTACTTGAGCAAGCAAGCTAGTAGTAAGAAATAAACGTGAGGAAGGTTATATAACTCACCTTTAGGAAGAAGAACAAGCTAAAACAACAAGGTATCTTGAGAAAAGGAGGTAGTTTACCCTAGATTTATCTCTAAACTTGGCCAAGATAGATCTTTCTCCACAAGGGAAGCAAACCCTAGGTCAAGGAAGCAAGAAGATATGTTCTTTAAGATCTAGAGCAAGCTCTACCATGAGAAACCATGGCTCCATCCTAGAAGAAGGAAGAAGGGGATATAAAAGTAAGAGATACAAAGGAAATAAGGAGGAACTTACTTACTTAGGTTAGGGACAAGCAAGGGAAGCTCCACAAACCCTAAAGGAGAGTAGATCTAAGCTCTAGCCACTTATACAAGGAGATCACCCACCTTCTTATAACATGGACACCCTCATCACCACTAAACATGGAAAGACAAAGCTCTAAATAGAAGGGAAGAGAAAATGATCCAAAGGTTTCATTTGGGTACTAAATGAAGGGTATATAAAGCTTATGGATAAAAAAGAATAGAAGATTAAGGTGTCCTAGTAGGTTAGCCATGTGTCCATGGCCTATATATGTCACAGCCATGCAAGAAGAAACTCTATCAGTTGTGGGAATATTCTAGGAAACCAAGTAATGACCTTATAGGGTGGCCATCGATTTCCATCACATAATGACCATCAGTTCTTGAAACCCTAGGTCACTAGGTGGTAAACCATCACTTGATCACCCTTTCCAAGCAAACCACCGGTCCAAGGGACCCCAAGAGAGAAAACCATCGACCTACCACCTCTAGAGATCACCAAAAGTTGTCACCACCTGGTGAAACCATCAGATTTAGCTCAAATAGGAGGACCATCGTTTGATGGACTCTCATGATAGCTCATCCACGAGGGGGTAAATCCTAACTCACCCTAGAAGGGTAACACCACCAAACCAAAGTATAACCCAGTGAACCATGACCCAACAAGCTCAAGTGTGATAGGATAACATATAAGGAACATAAATAATGTGAAAAATTGCAAAGAAAGCCTCAGATATGGATAAACTACAAAAAATCCCAAAATGTGCACAAAATTGCATAACTTGCACAAACAATGTCCAAGCTGGACCAAACTTGAAACTTAATTTTGTCACATGATATAAAAGCACCTCTTATGGTTTGATTAAGGTTTTATGTACTAAATTATGATAATTAAGCATCTTTAATCAATTAATCAATGTCAATGGTCTTACAATCATAAAGCCCTAATAAGGATTTTGCCCCCAAAATCCTACGCAAAGAGGGCTGGTACTTCCTATGCATCTCATCCTCTATTTTCCACATGGCTTCCTACACACCATAGTGATGCCAAAAAACATTCACCAACACTATATCCTTATTCTTCAACCTTTTAACCCTCTTGTCTAGGATCAACATAGGACCTTCAACAAAGGAAACATGCTCATCTAACTCAACCTCCACCATCTACATCATCTGTTCTATATCTAGATGACACTTCCTAAACCTGGAGACATGAAATAAATTTTGCAACCTGTGCAACTCTGGCGGTAGCTCTAATTTGGATGCCATCTTTCCAACACGAGCTAGGACATGGTATGGTCCCATAAACCTAGGATCCAACTTACCCTTCTTACCAAACCTCAACACACGCATCCAAGGGGAAACCATGAGATACACTCTATCTCCCACTTGGAACTCTAATGGTCAGCAATGATTATCTGCATAAGATTTATGCCTATCCTGGGCCACTTTTAACTTTTGTTGTATCACCTTAGTCTTCTCTATAGTCTGTTGTATAAGCTCATGACCCAAAAGTTGATACTCTCCTATCACATACCAACATATCAGTGACCGACAACATCTCCCATACAACGTTTCATAAGGTTCCATATCTATACTTCTCTGATAGTTGTTGTTGTAAGAAAACTCTATCAAGCCTAGGTTTACATCACAACTGCCAAGAAACTACAACACACAAGCCCTCAAAAGATCCTCTAAAGTCTGAATAATCCTCTCAGACTGATCATCTGTGTGGGTAGAAAGTTTTACTAGGCATCAACTCTGTTCCCAATGTTGTATGCAGTCATTCCCAAAAATGACTCGTGTACTTTGGACCTCTATTAGAAACTAGGGTAAGTGGAATACCATGAAAATGGACTATCTCGTCAACATATATCTGAGCCAGCTCCTCTGTTGTATTTGTTGTCTTGACTGGAAGGAAATGAGCTGACTTGGTCAACCTATCCACTATCACCCATATGGAATCATGACCCTTGGTTGTCCTAGGAAGACCAACCACAAAGTCCATAGTGATATTATCACATTTCCACTACGGCATTGGCAACCGTTGTAACGCCCCTATAAGATTCTAGTGTTCAACCTTGACTCGTTGACAGACTTGACATCTAGCCACAAACTCTGCCATGTCAATCTTTAGACTTGGAAACCAATACAAGTCTTTTAGATTATTGTTCATATTGGTACTACTAGGATGCACCACATACATCAAGGAATGACCTTCCTCAAGAACCATCTTCCTCAACCCATCAACGTCAAGAACCACTATCCTATTGTGGAATCAAGTTATACCGTCATCTAAATCATCAAATCCATCATGCTTCTCACTTCCCAACTCTAATTAGATATTCTGTGTCACGATACCATTATGTTGTGCATCACAGATCTTTTGTCTCAAGGTAGGTTTGACTTGTAACTGTGCCAACAACCCTACCAGCAAGGAAACCTCCAATTGTACATTCATATGGCAAAGAGACACCAACATGTCTCGCTTGTGGCACACCAAGGAGCATAACTGTGCTCGGTCTGCAGATGATGACGAAGATGACTTTCTACTCAATGCATCATCTACCACATTTGAATTTCCTAAATGATAGTTTATTATACAATCATAGTCTTTTATCAGCTCCATCCATCTCCTGTGCCTCATATTCAACTCCTATTTTGAAAAGTTATATTGTAGATTCTTATGGTCAGTGAAGATCTAGAATATTTCTTCATAAAGGTAGTGCCTCCAGATCTTTAAAGAATGGACCACCGCTGTGAGTTCCAGTTCATGCATTGGGTAGTTCTCCTCCTATTTCTTAAGCTATCATGAAGCAAAAGAAATCACGTTCTTATCCTACATCAACACACATCCCAAACCGTTCTTTGATGCATTACAACAGATGATGTAGCCTTTACCTTGCTCTGGCAGCACTAACACTAGTGCACTTGTCAACTTCTCCTTCAACAAGTAGAAATAATGTTGAAATTTGTCATCCCAGACAAAAGAAACATCGTTCTTGGTCAACTTAGTTAGGGATAACACTACAATGTTGAAGTTCTTGATGAACCTCTTGTTGTATCCCCCAAGACCTAGAAAATTGCAAATCTTTATTGGTGTCTTGGGCTATTCCAATTCTAGAATAGAACCTACCTTCTTAGGGTCTAGACAAACACCTTTATCCTATATGATGTGCCCTACAAAATGCACCTCATACAACTAGAACTCACACTTATTGAACTTAGCATAAAGTATGTGTTGCCTCAATAATGTCAACACCTAGTGAAGGTGCTACTCATGTTGTTGACTATCCTTGGAGTATATCAGGATGTTATCTATAAACACGACCATATATTGATCAAGATAGGGCCAAAATACCCCGTTCATCAGGTCCATGAATGCTATCAATGCATTGATCAGCCCAAACAACATAACCACAAACTCGTAGTGACTATACCTAGTCCTAAAAGTAGACTTGGGTATGTCATCTGCCTTGATCCTCAACTGATGGTAACCTAACCTCAGATCTATCTTGGAGAATATAGTAGCACCTCTCAACTGAGAAAAAGGGTCATCAATTCTTGGCAACATATACTTGTTCTTTATCGTCAAATTGTCTAATTGTCAGTAATCCATGCATAACCTCATAGAACAATATTTCTTCTTAACAAACAACATGGGAGCACCCCTTCAGTCTAATAAAGCCCTTCTCTAACAATTCATGCAACTATTTCTTCAACTCCTGCATCTCTACTGGTGCCATCCTATACAATGCTTGCACTATGGGTTGTGTTCTAGGGACATGATTGATTTCAAAATCAATTTCTCTAGAAGGAGGAACACCGGGAAACTCCTTAGGAAAAAATCATTGAATTCTTACACCACCAGTACCTCCTAGATACTAGGACCTCTCACCTTGGTTTCCACAACATGAGCCAGAAAAGCTTCACAACCTTGCCTTATCAATCTCTCCGCTATTATAGCCAACACCAAACATGTGGGAAGAATCTTCCTATCACCTTGGAAGATCTATAAGACATCTCCATCATGGAATGTTGCCACTTTGGAACTACAGTCCAAAGTAACTTTGGACTTCTCTAAGGTATCCATCCCTATAATCACATCAAATCCATGCATGTTGAGTGGCATAAGATCCACTTGAATGTTGCATCCTGAGAAAGAAAGAACACACCTCACACAACTCGAAAGGTCCAACTAAATGGGTTTCTAACCAAAGATGATCAGATCTACTATAAAAAGGTAGATTACAACTACTTATCACCTCTCTAATAATAATAGAGTGTGTCAACCTGGGTCAACTAGCACATATACAAAACAAAAAGTAGAGAAATCAGAATGAAATAACTCCATCTGACCTATCATGACCCGTGGATTGACCACTCCCTCTGGATGAGTCATACTATAGAATCTAGTCATTTCCTACTGTAGTCCATGTCCTCTACTAGCTTGTCTAGAGGACCCCACCTGTGATACCTGACTGCATCCTCTGCCACCACCACTGCTAAACTGCTACTGCTGTTGTGAACCCTATTGATTCTACCTCAATTGTTGGGTCACCTCTTCATCCTTCATAGGGCAATACAACCTTGCATGCTCATCCTTTACACACTTAAAATAGGTTTTATCCTCATACCATGGCCTAGCATGACCCTGTTACTAAAACTAATGATGGGCTATGAACTCCTACCAGTGGAAAACTATGACCTCTGCCCTTAATCAGGGACCACTATGATGGTGTATATGAAATCTGCTCAGTGAAATTTGACCTCTTCAACGTCTGTGGTGAAGAAAACCTCGACTTCTTAAAGCTTCCAGAAGATTGCCTTTCAAACTGAGCTAGTCTCTTCTTAGAGTTAGCTTCACATTTCTCAATGGAAGACCTCTCAATCCACCTTACTGACTCCATAAAGGTGGAAAACCTCTCTCTGTTCTCCAAATCTAATGTCGTCCTAGTCAATTATGTACTCATGCCTTTCTCAAACCTATAGATCCTTTCCTTATTTGTTGCTTCCATGTGAGGGCAAAACCTTAGAAGCTCCATAAATTTTGACTCATACTCATTGATTGTCATCAATCTCTGTCGGATCTACTCAAACTGTGAGATTTTCTCATCCAGGTATGTCTCATGCAAGTATCGACTAAAAAACTCCCGCCAAAACTCCTCCCAACCTATCACAACTCCTGGCCTCTTCTCCTCTTCTATGGCCCACCAATGGTCGAAACTACCCTTCAACAGGTACACACATGTTTCACCTTGTCCTCATCTAGTATGTTCAAGATCTTAAACAACTTTTTGAGATCAGTCAACCACATCTTAGTGTCTGTTGGATCAGAGGTACCCGCATATATATTCAATGGCCCCAAAATGTCTGAGTCATTCAAATGTCTTCCTGAGACCCTGGGATTCCTCATTAGGGATGGTTGCCCTAGATTGAGGTGTTGGCACTTAATCTTCTAGATGAGTAATCATGGCCATCTTCTGTATGAACATGGACTAAAACATAGGGCTAGCCAGGGTTTTTGGGTCAAATTGAGGCATCATGGGCTGCTGTGGCCCCGCTTCTAACACTCCATCATTCTGTGCCTACCCCCTAGCACCACCTCCTGATGCTATATTTCTCTCAGCACGTTCTTCACGCTCTCCAGACAAATATACACAAGCATAAGCCCTGATTAGATATGTTGGATTACATAAGAATAGACACAAAAACTACGTCCTATGTATCTATAGACTTAGCAAACCTAAATCTATGATACCAACTTAACTATGACACGTCGTCACACTAAATGAGATTACTCAAAGCATAAAACACAATCATTACTAATAACATTGCTAGAAAAATAGAATAATTAGAACTGATTCCAACATCATTAGCATGTTCTGAAACATTTATATAAAAGTCCAACCTTTTCATATGTTCATACACAATACCAGGTATTTACATCTAGCCTCAGCCACAACTTGTATATAAAAGAGGTATTTTTCATGTACATGCTATATATAAACACTAGCGCACTGCCCAAAAACTCATGTCGATACATGTATATCCTATACAAAGTGCATCCCATGCCTGGGGCTGGGAGTACATGGACGATACTAAGACTCTACTACTGTAACTACAACCCCTTGTTTGAACGTAGGCCCTATTTGGTAGGGAGTGAAACCACATCCTTACTTTTGAACTCTGGGAATTAAGATTTGTTTTTTGTTTGGTTAGCAAATGGGAAAATAAAAATGATGGTTTCTAACTCACAAAATAGAATTGATCTAGAGGAAACTCCCAGAGTTGGTACCACACCCAAAGTGGGTGTGGTCGGGTGCAGTTTGCATCTTGTACAGCCTGAAACCTATGGTTACACACACTATTCCTGAGCAAAAAGTTACACCTATTGTATACCAAATAATCACACAAGCGATCCAGAGTTCTTTGTAGTGCTAATAGAAAATGAAACTAGCACACACAAAAAGCATGTTTCATTTTCATCTATTTTCTAATTCAATGAACTACATTGTATTACATCCTAGCAAACCGAACCTTACTGTGACACTCTGTCACATAAAAAAAATATTTACTCAAAACATAAAACATGATCAACTACTAACTAATCATATTTCTAGAAAAATGGAATAATTAAAACTGATTCCATCATCATAAACATGTTCTAAAACATTTATATAAAGGTCCAACCTTTTCATATGTTCATATATCATACTAGGTATTTACATTTGAATCCAGTGGCCTCAGCTACAACTTGTATACAAAGGAGGTATTTTACATGTACATGCTATATATATAAACATTGGCACACTACCCAAAAACTTATGTCGATATATGTATATCATCTACAAAACACATCCCATGCCCAGACCTGAGAGTATAGGGACAAAATTAACAATATACTACTATAACTAAAAATATCCCACCTTAAATGTCTATTGATCACCATACTGATCCTCTTCAAAAACACGGTCCTGACCACACCATCTTCGACTACCTAAAAAGATGGGGTGATCCACAATATGAGGCCCGTATCCTAATGAGAGATATGACTCTCTATAATGATTATTGATTACAACATATTTTTTAATAGTAAATAAACTAAGCAGGTTGAGTGTATAATAAGCATTTGAGTAGATTGAATAAGTCTAGCATATTAAGCAAGTTTAATAGATTAAGTAATTCAATAGTTGAACATAGCAGATAGGTTTAGCAACCAACATGATTACCAAGATATATATAAAGGGAAAAAATAAATTATTTTATTCTAACAAATGATTACTTAGATTTCATAAGTTTACATCATATATCAACTATGTAGTATAAAAGACACGGAAAGGGTTATCATCCATTATGAAGCGTATTTGATACTAACAAATATACTACATGACTATACTATATCTTTTATTATGCCATGAGGAGTTTGAGTCATACCACCCAAAGTTCAACTGACCATTTTGAAGTCAAAATTAGTTTTTTCACAAGATCTAGGAGAGCTGAAATCCTAAGATCTCAACTATGCTCGGTCAGTATGAGTCTAATGTAGTAACATTTTAGTCAAACTACCAATAATGACATAGAGTCAAGCTGATAACACCTATTCTGCCCTTGGTAGAAGTCACAACACTAGACACTAGAGTATGTAAAGAAAAACCCTACCACCTAAGGTACAACTGCATCATACTCAGACACATCATATATAACAAGTATCTGAGACATGATCTTGACCACTCTCAATAACCTTGGAGTCAGGATGTCAAGGAAGCATACTCACTTGCACCCCACATACTCATCAATATGCACTATGAGTTTCCCTTAGGAATACTCATTTCATCATCCAACAAGTTTTGATACTGAAATGGTTATACAACATAGGATACTACATGATTAGGGTTACACTTGATTTGGTTATGCCAATTGGGTGAATTAGGGCTGCACCATACAAATGGATATTAAAACCTTAATTCACTCAATTGGCATAACTATGAGGTCACACATGCTACCATACCACCACAAGATACAATTCCACATCATTTTAATCAAGGGTTCCAACCCTTATCATGTTATGAAGAGGATTACACCTTCAATAGGGCTCAACCATACCTAAAGGTCATTAAGACCATCACATCAACCCCTGTAAGATCATCATTATCTATCTATGCCTTTGAACAAGGCTCCACATGTTATCACCACACATGTGACATATAAGTTTAACATAGTAAGGAGCTATGATGTTTATATAGAAAAATATTAGGGTTTCAACAACAATTAGAGATCATTCCATTATTATATTAATCATTCAAAAGAACTAATCATGATTAATGATCATCACTTAATTTTATTAGAGTTAAGGATAACAAGCTATGTTACATTACAATTGCATATTATAACATACCGGTTCTTGGACCCTACCCTATAAGTTTGACCTTTTGGTCTTAGCCAAACAAGGTTGAGGTTAGAATGATCCTAATAAGCTAGTGCACAAGTGTATCACCTTAATGTAATTTAATATGTCACATAATTCATTTAGAGGTAATATTAACATACATAACTTAATTGGTTGAATAATGAACTAATGAGCCACTAATGGGCCATTTGACATATCTCATAAAAAGAAATCCCAAAAGTGAATTCTAAGTTTAAAATCATGTTCCTTGGGTCCCAATTACCTTGGGAGTCAAGTTTCACATTATTCACATAATAATAATTCATATAATTCACCTTGGAAAGAGAAGATCTAAGTTTTCCCCAAAATATCAAATAAAACAATAAACGACTCCAAAAGAGAAAAATAATCATGGATCTATATTCTACATAATAAATATAGCCTTTCGGTGAATTTTGATCCAATTTGGAGAAAGTTTGCTTAAAAGGTGAAATCAGGTGAGAGAAAGTGTGTAGAACCTTAAAAATATTAAATAAATATACAAAGAACTCCAAAATGTAAAATTGATGGAAAATTCATATCCAGCACTTTAAATATGACTTGTGGATCAAGTTTCATAATATTTGGATAATCTTGATGTCATTTGATGAAGGAGGAAAGAGAAAACAAGATTTGATTAATTTAACCCATTAAAAATTTCCAAAAGGAAAAACTAAGTGCATTATTAGAATCTACATGCCTTAATTAGTCTAGGTGCCAGTTTTCATATTAATTGGACAATATTTGGACACCCAATTTGATTTGGAAAGAATTGATATAATTATGTAATTCCACTTTATTCAAATTCCATTTCGACTAAGATATCCAGATTTATTTGTGTTACACTATGATTTTCCTTTTTTTCTTCTTTCTAGTGTGTGCCATCTAAGCTGTTAATCTCCATCATGTGGCTCCTGACCTGTATCCTATGTCAGATAGGAGAGGTCCGCGGAGAGCTACAGTAAACCCGCCCTCGAATTTTCTTACTCTAGTTTCTCAGTCGTCTCTCAATGGTTTCTCATGATTTTTATCCCATTGTGTTTGGGAGAGAATTCTACATCTCTCAAACCCGACATATGACCCTAAGTCTTTGTAATTAAGTTTTTCCCAAATCCCTCTCTCCATCCTCTTGCACCCCAACTCTGGTTGCCCAAGAAACAAATCGCCGCATGTATTTAACCCCCTTCCTAGTTCTGTGGATCCATGCCTCATCTTTTTGAAAACCTCTAGGGGGGGGGTGAATAGAGTTTTATATATATTTTAAAGTAATTTAAACTCAAACAACCAAAGTAAAGATTAAGAAGAGGAACACAGGTGTTTAGAGTGGTTCCACCTTAGCAAATACTAAGGAGTCAGTCCACTACCCGGTTGCTTACCCAACCGGGATTTTGAAAGTACTAAATTTTATTACCTCTCAAGGATATTACATAAAATTTACAATACTTTCCAAACACCCTTTGGACAGCCTTCGCCTTGAAGTAGTCTTGCCAACCTCGAAGCAGCCTTCCTTGAAGTAATTCAAGCTCCCCCTTGAAGTAGCCTTCCTCCCGAAGTAGCTTCCCGTCAAGACAGCCTTCTGAAGTAGTCCAAAGTTCCTCCTCTTCACCACGAAGAGCTTCACCCTCTCCAATCCGCAGCCTCCTACCTGGAGTAGCAAGGAGAGTACAAGTAATACTAGGAACAAGAAAGAAATAAGAGAAAATACAACTTATCCTTGAAGCTCAAGGCTTGATTTTCCTAGATCAAGCGTTTGGATTTTCCTATCCAAGATGATGGACTTGTGATTGCTAAGGTTAGGAAAATCTAGCCTATAGGACGAGCTTGAGCTAAGAGGAAAGTGGCCAATTTATCACAATGCTCAATTCACAACAGATTGCACAAGAGGGCTCAAGTATTTTCTCAAGTATAGCAAGTGTATCAAGTAAATTCTAGTGTCCTATGGCTTGTCCTATTTATAGGAATGGCCTAAGTATGCTTAAGGACGTTCTAGACAACTTCTAGGGGTTTCTAAGTGCTTAACTAGCTGTTAGGTACAAGTTTGTTGCTTTTGCAACAGCTAATTACTTTACTCTGCAGTTTCTGTCAGAGATCATCTCGGACGAGGAATGGTCGACCGAGACACCTACTCGGTCGAAGTTTTGTCGACCGACAGGCTCTCTGGATTAACGTTCATTTGCAACTGCCAACTAACTTGTCAGTTGTGTCTAACGGCTACTTTGGATCTTTCTCGGTCGAGGAGTTTGTCGACTGAGAGTGTCTCGGTCGAGGAGTTGGTCGACCGAGATAGATCCTGTTTTAAGATTTCAAGTTAGGCATTAATTATGTGTGTGAGTGTGCATAGGTAATCCTATTGAATGGATGACTAAGGTGTTTAGCTAGGGAAAATCCACTACTTGATTTACATGCGATTCTAAGTACTTGTACATTATATTTCTGTACAAGTTTTTACAATGATTACATTTGCATGAAAATATAAATACTTCTTGTTGAATTTCCCTTATAGTTTTGTCATCCTGCACACTCAAGTAGCTCGTCAGATAAATAGGAATGAAATGTTTGTCATAATCAAAACAAAGGGATTTTATAGATGTCCATTTAGCCAACACTTTTTCACTTTCCAATTTCTCTGGAATCTTCACACTTTGACACTGCATGCCCATAGGATAGGTTTTAGCACCAACGCCCATGGATTCCTCCTCGCTTCGTTCTGGTCTAATTGAACTCAAGGTACATGTTTCTCTGAAATTTTTCTTCTCGTTTTGGCAGATATGCCCAAAACCAACCAGTCACAGCCTATACTGCATTGAGAAGCAATTTCGTAAGGATGGGAAGGGATGAATCCCTACTGAGAAATCTCTGTTCTGCCCCCTATTTTCTCTCTGATATTTGTTTATCGGTTTGGGGGTAAAATCGTAATTTCATGATCCCTTTTTGTTTCACACATTGAGCCCTTGCCTCACTGAGGTGGTTGAGTGGCCGGCCGAGTTGTCCAACTCTGATTGGGTCAACTTGGACCGAGTGCCCTCTTGCTCTCCCTCTTTTTCTCTTTCACGAAATTCCTTGCTTATCTGGCTTTTCAGAATTTTCTGATTGATTCAATTTTCTAAAAAGCATAGCTAATTCTCTGTTCATCCAAAAATTTCGAATAAATACTCGTTAGAATAAAAAAAATAATATCTTACTAATTGTATTAGTTTTGAGGGATAAATCCAATGATTAATAACATGTGTTTTCAATGGAACAAATTAATTAGGAATTAACTTGCAAAATTCATAACTGAATATTTATAAGTCAAAAAAATATTATAAAATATGTTTTGGACTTAGAATAATATGAACTAAAATATGGAATGGTTTTTATAACCTAAATCACATATGTTGAAAAAGGCGATGTTCCCACTTTGAAGTGGATGTTTATATGTTTGTGTTGTCCATTGTGTGATGGCAAAATTGTATAATTCAGACTAAAATGTTTACTTGCCTCTATATTTTACATGCTATGTGATTCAATAGCACTAGAGTAGTTAATTGCATTGGTTTTGGGTGTGTTCCCTTTATGCTTTTGGGATGGTGGTGGTGGTGCCCCATACCCGAGTTTCAAGGATGTGAAGCCTTCTCTCAACTTTTATATATATTGGGAGTTTGATAGTGCGTCATTCTCTATTAGGTTTCAAGGATGTGAAGCCTTGGCCGCCATTGTTATTTATATTGTTTTAGGGCTATGTTTATCTCACATGCATGCATGTTGAGATGATTGTTTGGTGTGTATCCTACCTTCTCGATATGTGCTTCTTTTCCCACCATGGTGGTGGATGTATATATGGCAATTTTTTTTATGTTGTTTTATGGAAAGTATCATTCATATTGTAATCTTTTCTCTTAATACCCACTTGGGTGGTACTTTTCTTTTTTATGGGAAGCCTTCATTTATTTGATGTCCTTATTTCATATTTTGCTCAAATTTACTTTTTTTAGTATGCACATACCAACCTTTGTTGATGTCATCTATTTTTCTCTTCTTGCTGGGGTATGCTTCCAACCCTAGGTGGAGGACTTGGATACAAGGCTTGTTGACCTGGACTTAGTTTGAGAAATTAAATCTTGGAGACAATCTTGAGGTGTCTTAGATTTCCCTCTGCATGGATAGTTATGATGTAAGTTTAAGATGTTCCCTCATTTTTTAATTGAATATAGTCATGTTTTTATTCCTCTACTACACTTTGGTTGTTTTGAATACCATAATAATGTTTGAAAAATTTACACCCACTCCAAGCATACCTTTGAAGTGTGTTTGAACTGGAGGTTTGATATTTGAAATTTTTAGTAGAGAGGTGGTTTCATTTCTTTACAACATGGTATATGAGCCCATGGTAGTCGGAATCTGAGTATTCCAATTTTGTCTCCCCATTAGAACCCTTGACTTTTCTAAGTTACCTCTAAGTGAGATGTTGACCCTGTATTTGATCTATGATGATATTTTAATGCAATAAGGTTTGACTTGAGGATGTAATTAGGTTATGCGAAGATAACATGATAAGAAGTCTTAAAATGGATAAGTTGTGACTTGGTTTTGCCTTGACTTTGGGCCTTGAATTTTAGTTTTCAATCGCAAAATTTTTCACAACAAATTATTTTCCTTATATACTATATGTATGAAATTTATCTCTGGTTTTTCAAAGTTTTCTTGAACTAAGTCACAATGAAGAGAAACTATAGTTTGAGTAGAATCTAACCCTAGTTTTGACTTTGGAGTTGTGACTAGGACTGATACAAAGGTGTGGTGACCTACCCTATGACTTCTTGATGTTCATGTATGGTTGATAGGCTAGAGACACAAGGACCTAAAACTCAACCCTAGATGATGAATTAACAATTGGATACATGAGAAACACAAAAACTCTAAAACTTTCACAGTTGAGAGATGTGGGTAGCTCTAAAAAGTTGTTTAGTTTGACTTGTTAGGTTGAACCCTTTTAAGGGGTGGAGAGTAGTTGGTGGTTGATGTTTGATTCTATAGATTTTGAGGATGAAAAACCTTTTAACAGGGGGAGTGTTGTAACATACCGGTTCTTGGACCCTACCCTCGAAGTTTGACCTTTTGGTCTTAGCCAAACAAGGTTGAGGTTAGAATGATCCTAATAAGATAATGCATGAGTGTATCACTTTAATGTAATTTAATATGTCACATAATTTATTTAGAGGTAATATGAACATACATAACTTAATTGGTTGAATAATGAACTAATGTATGAACATACATAACTTAATTGGATGAATACTGAACTAATGGGCCATTTGATATATCTCATAAAAATAAATCCCAAAAGTGAAATCTAAGTTTAAAATCATGTTCCTTGGGTTCCAATTACCTTGGGAGTCAAGTTTCACATTATTCACATAATAATAATTCATATAATTCATTTTGGAAAGAGAAGATCTAAGTTTTCCCAAAAATATCAAATAAAATAATAAATGACTCCAAAAGAAGAAAATAATATTATATTTGTAATCTACATAATAAATATAGCCTTTGGGTGAATTTTCATCTAATTTGGAGAAAGTTTGCTTAAAAGGTGAAATCAGGAGAGGGAAAGTGTGTAGAACCTTCAAAATATTAAATAAATATACAAACAACTCCAAAATGTAAAATTGATGGAAAATTCTTATCCAACACATTAAATATGACTTGTGGCTCAAGTTTCATAAAATTTGGATAATCTTAATGTCATTAATGAAGGAGGAAAGAGAAAATAAGATTTGATTAATTTAACCCATTAAAATTTTCCAAAAGCAAAACTAAGTACATAATTGAAATCTACATGCCTTAATTAGTCTAGGTGCCAATTTTCATATTAATTGGACAATGTTTGGACACCCAATTTGATTTGGAAAGAATTGATATAATTATGTAATTCCACTTTATTCAAATTCCATTTTGACTAAGATATCCAAATTGATTTGAGTTACACTTTGATTTTCCTTTTTTTTCTTTCTAGCACGCGCCATCTGAGCCGTTAATCTCCTTCGTGCAGCTGTTGACCCATCTTCTACCTCGGGTAGGAGAGGTCCGCAGAGAGCTACAGTAAACCTACCCCCCTTGAATTTTCCGACTCCAGTTTCTCAATCGTCTCTCGATGATTTTTCGTGATTTTCTCCCATTGTGTACGGGAGAGAATTATGCATCTCTCAAACCCTACATATGACCCTAACTCTCTGTATTTAAGTTTTTCCCAAATCCCTCTCTCCATCCTCTCGCACCTCTAACTCTGGTTGCCCAAGAAACAAGTCGCCACATGTATTTAACCCCCTTCCTATTTCTACGGATCTATGTCTCATCTTTTTCACCTTCCAATTTCTCTAGAATCTTCACGCTTTGCCACCACATGCTCAGAGGATAGGTTTTATCACCAACACCCATGGCTTCCTCCTCACTTCATTCTGATCTAATTGAACTCAAGGTACATGTTTCTCTGAACTTTTCTTCTCATTTTGGCGATCTGGAATCATGCTACTATGCCCCTCGCGGATATGCGAGAAACCAGCTAGCCGCAACCTACTACTTTGAGAAGCAATGGAGCAAGGCTAGGAAAGGATGAATCCCTACTAAGAAATCTCTATTCTGTCCCCCTATTTTCTCTCTGATATTTGTTTATCGGTTTGGGGGTAAAATCATAATTTTAGGATCCCTTTTTGTTTCACGCTTTGAGCCCTTGTGTAACACCCCAATTTCTAAAACATGCACTACACTAAGTGGTAGCATAGATCTCATTGGGATGTCATAAACATGATTATCATTGCATAAAAATAAAGTTCATATATACCAACACAAGATAAAATAACAGTTCTCATACTCAAGTCCCCAACATAACTCATACATGAATAAAACTAAACATGTTTACTCTTAACCATCCTACACTTTCTCATAAAACTCACACTAAACTAAAACACATGATTCATAAACATAAAGGAAGTCTAATCTATGGATAGTTGGCACCCCACCATGTTTGGTCTGGATGTCCTTGAGCCTCTTCTTCAACTGGTCCTTAGATGGCTTTATCCTTGATGTTGCTCCTTCCCTATGGGCATCACGCCCCCAGCCATGCATCAAACAAATTGGGAAGTGGAATTGAACATATTATAATTTAAAGAAAACATGTAAACTGAAAAATAAACTTTAAACATTAGACATTGTTAAAGAGACAATTGCTTTTAGATTATGTCTTTTATCTTGACCTATATAAGAATCCTCGGGTTTTGCACCGAATTGCCTCTTCTCTTATGTACCGAAGTGCCTCTTGGGTTGAACCGGAGTGCCTCTTTTCTTATGCACCCGAAGTGCCTCTTAGTTTTGCTCCGAGGAGCCTCTTGGTGAGGACCTTATATAAGTTATATTTTAACATTATCCTTCTCTTGAAAACTCTTACTTTGCTCTTAAAACTTAACTTTAAATTTACTCTTAATGTGCATGAAAATGATATAATAATATTGACATTAAACATGACATTCGTTCATCATAAATTCATTGACTTTTAACAATTGAAACAATAAATATCACAGTCATAACATTCATTATGCATACATATATACAATCAATCAAATATTTATGTTCAAAGTGCATGGACCACTTACCTCTCTCTTAGAGAAGACTCAGAAGCCCTTATTAGGTTGATGAAACCCTAAACACATTCTTGGGGTTAAGAAACCCTAAATTACCCTGTTAAAGCAATTATCATTAATTAATAATTTGTATTCAAGTTAATTTTTTAGGATTTTGGGGTTCTTGATGAAATAGGGAAAAAGGGCGTTGAATCAGACTATGAAACTTAATCCATCATCTAGATCTCAAAAAACTGAGCAAAATACATATATAACTTGACCCCATAGGCTGAACCAGTAAAAAGATACGAATTTCCATAGATCGGCCAATCAAAAAGCTCGAAAAATCCATGTATTAATAAATAGGCCGCCTAGTCACATGATGAGGTGGCCCAATACCAACCCTCCACTCAGACCAGGCTATTTCTTGCAAGAACGGGGTCAACCAGGAAGACCAAGATGCAAAAATTACTTGAATACCCATGGAGGCGTGATCAGTGTAAAACAAAAAGTCAAGGGCAATGTTGGAAGCTTGCCCCCCGGGATCATCGTTCTGCTGCAATGAAGACCAAAACTAAGGGAACTGAAACCAGGTTGAGAATCAACAATATCTAGATCCGTGATTTCAAAACCAAGCAAGAAATCTAAACCACCATGGAGTTCCCCACATCCACACTTGTTGAACAAGCCTGAGCTAGGCCGTTCTAGGGTCTGGGGGAAACAAAACCCTCTCTCGTCATGGATGACCATGCGAGAAAGACTAGGAGACCGAAGGGAAACAACACCTGGGTAAAAAACAACAACGCGGGAGGCATACAACAACTTGGGGGCATCTTCCCCATGCCGTCGAAGGCATAGAGCAAGAATATTAGACCAGGTGAGGTCCATAGATGCGAAAATCACAATCGGAATTTTAGAACAACAACCAAAGAGAAAAATGGGTAACGAGATTTACCAAGCCAGAGATGAAATTCATGAGCAGGAAACATTCGTGATGGTTCTGCGATCAAGCCTGGAGCATCAGAGAACCTTCGGGTGTCCTGGCTTCTCGTCACCGGCCGCAGGAGGTAGCTGGAGCAAGGTTGAGAAGGGCGAGTAGGTTGCGGGCAAGCGAGACGAACAAGGATGGTGGATGAGGGTTTGCTGCTGATCCATGAATGATTTTGCGAGGTTTTATTTATATAGTCTATGGACCTAAGGAGTTGGGTTTCCCTACCATCGGGGAAACAAGGGAGAGAGGGAGAGTTCTATTCGACCAGGAGATCTACTGGATGAAATCCAAACAAAATTGGTATGGGGGTGTCCAACTCGGTGTGAGGATTGTGAAAAGACAGTTATTTCGTGCTGAGGTGGAGGTGCGTGGGAGATTGGGATCATGGAGGATACCCTCTAGTGAGGAATCCACTCTGTGTGGGACTCGAGTGGAGGAGATGGTCTCCCCATGCGCGGATGGATCCGCGAGAGTCTGGCCCGACTGGGTCAGGGTGACCCTCAAATAAACGCTGGAACGAAGTTCTACTTTGGTTAGGATTAGATCCATTAGGGCTATATATTAAATTGGGTTAATTTTTTTCTAGTTCAAATTAGGGTAGCTAGGAAAGTCCAAATCTCCTCAAATTTTGTGTTTTACTTAAATGAGACACAAGTAATCCAAAAATACAGTTATTTTCCTGATTTGACCATCTTAGCCTATATATTTCTCTTTTTAGCATAAATGTTTAATTAATCATATAGGGATGACTTCAAATGAAATTGAGGATAGAAATTGGGTAAATCATTAAATTATCAACACCAACTTATGGTAAAATTATTAGGCCATAAAAAGAACTTTTATTGAGTAAATTTCATGTTAAACCCTAAATGTCACTTATTTAATAATTAGGGCTAACTTGATGATATTTATTTTCAATTTAGTGCAAAAGTTATCAAATTCAACTTATGTAACATATTTGGAAACCATCATCTTATCATTATACGTTTTAATTATCAATTTCTAAAAAAGAAAATTAGGGTTTCAAATTGGGGTCATTTTATAAGGTCCGAAATTTTAGGATGTTACAATGATCTACCCACCTTACAAAAATTTTTTCCTTGAAATTTTTAGAGTTCTACCAACCTTAGGGTTTTCCTTAACATGAAAGGTTGAACTTATAATTCTACATATATTCATACATAAGATGAGGCTAATCACAACTATAACCTCAAAGAAACTTAAACCATACCTTGTTCATTCTCATCATCTTCATCATCCACCATGGTGAAAATTCTAGCACGCCGCTTCTCTCTAGGTGCTTCATTGACTTTGGGCTCTTTCTTTTGAAACTTGGGGTAGTTGGGTCTAATGTGGCCTGTTTCACCACATGCATAGCACACTCCAGTTCCAAACCTGCATTCCCCTAGGTGATACTTAGAGCACTTGGCACATTGGGTCTTGGTAGGTTGATTTGCAACAACCTCAGCTGGAGCCTTCCTCTTCTTGTCATTATGGTGGTTGTTGTTGGAGTAGTTGTCCTTGTTGCATGCTCTTCCTGGGTGGTCTTATAGTTCTAGGGCAGCATCTAGGGCACCTTGCACGGTGCGGTGTCCTCGTCCAGACAAAGCAAAGCTAAGATCCTCCTTGAGACCCCTAATGAACTTCTTCACCTTGCGTCATTCATCATAATCATATCCATACTTCTGTAAGATTCTAAACTTCATAGTGTATTGTGTGACTATCATATCACCATGTTGATGAAGGTTGTGAAACTCCTCTTCTTTCTTCTCGATCATAGCCTCAGATATGTAATGATCTTTAAAGGATTATGTGAATTCCTCCCATGTGAGTGGAGGAGCATCAGCGTTACGGGATCCTAGCAGGTTCTCCCACCAAGTCCTAGCAACACCTTTGAGCATGTGAGTCCCAAAACGAACCCTAGATGGGTTAGGGCAATCTAGGTCATGAAAACAATGCTCCATGTTATGCAACCAGCTTACAGCTTTGCCCACGACATCCAGCTCTTCCTCTCCAGCAAAAGAATCAGACTTGATCTTCAAGAAGTCAACTAAGGTCAACTCCTGGTTCCTCAGTTCTTGTGGTCTTCCTTGTTGTCCAGTGATAGCATCAGTCAGAGCCTTGATAAGCACTTCTAGAGGTGCATTAGGGTTACCATTAGCGTTAGCCCCTCCAGAAGCACTATGGTCACTTTCTCCATTGGAAGAGCTTCCCTCTCCATCTACGTGCTCCTTGCCCTTATCAGATCTCTTCTTGGGAGCCATCTACAAGAGGGAACATAAACTATATTGATATGTTCCCACTTTGAAGTGGATGTTTATATGTTTGTGTTGTCCATTGTGTGATGGAAACATTGTATAATTCAGACTAAAATGTTTACTTGCCTCTATATTTTACATTCTATGTGATTCAGTAGCACTAGAGTAGTGTAATTGCATTGGTTTTGGGTGTGTACCCTTTATGCTTTTGGGATGGTGGTGGTGGTTCCCGATACCCTAGTTTCAAGTATGTGAAGCCTTCACTCAAATTTTATATATATTGGGAGTTTGGCAGTGCGTCATTCTCTATTAGGTTTCAAGGATGTGAAGCCTTGGTCGCCATTATTATTTATATTGTTTTAGGTGTATGTTTATCTCACATGCATTCAGGTTGATGATGATTGTGGGGTGTGTGCCCTACTTTCTCGATATGTGCTTCTTTTCCCACCATGGTGGAGGATGTATATATGGCACAATCGTTTTATGTTGTTTTATGGCAAGTATCATTCATATTGTAATATTTTATCTTGATACCCACTTGGGTGGTACTTTTCTTTACTATGGGAAGCCTTCATTTATTTGATATCCTTATTTCATATATTGCTCAAATTTACTTTTTTTTAGTATGCACATACCATTCTTTGCTGATGTCATCTATTTTTCTCTTCTTGTTGGGGTATTCTTCAAACCCTAGGTGGAGGACTTGGATGATAGTGCTTGTTGACCTGGACTTAGATTGAGAAATTAAACATTGGAGACAATCTTGAGGTGGTTTAGATTTCCCTCAGCATGGATCCTCATGATGTAAGTTTAAGATGTTCCCTTATTTTTTAATTGAATATAGTCATGTTTTTATTCCGCTGCTACACTTTGGTTATTTTGAATACCATAATAAAGTTTGAAAATTTTACACCCACTCCAAGCATACCTTTGAAGTGTGTTTGGACTGGAGGTTTGATATTTCAAATTTTTAGTAGAGAGGTGGTTTCACTTCTTTACACATATCATCTCAAAATGGTGTTTATCAACTAGATTCGTACGAGGGAAATAGTAAGAGTACATAATTAAGAGCGTTGAATCATTGAATTTCACAACACCAAATTCAAAAATCATACCATGGGATTCACCCAATGCCATCAGAAGTTGATGCATCAAACCCTAACCATTAGATCATGTTCTTCATTCAAAACCATTAGTTGAAGTATAAGTCTAACCCTTGAATCATTTAACAAAGAAAACCATTGGATTAGGGATTAAAAGAATCATCACATAAGATCCACTCTCACCATAAATTGTGGTGTCTAGTTGCACCATCAGTTGTGACACTTTGTGTCACCATCAGATCATGGGGTCAGAACTCCCATCGGTTGACACCATCGAGTGTTTGAACCAACACTACCATCAGTTGATGGTCATATGTCATGAGACCATCGAATCATGGGGCCCTAAACTTTGGTTGTCAAGTGAAAAGCATACCCATCGGTTGTGTTTAAGATAAAGCATCCAAACAGTAGCAAAGATACCACCATCAGTTTTTGTACAAAATCTAAGAAAAAAAGCAAAGGAACTAATCCATCCGATTAAGCACCAATGTGGAAAACAACCCAAAAACCCTAAGGATAACCCATAGTTTGAGAGGTAATGAGAACCATAGTTTGACATGTATTCAAGGTCTAAGGCTTCCTCTACCTTAGGAAGGTTGTGCCAAAGTTTTCAAGTTCGTCTATGGCTATGAACTACTCTAGGAACAACACCTAAACTTAAACCCTATCCAAAATATAGCTTCTTTATGTGTAGAATCTCATTTTTAAGCAAGTACTTGAGTAAGCAAGCTAGTAGTAAGCAATAAACGTGAGAAATATTATATAACTCACCTCTAGGAAGAAGAACAAGATCCAAACATCAAGGTATCTCAAGAAAAGGAGGTAGGAAACCCTATCTTTAGCTCTGAACTCAGCCAAGCTAGCTCTTTCTCCACAAGGGAAGCAAACCCTAGGTCAAGGAAGCAAGAAGATATGTTCTTTAAGACCTAGAGTAATATCTACCATGAGAAACCATGGTTACATCAAGGAAGAAGGGGATAGAACAACAAGAGAAATGAAGGAAAGAAGTAGGAACTTACTTGCTTAGGTCAGGAACAAGCAAGGGAAGCTCCACAAACCCTAAAGGAGAGCAGATCCGAGCTCTAGCCACTTATACAAGCCTCTTATACAAGGAGATAATCCAACCTTCTTCTACCTTAGGCACCCTATTCGCCACTAAATAGGTAAAGACAAAGCTATAGACATAAGGGAAGAGATAAGGATTTTAAGGTTTCATTTGGGTGCTAAAGGAAGGGTATATAATGCTTATGGATAAGAGAGAAGATTAGCTTGAGGTGTCCTAGTAGGTTTTCCATGTTTCCGTGGACTATATTTATCATAGACATGAAATAAGAAACTCCATAGGCTGTGGGACTCTTCTAGGCCACCAGATGATGAACTTAAATGGTGGGTATCGATTTCCAACACATGGTGACCATAGGTTCTTGAAACCCTAGGTCACTAGGTGGGAAACCATCGCTTGATACCCTTTCCAAGAAAATAACTGGTCCAAGGGACCCCAAGAGAGAAAACCATTGAACTACCATCTCTATAGATAACCATCAATTATCACCACCTGGTGATGACCATAATATGTCACTCAAATAGGAGGACCATCGTTTGATGGCCTCTTAAGGTAGCTCATCCATGAGGGGGTAAACCCTTACTCACCCTAGAGGGTAACACCACCAAACCAAAGTAGATATAGGTTCCCCATCACCCAAAAAGTTTAAGTATGGTAGGATAACATATAAGGAACATAAATCATTTGACTAATTGCAATGAAAACCCTTAGATATTGGTAAAGTGTAGAAAAGCCCAAAATGTGCACAAAATTGCATAACTTGTACAAACAATGTCCAAACTGG
Source organism: Alisma plantago-aquatica (assembly GCA_963693085.1). Classification (NCBI taxonomy): domain Eukaryota; kingdom Viridiplantae; phylum Streptophyta; class Magnoliopsida; order Alismatales; family Alismataceae; genus Alisma; species Alisma plantago-aquatica. Next base: position 582,533,221 of record OY856413.1, read on the forward strand.
ACCAAACTTGAAACTTAAGTTTGTCACATTATATAAAAGCACCCCATATGGTTTTATTAATGTTTTAAGCACTCAATTATGATAGTGAAGAATTTTCAACCATTTAAGCAAGGTCAGGGGTCTTACACTTATTGCTGACTCTTACATGGAGTGCACTAGATTAGAATCCTACCTTAGTCCAACTCGTTTCACTGGATCAATGAGAATTCCCCAACCAAACTTCATGATATCCTCAACTTTGGGCTTCTGAGCTTTTGATTGGCTCACCGATAATCACTACTCATCCATGGCTTTGTGGTTCTCATGGACACAAATCATATGTATGTTGTGGCAAACCTTACTTCTTACTTCAAGTGTTCATCATTTGATTTCTCTTTATCAAATTGTCATAATAGATTACAATCTTATTCATATAATCCTAATCCATAGATAGACATTAATTCACTTCCCCTCCTAAGTTCCAACATCTACACTTTTAGAGGTCAACACCACCCTCTGATCAACCAAGGTATCTTTAGCATACCAAACAAGATAGATACGCGTAAAAACAAATTTGATAAACAAAGTATAATGACCTACCATATAAATCCTAAAACCACCACTGATCTGCCAACCCACTATTCCATGACATGATCCACCAAGATTCTCACACAACATATAATCACTATCAATGCAATGAAAAGGCTTTGCATGCAGTCTCCCCTTGTCTTTTGACGTACACAACCTCTCATTCACCCACAACAATGCCCACTCAGTCAGGTCCACTACAGTGAGCCATCAATTAAATCACCTCTCACTCCTTCTCCTCAGTAATCATCAAAACCAATAAACAACACACTACCCAACTTCCTCTCTTTCTAATCCCACAACAAGTACAACCAAAAACCCCTTTTCAAACCTTCATCATGATGTTTAAAACCCTAATAATAACATAGCTCACCATCACCCCATGTACTCATGCATTACTAACTCTACCTCATTGGACTAGAACATCAACTCTCCATGAAATGATGAGTTCAAAATTTTCTTTGAAATCTATATATATTTCCCCATTGTCAGCCTGTATCAGGCCCATATTCTCTACAATAAATAGATAGTAGATCCTGTCAACATAGGATCTAGATTGCACTACTTACCCATCCTTAACATCAGAAAACATCACAACTCTCTTTTTTTCATATTTCAACCCAAATCCGTGACGAATTCAGAGATTTTTTACATCCTTAACTCCTGGTTGTGGACACACATAATGTGCAACTACCTATAATCAAACCAATTCCACTCCTTGCCAACAATAATACTTTAGGTCACAAGTAGTATAATGTTATGTGAGATCCTCACAGAGCTAAGGAAATTCAATGAGGAGTAATTGTAATTTTTTTGGTTGCCAAGGAATTTGAGTAAGCAATTTGATTAAGAATGGTCAATTAGTTACTTCAGCCCTACATTTTAGCTTATACTATCCCGAGTTATCTTTCAAATGATTCATTTAAGGAATTCATTTGGTAGCTAAGCACCTATAATTACATGCCAAACAAATAAAAAAATATTTCATTCTCTCTCTCCTCCACATCTTGTAATATATTATGATTAGTTATTCTCCTCTATTAACCACCTAGGTGACTAGATTAATTACTGATCTCTCAATTCATAGTTCTAGTACAATAGATTAAGCTCATATGGATCACTTCAAATAGAATTATAACTCCACCTTTGTTGAAAAAATGAGACTATTGCACCTAAGAATCTCTATTTACTTTCATGTATTAGAAATAAGAGCTCTAGTTTCTCTTAACTAAATATCTACCTCTCTCAAGGTACAAATTTGGGGCCATAGAGCACCATGACCATCGATTGTTCTAAAAATCTAAGAACCATCAGAGAAACAAGAGAAAATAATTGTAATGTTAAGAATTGATGTTTATCACATGAATAATAGGTTTCGTTTAGGCACCAAACACCCATATGATCACTCTATAGTGAATGATGATGCACAAATAAGGTTGAACATTATGAAATTAAAAATATCCATGCAATAGATAGAAGAAAACAAAGCATGAGAAGGAAATAAATGAGATACAACAACTACATAGGAATTATCCTCTAAAAAGTATTTTCTCTTGAAGCTTCCAAGGGTTTGAGAGACAAAATTTTTCCCCAAGCCTCCTTTCTTATTCCTTCCATTCTATTCTTAAGTGAAGTCACTTTCATTCATTTCCTTTGAGTTTATATTTTTTCCCACTTACGTGGTGGTTAATGTTGGGCATAAGAACCTACACGCCATCCTCCTTGGTAGTTTCCAATGGTCAGGCTTGAACCATGTGACACTATTTGCATGAGGAGGTCCTTGTTGTGCTTATCGTTATGGGAAGTAATTATTGATAAAATTGCAAATCGTGCCATTGACTAGACATGTTGTGTATGGGAATGATTGCTAAGAGAGTTGCTGCAGATGTGGTGTATGTCATGCTAGAATGGTGCACACTGTATGCATTGGAGTTGAATTTGTTGACACATTTAGGAATTGTGCATGTTTTACATTTGCAAGTGCACGCTGAGCAACAAATTGGGAGAACTCATAGTTGCATCTGGATGAGGGCACAATGTGCACTTGAGGGTGCACACTGTGCTTCTATATATAAAAGATCAACACAAACTTCTAGGCTTCCTTTGTTGATGATGAGGGTTGGATTTGTTCATTGAGAGAAACTTTATAGTATCTACATGGAATGACACTCCATTTGTTCAAATGACAAAAAATGAACAATTAATCTATTTAAGCCATCAGAAGTTAGTTATTTAGCCAAAGTATGAAATTCAAGTCATTGAGTGCATGAAATTGGGGCATAAAAGTAGTATGAACTACATTCATCTGACCACTCTAATCTTAAACCATTGGTTGTATTAAAAAAAAGATCTAAAGCAATATTTAAAGAATATGGCATGCGTTCAGCAGATAAAAATTGTACTAGTGTCAACCATCAATATTTGTTTTGCCCAATGAATTTCTTACATGGACAACAACGCCTATAATTTAATGTGGTTCTTTTAAAATCATTTATATACTAATAGTCTCCCACCTATCCTTCTTAATATAATGTTCTATAAGTTTTACACTTAAACGTAAACCTAAATATTCCCATTTAGGAACTCTTCATCTCATCCTAACTTTGCCTTTTTTATTCATATGAAAGAGTTATAGCAGTCCATACTGGGGACACAATGACAGGCAATTGAACTCAAAGTACCCAATTGTTAAGACCAGATCTATATTTTAAACTAGGTTGATTTACCAAGTGGGACATTACTGCCTCTTTTTTTATATTTTAAAGATCTTCTTCACTTAAAGACCACTAGACAGAGCACCTAAACATCATAATCAAATCAATGTTTCAAGCTAGGTTACCATATTAAGTTGGCAATTTATAGCATGTTCACCAGTTAAAAAAAATAAACCAACGTTGTTGCTAAAGATGTGTTTCTCTAAGTGGTATAGTTCTTTGATTTTGAAATGAAGATTTCAAGATTAGTTGATTCAAGATGATAATGGGGAGGTATATCTCCTTATCTCAAGAGAAATATGTAAATTAAGTTGATTCCAATTGAAATAGTAATTTTCATCATTCACGTCTTCACAACACTACAACATGTTTTTGTTGACAAGTTCATTTTAATTGCATATTTAGGAGTGTATCATGCTATTCTTATCATTACTAAATGGAAGAGTTGACAAAGCTATGGCACTAGAAAAATAATAAGATGATGAACTTGTTGGATCCTAGATGGGTGATTAGATACTCTAGAGGGGGGTGAATACAACTGAATGCACTTAAACAAAATTCATTAGACCTTCAAGATATATCACAAGATAAGGTTGCTAAATAGGAAATTTGAGTGCAACTAAAACACACATAGCAAGGGACAGAGAGATTGTTCATACACTAAGTGACAAGCTATGTGGAGTGGTTCCACACTTCAAACTAGAAGTGAGTCAGTCCACTACCTAGAGAGGTCAACCTCTAGGATTTATTAACCATTGCACTCTTATATTCATTCATAATACTTACAATACATGACCAACCAAAGGACTTACCTATCAATACAAAGAGTCTTAAACTTTACCAAAGACTTACCCACTTTGCAATGAGTCTTCGGCCTTCACCAAGGACTTACCCACTCTTGCACAAGTCTTCAGCCTTGCAAGGATTACCCACTCCTCTTGGATCTTCAGCCTTTGACTTCACCTTCACTTGGAGAAGCTTCCACCAAGGACTTACCCACTTGAGCAAGGAGTCTTCTGCCTTCACCAAGGGCTTACCCACTCTTGCTCCAAGTTTTCAACCTTGATCTTTACCAAGGGACTCCTTCCCTTGTTCTTCTTCACCTCTCTTAGCCAAGAGAGATAGCCTTCATCTTCATGGTTGAAACCCGACTTCCTCTCCTTCTAGTCCAACAATAAGTACAACTAAACACCCCTTTTCCAACCTTCATCACATTGTTGAAAACCCTAACAATAACATAGCTCACCATCATCCCATGGACTGAGGCATTAGTAACCCTACCACATTGCACTAGCAAGTCAACTCTCTACGCAATGATGAGTTCGACACCTTCTTTGAAATCAATCTAGATTTCCCCACTATTGACATGTATCAGGCCCATATTCTCTACAACAAATAGATAGTAGTTCATGTTGACGTAGGCTCCAGCTTGCACTACTTCCCTATCCTCAGCATCACACAACATCACAACTCTCTTTTTACCGTCTTTCGACCCAACACCATGTCAAATTAGTGCTTCTTACATCCTTACCTCCTTGTTGAGGACACACATAATGTGCAACTACTAATAATCAAACCAATGCCACTCCTTACCAATGACAATACTTAAGGTCACAAGTAGTATAGTGTTAGGTGAGATCCTCACAGAGATAAGGTAGTTTGACAAGGAACAATTGTATTTTTTTTGGTTGCCAAGGAATTTGAGTAAGCAATTTGATTAAGAATGGCCAATTGGTTACTTATGTCCTAAATTTTATTTTAGCTTATGATGAGTTATCTTTCAAATGATCAATTTAAGGAATTAATTTGGTATCTAAGCGTCTATAATTATAAGACAAACAAATACACAAAATATATTATATAATCTCTATTTTCCACATCTTGTACTACATTTAGGAACCAAACCTACACCCACATGACCACTCTGGAAGTGAGAGCCTCACAAGATATACATCTAGGACTAGCTCTCTTACAGATTTCCTACTCACTTTAATGAATGTAGAAAGTGATTAAGCTTAGAGAGAGAGAGGAGGCTGTCGGAAGCACTCAACTATAGAATAGGAACCTCACATAGAGTTTTGTATTGAATGCTCAACCTTGGAATGAAACCCAAGGGGTCCTATTTATAGCTGGGGATGCCCCTTAGCCTTTAGAACACTTAAGAATGAAAACTAGCCATTTTGTGGCTTGCAACAGATATATTTTCACTTGTTGCAACTCCACAATGGCTAGAAACACTTTTCTGCACTTTTCTATACAGTGTAATAGGTCGAGTTTCTATAAAGGTAACTCGACCGATCCCACTAAAAGACAAGACCAATTTAGGCCATTGGTCTAGTTTGTCCTGGGGTAACTCGATCAATTCACTTAAATCAGTTTTGGTCAATAGAGGGATCGGTCAAGTTCTATGAAGTGTAAACTTGACCGATCAAAAGTCATTTTCAAGATTCAATCAGGATCGATCGAGTTTGCAACTCGACCGATGAACAACTTGATGTGAATTTTGGAAAATGGCTTTTGAGTGCTTAAATATTCAATCTAAGTGCTCCTGATTTTTTCTAAGCTTAATTACAAGTCATACAATCATTACAAGTGATTTACAACATGATTCCAATAGATTTACATCATATTCCAAAAGCATGGACTTGTATGGACTTTGACTTGTCTTTTCTCCAAGTTGAGATGCGCAAGTTAGGGCATTTGGAGTGTGTCTATACCTAATCTGGAATCACTCAAGTAGAGACATTAGACACAAATAAGTGGAATCGTTTAGTCATCATCAAAACAAGGGTTTAGTCAATTTAGACCTTGAGCCAACAAAACTAATTCATTAATTATGCACTTTTTATGATACAACTTTCAAAATTTTCTTATATTTTTCTTGCAAACAAACTTGGACTTTTCTAATCACACAACAACAAATAAGCATGCTTATACCAACTGCAAAAAAAAACAAAAAAAAAACTACATGATGGAAAAGTTTAGACACTATGCAAACTAGATAAAGTGAAAAGATGATACATAACATTTGTAACGACCATCTCATCCCATTATGCCCATTATTAGTGAATAAAAAAGGCAAGCATCCTTATTTTGGGCATCCATATTTATAACAAATATTTATAATTATTAATCACTTCGAACAAGGTGTTGTGTACAAAAAGGAAGATACACCTCCTCAAAGGAAGTTACAATATTCTAGAATTAGGAAAAGACTTAAGTTTGTGAGACATAAATTGAAACTATCTAAATCCTCCATGTTTCATCCAAAAAGTGTTATTATTTTCTTGCAAGGTGACCCACAACTTCAAGCTATTATTATTAACCTAAAATATCGACAAACAAAGTGCAATACACATAGAAATAAAATAAAATATGTGAGTGCAACCAAAAGTGTGCATATAGGAGTTATCAACATGGACATCACAATCTAAATCAATTGTAAATAATCAAACTTTGCATGTTCATCATATTTTGATCACATAATCAACCCCATCTCACTTGGTGAACCAATATGCCCAATCATTGGGCTCGTTGGTGTGTATCACATCACTAGACTCTTCACCTCAATCCCTATTGGTTTTTTATCACCCTCTTGGTGACCATTTCTTAATATATCTTGGGAGTGGATTTCTCCCCAAAATACCTCTATGAGGTATTGATTACTATGTTCTATTATTATGCCTTAGTGAAACACATATGACTTTACAATTTGTAGGGAATAAAGGCATCCAAGTTGTTCATCATAATGATCAAACATTTAAAAAACATTGAAAATACCAAAATAAAAAGTACAACCATTATTTATAATTAACCTCTATATCTAATTTGTAGTGAATGATCTATCCAAACAAATAAGAGTTTAGGATTTTCAAGTCCTATGATGAAAATGTCAAATAACACCTAATGTCTTATCAAAGATTTCAAATTCCTTTCTAGGGCATTTAAGATAACTTTTGTGTTATTACTAAGGGTAGGCTCAAGTTAAGAGATATATATGATTTGATCTTTAAATAAGGGTTTGATTTGGTTTTGGGGTTAGAACCATCAATTAAGCTTTCCCCTCATGAAGCCCTATTCATAATGATTGATTTGGTTTTGGGGTTAGAACCATCAATTAAGTTTTTCCCTAATGAAGCCCTATTTTTTTGAGAAAGATACCATAATTTCTTCATTCGTGATATTAAGTAAAACTTTCCAACTCATTTATTGGGGAATAACATAGATATAGATTTCTTGCTACATAATTGTCCTTAATGTTTAGGGGTAACTCATTCTTTTTATGTTCCAAGATTTTAATACCTTATTGACTATGTTAAACCATCACAATTAGGCTTACAATCAACTCTCTAACCAAGGTTGTTATTCTTATTTTTTTTTTGAATTAGACTTAGAACCATGCTACAAGACCATGTAAAAGATGTAAGTCACATTTTTTGTTCGATTTGAGATATAACTTTTTGTAAACTGTATGCTCCTAGAAATTTCTATGATTTTAGCAAAAAATACCTTAATATGAAGAAACTGGATCGCTGGACCCTGGAACCGATGGATGAGTGGATGCCAATTAGCTCTTGGGGAGAGCCCCTCCCTTGGTCCTCCCATGCTAGGTGTGCATAAGGTTGACCCTTATCTAGGCTAAGACAGGTCTGTATTAGTCCATGGCAGCTCCTTCGATGGCCCATTGTCACCTAGAGAGTGCCCAACTCCTTCAATGTGAGGCCTTCTCTCGACCCTAAGCACTTGAGGTGATCTCTCCTACACTAATATGTGATGCTTTTTTTGATGAAGAAATAGAGCACAGTTTGAGTGAGGCACTACGGTGAGGGGAAAGCCCATCCAAACCTATGAGGTTCAAATCTATAAGCAACAGAAATGCAATAAATAGTTAAGTATCGAACCAAATCTATAAACAAAAAATTGTTAGACATGGTATCACACTCGTCATGTAGTATAAAGTGATGTCAAACACAAATTGAAAGCTTTTAAATAGATAGTTACTAGGAAATTCATGAATGTAAAAGCAACCCAAGTAAATCTAACTCAAGGGCATCTAGGAGTATGCTAGGCATATTTGTGTGCCATACATCATCTTGGAATTGAATTGATTCCTCAAAACATCAATTCCACGACCCTAGGCCTTCACCAAAGGGAAGAACTACATCAATTAGGTGCATTAGTAAGATAGACATATAAATGAACAACTTCTAAATAAACCTAATAAATATCAATATATAGGAGTAATGGAGATAGATGAGATTAAAAAATGAAATTAGCAATAAACATCCATATAATATTAAAGTATCAATAGCCATATTCTTAACTTGGAACAATTTTTTTACATTTGATGCTATGAACACGTTTTCATCATTGAAGCTTTTTTTCTTTCAGATTTTTGCTGACTTTATTGTCTTTTCTACTGCAAACAAATTCTTCCCTTCCTATTGTCTTGTCTTAGTAATGCAATGCTCATCAACCTTCTTTATGTAGAAGTGTCACCAGTTGAATATAATCAACATAATAATTTCTACAAAAAAAGATGAATATATAACATGATAAGAACTAATATAAACCAGAAGAGACTTTACTCTATACTCATTTCATTCTACATTTGTTGTATAGTTTGTGAGAGACTATATATCTTTTTGTAACATTGATGCCATGTTTTTAGAAAAATATATACGTAACTTCTATTAATGTGCATCGAAATTTCCCTTTTTAGGTACACCGTGCATTCTATGACTCCGTAGGCCTAGGGAGCCAAACCTTGAAAAGAGTTTTGTAGCCCAAATCAAGTGGCGGTTCCAGCACAACCATTTTGAATTTAACTTTGGGATGTATACATTTAAGATGTTTTGTGACTATTATCTGATTAAAATGTAAAAACCAGCATTTCTCACATACATGCCATTTTAGAAGTTCTCTTCAAAATCAAAGCACCCTCTTGACCCCATTAAACTATATATATTATTATGCATCGGATTAGAATTGCACATACATTTGACTCCTACTTGAAAAGTCATTTCCAAGAGAATTAGCTGTCCTTACAAGGCGTTCCAGATCACTTATGCTTTGTTTTGTAAAGCGTCTGGGCAGCGTTACGGCGAGACTAGCCGTTCCGGGCAGTATAATCGCTCCAGTACCTAACACCGGTTATATCTATCGCTTAAATTACTTATTGTTTTTGTATTGTCATGCGACCAACAGCGTTCGGAAACATACAATCGTCACCGCGGCAATTCGACGTGGTGGGGAGCGGCAGCTCCCAACGCGTTGCCAAACGGTGCATTAGTCCAACTACAACAGTGACTTTGCCAAACATGTTTTGGTACGACAACCAAGCTGTCTTTCATGATTTTTTTGCTGGCTGAGTTCACCGCTTTTACACCATCAAGTTAGGTATTTGTCTTTGAATTGATTGTAGTTGTCTTCACCTATTGGCGATTATTTTTCCCGTTTTCTTCACTTGTCTTGTCAATAAATCAATTGACAACTCTATCGCGTTGGAATTAAAAAACTCATAATCCAACGCTGGCCAGTCACCATAAGGATTTGTTCCGATGGGAAATATGCACTCAGCAGTCTAGTCTCTGCTTGCCGCTGCAGCAAAAGAAAATCATACAGAAAATTTATCCGATAACCCACTAGTGTTTTAGTTCTGCATATCAGAAGCTGCCCGCAGTAGTATTCTGGTGTAACCGCCATCCGAGGACTGTCGGACGCGTTACAAAACAGAGAATATGTCTTTTTCACAAGTTGCAGTCGTTCATCATAACTACTAGTAAGTGGATCAATTTAGGGCTAGTTAGGTTGGATTCAGAGAATGTCTTTTTCACAAGTTGCATTCGTTCAGCATAACGACTAGTAAGTGGGTCAATTTAGATGCGGAAAAGGCGACTGTATCAGTGTACCCCCCGGTGTAAATGGCTGGGCTTGAGGTGGCGTGGTGGCCTGCTGGGCTCGCTGCCTCTTCGGATTTTCTGTTCTCACTTTTTCAAGGAGCATGCTGCTCCTAGAGGCAAATAATGCCATTTGTCGTATAAATGAACGTGGATTAGATTCGGAGCACACCAGATCCGTGCTCCTTTTTGTCAACTATACAGAATATCAAGTTGCGAATCGGAACGGAGCAGTGAAAAAAAAAAGTAAAAGGAAAAAATCGGTACGGAGCAGTGAAACATCTATGCGGAATCGCGGATGAGCCGCAATCAAACCACCACTGATACAGTCGCTTTTTCCGCAATCATCCACTCCAAACCGATTCCCACCCCTAAAAAATAAAAAAGATATTTTAACGATAGAGATTTATTGATATTTTAACGATAGAGATTTATTGTAACATGTTGGAACAACATGCCCATAATAGCGAAATTGGACTACTGGTCCAGAGTCGTGGAATGGAAAGAAATAAAAAAACAATCAAAGAAATCACCAATAATCACTGTTGGATCTAAGGGCTCTAGAGGGGGGTGAATAGAGCTACAAAATTTCTCACAAGATAAATTAGACCTTCAAATTATATCAAATTGAAGCCAAAACTTAAGTGTAAATTGAAGTCCTAACTAACATGCATAGTAAGGATGAGAAGAATTGATAAGAAGCACTTGACAATGTGATGTAGAGTGGTTGCATACTTCAAACTAGAAGTGAGTTAGTCCATTACATAGAGAGGTCAACCTCTAGGACTTTACAAGTGATTTTCTCTATATTATCACAAATTAGAGTTACAACACAAGACTACCAAAGGACTTACCCATCCAATCACAAGGAGTATCCACCTTACCAAAGACTTACCCACTTTACAAGAGTCTTCAGCCTTTGCCAAGGTCTTACCCACTCAAGCACAATTCTTCCGCCTTCAAGGACTTTGCCTCTCCTCTTGGATATTCAATCTTTGACTTCTCCTTCACTTGGAGAGGATCACCACCTCTTCATCAACCTTGAAAAGGACCAGCTACAACTCATTCTTCACTTGAGAAAGCTTGCTTCACCTTTTCTTCATGTAGGAAGGGGATAGGGAAGTAGGAGAAGATGAGAGCTTTACATGCACGAGGATGGAACTCTCTTACTAAATGCCTAACTCACTCATCATCACGAAATGAAGTGTAAACTAGAGAGAGAAAGGGGCTTAACGAGTTATAGAACACTCAACTATAGTAAAGATTTAGAATAGCTTGAATGAGCAAACTTGGAATGAACTCCAAGGGATGTATTTATACCTGAGGGTGCTCCCTTGAGTTGGGGATCACTTAGGGCCAAAATATAGTCGTTTTCCTCAATGCAATAGATCTATTTTCACCCAAACAAGTCACCAACGGTTATAATCACTTTTTCTGCATTTTCCGTATAGTACATTCGGTCGAGTTTCAATAAAGGGAACTCGACCGATCAACTAAAAGACAAAGCCAATTTTCAAACTATCGGTCGAGTTTATTCTGGTAAACTCGACCCATGAGTTAAAATTAAATTTTCTCAGTGAGTCGGTCTGTCGAGTTCTGTGAGTGTGCAAGTCGACCAATGAGTCATCTTCAAAAAATCCATCATAGGATCGGTCGAGTTTCCAACTCGACCGATGAACAAGATGTGACAAATTTTCAAAGTTGACTTTTGAGTGATTGAACATTGGTATTAAGTGTCCCTCATATTTTTCTCATCTTAGTTACAAGCCATATCATCAATACAAGTGATTAAAAAATTCTTCTAAGGTCGTTTGGAGTGATTTCCCAAATTGTACACTTGCATTGCATTTGACTTGAACTTGGACAAGATAGGGCTTGTGTAATTTGATCTTTTTCATGCACCTAAAGCCTGAAATCAATCTTGAACAAACATGTTAGATATATAGGAATGAAATGGTTAAGTCATTATCAAAATATAGGCAATGTATAACCCTTAGGTCAACATTCTCCCCCTTTTTGACAATGACAAACCATTCCTCGATCATATTGAAAATGATATTGAAATTATACCTTTTCCTTATGAATAGTAAAGGGATTCAGGATTTGAACAATGTGAATTGCTCCCCCTCAAACTATGCTTACTTTAACTTGCATAATTAGTTTATCTACACAAAGTAATATACTACATACGTACTATATGATCCTTTAGCAAGTCACATGATAAAGTATATAATGAACAAGAAAAGGATCACATAGACAATGAAAGCAATATGGTTGAGCTTCAAAATATTGAACTTCTCTCCCCCTTTTGACATTATCAAAAAGGAAGGGGGTAGAAGAGCATAAAAATAGGTCTTCTACAAGCATAACCAAGCAGACATTCATAGTAGTAATCTCACAGCATACACCAAATAGAGACGAGAGAAACAAATAGTCTAAGTCATAATCAAAATATGGTTAAAAAATGGCACCAACTCATAAGATATAGAAAATCAAAGATTAAGTGTGCACAGAATTAAGATTACAACCCAGAAAACAAGTTCTCAGAAAATAGCTACAAGCTAAAATGATGAAAGCTAAGATGATAAAATATACAGCTCAAAACATGTGCCCATATATTTCTAAAACAAAATAGCCTAGAAAGATATATATATGATCAACATCTAGACTAAAAACTAAGAACAACTAGACATCTAAGTTATCTATATCAACATCATCATCATCCTCAACATCAGGCTCGTAATCGTCATCTCCGTTTGAAGGTGCATTAGCATCGCCTTCATCACCGAAGTCACCAGCGAAGCCATCAGAGCCAACATCATCAGATGCAACACCATCATCCGCATCATCATCAACAACCTGGTCAACATCAGTAGCCTCCTCATCTGCCTGGTCTAACATCTCTTCATCAGTACAGGGGTTGAAACCACGACTGGGCCAACGAGCATTCTACTCATCCCAAGACATACCAAGAGCATGAAGCTCATTAGTTTGTGGGAAGGAAGGAGAAGAATTGCCAAGGCTGGCAAGAAGAGTGGCTAAGGGGACAACAGTCAGAGGCATGATAATGGGATCAGGTCCACCAAAAGTAGAGGGTGTAGCAATAGTGGAAGGTGCAGGTGGAGGGGTAGGGTAAAAGTGATTGTATGTATAGGATGCATAATCACTTCCCGGGTAGGCTGGTAGGTTGGGTAGGGATGAGCACAAGACATGTTCATGTTGGACATGATTGAACATAAGTCCTGATATAGGTGCTTTTAGACCTGGAGGGTGTATACCTATTGATGCATCATGTAGCCCAGAAGGGTTTCATTTGATACATGAAATGAGGCACGAGTAGGTCGGGTAGGCAGAAGTGGTGGAGGTGCTCGACAGAAGAAGAGGTAGAGGAACCAGGTGTGGTGGAGGACAGGATAGGAACAAACTTCTAAATAGTGGTCTCACTGATACAAACTCCTTTCTGGGCAGGTCTGTAATGAAAGTCATGGAAAAGAGATTTTTCAGTGGCAAACTGAAATAGACCACATATTAGGGCGGGGTAGGGAGGGTGGGTGCCACATGTATTCTTTCCTGAGTTGAAGAAAGTCATATGGTGGAGGATGTATCTAGACCACTTGACTCTGACATTCTCTAAGAGACAATACATGATCACCACCGTGTTCTCTGCAGTCTCTATTTGATTTTTCTTCAGATGGATATTGTAGTTGATGACTAGGGCGAGGATGTGTCTCTTGAGATCCAAGGCAAAGGAGGGAAGGGTGCTCTTCTTCTTATTGGGGAATTGAGGCTTCTTCAAGTAATGATGAATGTCAGGAAGAGTGAGATCGTATTGCTTGTAGAATGCCTCAGGCTCAACAAGGTCAAAATACTCAAGGCAATCCTTACACCAGGTGTCAGTCTCATCGGTACTTGAGAAAAAGAAGTTTAGGGTATCCTAAGAGACTTATAATTTCTTCCCGACTATCATAGACATTAGGATCACTTGAGAATTAGAATGGGGTACAAAGGTGTCGTAATTTCAATGCAAGTTGGCATAAAATTTTTGAACTGCTTTCATGCTAGTTATGGAATTGTTGTAGCACATGCGTTCAACACCCAAGGTTGAGAGATGGTGAACGTGTAACAACTTCACCACTTGATCGATGACCTCTTGGAGTATAGGGCTAGGCTCAAAGTGGGTGTGAAAAGGGAAAGGATTCTGTGGAAGGAGAACCTTATACCTATTTACAACCTCATTTGAGACAAAGAGAGTCTCATCAAAGGGGATCAAGAGAGAAGAGGATGAAGAAGATGGTGCATTGGTAGGGGCAGCTCTCTTCCTCCTATTAGAAGCCATGAACATGAAACAGAGAGGAAAGAGGGAGAAAGAGCAAGAAATGCACCACCAAGAATGTCCACACACCTAGGTTTAGCAAGGGGGAAGGTCAAGGATGGTCTAGATAGGTAGGATTAGGGCTAGGTTGAGGAAGGGAAGGGAAAGGGTAGAGAGCTTAGGGCTAATGGAGGTGGAATCAGTCGACTTCTCTCTAGTTGATAGGGAGAATAGTCGGCTGAATCCAACTTAAGAATGCTCCAGCCCGACCATTGGTTGAGTTTTTTGAACTCAGAAACTCGACCGATAGGCTTTTTAAAAAAGCTCTCGGCCATCGATCGGTCGAGTTGGCAACTCGAGCGATGGTCAACCTGACCTAAAACTAACCAAATTAGTTTCTAGCTATTTGAGTGCTAATTAAATTTATTTTTCACGTCCATCATGTATATTGAACATACTTAGGAACATATCACTAATCATTGGGTACTATTTTTCTATAAAACATGTGTTTGCAAAAAATACCCAAAAACAAGAGAAAAACAAGGCAAAATGAACATGAAAAATGGATTTTTTGCATATTAGCAAGCAAAGATGATCAAAATAGAGGCAAAACATATATGATAGATGACAACTAGCTAGAAGGCATATCAGATTCATTTAAAGCAGTTATAAGCAATTTTGATCTAATAAAGTTAAATTTCTCTCTAGCTAGAGGTTTAATGAAAATGTCCGCCAACTGATTTTCCGTGTTGACATACATGATATAGATATCTTTCTGGGCAATATGATCATAGAGAAAATGATGGAGAACCTCTATATGTTTAGCTCTACTATGCAATATAGGATTATATGACAAGTTAATTGCACTGGTATTATCACAATAGATAGGAGAAGCATCAAAATGAATGTTAAAGTCTTGGAGCATTTGCTTCATCCGTAGGACCTCAGCACAACAACTCCTGCTACAATGTACTCAGCCTCAGTGGTTGATAATGCCACTATGCTCTATTTCTTGGAGAACCAAGATACCAAGCATGGTCTTAGGAGGAAACAAGTGCCACTTGTGCACTTTCTATTGATCAAGCACCCTGCATAACCCACATCACTATAAGTAGTAAGAGTAAAGTCCCTTGACTTGGGACACCATAGTCCAAAATTTGGGGTTTTGTCTAGGTACCTTAAAATCCTCTTAACAACTATAAGATGTTATTTCTTAGGATTTGATTGAAATCGATCACACAAGCCAACACTAAACATTATATCAGGTCTAGAGGCAGTTAAGTAAAGTAAACTTCCAATCATACCTCTATAGTGCTTCTCATCTACCTTCTCACCTTCTTCATCTTTGTCAAGTTTGGCAGTGTTTGACATGGGTGTATCCATCAGTTTGGTGTTCTCCATCCCAAAGTATTGAAGTAGTTCACTTGTGTACTTGCCTTGGTTGATGAAGTTCCCATCTTTTGTTTATTTGATTTGAAAGTCGAGGAAGAACATGAGTTCACCCATCATACTCATCTCGAATTCACTCTACATAAGATCACTAAATTCTTTGCAAAGATCAAGGTTAGTTCTACCAAAAATGATATCATCAAGATATATTTGTATGGTCAGAAATTGTTTAGAAGTGTGCTTTAGAAAAAAGGTAGAATCCATTTTCCCATGATATAACCATGATCTAACAAAAAGTACTTTAATTTCTCATACCAAGCCCTTGGTGCTTTTTTTAGTCCATAGAGAGCTTTTTGCAACAAATAAACATGGTTAGGTAGACTATCATGTTCAAAGCCCGTGGATTGTGCAACATACATTTCCTCACCAATTGTACCATTCAAAAACACACTTTTAACATCCATTTGATACAAAAGAAAATCTTTATAACTAGCAAAGGCAAGCAACATACAAATGGACTCAAGTCTAGCTACAAGTGCACATGTCTCATCAAAGTCTATACCTTCTTGTTGATTGTAGCCTTGAGCCACTAACCTTGCTTTGTTCCTTACCACTTTGTCGCTTTCATCAAGCTTGTTGTGAAAGACCCATTTGGTGCCAATGATCTTTCTATCACTTGGTCTTAGCACAAGGGTCCAAACTTTGTTTTTCTCAAATTGCTCCAATTCTTCTTGCATAGCTAGGATCCATTCTTCATCCCTAAGAGCTTCCTTGACATTTTTAGGCTCGAGTTGTGAGATGAAGGCATTGTTGACTTGTTCTTTGTTGAATGCAACCCGCATCTTCACTCTTTCAAATGGATCACCTAAAATCATCTCCTTTGGATGATTCTTTGCAAATGGAGGGGTTGGATCCTTCTTCTCATCATCTTTGTCTTCTTATTGAATGACCACCTCTTTTCCCTTTTGGGTGATGTTGAGCTCTTTAAGAATAGGAAATACTTCCCCTACAACATCATCATTCGGAGCAATATCTTTGGGAATAGAGATGTTAGTCTCAATAAACTTTACATTAATAGATTCTTCTACTTTAGCAAGATCAACATTAAAAACTCTATAAGCCTTGCTAGTAGTGCTAAAGACAAGAAGGAAAGCCTTGTAAGATTTCAGATCTAACTTGTCGAGAGAATCTTTTGTATTCAAAACAAAACAAGGACATCTGAAAACATGAAAATACTCAAACATGCAATCGACTTTTGTATTAAAGTCCTTGCAAAAGTCATACAAACTAAAGATAATATATTCACTCCCCCATAGATTTTACTAGGATATCTAATTCCACCACAAATTATGAAAAACATTCAAATTCAATTTTTTATTCATTGCTAGTTTCCTCTATTATTTTTGAAAGAATTCAAATTATCAATTGTATAGTACTGATTGCCTCTCTATTTCTTCTCACTCCATATTCCTTCACAAATCCATAAGTACTATGCATTTATCATTTGTATTGAATTTTCTGATCTATATTGTTCTAATTAGTAAACATCTTTTTCAAGTCTGAGTGAAGTTCCCCATTTAAATGATTATTCCAGATGACCCGCTTTCCCAGCGTACAATACCAACACACATTACAAGATGTACAATACAAAATATATGGTACAATATACCATTATAAGGCATACAATACTAAGATCCATATATTATATGTATCCCCTCAAATCTTATTACCACCGCCCCATCAAATTTTTATATCTTAAACTTTTTCTTTTTCTTTATCTTAAAGTTTCATATACTTATCCCTAAGCACCAAAATGAGCCATTTTCTCTCCACCACTTCCCTTCTCCTACGAACCTCGTTCTCCCTCTATGCTACTGTGAATTTCCTATCTAAGGAAGAATAAAGAGGGGATCTTCTTGGAAAATGAATATAGGGTTGCAATTGACTTCCTTTTAGGGTTTGAAAAGCTTCCTTCTAGTGATCTTGACCTAAAAGAGTAAGAATCCCCTTCTTTCCTCCATTTATTTCTTTGTTATCCTTCCTCCTACCTTTCTTCGGGTCGGAACCTTACTGTTCCATGGTAGACATTTCTCTAAAGCTCTAAAAACTACCTTTCTTGCTCCTTTTGCTTAGGGTTTGCTCATTTGATGAAGAAAGGTGCTAGACAGACGAGTTCACAGCTTATGATTGGATTTCCTACCCTAACTACTCATGTTTTCTTCTGTTTGGGAGTTTATATTCTAATTATACACAAGTTTTATAACCTGCTCCAAGTTTATTGCTTACCATAAGCTTTCTATCTCATGTTCTTACTTTTAAATGATGATCCATGCACTAAAAAGCTATGCTTGACTTGGATTTCAATTTTTATAATGTTCCATGTTATGATTTCAGTTCTAGATGAATTGTGATCATGTGTACATTGTTCCTAAGGTATAATATGACTTGGAACAGGTTGGTTTGACAACCTATGGTGCGAAGAACCTATCAACCAATGGTCAATTTTAGGGTTTTAAGCTGATTTCTTTTATAAATACATGACCCGATGATGGTACCATTGCAACGACCCTATGGTGTTGTCTTCATGACAACTGATGGTCATGATCAAAGGTGTCTGATGATGGTGACAACCTATGGTCACCCCCTTAGGTCAGGTTTTGGATCAACTAGAAGTTTAATGATCAACCATTAAGTACCCTACTGTTGTTATAAATTAATGATGATATTAGCTTAATATTTGATGTTGATTAGTGAATATAGTGATGATCTAACAACCTATCGTGACTTAATGGTCACTAATGATGGTGGATCAGATCTCCAAAACCTATGGTGAGTTAATCATATAGTTGTAGCATCCATTAAGACTTAGACCAATGGTTTCTTGGGTCACTTGATGCAATGGTAAGACCTGTACTATAATTGATGGGTTTAACATATGAACTTGACCCAATGGTCAAGATCTAATGTTTATTCCTCCAATAAAGTGGAATGATGGCTAATGTAATATGTTGGTCCTAATATTGTGATTTATATGGTTTCCTTTATATGATCAACATAAGGAGCTTACTTGTTGACAATGGATGGCTTGTTTTAAATGAACAGTCAATTTTAGGTTTTACCCTACTCTCAATGGAAATTTTTGTGTTGTTAATCAAGGGATGTCTAGGGTTGGACGGTGACTCTTTCTAGAGAACAAATCAAGGACTTCATTGGTGGTTCATCCAAGGTGTTTACTTATGTAAACAACTAATGGTCTTACCTTTTAAACATCCAATGGTTCTAGGTGACATTGTGGTATGGTGATATGGGTTGAATGATGACAGAACAAATGGAGGGTTACCCTTAATAAGGTAATATTACCTATTCACTCATATGAATAGAAGGGATGGTAACCATATTGTGTTGATATGTAACCCTAATGAGGTATAACTTGTTATACCTAGATTTAATATAACTAAATTATGGTAATTGGGTATGAATAGTCCTTGAATGATTAATACAATCATAGAGTACTCTCTTATTGTTGTTGAAACCCTAGTATGCTACAACCAAATGGTTACACATTGATTTATGCATGGGTTCATACTTGAGAATAGTATGGAATGTGATGGTGATGCTTCACCTTATGCATCCATGATCCAATGGGGATGCCGTGAGTTAGGGTTTGGGTATGAGTGTTGATTAGTAACATTAATATAATTTATCTTATTGAGCCTAACTCTAATGCAAATAGATAAAGATGAGCATTCATGTTTAACCTTCTTATATGATGGCATGATGGTGAAATAACCTCCTTAATATGATCATAACCTTAATGTGTTAATTGGTGGTTATCGTAGCCACATGGTTGATACTTTCTTATGCTAAACATGTGCATTATGAATATGATGAGGGTTAATCATATCTATATTACTTGCATGTTGATGTAATAAAGGAATGTTCTTAATGTTAATATAACCCTGCTATGATTGTTTATGAATATCTCCTATCTCGTTAATGCAATATTGTGCTGATCTGGTGTATTATATGTAAGTGATGTTGTTGAGCCTTGTTGTAAGGCATGGAAAGATAATGATGATCTTGTAGGGAATAGTATAATGGTCTTAATGACCTTTGGGCATGGTTGAGCCCTAAATGAGGTGTAATACTCTTGTTTTGATAAGGGTTGATACCCTATGATATTGTGAAATGGATTTATATCATGTGATAGTATGATGGTCTTAATGACCTTTGGGTATAGTTGAGCCCTGAATGAGGTGTAATCCTCTTGTGTTGATAAGGGTTGATACTTAGTGATATTGTGAAAAGGATTTATATCTTGTGATATTATGATGACTAGTGTAGTCTCATGAATGAAAAGTGAATAGTACCATGTGATGATGAGATGAGAAATTGTGTCTTACACATTTTATAACTTTTGAAGTTGTGATGCTTATATGCTTGCTAGATGTGAATTAGGGTTTGTATGTCCATTTGTTTGATGTAACCTTAATTCACCCAATTGGAGATAACTAATCAAGTGAAAATCTAATCATGTAGTGCCATGTGCCATATAACCATCTTCAATGTCAAAACTTGTTGGATGGTGAAATGAGTATTCCTAAGGGAAACGCTATTGAGTATGCAGGGTTCTTGTCATCCTGACACCAAGTGTTTTGGGAGGATGGCTGCAGTCATACCTAGCCCACTTTTTGAGAATGACTTTGGTCGGGTCTCTGTGATTATAACATGATGTGATTATAGGGAAACTTCGGTTGTACCTCAGTGATTGGGTTTGAATACCCTAGATGATAGTGTCATGACTTGTACCAAGGTGGGCTAGTTATAGGAGTATATGTCATTGTTTTGTAGTTTGACTATATGTCACTACAGTGCAGACTAGTACTGACCGAGTATGGAGAAGATCTTGGAGTCTGACTCTTCCTCGATCCTATATGGAATTGATTATGACTAAGTGGTGGTAAGTTGTACTTTGAGTGGTATGACTTAAACTCCCCAGGGCGTAATAAAAGATGTAATACATCCATGTAGCATATTTTTTTTCGGGTTATACACGACGTTTCACATTGGATGATAACCCATGTTTGTTATCTTTACATAAAGATGATGCTTACTGCAATTAAGAGATAGTAGATATACTTAGTTTGTGGATATGCTAAAGATTGTAGATGTGTGCATACAATAGCTATGCTTGTGTTGATAACTATACTGCTACTACTGATTATAATCATGATGCTAGCTATCACATGTTGTTAGTTATGTTTATCATGCTAGCCATGCCTTTATAACTAGAGATGCATATACTACTAATCATGCTTATCTAGAAAGTTGTGCTTATGTTGTTATCTCTTCTTATGATGTTGATATGTTCAACCTGTTAGACATGTTGGTGTTGTTAGCTATGTATATGATACTAGATTTATTCATGATGTTAGAGATGCTCATGCTACTAGACTCCTTATATTGTTAATAGGGATATGAGAATAGTCTGTCTAATGAAGATAGTTATTAACTGCTCCTTTATGTATTTTGTTAATCATCAGTGATGTTGAGCTTATTTGTTATATATGATTAAATTGCTTAAACTATCTCATTACCTAAAAATGTTGGAATCAATAAACGTTGTTGGAGGTTATATCTCTTGCTAGGACATGGGTCTCACCCTTGTGGTTTGCCACATTTTTTTAGGTAATCAAAAGTGATGAAAACAAACCTGTGACAACAAAGAGGAGCTATAGTAATGAATCTATGAGAATTTTGATTAGATGTCTAGTGTGTCCTAAAGTCATCCCTTTACTCTCAGGTCCGGGTAGGAAAAGTTTGTATATGGTGTTTCAAATGAATCAAAATTTTGTTAGCATGTTAATGCTTGTTTGTGTAGCATATAAAAATATTGTTATCATGTGTATATATGTTGTGGCTAAGGTGATAGAACAATTTGTATCAAATTCTTGTCATAATATGGATAAAAGAAAGATGTTAGTCTCTTATGCAAATGTTTCTGAGCAGGTGCTGACATTGAAATCATTTTTAATTTACCCATATTTTTGGGTATGTGGTTAACTGGTGATTGATTGTATTTTATGTTTTGAGTAATCTCATTTAGTGTAATGAGTTCTCACAACGTAGGTATTGTGGAGGAGTTAGGTGAGGGAGGAGGGAAAAGATGGATGAAGCTGGAATCAGATACAATACTTGAACGAGAAAGTCAACAACACCAAGAGATACCACTTCCCTACAACATGCTTGGAGAGGATTGTCAGCAGACAACTCTCTGGCAAGACCATCAACAGCCTGACCTAGCATGAGTACTATACTTGTGATGGGCTAGTTATGTAGTAGAGAGATCTCTTAGTGGAGGAGTATGCGACAGAGAATCCCTTGAAGCAGAGAAAAACTATGCTATGGTGGGAGAGTTAGGGCTATGTCACAGATTATGATTGACGAAGGTAGATGTGATAGAGCTCAGTGAGGGAGAAGGGGAACGTAAGAGGAACAAGGAAAATTGACATGTTGTACTTCCACAAGAGCAATAACAAGTGGGATGAGAGATCCTAGGATAGAGAAATGAATCTAGAAAATATTTGGATGGAAGAGAGGATTTGAGTGAAGCTCGAGAATCCTGGACATCTCTCTGGCTTCCGAGGTGCGCAGAGGTCGTAAAACATCTGGGTGCAGACTTTTCACAGACTACTGAGAAAATAGGTCGGTCAATGGTTGTGTAAGTGATTTTGGGTAGCATAACTCTAATGAAATCACCTCTTACATCTTCTCCCTAGTAAACATCAAAACCAATAAACAACACGCCCAGTGAATGGTGATGTACAAACAAGGTTGAACATTATGAAATTAACATCATCCATGCAATAACTAGAAGAAGCAAAGCATGAGAAGGAAATAAATGAGATACAACAACTTCATAGGAGTTAACCTCTACAAATAATTTCCTCTTGAAGCTTCCAAGGGTTTGAGAGAGAGAAATTTTCCCCAAGCCTACTTTTTTATTCCTTCCATCCTATTCTTAAGTGAAATTACCTTCATTCACTTCCTTCGAGTTTATATTTTTTTCCACTTACATGTTGGTTAATGTTGGGGATAAGAACCTATGCGTCATGCACCTTGGTAGTTTCTAATGGTCATGCTTGAACTGTGTGACACCATTTTCCTAGGGTGGTAATTGTTTTGCTTGTCGTTATGAGGAGCAATTATTGATAAAATTACATATCATGCCATTGACTTGATACGTTGTGTATGGGAATGATTGCCAATAGATCTCTACAGATG
The DNA here is from genome assembly GCA_963693085.1 of Alisma plantago-aquatica. NCBI lineage: Eukaryota > Viridiplantae > Streptophyta > Magnoliopsida > Alismatales > Alismataceae > Alisma > Alisma plantago-aquatica. Next base: position 582,556,386 of record OY856413.1, read on the forward strand.
CGATGCAGGTCATGCTGGAATGGTGCATACTATGTGCATTGGATTTGTGCTTGTTGATAGCTTTAGGGATTGTGCATGTCATACAGGTGCAAGTGCACATCGTGCAACAAACTTGGAGAACTCATAGTAGCTTCTCAATGAGTGCACAATGTGTGCCCGAGGGTGCACATTGTACTTTGTTGACTCCACGTCTAAATTGAATAAATCCTTGGTTTTGATGATGACCAACCATTCCACTTATTTGTGTACAATACTTCTAATTGAGTGATTTCATATTACATGACTAAAAAGTTCCATTTAGGCACCAAACACCCACAAAATCACTCTATAATGAGCGGTGATGCACAAACAAGGATGAACATTATGAAATTAACAATATCCATGCAATAACTAGAAGAAGCAAAACATGAGAAGGAAATAAATTAGATACACCAGATGCATAGGAGTTATCCTCTACAAATGATTTCTCTTGAAGATTCCAAGGGTTTAAGAGATAATTTTTCCCCAATCCTTCTTTTTTTGGTCCCCAATCCTTCTTTATTATTCCTTCCATCCTATTCTTTAGTGAAGTCACCTTCATTCATTTCCTTTGAGTTTATATTTTTTTCCTCTTACGTGGTTCGTAATGTTGGGCAGAAGAACCTATACATCGTGCACCTTGGTAGTTTCCAATGTTCAGGATCAAAAACATTTTCTCGAGGAGGTGCTTGTTGTTTTTATCGTTATGGGGAGCGGTTATTAATAAAATTGCAAGTCATGCCATTGACTCGACACATCATGTATGGGAATGATTGACAACATAGCTACTATGAATGTGGTACATGTCATGTAGGAATGGTGCACACTACATCGATTGGAGTTGTTCTTGTTGACAGCTTTAGGGATTTCACATGTCGTGCATGTGTAGGTGCACATCATGCAACCGACAGGGAGAACTCAAAGTAGCTTTTGGATGAGTGCACAATGTGCGCCTGAGGGTACACACTGTGCTTCTATATATCAAATCTCGACTCAAACTTCTAGGCTCCCTTTATTGATGATGAGGGTTGTACTGGTTCTAGTTGATCAAAACTTTATAACATGTATTTGGAATGGCACTCAATTTGTTCAAATGGCAAAAAAAAGTCCAATTAATCTATTTAAGAAATTAGAAGCTAGTTATTTAGCCAAAGTATGAAATTCATATCATTGAGTGCATGAATTTGATACATAAAAGTAGTATGAACTACATTCATCTGACCATCCCAACCTCAAATGATTGTTTGTCCTCAACAAATAAGATCTGAAGTAAGATTAAAAGAATATGGCATGCATTCAGTATATGAAATTGACTAGTGTCAAAAAATATATTTGTTTTGTCTAATGGATTGCTGACATGAATTACAATCTCCTATTATTTATTATCATTCTTTTAAAATCATTTAAATAGTATAGTCTCCCTCCTATCCTTTTGAACCTAATGTTCTATAAGGTTTACACTCAAACATCAACCTTAAGACTCCCATTTAGGAACTCTTAATCTCATCCTAACTTTTCCTTTTTGATTCATATGAAAGAGTTATAGAAGATCATACTTGGGTCACAATGGTACCCTTTTTTCAATTAAACTCAAAGTACCCAATTGTCAAGACTAGATCTATATTTTAAACTAGGTTGATTTATCAAGTGGGACAATATTGCCTATTGTTTTAGATTTGACAGAATTAATTCACTTAAAAACTACCATAACAAGCACCTAAACATCATAATCAGATCAATGTTTTAAGCTAGGTTACCATAGTAAGTTGGGCATTTATAACATATTCACTAATTAAATGAAAAATAGACCAACATTGTTGCTAAAGATGTGTTTCTCTAATTGGTATAGTCCTTCAGTTTTGAAATGAAGAAATTTAGATTACTTGATTCAAGATGATAATGGGTTGGTTTGGCTCCTTATCTCAAGAGAAAAAATATATAAATTAAGTTCATTCCAATTGAAATAGTCATTTTCATCATTCACATCTTCACAACATTACAACAATTTTTTGTTGACAGGTGCATTTTAATTGCATATCTAGGAATGTAGCATGCTTATCTTATCATTACTCAATGGAAGAGTTGAAAAATCTATGGCACAAGCAAAGCAAATAGATGATGAACTAGTTCATCAATTATGCACTTTTTATGATAGAACTTTCAAAATGTTCAAATTTCTTGTGTTTTGGTTGAAAACAAACTTGTAGTTTCCTAGTCACAAAACACCAAATAAATATGCTTATACCAAGTGCAAAAAATAACAACAAATAAACTACGTGATGGAAAAGTTCAAACATTATGCAAATTAAATAAAGGGAAAAGATGATACATAACATTTGTAACGACCATCCCTCCCATTATGCCCATTATAAGGGTATCAAAAAGGAAAGAGTCCATATTTGTGGATCTAGATTTATAACAAATGATTAGCAATCATTAATAACTTCAAAACAAGGTATTGTGTAGGAAGATACACCTCCTCGAAGGAAGTTAGAAACAATTTTGCAAAAAGAATATCAGAGAAAATAGTTCTTTAACAAGCTATATACACAAATTTAGCCATTTTTGTAGATGAGTTGCATTATTAAGGTGTGTCAACACCATAAATATACATGTTTAAACCTCTGAGTCCTCTAGGGCTTTGGGGGTCCCCCACCCCAAGTAATGTGGGATGCTGACCAAAAAAAGAGAGAAGGAAAATTGTGCACCATAGTAACTACGAAAGATCTACACATATTTTATGTTTTCAAGGGACAAAACATCGAGTACTACATAGTAACATTAATACAATATTTTTAAATATAAGATCATACATATAGATCATGCATTCAAAAAAGAAAACCATAATCATATGTTAATAGAACCCACATACCTCAGTTCAAAGACTTCCTATCTTATCATTGATCATCATTTACTTTTTTTAGACATGATTAATAACAATTAATCATCATTAGTATATGATTATCATTTTTCTTGATATCTTCAGTCCAAAATTATAGTATAGCTAGACTTATGTTCAAACTGGTCTTAGGCTGGTCGATAATACTTTTAATATGATGTATTGGTCATTATCAAGGTATAATACGAATTTCATAATTTTTGAATGCTTGTATTATTTTCTAGAATTAAAATAAGTTTAAAAACATGAAATGTTAGGCCTTGTATTTTGATAGAATACTTAGATTAGAGTTCATAATTAAAATACACATGATATTAGGGTTCATCAATATATTTCTCAGATTTAATGTACATTGTTTGCTAATTATTCTAATTAATTAACCCTAAAAAAGAAGTGTCATAATGTAAATTAGATATGACCAATAATTATACATCAATAGGATTCATAGATCTTATACTAAAAAGTAAATTTTCCTGAGTCTGTGCCAATTTTCTAGGAATTGATAGGGTTTTGAATATATTTAGGACACTAATGAGAAATTTAGTCGATGTTTACCGTTTAGGAAAAACTATGGTTGTTAGATCCTTGCCGCTAGATTTCGAGTGAATGAAACATCACATCAAATCATAGATCTAGTAGGTGACATGTCCCATAAGGGGTCCATCAGTTAGTGGATCTAGTTGTTTGCCACCCTCTTCTTGTCTCCTAGCAGGTCATAATCGTCTTCTTTGTTTTCCTATAAAGGAAATGTCTCCTTCACATGGATGAACATTGTTGAGCAAACAAATATTATTTTATCTTTTCCAATTGCACATTCTATTGGTTTTTTGGATATTCCACACTCATATTTTGATGATGCAAATATTTGACTTTTCTGTATCTAACCTGCTATCTAGTGTTTTAAAAATCAGGAGATATACAAATGAAATTTTATATATGTTTGATTCAATACAAGTGGTTATTTTATCATGTCTATTCAATGTATTACTTTTGTACAAGGCACACGGTACAAGCCATTAGATGTAAAAATGAAGTTTAATCAAGCTATGAGTCAAGTCCAACTATCTCAAACTTAACTTCACATTTATATCAAGCCTTTAGGATAGCTAGGTCCCATTAGAAAAACCATTTAGTGTGTTTTCCAAAAGTTAAATGATGTATTTATAGGGCCCTTTTTGGTCAAACTCTTCTTGGATATAATTAATTTTGATCGAACTCTTCTTAGACTGAGATGTATCCGTTGTAGACTAAGATCTATTGAAGAAAATAACCATTGTAATTTTTGTGAAGAGATCGTCTTTCCGTCAAACTCTTCTTGGACCGAATTCATTTTGGTCAAACTCTTCTTGGACCGAATTTAATTTGGTGGAACTCTTCTTGGTCTGAGATCAGTCCTAGTCAATATTTGGCCAAAACACTCTCAACAACTATATTCACTATTTCTAATTGTTTCCTATATGTACGATTGCCTTATGAACACTTAAGTGACACAATTGACACACATGCACTTGAGCACTTCATTACTTGCATATTTGAAGCTTGAACTAAAGATTTGTCAACTCCCATTAGCTAAAACATTCGAGTGCCATATTCCATAATTAAAATCCTATTCTAACCACAAGTGGAAGTGACTCATATGCTTGACATTGGATATTTGTAAGTTGTGAGAATTGGTGTTCTCTCTTTCCAATTTTGTTCCTTTGTTCATGTGTTCTTAGACTACTTCCTCTGATAATGTTGTCTGAGAACTTTCTAGAGAAGGAGTCTTCTCATTCACTGCTCTTCAAAGCCATCAAAGAAGAGGTTTTCTTCTCTTCAGAGCCATCAAAGAAGAGGTTTTATGCTCTTCAAAGACATTGAAGATGAGGTCAAGTTTTGGTGCACTTTCTTGGTTGTGAAAGAAGAGGGCAACAATTATTCTTTATATTCTTTCTTGTGAGAGTAATAAAACTTAACTGTTACAAATCCTAGCTGGGAAGAATGAGGTAGTGGACTTCCATCATTTGATGGAACCACTCTAAATGTTTTCCTCCATTGGTTGATTGTTTATCTATGCTTTCTTTAACAAAAAAATTTATAAATTATCAAATTATCTCTATTCACCCCCACTAGATCTATCAATTGGTATCATAGCTCTGTAAACGCACCATGTAACTTGAGAAATTGAATTTTTTAGAAATATACATTTGTTTATGATTCCCACAATCTGACTCTCAATCAATAAAATTCTCAATCGAGGGGCCCTCCGTTCGAAACATAGATCTATTGAAAATAAGCCTGTGAATAAATTTATTATTGTTGTTCATATATATATATATATATATATATATATATATACGTATATTTGGGTACCAAATATCTATATTGAAGTGTGCTTTTAGTTGATTATTATAGTAGATATGCATGGATTATTTTGTTTTTGTAAAATATGATACTATTGAAATGTTTATCCTGTTTTATTCTCGAGTAGAAAATCAACTTCAAAACAAAATCTACTATATTAGAAGTGGCCATGGTGGAGAATTCAAAAATCATATATGTGAAGATTGTTTTTCATCCAATGGTGATGGACATAATATATTTATAAAAGAGTGCTTAAGGTAAGCTTTAAATTATCCATGGAGTTGTTGGAAACTTATTCATAGTTTCCAAATTTCCATAATAAAATATTAATTTCTACCCATATATTCTGCTCATCTTCTAGTCTTTCTATGAGCGCTTTAAATTTGGTCAAAAGAGATTGGTCAAAGTGTACAACTTTTCATTGCGATAGATTGTTGCATTCAACAATATATTAATGACTTTGGTATTCTTTGGTAAAAAGAAGATTTTGATAAGCATTGAATTTATTGTTGGAATTTGTTCACATCATGTTGACAATTCACAAATTCAAGGTGATGGAGCTTCCACTTATGTGGAATTGCATGCACCACTAAAAATCCTAAAGATGGTAAGTCTTTAAGTTTAGCCTTGCTTATACTAGATTGAGAACTCCACCCACGTATGATGAGATACGTGGAAGTCTTATCATAGTATATTTAAGGGTCAAATCCATGGGACAATGGTCTTGTTGGGAACAACAAGATGAAAAGCGTTAGAATTCCACTTAGCCTCTTAAAAGTTGGTATTTAGATCAAAATGTTGGTTTGGTTATTTTTAAACTAAGAGCAAGTAAAGTAAAGCAAGAAGTAAATTTAAGGATGCTAAACAATAATAGGAAGCCACTAGGGTGTGATCGGTTTTCACCGCCACTACACATGGATCAAAACATGCAACATAAAACACAACCTGCAAAAAGAGTCTTAAACAGTTAGTATCTTCATAGATTTAGTTTCCTTTCGGAGAACTAACTACAAGAAGTGTGGAAATGATGCAACGCCAACCATCCCTGAACGAATGGTCAACTGCTTTGCATCATTCCCTTCGCAAAGTGTTTTCCTCGACTTACCAAAGTTGTACTTTCATACGTCAACTGATTCCATTTCATAGTATGAAAGTACAACCTTTGGAAGTGAGTTTACTCCACTTCTTGAAAACACTCCTAGATACTGAAACTGGTGCATGGTGGATACATGCACCAAGAACCAACATTCAATCGAGTTTCGAATCAAGTAGTACAAACATAGACAATTCATACTAAGAGATAAAAGATAACACAAGTTGGTGATCAAGCAACAAGCATTCATTAAGTGATTGATGTTGAACTGTAAAGGAAGTAACTCTATATTGCAAACTATGGATTAGATTACATGGAATGAAAGCATGGGTAGCGGGGCTACTCCCCGCACCCTAGTGAAAGAGACTACTCGCTCATAGCTAGGACAAAGAAGGAGGCGAGAAGAGAGAGAAAGAGAGCATCATCCCCACAAAGGAGAGAGGAAAGTCAACCCCTTAGAGAGTGAGAGAGTGACGATCTTCAAGCTTCACAGGTTGCTCGATGACAAGGTCTTCTCTTCCCACCTTCTTTGGCGAAGAGAGAGAAAGCAACTTCAAGATGGAACGTGGATCTCAGACCGGCAGCCTTCAGGCGGAGGATGGAAGTTGGAACAACTATGCAATGATGGAGGCAGCCACTGGGCATCTGAAAAACTTTCTTTGGGAGGACCCCTTGGGTCTTATTTATAGGCCTTAAGTGAAGTCCAAACGGTTTGGTAAAATTTGGGTCCAAATGGTCTTGCAAACCGTTTGGACTCCATGCGGTCTTGAGATCGTATGAATCCATGTGGTATTGAGATCGTATGACTCCATGCGGTCTTGAGATCGTATGAATCCATGTGGTATTGAGATCGTATGACTCCATGCGGTCTTGAGATCATATGACTCCATGCGGTCTTGAGATCGTATGACTCCATGCGGTCTTGAGATTGTATGGCTTCATGCAGTCTTGAGACCGGTTGGCTTCATGCGGTCTTGAGACCGGTTGGCTTCATGCGGTCTTGGGACCAGTTGACTCCATGCGGTCTTGAGATCGTGTGAGTCCATGCGGTCTAGGGACCATGTAGCTTCATGCGGTCTTGGGACCGTTTGAGTCTTTTGTGATTTTTTTTGTGTTTTTTTCTATAAGTAAAAAAGGGGGAAAGTTAATCTAACAGTATGTTTGCAATAAAAGAGAAAAGTTAGAGATTTTGTCTACTTTATCTGAGAAAGAGTGTGGAAAACTGAAGAATATTACTTAGATAACATCACAAAATTGGAGGTTATCACCCCCTAACTTAGAGTCTAGCTTGTCCTCAAGTTAGATAGAGCTGAGGCATGTAATGGCGAGGCGATTTTATTCAGTTAAGATTTCCATACTCTTGCTTCAATTCTAAATCTAAGATCTCCTAAGGTTGTATCAGAGCTTTTTGCCTTAACTCTTTTAGGTATTGAGAGTTGCTTGGATCTCATGTTTCTTCCATATCTTAGCCCGCATTGGGACCACTTTTTTTTTATTCGGTGCATGTCATTGACTCTAATCAATTTTATACTCCTCTAAAAATCCTACCGGAAACTAGAGTGGGTATGAGGGTTGGCTAAAGGCTTAGTGTGTAACCCCCCCTTCAAGTGGGGGAGGGGTTTTCTATGCTTTTAGGATCTCACTACCGGGCACGATACATCTGCCTTCTTGAGGGTAGCTGAATGTACCGGCCGGGCGAGTCCTTTATCAGCCTTTCATATATTTAGATATCTTAGGGTTTCACTACCGGGCACGACACATCTGCCTTTGTGAGGGCAACTAGATGTACCGGTCAGGCGAGACCTTTGTTAGTTATTCATATAGATCCTTAATTATGGCACAACTCTCATGGTTTTATTCAACACTCTGGCTTTTATTCGTAAACTCACAAGCTTGGGATTTGGATATTTAGGGATTTTGATTTTGGGCGGCCAAGCCTCTTTTATTTGGAGAGAAGAAAACTATTCTTAGAGTTGTTCAACATGCACTTATTTGGTTTCTACTAGTGGTCCAATTGCAAGGCTTCATGATTTGGATGTCACCTGATGTCCCTCTCGTCCTTGAGATTGTTTTGGCTTATTGCGGTCCCGATGTTGTCCCGTGGAGAGTGAAATATAGAATTGAAACCGAAGCATGAAAATTGAGTGAATATGATTTATTAACTCGCCATTGCATGTCTATGTGCTATTCTTGTTATTGTTCTTGAGGGCTACTGGATTCTAAAGTTAGCTGGGGATGACTTTGTTCTAAGTAGGTTTTATTAACAGCAAAAACTAAATATGTGCAAAGAAAACTATGAAAAATATTATACGGAATTGAAAAAGAGGATAGAAAGGGAAGGATTTCAAATTGATACCTCACCCTTATCCAGTGTACTCCCCCCCTAACTTATCACTCACTCTGTCCGCAGAGTGTCAAAGTGATAGGTTGAGAAGTACAAGGACAAGGGCATCATGCGTCCGTTAGTCCTTTAGTTGCGCCATGTGTGCGAAGGAGATTAGTAGCAAACTTTCCACGTAAGGCGTGGTAATCTACGTCTGTCATATCCTCTACTGGTTTTTGAAGGGCCATGATGGTGTACATCTAGTAGAGGACGTGGAAGCCGTAGTCATTTGATTCCCGAATTTGTTGGGGACATTTGTGGTTGAAGGACGGGCGATGAAAGTGTTCTTTGCCGTATGCCCTTGTGTGCTGACTTAGAAGATTGATTAGTCTGTCTGCACATTCCTTTGCCACCACCTCTGTGGGCGTCTTTGGTGTCATTACATATTGCTTCTGTCGGGGATTGAACTGGCTGTCAGAACTGTTATAGATAGTAGTTGTTCCTTCGGGTAGGTTTGTTGCCAGAAGCATCCAGTGCTCATGGTAAAGGAAGGGTAGCATGATAAACTTCGGTATTGTATGTTGTAGGAAGGATATTAGCGCTTCAGTTGTTCCGAAGTTTTTGAGCTTTAGGAGGTCATCCTTCATATATGCGGATGCCATATAGGTTGTAGGGTGGTTCCATCCGATAAGAAATTGATATGCAGCCATCAAGCTCACGGATAGAGACCCTTTGAGCTGTACAGTTTCTCGTAATGCGTCTGCCATTACTAAAATGTCACCGGACATGAAAACGAGGTCATATTTCTCGACATAGAGTTGGGACATGATGAGACGGAGTTCATTGTCGGAGAGACTTTTGCAAGCACTGAGGTCGAAATCCGGGAAAGTTGGTTCTATGGCAGATAGGGGCACCATTTGTGATGGCGATCTCTTAATGGTTGCCCCTGACAAGAGATCTATGTCTCCTTTATCCTGCTCCAGATCAAAGTGGGAAGGGTCCCATTTTCTTTGCACGGGAACTATGGCTGGCTGTTTGTTTTTCTCTAGTTCTTTTAAAGTTTGTCTGAAAGGTCGCCATTGCAGACGTTGGATTGCTGAAAAGAGTAACGGTGGACGTCATCTGGTGCCATTGTCGGGTCCTTGAAGAACCTCCTATCACAAATAAGCTCCATGGCGTAACTCCCTCACAGGGAGTGAAAATCTTCAGTGACCAGATCGGTAAGGGGGATTTCTTGGGTTAGCGCTTGAATGTGACAGATAGTGCAGAAAGCGCAATCCCCGGATCCTTCAGTAGCTTGGACTTGCAGGTTTATTATTTGGAACCAAGGTTGGCTCCAGTCCTGACGTAAGGATGGGCGTGCAGCCCAAATTAGCTTAAGAAGCCAAAAAGGTATACATCTTTCCTCTCCTACTTCTTCTCCAACAAAATTTATTATTCCGGCCGGTAGCTCAGTGACGCAAAAATTGTCCACCTTGGCGTCCCGAGCCGCGGTGTCCACAATCATAAATAACCAGTGATCTGAAACTTGAAATGGCACGGTAAGATAACGTGCCCTCCGTGCTAGACCAGCGCGCAGCCGCTCTATTGACTTTACTCGTATGTCCTTGTATAACAAGCCTATAGATAGAGCAGGTGATGCGTTAAAAACTGGCTGCTGCCTCTTAGAGCTTCTGTAAACTTCTATGCAGTTGGCAAGTAGGACGCAGAAGATTGCCATTGACATCGTTGACCGTGGTCACAGGATGTTGCGGAAATCTTCGCCTGTCAACTTGCGCTTAGTCTTTGTATTGTGGTAGATGATGTCTTCCCCTTCTTTGGCTTCGTCGACAATAGTGTTCAGGATAAAGATGTCTTGAGCATCTAGTGTAGAGATGGTTGCCATATCTAAATCGTGCATCTTATGTGGTAGAGGTGGTGGCGGGGGAAGCTCTTGCGGAGGGGGTGAAGAAATTTGTTCCAAATCATCTATATAGCCTTGTATATCTTCATTTGAATCGGAAGCAGAATTGAGTTCTTCATCTGTATCTAAACGAACTCGTTCTGATTCTTCCTGTTCTGGCGGAAAGGGCACTGATTGGTCAGGTGCGGAAAAAGAGTGAGTGGCTGTTGCTGGTGGGCTTGTGCTGGTTCCTAAAATGCATTGGTGGAACTCAGCAAAGGCCGCATCTTTCACAGACTCCCCCATAGATCCCAAGGCATAGTAATCGAGGAATTGGTCCCCATATGATATGTTTACATTTTCATTGTGGGTGGGGGACTTGGGATGATGTCCACCTTCTTGGTGGTCTTTCACATATCCTTTCTGAGAAGGTTCTGCTCCTTGGCTTGGGCCCTCCCCAACATTGTATGGGGCATCGAATTTGTCATCTGAGGAGGTTGTATCATTATTAGAATCTACGGAGGAGTCGGAGTCATCTTTGTATTCATCATTGCCTTCTTTGTCAGCTGCTACTTTGTCTGTTAGCTTCTTGTGTGCTATCTTTTTGCACTGCCGGTGGATGGTTTGTAACTTGTCCAATGCCACTTGCACATGCTCGTGTGTTTCGAGCAGTGCGTCGTGTGTTTCCTTGAGATCTGTGTATCGGCCCTCGGCAGAGAGGAGTCGCTCTGTAAAATCTGTTACTGAAGCTTGTAATTGTTGGATTTCACTGTTTGTTGACTCCTCTTGGCGATTGTTGAGTTGTGTGAGAGTGTTGCTGATGTCATCCAAGCGTGTGCTAAGAGCTAATTGTTGTTGCTTGATCTCGCGGAGAGTCTCAGGCAGAGGTTGAGTCTGCGTAGAGATCTCATTGACTTTCTTGGCCATCACTTCTTGCTAGCTTTTTACCCCAAGGATCAGCTCGGGCAAGTTGTTGAAGTGGTTGTCGATGTGATCAACTTGCCTGGCCACTGTATCTTGTCGTTGCTGAAGACCTTGGAGGATGCTTGGCAAGGCACGATTCTATTCGTCGATCTTGGCTACCTGTTTAGATAGTCCCTATACACAAGAAAAAATGGAATGCATTATGTTAGAAGGGTCGGTGAGGAGGTTTCGGATGGTGTCAAATTGACGTCCGAATTCCTCACTGACATTTGTAAAAGGGACCCCAGTTATGGAAGGGTGGGATGGTTGGGGTCTGGATGGGAAGGGTGTAGTGTCTTGCGGAAGAGACACTATTGATGGTTCTGCGAACTGCGTGGTGACTATAGATGGTGTCACCAGTGGTGTTGGGGTGGTGGTGGATGGGAAAGGTGGTGATGTTGATGGTGAAAATGGTGGGATTGATAGTGGTGGGGGAAAGACTGCAGGGATGGAGGCGAAGGTGGTGAATTCGGGCATAGTGGTAGAGAAGGGGATGCCTGAAGAGAAAATGGGTGAAGTGGAGGATGTAGGTAGTGGTGTAGTTGTGGAGAAAGATGGAAGAGTGGTGGATTGTGGAAAGGTGGAGGGTGATGAGGTGGTTGCTGTAAGTTCATCATTGAGACTCATAATGAAGGAGTCTAGAGATGAGGTGGTGATTTGTTCATCGGGGAGGGGGGTTTCTGTTTCTGGATGCGGTTTAGAGATCGGTGTCCCCGACAGTTGTTGTTTCTGTGAAAGTCTTGTGGAGGGTTGTTTCATAGGAATTTTTGTTACTCTAGCTGTCGGGGGCGGTTATGCTCAGTTCTGTCTGCCCCACCGTTACTTTTTTCACTGGTACTTTGACCGTAACTATGAGTTTTGTAAGCACCTCGTTGGTGAAGAGGAGCTTTTCCTTGTCATAATCTGCAAGCTCCGGGAGCGGTAGCAGGGTTCTAGAGGATTTGACTGTAGGGCAGAAGATGTAAAATAACTTTGCATCCTTGTCTTTGATGATGTATGAGGTTTTCAAAGTTTGTTCATTTGTTAGGATGTCGCCCTTTATCTGCGTGCATCTTGGTAGAGGTCTATCCATCTTAAGGTATTTGATGATAGATGTGACATGACCTCCCATGCAAATTTCCTTCCCCAGGGCATAAGCGGATATCTTCTGGATCATATGACGTCCAATGTTGACTGGCATCCCGTGCAGGATTGACCAGAGGAAAAAAAGGTCTGAAATTATGACGTTCCCGCCCTCCATCCTGGGGAAGAGTGTGCATGCGAGAATTTTATGTAACATGCGCACAAATCCAGATTGTATGTTCGAGGCCTTGCATTTCTTTTCCTCGTAGGTGGGGATCCCTGTTAGGGATTTCCAAAAGTTATGTCTGTTGAAACAAGTATTTTTTGTTCCAATAGCTTTGGCTTTCTTGAGCTGCTCCTGGTTGTCTATAAAGATTTCGTTCAGCATATTTTCTGTTATGACAACCTTGCTGCTGAACAGTTTGGTGACCAGCCTACGGTCACCTCCATCCCTTGATCTATCCATAATGTCGACAAGTTCTTTATTGAGATAAGTGAAGAATTTAGTTGTAGGTTTAGCATATGAAATTTCGGGGACAAAGCATAATCTGGAGAGATTAGTAGTGTCTAGCATGGTGAGGGTTCTGTCGTAGATCCCCATCTTGAGTAGTACGCTGGAGCAGACGTACTTTGTAGGTTTTAGGGTTTTATCAATGGAGGGAAGGGTGTGTATGTAGAGGTTTTTTGGTAGTGGTGCTGTAGTGGTGATGGGAGGGAAGGAAGGGATAGTGATTATGGTGGGATTGGCAGCGGTGGTGGTGGTTGGTGGAATGTTTCCTGCCAGGGTTTGCTCCCTTGCAGTGATAGGATGAACCTGCTTCCTTGCCTGCTTCTTTGGTTGCTGAGTTGTTGTGGCTTCCTGGGCCATCCTTTTCCCTTTGCTCTTTGTGGTGGGGGATTCCGCCTCAGGAGTCGGCTCATATTCTGAGCCTTCATCATCATCAGAAGAAATTTCTTCCACTTCTTCTTCAAGTGCCTCGGCTAGGCATTTGTTGATGCAGTCAATGTCACACAGAACCGCCATGATTTTGACATTTGGAGGGGCCTTCCCAGTCTTGTTGTAGTTATCAATAATCTGTTGGAGCTTGGCTCGATCCTCTATGAGTTCCTCTTGTGTCCAGAAGGGTATGTATTTGGTTCCAATTGGTTGCTTTGCTGGTGCAACCATTTCTAAAAATGAAAAAGTGATGTGTTAGCATAGAAATTGATTTTGTATGAGTTTTTTTTATGTTCTAGTGAAAAGCAAGTGGTGTTTAAAAGGACCAAATGGTTTTGAAGACTGTTTGGTTCCAAACGGTTTCAGGACCGTTTGGTTTCAAACGGTTTCAGGCCCGTTTGGTTCTAAACGGGTTCAAGACTGTTTGGTTCCAAACGGTTTGAAGACCGTTTGGTCCCAAACGGTTTCAGGACCATTTGGTTCCAAACGGTTTCAAGACCGTTTGGAAGGTAAAATGTCGTGGAGCGTTCGAAGATAGTGGAGGTGGCGGCGATGATGAAGAGGGTAGGTACGATAGAAAAGAGGATCACGGTGGTGCCGTAGATGTCAGCAAAGGTAAGGATGATGGCGAAGGTGAGAAAGACGATGGTTTGATAGAACAGGGATTCGCGGTGGTGCCATGGACGTCGGCAATGGTGGTGCGCCTACCTTGTTTCTGTGGGTGGGAAAACGACGGTGAGAGCGTCGGTATCAGGGGTGCAACTACCGTAAGGACACGCGGAACTGGTAGGGACGGTCGGTGAAAGAGAACTGGCGTTGCAGGTTGCGCGGGAATCCGGAGTAGAGAAGGAACAAGAAGAGTCGTTCGCGCGAGGGTTTAAGGAGGGTCTGGAGACGAAAGAAAGAAATAGGTGGGGGGTTATATTTATAGGATTCGGGGGGGGGGGGTTGACCTAACAAAACCCTAGGTCAAATGGTTTAGCGACTGTTTGGACTCCAAATGGTTTCAAGACCGTTTGGCTCCAAACAGTTTTAAGACCGTTTGGCCCCAAACGGTTTCAAGACCGTTTGGCTCCAAACGGTTTCAGGACCGTTTGGCTCCAAACAGTTTCAGGATATTTTGATTTTTATATTTTTATATTTGTTTTGGTATGTGAATTTTTATATTTTCAGAAGATAATCCTAAGGTAGCTTAAAAGAACAGAAGATAAAAGAAAAAGTTCAGATCATGGGTTGCCTCCCAAGTAGCGCCTGGGTTTTACGTCGCTGGCTCGATGAGGTTTTGATGTGATTATGATGATGTTGTGGCGTCTCTGATGTCAATAGTTTGTCTCAACATTTTATCTACTGGAGTGTAGTATTTTTTCAATCGATGGCCATTGACTGTCCTTTCTCCTCCATTGTCGTCAACAATTATGACAGCTCCAGTTGGGTATATATGTTTGATAGTGAAAGGCCCGAACCACTTTGTGCGGAGTTTTCTGGGGAACAATTTGAGCTTGGAGTTGAAAATGAGTACTTTGTCACCGATGATGATGTCTTTCCTTTTTAGATGACCGTCATGCCACATTTTGGTCTGTTTTTTATAAATCCTGGCACTTTGATAAGCGGTCATTCAGAGTTCCTCTAGCTCTTGTAGTTGGAGTTGTCTGTTTTCTCTGACACTTTTGAAATCAAAATTTAGTTATTTGATGGCCCACCAAGCCTTGGGTTCCAGTTCCACTGGAAGGTGACATGATTTCCCGTATACCAAACGGAACGGGGTTGTCCCGATTGGTGTTTTATACGTTGTTCGGTAAGAAGGGCATCAGGAATCTTGGTGGACCAGTCAGTGCGGTGTCTATTGACTATTTTTTCTAGGATAGCCTTTAGTTGTCTGTTTGAAACCTCAACCTGACCACTGGTCTGTGGATGGTAAGGTGTGGCAACTTTATGATTAACTCCATATTTCTTTAGAAGGGCTTCAAAGCTTCGTTCCAGAAAATGGGTCCCGCCATCGAATATGACAGTTCGGGGGACTCCAAATCTGGGAAAGATGATATCTTTAAACATTTTAATGATTGGTTTGGAATCGATGGACACTGTGGGGATAGCTTCGACCCATTTCGAGACATAGTCTACTACAACCAGAATGTAGGAGAAGCCATATGAAGAAGGGAAGGGGCCCATGTAATCTATCCCCCATACGTCGAAAAGTTCGATCTCTTACCACATAGTGAGTGGCATTTCATTCCTTTTAGATATGCTGCCAGAAAATTGACATTTGTTGAAGGATTTGACAAAATCATAGGAGTCTTTTGCTATGGTTGGCCAAAAGAAACCTGATTGCAAAACCTTCATAGCAGTTTTCTTCGCACTCATGTGCCCCCTAGTGGGGCCGGAATGGAAATGTTCTAGGACGGGGGTAATTTCTTCTTCAGGTAAGCAGCGACGGAAATGTCTGTCTGCGCAAAGGCGAAAAAGGTAGGGTTCATCCCAATAGAATTGCTTTGCATCGTGGAGGAATTTCCTCTTGTCGTGATGGGAGGCGGAAGGATGAATGATTCCTGTAGCCAGATAATTAACAATGTCAGCGTACCAGGGGAATCCATTGGTAATCTTCATTAGTTGGTCATCTGGAAAAGAGTCTCGGATAGGAACTTTATCTTCATCTTTGACTTCAATACGACTGAGATGGTCGGCTACGACGTTTTCCACTCCACTTTTGTCTTTGATTTCCAAATCAAATTCCTGAAGCATCAACACCCAGCAGATAAGTATGGGTTTTGCATCTTGCTTCTGAATTAGATATCGTATGGCGGAGTGGTCACTTTAGACGATGACCTTGGATCCAATCAAGTAGGAGCGGAATTTCACGAACACATAGATGACAGCTAAGAACTCTTTTTCTGTACTAGTGTAGTTCTTCTGTGCCTCATCGAGCATTTTAGATTCGTAATAGATCACATAAGGCTTCTTATCAATTCTGTCCTAACACAGCCCCTATGGCATAATCGCTGGCGTCACACATGATTTCAAAAGGCTGTGACCAATCCGGGGCTCTTAATATGGGTGCGGAGATTAAGGCATTTTTCAGAATAGTGAAACTTTGTAGGCATTCTTGGTTAAAATTAAACTCGGTGTCTTTGGTCAGCAATTGGGTCATGGGTTTTGCTATTTTTGAGAAATCTTTAATAAATCTTCTGTAAAATCCAGCATGACCTAAGAATGCTCGAACTCCTTTTATGTCTTTTGGTGGTGAAAATTTTGAGATAACATCAATTTTTGCCTTGTCCACCTCAATACCTCTGTCGCTCACTCTGTGTCTGAGGATGACACCTTCAGTTACCATAAAATGGCATTTTCTCCAATTCCGAATGAGGTTCGTTTCCTCGCATCGTTGTAAGACTCGTCCAAGGTTGAGTAGATAGTTATTGAAGGAGTCTCCGTAAACTGAGAAATCATCCATGAATACCTCCATTATAGATTCTGTTAATCCTGAAAAGATAGAAGACATGCACCTTTGGAAAGTAGCAGGTGTGTTACAAAGTCCGAATGGCATTCTTCTAAAGGCATAGGTCCCAAAGGGACAAGTAAATGTAGTTTTCTCCTGGTCTTCCGGATGTATAGGGATTTGGTAAAATCCGGAATAACCATCTAGATAACAGAAATTTTTTTGATGAGCTAAGCGTTCAAGGACTTCGTCGAGAAAGGGTAAATGGTAGTGATCTTTTCGTGTTGATTTGTTTAATTTCCTGTAGTCGATGCACATCCTCCACCCTGTCACAGTCCTTTTAGGCACTAGCTCATTTTTGTCATTTAGAATGACAGTGGTCCCCCCTTTTTTGGGGACCACCTGGACAGGGCCGACCCACTGGGAATCTGAAATTGGGTAAATAATGCCAGCTTTCAGAAGTTTGAGGACTTCAAGGCGGACCACCTCTTTAAGGTTGGGGTTCAACTTTCTTTGGTGTTCTCTTGAAGGCTTGAATTCCTCGACCATGGGTAGCCTATGCATGCATAGGGCAGGATTTATACCTGTCAAGTCAGTTATTTTGTACCCAATGGCCTTCTTGTGCTTCTTTAATTTGACGAGAAGCCTTTCTTCTTGGTCTCCTGTCAGAGTAGAACTGATGATAACTGGACATAGTTTTTCCTTGTCCAAGAAGACGTGTTTAAGTCCTGAAGGTAGAGTCTTCATCTCGGGGGCCTTGGGCGCCTCTGTTGTTTCTAAAACATTGATGGATTTGAGATCTTCAAAGGTGGTCGTAGGTGCTTCTTCGGCTTTCTCTAGGTGTTGTAAGCATTGTTGAACCAATTCATTAGCCGAGAATTCGACCTATGGATTAGTTAAAACATTTTCCAACTCATCAAATGGCTCAGATATTTCCAGTTGGGACATTTGGTGGATTGCATCTAGGAGAAAAACCTCCTCTTGAATGCTGGGTCCTTTCATGCTGTTGAGGACTCAGAATTGAATTGCTTCTTTTCTGAGTCTTAGAATGATCGTATCGGATTCAACATCGATAAGCGCCCTGGATGTGGCGAGGAAAGGTCTGCCATAAATTATCGGGTATCTCAGATCCTCCTTAATATCCATAATGACAAAATCGCACGGGACATAGGCGTCTTTGCCTATTCTGACTGGAATGTATTCGATAATTCCTAGAGGTGTTTTGATAGTAGAATCAGCTAGCTGAATTGTCATTGATGTGGGCAGCAAGTTGGTGAAACCTAATCGTTTGCACATGGAATAGGGCATAATTGATATGCTGGCCCCTAGGTCAGCTAATCCCTTTTTGCTTGATGCATTTCCAATACAACATTGAATACCGAAGGAACCTGGGTCTTTCTCCTTTTTTGGCATTTTATTAAGGATGATATCGGAGGTGGTTTGGGAAAGTTTGACGGTTTCTTATTCCTCAGTGATGTATTTCCTTGATAATAGAGTTTTTAGGTATTTGGCCCAAGCTGGTACCTCAGAGAGAGCATCGAGGAGCGGGATATCAATATAGAGTTTCTTCATCTCCTCCTTAAATTTTTGGAACCTGGTGTCCATTTTTGTCTCTCACAATCTTCCCGGATATGGTATCCTTGGTTTATACTACAAGATTTCCGGCTCTTCAGAAGCTTCTTCTCCTTCTTTGCCTTTTGCATTCTCTACAGACTTCTCGATTCCTGGCTTCGAGTTCGCATTCGGCATAGGGACAGGTGTATCATCATCATTAAGAGTTATCCTTGTGGTTTCATGAAGAGTGTGTCCAGATCTCGTAGTAACTGCATTCAACTGTTCAGGCCTATTTTAGACGTGTCTAGGGTTCGACTCCGGTTGTCATGTAAAAGTGCCTGCTGGAGGCTTCAGTTGTGCATCAATTTAGGCTAGTTGAGCCTCTACTGCTTTTTGCTGAGCTTGTTGATTAGCGAGCATGGTTTGTTGGGATTGTAGCATCTGCCTTATAAAAGTCATCTCATCTTCTGGATGGGAAGGGGTATTTTTCTGAGCAAGTTGTTGTTGTGGTTGTTGTGGGGGCAGTGCTAACTGAGGGTGCAGTTGTGGGTGTAGAGGAGGATGGGTATATTGATAGTAGGCAGATGGATTTCTAGCGTAGTTGGATCTTTGGAAGTTATGTCTGGGGTTCCCTTGATTTAGATTAAAGTTGCTTTGGAATCTAGGCGGCAACCTATTGGAGGATCCGCCTTGTGTCTGGTGTTGCGGATTGGCAGTCCCAGTAGGGTTTCCATATTGAAATCCTGGGTGGTTTCTTGGTTGATTACGATTATAGTAGACTTGTCCAGGAATGGAGTGATTAGAATTAACCTGTTCTGGTATTTTCTCATCAGGTTGTTCAATGATTGGCTCGTACTGCTGTGGTGGTGGGTGCATATCCATCATCACATTGTAAAGAAGGCCGCATAAAAGAGTTGGGTGATCAGGTGACCCACATAGGAGAGAGGAAAGTCAACCCCTTAGAGAGTGAGAGAGTGACGATCTTCAATCTTCACAGGTTGCTCGATGATGAGGTCTTCTCTTCCCACCTTCTTTGGCGAAGAGAGAGAAAGTAGCTTCAAGATGGAACATGGATCTCAGACCGGCAGCCTTCAGGCGGAGGATGGAAGTTGGAAAAACTCTGCAGTGATGGAGGCAGCCTCTGGGCATCTGAAAAACTTTCTTTGGGAGGACCCATTGGGTCTTATTTATAGGCCTTAAGTGAAGTTCAAACGGTTTGGTAAAATTTGGGTCCAAACGGTCTTGGAAACCGTTTGGACTCTAAGACTGTTTGGACCCTGAGACCGTTTGGACTCCATGCGGTCTTGAGATTGTATGACTCCATGCGGTCTTGAGATCGTATGACTCCATGCAGTCTTGAGATTGTACGACTCCATGCGGTCTTGAGATCGTATGACTCCATGCGGTCTTGAGATCGTATGACTCCATGCGGTCTTGAGATCGTATGGCTTCATGCGGTCTTGAGACCGATTGACTTCATGCGGTCTTGAGACCGATCGACTTCATGCGGTCTTGGGACCGGTTGACTCCATGCGGTCTTGAGACTGTGTGAGTCCATGCGGTCTTTGGACCATGTGGATTCATGCGGTCTTGGGACCGTTTGAGTCATTTGTGATTTTTTTGTGTCTTTTTCTGTAAGTAAAAAAGGGGGAAAGTTAATCTAACAATATGTTTGCAATAAAAGAGAAAAGTTAGATATTTTGTCTACTTTATCTGAGAAAGAGTGTGGAAAACTGAAGAATATTACTAAGATAACATCACAAAATTGGAGGTTATCACAAGGCATTGCCATAATTCATATCGTTAAAGTTTTTCCATGTATTCTATTCATATTTCTCTTAAATATGTTGCATTTTCCATCACAATCAAATCTATTTATGAGTTTTCATGATCTTTAAACAATGTAAAATCATTGATTTATTTCTTTTTTTATCACCACGACCACCATGGAATATAATTTAATTGACGCATATTACATTGTGTTGTGGTGCATGCAAGTCAAAAATTACATTTAGCATGCATATTTAGAAAAAAGGCAAATTAAAAAAACTCTAAGAATTAAATAATTAAAGGCATATCATGTTATGTATATTATCATTTGAAAGATCATGAGCTTAAGTAGATATCTTTTTGATCTTGCTCATATATTACATTTTTGACAAGTTTGTTGTTGCATTAAAAAATGGTTTGATAGAGCTCATAAATTAACTATAATAAATTTTTTTTGGTTTTCTTAAATTGGTGTTTGGATTCATTCTATTTCTTGATTTTCTGGTTTAAAAAATAAAAAATGATTTGTTTTAGATAATATATAAAGCTTTTTGGTTCTTATTGAATATCTCTATCTTAATGCTCAAATTATTTGTTTGAGCTCAATTTTTTAGAGCATGATATTAAGGAGGAGCTCAAAGTTATCTAATATAAAATTGCATATCTATATTATTTTTAAATGGAATTCTCTATAACAAACATCCCTAATATTTTGTCTAGAGTTTCCTGTGACCTCATTATGTGCTTAATGGATTCTCTATATCAATATGGGTTTAACATACCTTATATTTAGTTAGACATTCTTTTGTTGATCTCATTTTGTGCTTAATAGATTCTCCTTTTGTCATGGAGGACTTAACACTAAGAAATCAATTTTAGTTTTTCCGCAAATTTTTATGGCAAGACCTCTATATCATGGAGTACTTAACATTCCTTGCATTGACATTAAGATATTCTTTGGAAAATAGAGTTTTTTGTGGCATCTTTAAATCACGGTGGACTTAACATTCCTTGCCATCGATTTAGAATATCATCTTAATAATTTTTTCTTAATAAAAATCTTTTTACTGTGGAGTATTTAACATTCGTTTCATTGGTAATTAGATAAATTTTTAATGTAACTTGATCAAATATGGCTTTTTGTCTATACACTATGCACTCTTTTGTGAAAGCTTTCCAATTTCTTTGTTGTACATCATTATTTCGATTTGTTCATCTTTATTGTCCATTGAGTATTTATTCCCCTTTCTAAATGATTACCTTATTTAGGGGGAGTTTGGCCTTTAGGGGGAGCATTGGTAAGTGTAACCCCTTTTTGACTTTAATAGAGGGGGAGAAAAATCCTAAGAATTTTTTTTGACTATTTAAAGGCATGATGATCTAAATTGTTCTACTTTCAAATTATTTTAGGGAAATATTTTTCATCATCAAAAAGGTGGAGATTTTTTTTGGATATATAAAGGAAATTTATGATATTTTAAACCCAAGTTTAGAACTACCAATTGATCTCTTAATCAATAAGGTCTTCATAGAGCTTGCCCATTTCTCTCCCCAATTCCATCTCAAGTATTAAACCACGGGGTATAACAGCTTTAAAGAAAATTCATCCTTAGATAACCTAGTTCAACATCAATAAATTGATTGACACTCTCTAGGAATGGACACCCTAGAATAATGTCTCTTGATCCCACCTTGGCTTCTACAATATAAAGTCCACTGCCACATAGCAGTCTTGAACATTCATTAGCACATTTTCTAGAATGTCATACTACTTTCAATAAATGATCTTCCACCTAAAAATGATTTTCATTTTCTTGGGTGCATTTTAAATCATATAAGAATATATGGTTAATTCCTTAACCTTCAAGGTATGACCTTAACACATAACATAGTTGAAAAGTTCATCTTACCGATATCACATGAGACGTAAAAATATCATGGATCTTATTGTTTGAGAGCAAGGTTGACTAATGATGTGGCACTTACATGGTGGGAAAGAATGATGTAGAGTATCTCACTCTCATCTCCTCCACCAGCATGACTCCCTTGGATTGGATAGGAAATCATGGAATAGGCCAGTCATTCATCTCCTCCCAATGAGTGGTGATTGGGATACGCAGTGCAATTTGATGCACCATCTTGTCCTCAAATGAGGTATCACATATGGGGATGTAGTCTTCTCTTCTAGCTTATCTTTAATGTCACGCCTCTAGTGGTTGTTAAGTGATCGGTCAATATTATTTAGGAATAGATTGTTGAATAGCACTAAAAATATCACTTGAGTGGGATGTTGTTTTGTTTCACCCTCCTTGTCATTTAATTTCAAGTGGTTGATGTGGACTGAATCTACATGCTCCCTAAGGTTCACCTTGATATTGCCAAAAATAACTCCTTCATTTCCTTTGAGTTCACTAATGGTTGAAGCTAGTTGTCCCATTTGATGTTCTAGCCCTTTTATTGTGGCTGCTTGGTTTTGCATAAGTGTAGATGCCTCATTCCTGAATTTAGAAAGAACACCTTCAAACTCGTTAGGGTTTTTGGGTTGTCTATTTGGTTGTCTTGACGTTTTTGATGTTGTTAGTTGGCCCTCAAGCTTAAGTTTGGGAGGTTTCTCCAAGCCGAATTGTAGGAGTTTATGATGGGGGCATTTCTAGGGTGTTGCCCCATGAAATGTATTTTCTCTCTGGATCTTTTTGTTATAGATTTGCAATCTACATTTTGTTGTGGACCATTGAAGAAACACATACCATCACTAGTTATTCTAGTGGACACTAATGACATTAATTTTCTTGATGATCTATTCTAGATTTACATTGAGAGTTGTGCTTGACTCAATGTCATTAATACAACTTTCATAGTCCATACCCTTGAAGATTGGTCGATAGATATGATCTCAATATACTCATTGCCTTTACTTGCATTCTTATTCAAGACACTCCTACTAATGGTTGCATCAATAGTTGAGTTCATTGATAACATTCATTTTTTTATTATAGGTGCCAATTTTACCCTCCATTTCCCTTGTTGTCGTAGGTTTTGATATGATAGTCCTTGTATTTACTTGAATTTACCATCACTCCTCTTCTTAACCATAATCTTGAAACTTTATATAGGAAAACATAATTTTTTTACCATGTAGTCATTGCATCAGTTGAGTGAACACCCCAAGTGATAGAACTTGGTTAAACATGTCGACCCACAATATTAAAGACCCAGACTTCCCATTAGTAGACATTGATTTATGGAAAACATACATCCTCAACCAAACAAAAGTTATGATGGAATCTCCCAATGACATACCTAACACTACCAAAAAATGAGATCCCTACCTTCCATCTACCGACGACGCAATTGGTAATTCATATATCAATAACCTCACTAGACTATCTATTGATGGGACTCTAGACTCTGTCAACTGTCAGAAGTTCTCTATCCATCTATTGATGGTGCCAAGGAGTCAACCATCTACCAATGGACATCCTACAATATCAGCTATTTGTAAAGTTAGTTAGGCACATTTCTCGAGGCACGTGCTCTAGATCTTGAGGCATAAGTAAAACATCCACTCTTCAGGTGCCTTTGGTCCGCCACTGATCCCTATAGATAGAAATGCCAAGCCTATGAAAGAAGGCACATCTTCTTCTACACAAAGTGCTGTAAAAAATTTCCCTCACTTCCATTATCCATCAATTTACTAGGCTGTGAGTCCTAACTCCATCGGTATGTGTCCTCGAAGGTGTATCCCCTATGCCTATTGAAGCCACTTATTCTATCAGGGCCACCACTAGCATTGAAGATGAGGTCATCATCATAATTTATTACCCCTATTGCTACTATCAAACCTTGTTACTTATTTCTTCAACCCTTTGTTCATTTTTGTCCCAAATTCCTATTTGGATATGGAAGTTGTCCCCTATAAATAAATGTGTCACTTGTCAACATGAATGGCTACTATCGGTAACTTGGGTTGGGATTAGACACTGAGTCTCTCTAGACATGTAAAAGTCCATATTCCATTAGACATAAATACTCTTAACAATGTTGATCTCCTTATTATCGTACATAAATGAATCACATTCATGATTAGCTATCTTCTGATGATGATTTATTACTAATGCCTTGAAAGAGTAATATTAGATCCGATCTAGAGTTCAAGAGTAGTGTGGATTCATGAAAATGTTGGAACACTAGAGATAATGATCATATGCTTGTATGGTTCAATTGTTTGTTTGCCATCTTGAGAGAGATTATGCTTATAATCTAGAACTAAACCGATCTTGAGAGAAGAGGGAATAAACATTGATGATGATATTTCATAAACTATGATAAGGGTATATTAAAGATTTGAATGTTTGCATGTTGGTGAGTTCTCTTGGTTTGTGAAACCCGACCTAAGACATGTCCAAATATCAAAATCCATTCACAAAGATCTATAACTTATTTTTTTGTTAACTCAATTTTCATCTTCTCTCTTTGTTCCATAATAGATACTACACCTACTCTTGATTCAAGTTAGCTAAGCTAAGGCCTTAAATACTGAATAGATTGTCACACTTTCCCTGTGTTTGGCTGCACTTAATACCAATGATCTTGTATTATCGTTGCATATGTATAAGGTATTGGGTATACATTTAAATTATAATTACTCCCCATTCGTCAATATTTTGGACGTTTGAATCAAAGATGATCAGCTTCTGACGATATTTTCATGGACAAGGAAAATAGAAGCTGTTAAGGACTTGAGGTCTACTTAAACTTAATATGTTTTTTTGAATCTAGTGATAGACTCAATTGTGCACACTTTGAACTAGTTATATTAGGTCATGAAAGTTTGTTGATGTGTCTAATATCTTACCATGACTCATATAAATCTTTTTAGGTACTCAATGTGATCCAACTCTATGCTTATCAAGAAGGAAGTCATGTATGCATAAGGAAATGGAAATGGGAATGGGAGAAACCGACCAAATTGCTTGAAAAAGCTGGAAGAAGACAAAATGACTCACCACCAGTTCTTTCATCTCTCTACTCCTTAGCAGAAACATGTATTGATGAGATAAGACAACATGTGGTCCTCTAAGGATCAATGCAGCTAACTTTGAATTGAATCTAGATTTCATAGCCATAGTTCGATAGAGAACCTTCAGAGGGAACTCCAGTGAGGATAACTCTAACCACCACATCAACGCTTTCAAAAATGTTTGTAAAACCTTAAATATTAACAAAGTTCTTCCAGAGGTGATCTATTATAAGGCTTTCTCCTTCTCTTTGAGGGATAAGGCTCTTGTGTGGCACCACACTTTGAAACATGGGATCATCTCAAACTAGGAGGGCTTGGATATTTATTTTTTCACTAACTACTTCCTATTAAAAAAGGTGATCCAATGCAAAAACAAGATTAATAGATTTAACTAACTACATACATGAAGCCTACATGGTGGTTGGGAGAGATACTAAGGTCACTAGATGGAATGCCCCCACCACTATTTTGATGAAGGATATCTGGTCACCACCTTCTAAAATGGTTCGAATCAAAGTAAGAGGAAGTCAATAAATGAAAGAGTAGGTAGCAACTTCAAGGGGTAAAACATAGAGTGTTCCAAGGGGATCATAGATAAATGGCCATATTACAAGTTGGTTGGAACTATGAAAGAGGACTAGATGGAAATTCATTTTCCATGGGAGCCAAATATGAGTCAAAAGATCTAGAATCCCTTACCACCAAGCTCGACAAGAGTTCCACATATGTCCTTTCTTTGAAGGAAAACAATGTTAATGGTAAGAATCATGTGGAGACTATCAAGAAGTGTGCTGCCTGGGGTGAGAGAAAACATATGCTATGAACCTAATTTGAAGGATTTTCATACCTAGTAATTAATTTAAGACCATAAATGTTATGTACATTATTGATACCAAATGAAGGAAATGTTTATTCAATTTTGGACTCTTTTCAACCAAAATATGTAAATAGAGATGCAATTGATGATTTTTAGACCTTAATGGGTTTGATTATGACTAATATCCTTTAATTAATCAACATGGTTACTTATAAGGTCTAGAGTTACATTTAATAGTCACAACGAACTCAAATGGACAAATGATGAGCTTCGAGGTACGTTAGTACCATAACAAGTGTTTTTGGACTTCTCACATCAAGATTTGATGGTTATTTTAATTAAATTGGAGGCATATACATCTATTTTGGAAGAATTTATATCATGAACATATGATGGATTTTGTGTCTCAAACTTTGGAAAAATCTACTATATATATTATGACCCTATGTATAAAATTTCAAAATGTTTAGAGATTTTTAGAAAGATATGCAATTATTTTACATTGAGGACATGAATTATGTAAATGTGATCAGACTTTGGTCTTTTGGTTATCCAGTACTTAAGTATATGGCAAATTAGATGTCACACATATTTCATGGGGAGGCACCTTGGCACAGAATAATGGCCAGATATGGTTTGAACTCATAGATCTAAATGTAGACACTTCTTGTCAGGCCTCTAGAACTCTTCAGGGTAGGCATAATCAGGTTAGAGCCCCCCCCCAACTTGTTGATCCCGGGGTTAAAATCCCCACCTTTACAATCCACTATCTCCACAACAAAAGCATCTACTTAACAACATCTGATACGTGATATATATCCTAGAGATGAGAAAAATCTAACCCTTATTTCTCCTCACCTTTCCATTGAGGCACAAAGGCGTAGTAGGGATATACCAAGGTAGGTAGGAGGAGTGCGTTTCTTGAGAGTTCAATGAGGGATGCAACTTAAGAGTTTTTGAATTCCCTTCCCAACATTCAAAATCCTTGGAGATTGTCACTCCTAGATCTAGAAACCCAATATGCATTTGGTGGAAGGTGAAGCCTGGGAGAAGGATACTTGAGTTTCTCATCATATTTGGGAACTGAGGTGAGGTATGTGGAAGCCTGGTGATTCTCACAGTGGCATGGTTGGTTGTAGATCTTGCCCAACCCAATGATGGATCTTCAAATGAGAAATCCAACAAAATGGATGAAGAAAGATGACCAACACAAATATGATGCAAGAAAAATGTGATAGATCTAGAGGGGTGTGAATAGAGCTATTATGATACTTTATAAAATTATTTGTTCAATAAATGATGTATCAGCAATCAACCACAAGAATCAAAGATTTATAGTGATTTTTTCAAATGATGTAAGTTCACTACTTGGTTGTTCCCAACCATTATTTTTAACAAACAACTTTTATTAATTCTCACAAGGAAGAATACAAAGAATAATTGCCACCCTCTTATTTTATGACCAAGGAAGAGCACCAAACCTTCCCCTATACTTTAATGAATTTGAAGAGCATAGAACCTCTTATTTTATGGATTTAAAGAGAATTGAGCCTTTTCTTTGATGGATTTGAAGAGCACCGATTGAGAAGACTACTTCTTCTCAAGCAAGTCCCTGTACAACCTTCTTAGAGGAAATAGTCCAAAAACATTTGAAAAGGAACAAGATTGGAAAGAGAGAACACCAATTCTCACAATTTACAAATATCCTATATCAAGCATATGAGTCACTTCCACTTGTGGTTAGAATGGGATTTGAATAGTGGAGTAGGGCACTACAATCTTATAGTTATTAGGAATTGGAAAATCTTTAGTTCAAGCTTCAAACATGCAAGTAATGGAGTGATCAAGTGTATGTGTGTCAATTGTGTCACTTAAGTGTTCATAAGGCTCTCCTATATATAGGAAATGGTTAGGAATGGTCAATATAGTTGTAGGGAGTATTTTGATCAAGATAAATTCTAAACTAGTCATCAGAAGTTGAAAGATAATTTATAACAAATAGACAAATAAAAGTATATTTTGACTGAAGACTGATCTCGGACCAAGAAGAGTTTGATCGAAATAAATCTATCTAGGTAGAGTTCGACCAAAATAAATTTGTTCTAAGAAGAGTTAGACCGAAAGTCAGTCTCTTTGCAAAAATTGCAATGTCTATTTTCAGCAACGGGTCTTTTTCTACAAAAGCTACTTCTCAGACCAAGAAGAGTTCAAACAAAATTAATTATATCCCAGTAGAGTTCGACTAAAAAGGGCTTTGTAAATGCATCATTTAACATTTTGAAAACACACTAAATGATTTTATAATGGGATTTAACTATAATAAAGGCTTGCTATAAATGTGAAATTAATTTTAAGATTGTTGGACTTCACTCATAGCTTGATTTAACATGATATAAAATGACTTATACATTATTCCTTATACAAAAGTAAAACATTAAATAGACATGATCAAATGACCACTTGTGTTTAATCAAACATCTTCAAAATTCTTATCTATACATCTATTGATCTCTAAAAGACTACATAGAACATTAGATACACAAAATATAAATATTTGCATCATCAAAATATGAGCGTGGCATATCTAAAAAGTCAACAATCTTCACCTTTTTGATGATGACAAATATTTCCATAACATAGTCTGAAAGTAGAACAATTTAGATCATCATACTTTTAAATAGTAAAAATTATCTTGATAGGGTTTTTATCCCCCTTTTTCAAAGTAAAAAGGGAGTTATACTTACCAATACTCCTCCTCAAAGAAACACTCCCCTTGAATAAGATAATCATTTTGGGAAGGGAATATATACTCAATGCACAATAAAGATTTACCAAATTGAAACAATGGTGTATCAAAAGGACATTGGATAGTTTTCATAAAGGTATGTATAGACAAGAAAACATATTTGATCAAGGAATAATAAAAAGTTGCCTAATTACCAATGAAAGGAATGTTAAGTCCTCCATGGTAAAAAGGTTGCATTAAGCACAAATTATTAAAAGGATACTCTAAACCAATGGTAATTATGTTAAGTCCACCATGAAATAGAGATGACACCATAGACATCATTTTATAAAGAATATCTTAATGTCAATGCAAGAAATTGAAGTCCTCCGTGATATAGAAAATTTTCCATAAAAATCAACAAAAAAACCAAAATTGATTTCTCAGTGTTAAGTCCTCCATGACAAAAGTCGAATTTGTTGAGCACAAAATAAGATCAACAAAAGAATCTCTGGACCAAATATAAGGGATGTTAAACCCATATTGTTACTAAGCACATGGTGAGGTCAAAAATATCTATAAAAATATAAAGGATGTTAAGTCCATAATGGTATAGAGAATTCCAATTTAAAAAAATGATATAGACATGCAAATTTATCTTAGACAACTTTGAGCTCCCCCTTAATCTCATGCTCTGAAAAATTGAGCTCAAACAAAGAATTTAATCATTAAGATAGAAATATTCAATAAGACCCAAAAATATTTATACATATTTTGTAAAACCAATCATTTTAGATTTTTTTTAATATCAAAACAAGAAACAAAATTAATTTAAATACCAATTTTAAAGATGTCCAATTGGAAAAATGTTAAAGTCAATTTATGATCTCTATCAAACCTTTCTTTTATGCAATAATAAACTTGTCAAACACTTAATATATGAGCAAGATCAAAAAGATATCTATTTAAGCTCATGATCTTTCAAAGATGACAATATACATCACATGATAAGCCTTTAAATATTCAATGCAAATTTTTTTTTGCAATTTTTCCTTTTTTTGAATATGCTTGCTTAATGAATGTAATTTTTGACTTGCATGAACCACAACACAATGTAATCTACGTCCCTTAAATTATATTCCAAGGTGGTTGTGATTATAAAAAAAGAAATAAATAAACAATTTTACACTGTTTGAAAATCATGAAAACTCATAAATAGATTTGATTGCAATGGAAGGTGCAACATATTTAAGTGGAATATGAAATGAAAACATGGAAAAACATTAACGTATGAATTATGACAATACTTTAAAATTTTAATTGTGGACATGTTGTTAAAAAATTCCAACAATACATTCAATGTTGATCAAAATCTTCTTTTTACTAAAGCATACCAAAGTCATTAATATATTGTTTAATGCAACCATTTACCATAATGAAAATTTATAAATTTTGACCAAGCACTTTTGGCCAAATGGTAGTGACTTCATGTCCTACCTCTGAATCTCATGAGGGTAGACATAATAATATTAGAGCCCCCTCCCCTCGACTTGCTAATCCCAGGGTCAAGAGCCCTTCCTTTACAACCCATTATCTCCAAAACAAAAGCATCTACTCAACAACATCTCATATATGGTAGATATCCTACAGATGAGATGGGTCTATCCCTTGTTGCTCCTCACCTCTACATCGAGGCACATAGGGGTAGAAGGGAAGCCAAGGTAGGTAGGAGGAGTGAGTTTCAAGAGATTGAGGGAGGAATGATAGCATAAGAGTTTTTGAATTCCAATCCCAACTTTTAGAACCCTCAGATATTGTCAGTCCTAGATCCAGAAACTCAATATCCTTTAGGTGGAAGGTGAAGCTTGGCAGTATGATGCCAGAGTTTCCTATCATATTTTGGAACTTAGGGGAGGTATGCAGAGGCCTGACTCTTCTACAAAGGACTCCAGAGATCCAATAGCTAGGGGTCGTTTGCCTCTTTTGGATCCTTGTAGTGGCATGGATGGTCAATGAGCTTACCCAACCCGATGTTGGAGATTCAATTAAGAAATCCAAGAGTCTGGATCAGGAAAGATGACCAACATAGATATGATGGAAGAATAGTGTGATAGATCAATAGAGAGGCAAGTAGAGTTAATCTGATAATTTATGAAATTATATTAAAGCAAATATAGATAAGAAATCAACCACAATAGGAAAAGATTTAGAGTGGTTCTTTCAAATAACGTGAGTCCACTATCTGGTTGTTCCCAACCAGTATATGTAACAATTAAGTTTTATTAATTCTCACAAGGAATAATACAAAGAATAGTGGTTACCCTTCTCTTTCACAACCAAGGAAGAGAACTAAACCTTCACCTCTACTTTAATGACTTTGAAGATCATGGAACCTCTTCTTTGATGGCTTTAAAGAGAATCAAACCTATTCTTTGATGGCTTTGAAGAACACTAAACAAGAGGAGTGCTTCTCCAGCAAGTCCCCGGACAACCTTCTCAACAAAAGTAGTCCAAAAACACTTGAACATGGGAACAAGATTGGAATACGAGAACACTAATGCTCATAATTTACAAATATCCTATATCAAGCATATGAGTCACTTCCACTTCTGGTTAGAATAGGATTTGAATGGTGGAATTGGGCACTCGAATCTTATACCTAATAGGAATTGACAAATATTTAGTTTAAGCTTAAAATATGCAAGTAATGGAGTCCTCAAGTGTATGTGTGTCAATTGTGTCACTTAATTGTTCATAAGGCACTCCTATATATCAGAAAAAATTAGGAATGGTCAATATAGTTATTGGGAGTATTTTGAGGAAGAAAAGTCTAAACTAGTCATTACAAGTTGAAAGATAAGTTTACAATGACTAGAAAAATAAATGCAAATTTTGAGTATGGACTGATATCAGTCCAACATGAGTTTGACCGAAATAAATTAGGTCTATGTAGAGTTCGACTGAAATAAATTTTGTCCAAGAAGAGTTCAATCGAAAGTCCGTCCTTTTGCTAAAATTGCAATGTCTAGTTTCTACAATGGATCTTTTTCTATAAAGGCTACTTCCCGGTCTAAGAAGAGTTCGTCTGAATAGGGCTCTGTAAATACATCATTTAACTTTTGGAAAATACACTATATGATTTTTATAATCGGATCTAACTATTCTAAATGCTTGATATAAATGTGAAATTAAGGTTAGGATCATCAAACTTCACTCATAGCTTGATTTAACATGATATCTAGTGACTTATACATTATTCCTTGAACAAAAGTAAAACATTTAATAGGCAAGATAAAATAACCACTTATGATTAATCAAACATCTTCAAAATGCTTATCTATACATCTCTTGATATCTGAAACACTACATAGCATGTTAGATACAAAAAATAGAAATATTTGCATCATCAATACATACATCTTCACTGATATGATGGATTCCTCTGTTAAAGTCTTCATGGATGATTTTTTAGTGTTCAAGAAGTTCATTGATAAATTCCTATCTCACCTCACCATTGTTCAGGAGAGATGTGTAAAGTTTAATTTGGTTCTTTAATGAGAGAAGAGTCACTTCATGGTTCCTAAAGGCATTGTTCTTGGTCACCGAGTATCCAAATCTAGGATTGAAGTTGACAAGGCCAAAGTGGGCCTCATTTCTAACTTAACCATTTCTTTCACTGTAAGACATGCCTGTTATTTTGTGGGGCATGCATGTTTCCGTCATCATTTCATAAAGGATTTTAGCAACATTTCTTGGCCATTGTGCCACCCTCTTGAGAAGGAAGTTGAGTTCAACTTTGATAACAAATGCATTGAGGCCTTCAACCACTTGAATCTCAAGTTTAATTTTGCCCCTATTATTCACCCTGGCTTCTCTTTTCCATTTAAGATCTTGATAGATGCAAACAATATGGGAGGGGACTGTGTTGGGCCAATGAATTGGCCAGATACCCCATGTCATCGATTATGTGAGTAAAACACTATAGGAAGCTCAAAGGAACTATAACACCATAAAGAAAGAAGTGTTTTCTATTGTTTTTTCTTTGGATAAATTTGATTCTTATGTTCTACAAAAAGGTGATTGTCTAAAATGGCCATGCAGCCCTCAAATATCTCATTTCAAAGAAAGACTCAAAGCCTAGATTGACTAATGCTTCAAGAATTTGACTAGGAAACTGTTGATAGTAAGGGGAATGAAAATTCTACAATTGGCCACCTATCCCGCATTGAGGTGTAACCAAGATCAATGAGACAATCGCCCATGAGTAACTTCTATTTCTTGATTCTACTCAAAGGCCATAGTACAAGTACATAATCAACTTCTTGGCTAATGGAAGAGTACCAAGCACATGAACTAGGGAAGAAAGTATAAGATTGTTTTCTTTGTTGAAAAATTAAGTGAGGGATGACCAACATCTCTTCAAGTACTATCCTGACCAACTCATAAGAAGGTGCATTCCAGAAAGTGAACAACAAGACATTCTTTCCATGTGTCATTTTAGATTATGTGGAGGACATTTTGGTGGTAAGAGGAGAGATGCTAAAGTTTTGTAATGTGGCTTCTTTTGGCCAACTTTATTCAAGGATTATCATGATTATTGCAAATCTTACTTAAAGTGTTCTAACGTGGGTGCAATCTCAAAGAGGGACATCATTCCTTTATCTTCTATTGTAGTTGTGTAGGTGTTCGATGTGTGGGGTATTATATTCATGGGTCCGATCACTCATTTTTGGTTTGTATACATCTTGGTGGTTGTAGATTATGTCTCAAAATGGGTTGAAGCAATTGCTACAATAACCAACAACCACAAGGTGGTGCACAATTTTATCTAGTCAGACATTTTCATTTATCTTGGTGTGACAAGGACAATGATTAGGGATGGTGGAATCCATTTTCTTCATAGAGATTTTGATTTTTCTAAAGAGGAATGGTTTGAATCATCTTGTGACTACTCCTTACCACCCTCAAACTAGTGTTCAAGTTGAGTTGGCCAATCAGGAGATAAAGATTATTATAGAAAAGATGGTGAGACCAGACCACATGGATTGATCTCTATGTCTCAATGAAGATTTATTCACTTAAAGAATGCATTCAAGGCCCTGATTGGAACCATGCCATTCAATCTCATATAGGGGAAAAATTGTAATGTACCCATGGAATTGCAACATGGGATTTGTGGGCTTTGAAATCTATGGATATGGATATGGATATGGAATGCATTAGAGTGAAAAGAAAGCTAACAATAAACAAACTATAAGAAATGAGAAATGAAGCCTATGAGCTACACAAGATATACAAAGAAAGAGTCAACTATGTGAATGACAAGTTAATCAATAAGAAGTCTTTTGAGCCTAGGAAATGGGTATGGATGTACGGTTCTAGGTTGAAATTATTTTCGGGTAAGCTTAAGTCAATATTGGGAGGGCCATACCACATCAAGCATGTCTATTCATCTAGGGATATTGTGATCAATGAGAGGGAAGGTGCCAAAGAGTTCATAGTCAATAGATAAATTTTAAAAGTCCATGTTGAAGTTGGGCTGGATAACACCAATTAAAGAGTTGATATTGTTATGTTGGTGGAGGAAATTCCTATTGATGAAGAAATGTGTATGAATGCACATGAGAAGGAAGTTTACTATGGTAGTGATGCGTCAAGGTTTTCAAGAGGTTAAATGATTCAAGAATCAAGAAACTCAACTAAAGGCATAAAACTTAGTGCTAGTGGAAGGCAACCCACCTAGTTTTGGGAAATTTTGTACCTAACCTTCAATTTTTGATATTGTTTAGTTAGTTTTCACATGTTCCAAGAAATACACACACAAACTTGTGTTTAATATTTTTTGTTTGAGTTTTGTTCCTACACTAGCCTACACATTAAATATCTGACTTATAGCCAACAAGGATAAGAGGATGCTCCATCAGATCATGATGTTGACAATGTTTGTAGAATCCATTGATGTTAATGCTCTAACCCCAGAAAGAAGGTGTAAGAGGGCTATTGCCACCTCATCCTCATGCATGCCTCTGTGGCCTACTCTAGAGAGACACTCCACATCTTCAACATAGGTGCATGCTACATAGAATCCCACGAGAAAGGAGGTTGCTAATTGAAGAAGAAGAAGATGGTGTGGCTATTGAAATGGTGCCCCTCAACTTGAATACAAGTTTAGGGTCACATGATTATCCGGAAGAGAAATGTCAGGGCACTAAAAGTGAAAGGTGGAGGATGAGATGATAGATGTTTTGACAATGTTTGAGGAGGAAAGAATGGAAGTGTTGGGGAAATAACCTAAAGGAGCCACCTTCTAGAGGGGAGCAAGTAGAAAGGCGTTTGTGAAGCCTTTGCTCCTCTAGTACACGTCAAGAAGAGTGATCCCTATAAGATATGCATGCATGTATACTATGCAAGCTCTCGTGATTACATATGTGTTAAAACAATGTTGGGAAAGCTGTAGGCTGTCAAGAGTTATGAATGAGGTCCAAGAAAACTATATCGAGACTACCATGAATTCTTTGGGCTACTAGAGAACGTGAGCAAAAAAGCAAGGATGCGCTAAAATTGTGGCTGAATCATTCCATTATTCTCATGTAGCATTTCAACTCAACAAGAATTTTGCCTTGACACATAAAATAGAAAATACAATTTATGAAGGGAAATTTGGTAAAGGTGGGTGGCTCAATTATTCTATAATGTGGAAGGATATCATTGGACAAGAAACCTTTACAGAAGGAAAGTCCAACACGACTAGACTTTATAATCCCATCCTGAGGTACCTCTAAAAGATTTTGGATAATACTATTTTTGGATTGCATGATAATCAAGGCTGATATTCAAAATAATATTTGTTTCTAATAGCAACGAGGGCAAACCAAAAGTATGTCAATATGGTACAATGATAATTGATCATTTGAAGACAATCTCCTCCAAGAAGCAAAAACCCTTTCACTATGGTGAGGATAATCACGACCATTGCCAAAGCCTAGAATGTGATTTTATAGGACTCACAAAAGTTGACGGGACCAAATATGTTGATATGGACTACCATGTATGCTCCCAAATGATCTCCATATGCAATGAAAAGACAATATACAACATGAATCCTGGGTACCCCAACTTCACCATTGAGCTTCCCTACAACACAATGTTTTGATTTGTGAGGTAGGATCAATGAAAGACATCAACCAACTAATTTCACAATGGAGGAGGATCATCCCAGAGAGGGCTTCAAAGCACCACCTATAGACCAACCTAAGGGAGAAGGAGAAGCAAATATTGTCGAGCAACAACATATCCTTGAGTAGCCACACTGCACTAGACAAAGATATGATGACTTTGATGCACATTCACCTACAAAAAATTCATACAAAATGTTTGCTTTCCACACGCAGTTGGAGGGGATTCAGAAGACACAACAGGCCATGTGGTTGGACCAGAAATAGACGAATCACAAAAACAACCACATGTACCTCTTTTCGCATGTGCAAGTTCAAAGAAACCTCCAACGAGGGAGGACTTTTGGGGTGCATTGTCAGGCTACCAGGAGACATACCCACCTCCATAGGTGGATTTATGGGGCAGTTACTACCAACATCTTCCATTATATGGGGGGCCACTACCATCCACCTCCACAATAGTGATATCCACCCTATCATTCCTAGGCTTTAATTTCATGTTGAGGACATCATGATTCAAAAGTTGGGGGTGGAATGGTGGTACACACCTTCTTTTCTAAGTTTCATTTTGTTATTCTTGTTTCAACCAATAACACCCTACTTTGATGAGTGATGATTGCACTACCTTTTATAGTGTATAGTTTTATTTACTTTGCATACATGAATACATATAATTCATTTTCTTACATTTTTGCACAAGTTTTCAATTTTTTTGCTCTTTTTGGCATTTCATGACATGCATCACATTTGATGTAGGTTTTCATAATTTCTTTTGTGTTTTAGCTAGAATTTGCTTGTTTGTTGATTATTTCTTCCTAGTGTAGGTTTAGATGTGATTGAATGTGGCACCATTTTGGCCAATTTTTCTAAACTCGAATCTACTTGATTAATAGTGTGTTTCAGTTAAATATCTACTTATTATCATGTGAATGGTTAGAATTCGGATAATGCAATCTGTTGATGATATTTTTGGCTAAATGTGTTCTATGATGGAATTTTGCATGTTCTCTAAGCCTCTTGGAAGTAATTGACTATATTAATAAAAATTTAATCCTTGCAACTCTTTAATGCTTGGGGTTGTTAATTCAAAATGGAAAGAGTGTAATATATCATATTGATCATTTTATGCACAATTTGTATTTTGGTGAATGTTGCATGCATTAGCTTGCTAGAATCAAATAATACATGGATCTTCATCAATTATGAACCCTCTTTGACCTGACATTTATTCTATTATCTTCTTACCTATCTACTTTGTGAAAGGATGCCAAAAGGGCACGCATTATCCTCAGACACCCTCCAAACATCTAGGGTGGCCATATCCACACCACCTTGCTTATTTCAATCACCGTATGCCCTCCTTACATATGGGACAAAGAAAAAGAAAAAGAAAAGAAAAAGAAAAAAAGGATTGCTCTATGTAATAGTTGATGTGTGTTGTTGCACACACAACAATCACTAGGAAAAGTCCTAGAGTTTAACCTTCTGTCTAGGTTGTTAACTTGCTATAAACAACAAGTCAACTTAGTATAGATAGGTATCCATCCAAGGGACGATCGAAAAAAGTATGGTTGAGATTCAAATCCAATCACGAGAACATGGAATAAAGATCTGATTTTGAGAGTTTGGTCATGCTAAGAACAATAAATGAGAGATTATCTATGAAAAAAATTAAACTTCAAGTAAAAAAAAGTGATTAAGAAACAAGAATGAATCAATAATAAAAGACATCAAGGTTATGGGCTTGACCACCATAGCCTGTGTGGAACTAGATAGATGAAATCTAAAAGATAAAACAAGTTATAAGAAGGTATGCAAAAATATCCTCAAATGCATCTATAAAAGACAAACTCCCTACAAACCCATTGGTCCTGCTGTTTACAAATCCTACCCTGATCATCCCAATAAATATCCTTCTGATGTTACATCTGAATTTTTATGCATTTGTTTGGTTGTTCTGAGCCTTGGGTTTCATGGTCACATTTCCCAAGACTAACACTCGCAAGAGATCAAGCCATTTCAAATGTGCAATTATCCAAACAAAATACCATCTAATGAATAAAATCATATAGAAGTTGATCTAATGTGCACTATGGCTATGGGGCTACTCCCCACACCCCGATATAAGAACTACTCACAATCCATGGAGATAGAAGAAAGAAGAAAGGAAGGAAGGAAGTAAGCCATAGACTATTTGAAAAAAAAATCCCAAGGGGATCTTATCAAGTGACAATAAAATGGATATCTTCCTTAGATCCATGTCCCCAATAAGAAGACCAAGAAAAAAAAGAAAAAGAACTAGAAATCTTGAGAATGAATGCTAATTTTATTTAAGAACAAGGAGTACACATGCATGAATTAAAATAACAAGTGATGAATAAAGTTACAAGTACAAAAGATTGGATCCCATTTCTCATGGAGTCCTCCTTTGATAGGGGAACAAAGGGTGGAAACCCTGAAAAGAGGGGGAGAAAGGAGTGGATGGTGGCTTATTTAGTAGGTGGATGGTTGGGTGTGAATCAACCGGTTCACACTCCAAACTTATTGGTTGGTGTTCGATAGAGCAGGGCCAACAGAAGTGGTCAACAAACCCAGTCAAGGGAGTGGTGGATCCATTTTGGTATAACTTGGTCTTGAAGCATCTTGAACTGACCATTTGGAGCATGGGATGCTTGATTCACATTTTAGTGCGCGTGGGCCAAAGAAAAGAACCTAGGGTAAGGTGGTCACACTCTCTAGAAGAAACTTGGTGGCAAAGAAATCCAATCCATCTGGTTGGTACATGGAACACTCAGTTGGAGAACTGAGTCGAGTGTTTGGGGATAGGAGACACTCGTTTGGTTATTGAATAGCCAATGTGGAACATCAGAGCTGAGGGGTGAGATGCCCGTCTGGGATCTGAGGTGCAACATCCTACGTAGATGAAACTCATATCAAGGTATGAGCCGATCGACTCATGTATTGAGATGGTCAAAATTTTACTCTTGTGTCCTTGGGTTCTTTGAATTCTAGAAATATGAATCAAGTTACTATTCCTAAATATGAGTGAAGGTAGAACCTACAAAAAAAATGTAGTGGAAATGATGAGAATTTGCATTAATGGTTAATGAGTGAACAAATTGCAATTATTTATATAAAATTACCAAAAAAATAAATTCCTATAAAAGACTAAGAAATGTGCATTTTAAAAGAGATGAATATACATTCATCAAAATACCTCAGGCTTAAATCGTTGCTTGTCCTCAAGAAAAAAAGAATACAACTAATTCCAATTTCTACTAGAAACATATCGATCCTCACCCTCATAGAATTATTTTGTTCGTTACCTCCTTTATTGGCCAAGCGACCCAATCTCCTATAACCACAAAACATAAAAATCCACATTTCTGATTAAAAACATGTTTCATGACTTGTTTCTATATCAAGACTTTGTGAGAAATAGACTTCATCTTACTTCCCTTCAACACTCCCAATTTTATTATAAGTATTGCACATGAACATGACGAATGAGGTATGAAAGAAGATGATCCTTCCTCTATTTGACTTGGGATCTTTTTCTTCATGGATTGTAGTTACAATGACGACATTTTTTCAATATGCTCTTTTGGCGTCATTGAATGGTACACCCCTATTATATTTGTGAGAAGTATGGAAGAATGGAGATGAGGAACACATGTCACCCCAATCTTAGGTTTTGGCATGAGGTGATTTTGATTTTCGTTGTGAGAAAAAGATGGTGGAGGGAAGTTGTTCCTGTGCTTTCAAACTTACACATTGTTTTGGGGAGTGTCGTCATATTAGTTTGACTCTTCCTATCAGTACATCATATAAGAGATATGACAAGCTGATCTACATATTTAAAAAAATATATATCTTTGGTTCTGATCAATGCAATAAGGCTTGACAACATTTCCAAGGAGTGATGCAAATTTGTGGTCCTAGATAACATGGTGTTTTCTAATCATGGAAATTTGCAAAAGTTTTTCAAAGAAGATTTACTAAAGTCAAGGGGGTACAATGATACGTGGTCTATTCATTTGGATGACTAGATAAGGGCCATTTTGCATAATGAAGGAACAAAAGAAACTACTTTTTAGAAAGAAAACTATATACAAATAAATAAAATGGCATAGTAAATATGTTAGAAGGAATATAGTTTGGTGGAATCAGTACGTACCACACACCCCCATCCCGGACTTCAAATTTTGCTCATACCAAGAAAAACTTAAATCCAGAGCCGAGCGAAGAAATGCACAAAGATCACCAAGGGTCCAGGTAGCTTGAAGAACGTCCAGCTGAAAGGATTGTGTATGAGGGCTGGAACCTTGATCAACGAAGCTTCAGAGTGCACCCAGTGCTTGGGTGGTTATGAAAGCTCAATGGGGCATTCATATTTCCTTTCACCTCATAGTCTCTCTAATAGGATCCACACATTTTCCTTCAACAATGAAGGAAGTGGTGGAGATAGATGTGGATTGGGGGAAATCGCCCGATGCACAACAAGTAACATGTGTAGTGTTAGATGTATAAAATCAGGCTAAGGATATGGCTCTAGTTTTTGTCCAGCATATTGATATGCGTATGGGATAACTGATGATGATATGAAGGGGACAAAAGGATTTAAATCAACATCAAAAGTATTTATGCTTTCCTCAAAAACCATGGATCAACATTGGGATAAGTAGGTTTCATTATTGCATGTCACTCTATTTCCTCTATGCAAAATGTTCCCAAGCTCCAGGAGGGATAAAAAGGGGACTATCATCCTTGCAAACAAAGAAAGGGGGCATGTGGACTTCTTCTAGGAGTGGTTTCTCCCATTCTAGATTATCCGTATGAGAGATAGGAATTGGTTGTGATATAGTGTGATGTATTGATTCACAATTGGGGAGGTTGCTCATTATCTGGAATAGATTCAACTACATG
This sequence comes from Alisma plantago-aquatica, assembly GCA_963693085.1. NCBI lineage: Eukaryota > Viridiplantae > Streptophyta > Magnoliopsida > Alismatales > Alismataceae > Alisma > Alisma plantago-aquatica. The sequence continues at coordinate 582,597,326 of OY856413.1, forward strand.
GGATTGATCATTAATAACATATGGATTATTGTCAATGATGAAGGGAGTTGCTGGATATTCAAGATAAGGTTGACTCTCTAATGTGACTTTTCATTCTCAAGTAGTAAAGCCTCTAGCGGAGAGGTAGGAATACCAACATCCTCATTGCATGAAAACTTCCATTCATTAGTTCGAGATAGCTCGGTGGAATTTGACATAAATGACGTGAACATGGGATCATCATCATCATCATCATCATCATCATCATCATCATCATCATCATCATCATCATCATCATCATCATCATCATCATCATCATCATCATCATCATCATCATCATCACCATTATCATCATCATGATCATGATCATCATGATCATCATCATCATCATCATCATCATCATGAACTATCTTGGATTTCTCTAACTCTTCTAGGGTTATTTGTGATCGGGCCTCTAGTAAAAAAGCTAGCATGGCTTGTCAATATTCTAATCTTTTTTATTGCTCTTTTACTATTTCTTATTGCACCACTACTGCTTTTTCTAGGGCTTCAATCTATTCCTCCTATTGAGGTGTATATTGGTTTACACACTAAGGTTCTTAACCCCCCCAAAATTTGTTGGTTACGCTCACCATATCCCCCATAATGATCTTGGTCATGGTACCCCTCATATTGATTTTGACATTGGTCCTTATAATAGTCTTCAGAAGATTGTGTATTGAAATTTACATTATCCACCTCGGTGAGAAGACCCGTCATTACAAGGTGTCATCATAACATAAGGGGACACATTGGAGCAATCAAGATTCTTTGACCGAGCTTCTAACAAAGCAGTTATCAAGGCTTGATGTGTGCCAAGTTTTACTTGTCGTCCTACTTCTATCCCTTCTTTCTCTCTAGGTTGCTTTTGGGTTTCAAAACTAGAATCATATTCCCCAAGGATTTGTTGGTCATCCCCCCATTAGAATATGGATAAAGGTTGGATGGTTCCTTATAATGGCCCTTGGGAAATTGTGCATTAGGAGTTACATCATACCCACCAGGATGGGAGGACTCAAGAATATACAAGGTACTACCATAATTAGGGGACACATTAGGATAGTTCAACGATGTATGGTTGTAATAACCACACAATAGGATTTGTGAATCGTAATGTGTTGATCGCTCCATTTTGAAAGCTCATTTTTTTCTTTATAGATAAACAATTCACAAAAAGAATCTAAAAGAAACTAAATATTATAGAAAGAACTAAAACAAGATAAGAGGTTAGCCAGAAATAATAAGGAACTTAAAATTATAAGGGTAGGCTTAAGAAATTATGGAATAAGACTACAAATTATAAAAAATAAACTAGAAAATTGTATTGCCTGAATGGAAACTTAGAAGAAGGATGAGATACACTATTAGAATGGATCTCGGTAGCAAAAATAAATTAAAAAAATATAAGAAAGAAATTATGAAACAAAATTAAAAAATAGTTCTAATAGTTATACAAGTTACAAAATATGAACAAGATTAATACAAGATATACAAGAAATCAAATTCAAAAAGTAACAAGTTCCATCCCCAAAAACAATGCCAACTTGATGTGCTTGTTGCACACACAACAACCACTAGGAAAAGTCTTGGAGTTTAACCTTCTAACAGGGTTGTTAACTTGCTGTAAAAAGCAAGTCATCTTAGTATAAATAGGTATTCATCCAAGGGATGGCAGAATAGATGATGGTTGAGATTCAAATCTGATCACGAGAATATGGAAGTAAAAATCTGATTTTGAGAGTTTGGTTATGCTAAGAACAATAAAGGAGAGACTATCTATGAACAAAACTAAATTGTAAGTAAAGAAAGAACGATTGAGAAACAAGAATGAATCCATAACACTACTACAGAAATGGCTTATAACGTCACTTTTAAAGGCATCGGTTGTATAAATAAACTGACACCTAAAACCTAAAACGTCAGTTTAATAAAAAACATGGCATCTATCTGTGAAGGGTGACCAGACACGGGTGTCTCTTTTATTCAGTGTCGGTTCCCGAATAATAAACTGACGCCTAAAATTAACCTCCAAATCCAAAATTTCACGTGAAAAAAATTACCTCCAAAATTTGACATATGGCGTCGGTTATTTACTAAAAAACCGACGACGAAAGGTTATTCGCGATACAGAAATTGGGCATATTTTGGTCGTCGGTTTTACTACAATAACCGACGCTTATGGGTTTTCGCGTGTTTTCCCGAGAAATTTTTCACACCCCTTTGAGCGTCGGTTTGGGAAAGAAATCGACGACTATGGTCATTAATCGAGAACAAATTTTTTAATCGGCATATGTAGATAGACGTCGGTTTTTTTCTAGTAAAAACTGACGACTATCATTGACAATAGGTGTCAGTGTGTTTTTAGAACCGACACCTTTAGTTTGACGTGTCGGTTGTTTTTAATAACCGACGCCGATTGATAACTTAACAACACCCACGCGAGCTCGACTCTTCCCCTTTCTCTGTTTCATTCATTGTCTCACGCTGCTACTCTAGGGTTTGGTCGTCCGGCGATTTCCGGTGATTTCTCCTCTGCCCCCACCTCCACCGCCATTTACTCCGGCCGCGCGTTGCTCCGCTTGCTTGGCTGGTCCTCTGCCCACCTCCGCCGTCGCTTGCCCTCTGCCCCCAGCTCCGGTAGCCTTCTCTCCTTCTCCGGTGACTTTCTATCTTGCTCCGGCAGCCTGCTCTCCTGCTCCTGCTGGTCGCTGCTGCTACTCTCGCCGCCAACGCCTCCGAAGGTACCTACTCTGCTCTTCTTCCTCCTTTTCTTCCTCTACCCTCAAGCAGGTACCCTGCTCCATGACCGAGGTGTGTGAAATCGTAGGTTGGCACGGTCGTGCTGGGCAGCACAACCGTGTTGGTAGCACGACCGTGCTGCATAGCACGACTGTGCTGCATAGCACGACCATGTTGGTTGATTTTGTGCTATATTGCTCAATTATAATCGGATAGCCTATAATGTTGTGCTACATTACTCTTCTAAAATTATTCTTATATTTTTGAATCGAGTCAATGACCACACCTGCTATTGTGCCTGAATTATGCCATGTATGTTTGTACAAAGTGAATCTTATCGCTATAATTGTGAATTATTGTATGTTTGAAACTATTGAATTCTTGATTTATTATTGAATAATGCTCTAATTGTGAGTGATGCAATGTAAGTGAGCAAATACATGTAGTGGATATGTACTCATTAGCCTAGAAACACGTCCAAGATTTACTCATTAGGAGTAAATTTTGGATAGTCCCCAGTTTGGGACTATTCTTGAACACCTAATCTCACTTAGGATGTAAGTGTATAATGTGTATTGGGTTTTCGAGAAAATTTTGGTAGCATTTCCCTGTTTGTTCTCTAAGTACATATGTACTTAGAGAACAGCAGGGAAATGCTGCCGAAATTTTCTCGAAAACCCAATACACATTATACACTTACTAGTGAGATTAGGTGTTCAAGAATGGGATAGGTGGTACACATTTATTATATATAAGAATGACATCACATGTATTTGATGGCCTAGAAACCCGTCCAAGATATACTCATTAGGAGTAAATCTTGGATAGTCCCCGGTTTGGGACTGTTCTTGAACACCTAATCTCACTTAGGATGTAAGTATATAATGTGTATTTGGTTTTCAAGAAAATTTCGACAACATTTCCCCGTTTGTTTTCTAAGTACATATGTAGAGATTTCAAACCCGAAACCAGTGGATGTCGATAGCAGTGCTTGTGTGGAAGAAGACATTTCCTACGATGACGTAGATGTGAATGAACCAGTTCCAGTAGACATCATTGATGCGATGCTGGATAGTTGTGGGGTAGAGCACACCGATCCAGCTCCAATTTTTAGAAACATTGTGCATGATGCTGAGATATCGTTATACACAGGTTGTACTAAGTTTACGAAGCTTAGCGCTGTGTTGAGATTGTATAAGTTGAAAGCTAACAATAGATGGAGCGACAAAAGCTTCACTTCATTGTTGACTTTGTTGAAAGAAATGCTTCCTGAAGGAAACGAGCTGCCAATCTCAACATACCAGGTAAAGAAATTGTTGTGCCCAATGGGAATGGATGCCAAGAAGATACACGCATGCCCGAATGATTGTGTATTATTTCAAAAGGACTATGTGGATTTGAAAGATTGTCCAAAATGTGGTGCGTCACGGTATAAATTGACGACTTCGGGGGAGTCCAAAACTGGTTCTCCTGCCAAGGTGATGTGGTATCTACCTATAATATCACAGTTTCAACGCTTGTTTGCCAATCCGATAGATGCGAAGAATTTGAGGTGGCATTCAGATGTTAAGAAAAATAATGATGAGATCCTACGACATGCGTCTGATTCCCCACAGTGGAAGAAGATTGATCTATTGTACCCTGAATTTGGTGAAGAAGTCAGGAATCTAAGACTTGGTCTTTGTACAAATGGGATGAATCTGTACGGGATATTGAGAAGCCAACATAGCACTTGGCCAGTCATGCTTGTTATATACAATCTTCTTCCCTGGCTGTGTATGAAAAATAAGTACATAATGCTATCGTTCTTGATATCGGGCCCTAAACAACCTGGAAATGACATCAATGGTTATCTTGAACCTCTGATTGATGAATTAAAGAAACTCTGGGGTGAAGGTGTGATGACCTATGATGCTTCACGAAGAGAGACATTTCGTTTGCATGCTTTGTTGTTTTTCACTATTAATGACTTTCCAGCATATGGGAATTTGTCTGGATATAGTGTCAAAAGAGCTAAAGCGTGTCCTATATGTGAAGAGAACACTGATTCAACAAGACTAAAACATGGCGGTAAGACTGTATATCTGGGTCGTCGAAGGTTTCTTACAAAATTTCATCCGTATCATAGGAAGCGCAAAGCATTCAATGGATTGAATGAGGAACGGAGTGCACCTAAACCTATACCAGGGGAGGTTTTTTATGAAAGAGTAAAAGACTTTGTCAATGAATTTGGTAAGAGATCACAATGTACTATGGCCACACGGAGTGACAAATCTTTATTCAAGAAGAAGTCAATATTTTGGGATCTTCCTTATTGGAGTTCGTTGACAGTCAGGCATTGATGACTCCAGTTCATTCTCAGTTGGGTTGCCAACACCAGCAAATATTGAAGCTAATGATGACTTGTATGTGCGCAAAGATCACAATGAAGGATTGTTAATTGATAAAAAATCGCAATATTAGAGGCATGTTTATATTTTTTATATGTTTTATTTTTCTGAATGTGAACTTTACAATGTGAATGTGAACTTTACAATGTGAATTTTACAATGTGAATTACTTTATAATGTGAACTTTACAATGTGAATTACTTTACAATGTGAATGTGAACTTTACAATGTGAGCTTTACAATTTGAATTACTTTACAATGTGAACTTTACAATGTGAATGTGAATTTTCAGATGGCTGAGCATTCTCCTGATGACCGTGCTGATGATTACCGTGAGGGTGAGGACATCAATGCGCCGCCTCACAATGTAAGTTTTAAAAATATATCATATATTTATATCTATATGTCCATTTATAGTTATATCTTGTAAATGTGTTTATTTTGTCAAATTTTAGGCCGATGATGCACATGTACCATCTGAAGCACTTGAGGCACTTGATCAGCAACACCAAAAAGTTGACAACAGAAGGGGCATCACTATGATGAAGAAGTTAATAGCACAAAAGGGCAATGGACCCAAACTTGTTGTGGATTTTGATAATGCAGGAAATGCATCTGGTGTGAATCACAATTCATTTGTTTCATATCTTGGGTATGTTACTCGTAGCCATTGCGGTTGTAAGATAGATTCTTGGCATAAAGTTTATAAGGAGAAGAAAGACGTAATATGGAAGGATTTATGCGTGAGTTATTATTAATTTGCAATTCTATTTTGTAGATTACTAATTTTTTGGATACTAGTTAATAGCAATTCTAATTTGCAGAGTATATTTGAATTGGATGAAAAGCTGCATCATAAATGCGTGATGCAACACTGTGGGAGAGTTCTAAGGAACTATAGGACAAATCTCACCTGAGAATACATAAAAGAAGCTGACAAGAGGAAGAAGATAGCCACTGAACAGTGGAACTTCCTGGACAAAGAAGAATGGGACGCGTTTGTTGCTTCAAGATAAACTGATGAATTCAAGGTATTAGGCGTCAGTCCCAATCTCATTAATATATGTTGTATTCACCTATTCAAGATTAACATTTACTGTTACTAACCAAATCATTAATGTGCATACTAACTAGGCCCTCAGTGAGGCACAAAGATCAAGGCGTGCACTAAATGTGCATGACCACACAATGGGTCCAAAGGGGTATGCAAGCATTAGCCAAAGACTACAGTTTGAGGCTACTGCTCAGTATGCTACTACTCAGGAGTCCTCCACTATAGGTAGCACACCTCTGCCTCGCCATGATGTCTGGATAGCTGGGAGGCAAAATAAGAAGGGAGAAATAAGGAAGCCCGCAACTACTGAGGCAGCTGCAAAAATGGTAAAATACAACTCTTACAACAATCGTTCGAATATTGATTATTTATGGTGTTTACTTAATTACAAATTTTTGTTTTGGTGATTAGCGGGAGCTGCACGAGCTGAGGAAACAAGGCGAGTTCATCCATGAGGGCACAAGGGATGAATTGACAGTTGCTCTAGGTAACCCAGAGCATCCTGGACGTGTTAGGGCTACAGGCGCTGGTGTGGGCATCAAAGCTTTTTTTGGGCCATCCCAGTGCAAACATGTCCCAAAAGTGGGACTTTCACAAGAAGAGGTAACATATTTTTTCCTTGTAGATGTTACTGTAAAAGAGAATTCAATAATTAGAATTTGACATTTCTTTTATCCATGTATAGGTAGATAAGCTATTTGATAGGAAACATGAAGAAGTAATGAAAAAGTGGCAGGCATCTCAGACTGCCACTTACTAGACAGTACCTATGGTGTCTCCTACTGCAGGCTCTACTCCTACTGCAGAGGTTGAGAGTAATCCTGTAGACCCACCACCTAGCAAATCCGCTGTAAGTATTTTTATGACATAGTAACTATTTTTTTAATTTAAGATGATATGTATATATGAAATTGTAGTCGTTTCAAAAAAAGATGATATGTATATATGTATATAACATTCTTTATAAAAAAATTTGTAGGGGTTGAAGCCATGCCATCTAAAAGTTAATGAATATGTCGTTACAGAGGCGTCGGCTTACCCATCCCTACCAGGGGAAATGTTTCACGGGTCTCCATTACCAGCTGGTTGGACTCGTGTGAGCCCGGTACATATATTCCCCAAGTGGATGGATCTTCCATTGCCATATGCCCACCCAGATTATGAAACGCTTGGTGAGGCAGAAGGCGGAGTGATATTGTGGCTAAAAGCGGATGTCATATTTATTGAAATTGTATGGTAAATTTACATTAAATTGTTAGTGTGTGTATATGATGTCAGTTGATCTGAAATTATTAATATATATATATATATGTATATATATATATATATATATATATATATATATATATATATATATATATACAGGTTAAAAAGAAGACAACCACAACATCTAGGCCTCCAATTCCACCTCCTACATTACCCAGTTGGGTTCCACAGGACCTACCTGTCCCGTTAGGTCCTAACTGTAGGGGTATGGTAATATGGTTAGGCGAACATGATATAAATTTCCCTATAACTATTTCTATAGATTCAGATGTTGCAGGTCAATCATACGAAAGCAAACTATTTATACAAGATATTTTGGAGTTGTTTTGATATGATTGTCTAAATACATCTGTGATAGAGCTATGAATAAGGTGCGATCTTCTTTATACATCCATATACCTTGTGTAGGATCTGGTGATCTGGTTTCTTATTTATTAATGCATGCGTAATTAATACATATTTTGCAGCTACTTAGACAAGATATGTGCAGATTTTGCATTCAAACATGTAGGATTTTTGATTCTATCTTTGATTAGTCTAGTAGCTAAAGACCCTCCGTCAGTTCAACAATACTGCTGTGAGGCTTTTACAATTTTTGCTCAAAATAAGAAGACGATGATAATGGCTCCATTCAATGTAGAGTAAGTTTACTTTGCTTATTATAATTTGTACTTAAGAAAATTACATTTTTATTGTGGATTTTGAGTTATTAATTTTTAACTTTTTTACCTCTAGTGGTATGCATTGGGAGTTAGTGGTTATTGTCCCCGAGACGTTCGCTATCTATTATCTAGATCCTAAGGGGAGTAAATTGAATACAAAATATGGACACATAATGAAAATGGCATTATTCCGATGAGAAATATTTCATTTTCATATCCGTTAACATATGTTATTATATTACTATTTAATTTTGCAATGTACTGTGTTACATTAACATGTAGGGGTTTTGATGAGTTCAAAAAGGCTGGAGGAAAGGTCCCCACGAAAAAGAACCAACCAATAATTTGGAAGAACGTGAAAGTAAGTTCCCGACAGCAATATATGTATATATTATTTATGTGAACAGTGCTTAATTAGTTGAATTTTTTAATATTTTGTATATTTGAATTTATAGTGTGCTACACAAGACAACGGATGGGCATGTGCACTACTACAGAAATGCCTTTTAGAGTCAGTTGTTTAACCCCCTTTGGCGTCGGTTTCCGAGCGACGCCTATGTGGGCGGCGCTAAAGGTCGAACACTTTGGCGTCAGTTTTTTAACCGACGCCTATTTAACATAAAGGCGTCGTTTGTTTAGTTGATCACCGACGCCAAAAGGGTTCGCGCCACAGAAAACGGCGTCATCTAGGACACATTCTGTGTCGATGTTTAATTGGTAACCGACGCAGAAAGTGTCCTAGATGACGCCATTTTCTGTGGCGTGAACCCTTTTGGCGTCGTGATCAACTAAACAACCGACGCTATATGTATTATAGGCGTGGCCATTTCCAGCACGGCCGTGGCCACATGAGGGGTCGGTTTGTTTTCAAAAAACCGACGTTGTAGGTCTTTGCTGACAGTTTTCTGTAAATAACTGACCGACCTTTTTCACGCGTCCGGAAACGAACGCGGGACAAAGGAAGGAATCAAGCTTTAAATTTATAACCCGAAACCTTCTAGGCCCCCGCAACTTAATTACGGGGTCGAAGTAGATATACAGGGTCGAACACAGGGACGTGGTGACGTTTAGGACGCTACAGATTTCTGTTCTTGAGTCAGATAAGCAAAAACGATAGTCGATGAAAGAAAGTGCTAGAACTAGTCTAGCGGGTTGTCACGATTAAAATAAGGAAAAGAAAAGAAAACAAAAGCAAAACAAGACAGAGCACGAGGTTCTACTAACTAGAGAAAAAGAGTTCTTGGCTATGTAACCACAAAAGGGGCAGTCTATGCACTCGTTCTCGGGCGTAGACAACCCTCGAACACCCAAGCAAGCATCTAGCACGCACAACAACATCTGTCCTGTGGGGTCATCCCACTCGCTCTCGCGATGCGTGACTAAAACCATCAACGATATGTCATTAACCCTCTCTCAAGGGATGACATATCAACACCTCAGTATATGCTAAGTTCCCTCTCGGGTCTTAGGATATTATGGGGTGTTAGGAACAGAATACCTTGGATCGTCCTCCTCTCAGGTTCAGATCCAAACTATCGTCTCTTAGCTATTTCTACAATGGATCTCTCAATACAGGAAGAAATAGCAGTTCAAGCGAGTAAGAGATCAACCAAACTAGCAATCATAACTTGGAAAGAGAAAATAGAACATGCAACATACTAGATCTGATATGAATCTACTTGCTTAAGGCAAAAGTATATAAACATGCCCAGATCGGGCTGCATAGCCAAGAAGGAGCTAACTAGCCATAGACAAGCATAGCTGGCACCGAACAAAGATGGATAAACATCGTTTGTACAAGAAACAAAGGAATGCAGTAGAATGAAAGAGAAGAGGGAAGAGATGTAGCCCATAGAGGAGAGGTGGCTCTCGCTCCTTGGCCTCTCTGTAGGCCGGATCTCGCCCCTAGGGTCTTCTCTTTGTCCCTCTGGACTCCTCGGTTCTCTCTTTCTCTAGGCCGTATCGGGCAGCAGACGTATCGATCGACGGGCGTATCGGTCGGCGGGCATATCGGTCGGCGGGCGTATCGGGCGACGGGCGTATCGGGCGGCGGGCGTATCGGTCGGCGGGCGTATCGGGCGGTGGGTGTATCGGGCGACGGGCGTATCGGTCGGCGGGCGTATCGGGCGGCGGGCGTATCGGGCGACGGGCGTATCGGGCGGCGGCCTTTGGGGAACCCGACACACTAACTCCTTGGTCTAGGAACTAGCTCTTGCAGGGTCCTTCCTCCAGCCCTCCGCTCCCTCCAGCTCCAAAGAAGAATTCTTGTAGGCTGGCAGCTGTTATTTATAGGCAGCGAGTTGATGTAAGTTGTAGCTTTTATTGGTCCACGTGTCCTTCATCCGTGGCTTCAATCTTGAGGAACCAGGTCGGCCAATATGACTGTCACTCGGCAACCGTATCGGGCAGCCGTATCGGTCGGCGGCCGTATCGATCGGCGCACCCGTATCGGTCGGCGGCCGTATCGGTCGGCGCACCCGTATCGGGCAGCCATATCGGCCAGCTGCTGCGATTCTTGTCTTTTCCTGGTCTGGTACTTGAAAGTCCCAAAATTGGCTAGTTTCGGTGCCTACAAGTCTAAAACAGGCTAATTAGCTACATTATTGGCTATTTTCACTACATTATCTAATGGAGAGATAGAAAACATAAAATATGAACAGAAGAGTGCATATTAAGACTAAAGTGGCACAAAACTATAGATAAAATGCATAGAAAATATGCGCTAATTTGGGTGTTATCAACTACCCCAAGCTTAAAACTTGCTTGTCCTCAAGCAAGACTGTGCTCAAAGAACAAAAAGATAACATCCAAATTAAGCTTGGAAATAAATGCTAAGGTTAAGAAAAATAGTTTAAAGCATCAATACTCTTGATCCATGTCATTTCAGAACAAACCCCCATCAAACAAGCACAATCCTGCCAAAGTACGATCAAAGAATTTCCAGGTGAGATTAAGAGAATTCACTTTAGCCTGCCAATACTCATGAGGGTTTGAATCATAATTATTTGATCATGAAAGAGTTGTCACTTAGGTGATCACGCTGGTGATGAGTAATGAGCCATCACCATGAATCCATGCATACCAATCAGGAATACCATGCCTCTCACTTATTCGTGTCCTAAGAATTAAAGCAAAAAGACTCTAATGACTTCTGAGGATCCCGATCTGCGTCAGGTTGGTCCATGTAGCGAGCAACAATCCCTACAATCCGAACCAGTTGGTCCAAAGCAGTGAGATGAACTCCTCGTACTGTGCCCGAACCAACCCTGCTACTGAGATGATCTCATAGGTCACCTAGGGGGTTCCTAGTGACTCTCTAATGAGCTTTTAGAGTGGTACTACCAGGCACGACATATCCGCATTCATGAGCGTAGTCATACACCGGCTGGGCACCATCCTCAACTCTCCTAAAAGAGAAAACAAGCGCTCATTTATTGTTCACACTCAGGCTTTTATCATCTGCATTCTATTTTTAGGCTTGGGTGAGAACTATATAGATATTTTTGGGATTCTATGGGCGGCCAAACCTCTTTTGCACATTTTTATATTTTTCATCTTTTTGACTCAATCTAATGTGAGAAGGCATGTAGTCCATCAAGGAAAAGCACTTCACCTTGATCATGGCTCAAAACTCATCATGGCCCGCTTGATACCTGTGTGAAAAGATAGCAATTATGATTCAAGAATCCTTAGAATAGAGGAAAACTTGTGAATCCACAGCTAGGTTCTTTGATCATGTTTTAGCTCATTCCAGCGGTCCTTTACCGTGGATTTGCCATTCACGACACAGATCAAGGGAATTTAGCTTTAAGCTATGAAAAAGGGACATAACCTTAGGTTTATTACCAAACTCAAGGAAAGAGTCAAAGAGCAAGTCAATCAAAAGGTCAAGCAATTTTTAAGATGAAAATTGTGCATCTAGGCATGAAGCCAAGCATTTATCTATTAGATTCACACCACATAGCCATAATTGCAAAGCTAAAAAGCTGAAAATTTTGAAAATTTAAGACTAAATGCAGGAAATAGACATGCATGCAAGAAGAGTGAAGAGAAAAGAAGGGCGACGCCTACCACCCCAAGCTTAAAATTTTGCTCGTCCTCGAGCAAGTCTCAAACTTGAAATAGTGAGGCAGGAATGCATGAGTTTAACGACATTTATTGAAGTTCTAAAGATGATGCATGGGTGCAAGGATATCAAAATAGTTAGAGGAAAGAAATTAACCAACAAGAACATAAAAAGCAGAATTTATTGTAATAAAAGGGTGGGAGGTTAGGTAAGAGAAAAGGGGGTGGTTGCCCCATGATACCGACACTGGGATCCCAAATTCTCAGCTTTGGGACCAGTGTCACCTGTGTCTTGCCGACGGGTTCCGCCACATAATATGAGTAGAGTAGGCGGATGTGTTGGCCCTGCCGAGTCTGAAGAAGAAAAGTTAAATCTGGCGACTCGGTGAAGTCATCTTTGTGCTGGAAGTGACATGAATTGCACTGGGGTGACTTCTTTTGCAAATCATCCTCAGGGTACCTTTCAGTATATGAATCTGAATATGAAGGTCCTAGGATGTCGACACAGGATGAGATGGAGGGTATAGGTTGAATGACTTGGGTGGGATCCATTTCTCCTCCCTCCATCTCTGAACTTGAGGTTAGATGCTCAGATAAATCATCATGTACAGTCTGAGTCATCCAATCATCTTCCGAACAAGAAGTACCCCCTGAAGAATCTATTTGTGGTTCTACCACCCCAAGCTTATCACTTGGCATGGAGTCGAGGGTGTCTTCATGCTTAGCAGCCATGTTGTAGTGCACCGTCCATCCTACCCCCTTGACGTCCACCCTACCTTGTAAAGGTATGGATGTAAATGGCGACTCGTGCTGCTCTAACTCGTCGTCGGCATTATACTCACTGCTCCATGTCGAGCAGCTTTCGTCGTCGTCATCGTTGTCATCATCGTCATCGAACAAATTGTTCCAAACCATGGTTGGCGTACTGCTCAAAGCGAAGTGACAAGTCTCAATATGAGAGATGTCACTCTGGTCTGGTTCAGTATCTGACTCTGGTTTCTCTGAACAACTTTCCGGATGTGAGGCTGTTTGGCTGTCATTGTGAGGATAAGAGTCTTCGTCATCGTCATCATTGGCCCATTCATGTCTATGACTCATATCGTCCATTGGTTCATCAGCTGGGTCATCTGGATAGAATGAAGGGCTTCCCCTAGTGGGTTGGTCTTCACAGAAAAATCCTGGCGAATCCAGTTGATGGTCTGAATAGGATGGTGAGATATACTCCGATTCAGATCCAATGGAATGGCCTTGATGACTAACGTCTTCATTATCTTGTGATGGCATTTGTAATTGGATTGTAACCAAATCAATGAGCTCTTGGAGCCTCCTGCCTTGTTCAACATCTTTATCATGAAGTTGTTGTACTTGAGCAGCAATGCTTTCGAGACCCGTCGATTCTGCCATGCACATTGGTTGCTGACCTGCTGTACCAAACTGATGCGCTTGAATGAATTCTCGCTCAACAGTTTGAACTAGACTTCTACTGCAGTCTACAGCCTCAGTGCCTACTTTGAGAAGACGATCCTGCTCTTCTAGCAGTTGTTGCTTGGGATCGACATCTTCTTGGAGATGAGGGACTAGGGAGGTGAGTGCCTTGCCACTCTCTCCAGCTAACTCCACTGCCTTAATCAGTTCTTGATCCCATGCTAGCATGGGAGTCGATGGTTGACTGGCAGTCTCCTTTGTTGTAATTTCAACATATGACGACGGTGGAGGTGAGTATAACTCGACTAGTTGTAGAGCACGACCTTCAATTATTTGCCAGCAGTCAGAACTGCGGAAAAACTCGGGAAGACAGGCGGACAAGATGACTTGTCTTGCCGAAGCAAGATCCATGGCTGAAAAAGGTACAAGAAAAAGAGAAGGTATTCAGTATATATGAACACGTATGTTTAAAACGAATGAAAATTTATGCATATATATACAGGCTTATAGTGACAACACAAAAATCTACTAGGCGTGTAAACGTGGAAAACCCACGTCCCCGGCAATGGCGCCAAAAGTTGACCGGCCTTTTTCACGCGTCCGAAAACGAATGCGGGACAAAGGAAGGAATCAAGCTTTAAATTTATAACCCGAAACCTTCTAGGCCCCCGCAACTTAATTACGGGGTCGAAGTAGATATACGGGGTCGAACACAGGGACGTGGTGACGTTTAGGACGCTACAGATTTATGTTCTTGAGTCAGATAAGACAAAACGATAGTCGATGAAAGAAAGTGCTAGAACTAGTCTAGCGGGTTGTCACGGTTAAAATAAGGAAAAGAAAAGAAAACAAAAGCAAAACAAGACAGAGCATGAGGTTCTACTAACTAGAGAAAAAGAGTTCTTGGCTATGTAACCACAAAAGGGGCAGTCTATGCACTCGTTCTCGGGCGTAGACAACCCTCGAACACCCAAGCAAGCATCTAGCACGCACATCAGCATCTGTCCTGTGGGGTCATTCCACTCGCTCTCGCGATGCGTGACTAAAACCATCAACGATATGTCATTAACCCTCTCTCAAGGGATGACATATCAACACCTCAATATATGCTAAGTTCCCTCTCGGGTCTTAGGATATTATGGGGTGTTAGGAACAGAATACCTTGGATCGTCCTCCTCTCAGGTTCAGATCCAAACTATCGTCTCTTGGCTATTTCTACAACAGATCTCTCAATAAAGGCAGAAATAGCAGTTCAAGCGAGTAAGAGATCAACCAAACTAGCAATCATAACTTGGAAAGAGAAAATAGAACATGCAACATACTAGATCTGATATGAATCTACTTGCTTAAGGCAAAAGTATATAAACATGCCCAGATCGGGCTGCATAGCCAAGAAGGAGCTAACTAGCCATAGACAAGCATAGCTGGCACCGAACAAAGATGGATAAACATCGTTTGTACAAGAAACAAAGGAATGCAGTAGAATGAAAGAGAAGAGGGAAGAAATATAGCCCGTAGAGGAGAGGTGGCTCTTTCTCCTTGGCCTCTGTGTAGGCTGGATCTCGCCCCTAGGGTCTTCTCTTTGTCCCTCTGGACTCCTCGGTTCTCTCTTTCTCTAGGCTGTATCGGGCAGCAGGCGTATCGGGCGACGGGCGTATCGGTCGGCGGGCGTATCGGGCGGCGGGCGTATCGGGCGGCGGGCGTATCGGGCGACAGGCGTATCGGGCGGCGGGCGTATCGGTCGGCGGGCGTATCGGGCGGTGGGCGTATCGAGCGAAGGGTGTATCGGTCGGCGGGTGTATCGGGCGGCGGGCGTATCGGGCAACGGGAGTATCGGGCGGCGGCCTTTGGGGAACCCGACACACTAACTCCTTGGTCTAGGAACTAGCTCTTGCAGGGTCCTTCCTCTAGCCCTCCGCTCCCTCCAGCTCCGAAGAAGCATTCTTGTAGGCTGGCAGCTGTTATTTATAGGCAGCGAGTTGATGTAAGTTGTAGCTTTTATTGGTCCATGTGTCCTTCATCCGTGGCTTCAATCTTGAGGAACCAGGTCGGCCAATATGACTGTCACTCGGCAACCGTATCGGGCAACCGTATCGGGCAGTCGTATCGGTCGGCGGTCGTATCGGTCGGCGCACCCGTATCGGTCGGCGGCCGTATCGGTCGGTGCACCCGTATCGAGCAGCCATATCGGCCAGCTGCTGCGATTCTTGTCTTTTCTTGGTCTGGTACTTGAAAGTCCCAAAATTGGCTAGTTTCGGTGCCTACAAGTCTAAAAGAGGCTAATTAGCTACATTATTGCCTATTTTCACTACATTATCTAATGGAGAGATAGAAAACATAAAACATGAACAAAAGAGTGCATATTAAGACTAAAGTGGCACAAAACTATAGATAAAATGCATAGAAAATATGCGCTAATTTGGGTGTTATCAATAACCGACGCCTATATCTTTTTTTTTCATATCAGTTTGCAGGCCTGCTGTGGCTGATCAGCAGGATGAGAACCTGCAGTTCAGTTTTCTGAACTGCAGGTTTACGACATCCAATTATATCAGCCTACAAACATGCCACAAACATGCAAAATTAACAAAAAAAATTTCACACAAGTAGATACATTCAGACATCAATTCAATTCTCACATTCACACATATAGAAACATTCAAATACATGTATTAACATTCAGAAATATTTATTTACAAAGTATCATTCATTATCGCTATCAACATCCCAATTATATCTTACAATTGCCACTGCTTGTATGGCTTTTGCCCATTCTTCTCTCATTTCATTTAATGCTTCCATCGTATATGGAGCATGTATATTTTTTAAGCGTTTACCTATAGTGTGGTCAGTTTTAAACACCTGCAAAGAGAATGATGTATATATAAGTAATAATATAAAAATAAGATTGATATATTTCATACTAACTAATGAGACTATATATAATACCTCATGTATGGTATCGATGTCCAATGCGGCATGTCGGATAATCATCTGCATAAATCACATCACATAGTATGCGCATGCCCAGTCGTTGTCTTGTGTAGCGCACTATAAATTGAAATATACAAAATAATACAACTAAGCACAATTCACATCAATAATATATACATTGGAGTCGGGAACTTACTTGTATGTTCTGTCAATTTATTGGCTGGTTCTTTTTCCTTGGGACCGTTCCTCCAGCCTTTTTGAATGCATCTAAACCCCTACATGTTAATATAACACAGTAAATTGCATAAGTAAATAGTAATGTAATAACAGATGTTAACATATACAAAAATGAAATATTTCTCACCAGAATAATGGCATTCTCATTACGTGTCCAATTTTAGTGTTTAATGTACTTCCCGCGGGATCTAGATAATAAACAGTGAACGTCTCGGGGACAATAACTAGTAACTCCCAATGTCTACCGCTAGAGGTAAAAAGTTAACAATTAATAACTCAAAATACACAATGAAAATGGAATTTTCTTAAGTCCAAATTATAAATAAAGTAAACTTACTTGACATTGAATGGAGCTATTATTATCGTCTTCTTTTGCTGACCAAAAATTGTAAAAGCATCTATACAGTATTGTTGAACACTATCAGGGTCTTTAGCTACCATACTAATCAATGATGGAATAAAAAATCCCACATGATCAAATGCAAATTGTTTGCATTGATCTTCGACTAAGTAGCTGCAAAACATGTATTACGTATGCATTAATATATAAGAAACCAGATCACCGGATCTTACACAAGGTATATGGATGTATAAACAAGATCTCAGCTTATCCATGTCTCTATCATTGATGTATTCAACCAAGCATACATAAATAGCTCAATAATATCTTGTATAAATAAAGAGCTATCGTATGATTGACCTGCATAATCTGCATCTAAAGAAATAATTATAGGGCAATGTATATTATGTGCCCGTAGCCAACATGCCATTCCCCTACAAGCAGGACCTAACGGGTATGTTAGGTCAGTTGGAACCCAACTTGGTAATGCGGGAAGTGGAGGTGGAGGCCTAGGTGCTCCTGGTGTCTTCTTTTTAACCTGTATATATAATTTCAGAATAGTTGACCTCATATATACACATTAACAGTCTAAATCAATGTAAATTTATCTTACAATTTCAGTAGTGTAGACGACATCTGCTTTGGGCCACAATATGACCCCGCCTTCTGCCTCAGCAAGTGTATCAATATCCGGGTGGGGATATGGCAATGTAGCTTCCCTCCAATCGGGTAACACACGTAATGGGCCCACACGAACGTAGCCCTGTGGCATTGGAGTCTCGTGAAACTTTTCCCCAGGAAGGGACGGGTAAGCCTGCGCCTCTGCAACAACATAGTCTTGCATTCTTAAGCGGCATGGCTTCAATGCCTACAAATTTAAGTAAAGAATGTTATACATATATACATATCATCTTGAAAACATATCATCTTGAAAAGACTAGCTACAATGTCATAAACAATACTTAAAGCAGACGTGTTAGGTGATGGGTCTCCAAGATTACTCGCAATCTGTGCATCAGGAGAAGAGTGGGTCGCCATAGGCTGATTGGAAGCCTGAGATGCCTTCCACCGCAGCAATTCTTCCTTGACCTTCTCAGCAACTACATCGTTGACCTTCTTAGCAACTATATCCTCGACTCTCTTATTCTCCTATACATGGATAAAAGAAACATTAGCTTCTTATTATTGAATTTTCTTTTTCCAGTAACATTCTAAAAAAGAATAGGTTACCTCTTCTTGAGAAAGTCCCGCTCTGGGTTTGCACTGGGATGGCCCAAAGAATGCTTTGATGCCCACACCAGTGCCTGCACCCCTAACACGTTCAGGATGCTCTGGGTTACCCAGAGCAACTGTCAATTCATCCCTTGTGCCTTGAGGATGAACGTGCCTTGTTTCCTCTGCTCGTGCAGCTCCCGCTAATCACCATCAATAGAAATTGGTAAGTTAACACTACAAATAATCAATATTCAAATGATTGCTCTAAGAGTTGTATTTTACCATTTTTGCAGCCGCCTCAGCAGTTACGGGCTTCTTTATTTCACCCTTCTTGTTTTGCCTCCCAGCTATCCAGATATCATGGCGAGGCATGGGTGTGGCAGACTCCTGAGTAGGAGCAGACTCCTGAGTAGCCGCAAAATCCGCCTATAGTCTTTGGCGAACGCTTGCATAGCCTTTTGGACCCATGGTGTGGTCATGCACATTCAGTGCACGCCTTGCTTTTTGTGCGTCACTGAGGGCCTAGTTAGTATGCACATTAATGATTTGGTTAGTAGCACTAAATGTTGATCTTGAATAGGTGAATACAATGTATATTAATTAAATTGGGAGTGACGCCTAATACCTTGAATTCTTCAGATTTTCTTGAAGCAACAAAATTGTCCCAATCTTCTTTGTCCAAGAAGTTCCATTGTTCAAGGGCTGACTTCTTCTTCTTATCACCCTCTTTTATGTATTCTCTGTTCAGATTTGTCCTATAATTCCTAAGCATCTTTCCAGCGCGTTGCATCACACTTTTACGATGCAACTTCTCATCCAATGCAAACAAATTCTGTAAAATAGAAATGTTATTAACTAGTATCCAAAATAGAATTGCAAATAATAGAATTTGTAATCTACAAAATAGAATTGCAAATAATAATAACTCACACATAAATCCTTCCATATCAAGTCTTTTTTCCCATGAGGAACTTTATGCCAATTATCATACTTAACACCACAATGGTTCCGAGTGGTACACCCAAGATAGTTTAAAAAATTATTGCGGTTCACTCCAATTGCATTTCCTCCATTATCAAACTCCACAACCAATTTAGATCCACTACCACTTAGCGCTATTAACTTCTTCAACATAGTGATGCCCCTTTTCTTGTTAAGTGTTTGGTGCTGCGCATCAAGTTGCTCCAGTGCTTCAGTGGGTACATGTGCATCATCAACCTAAAATTTGACAAAAATAAACACACTGAATTAGCCCAATATAGAAATATAGGATATATGACATAACTAGAAGATAATGAATTTTATAGAAATACAAGATATGTTTTTAGAACTTACATTGGTATCCTTGCCATGCTCGTCATGGACAGCATGCTCATCATGGACTTCATGCTCATCATGGACATCATGCTCATCATGGTCAGCCATCTGAAAATGTCATTAAAAAGGCAAACATTTAGCATTTATATTAACTAGAAAAAGGTAAACATTTAGCAGGAGAACCAGTTTTGGACTCCCCCGAAGTCGTCAATTTATACCGTGACGTACCACATTTTGGACAATCTTTCAAATCTACATAGTCCTTTTGAAATAATACACAATAATTCGGGCATGTGTGTATCTTCTTGGCCTCCATTCCCATTGGGCACAACATTTTCTTTACCTGGTATGTTGAGATTGGCAGCTCGTTTCCTTCAGGAAGCATTTCTTTCAACAAAGTCAACAATGAAGTGAAGCTTTTGTCGCTCCATCTATTGTTAGCTTTCAACTTATACAATCTCAACACAGCGCTAACCTTCGTAAACTTAACACAGCCTATGTATAATGGTATCTCAACATCATGCACAATGTTTCTAAAGATAGGAGGTGGATCGGTGTGCCCTACCCTACAACTATCCAACATCGCATCAACGATGTCTGTTGGAAATGGTTCGTTCACATTTACATCATCGGAGGCAATTTCTTCTTCCACCCAAGCACTGCTATCGACATCTACTAGTTTCAATTTTGAAATCTCTCCATGCCAGTGCCATTCTGTATAGCCTTGTACAATCCCGTTGCACATGACATGACTTTTGATTTCCTCACCAGTGTTGACTTTCAAGTTGTTACCGCAATGCCTACATGGACAGTAGAACCTATCTGTAGGTTTTTTCCTATGTTCCTCGACAAATCTAATAAACTGATCAAGACCAGATATAAACTCTGGGGTGCAACGATTACGAATGGACATCCATGATCTATCCATTCTATGATCAAAGAGAAAACAAGTATATATTAGGAAACAAGTATATATTAGGAAACGATTAGGGTATACACTTACATCCTAAGTGTATAATGTGATGTCATACTTATATATAATAAATGTGTACCACCTATCCCATCCTTGAACACCTAATCTCACTAGTAAGTGTATAATGTGTATTGGGTTTTCAAGAAAATTTCGACAGCATTTCCCCGCTGTTCTCTAAGTACATATGTACTTAGAGAACAAACGGGGAAATGCTACCGAAATTTTCTCGAAAACCCAATACACATTATACACTTACATCCTAAGTGAGATTAGGTGTTCAAGAACAGTCCCAAACCGGGGACTATCCAAGATTTACTCCTAATGAGTCAATCTTGGACGGGTTTCTAGGCCAACAAACACATTTGATGTCATTCTTATATATAATAAATGTGTACCACCTATCCCATCCTTGAACACCTAATCTCACTAGTAAGTGTATAATGTGTATTGGGTTTTCGAGAAAATTTCGGTAGCATTTCCCCGCTTTTCTCTATAAGTGTATAATGCGTATTGGGTTTTTGAGAAAATTTCGGCAGCATTTCCCCATTGTTCTCTAAGTACATATGTACTTAGAGAACAAACGGGGAAATGCTGCTAAAATTTTCTCGAAAACCCAATACACATTATACACTTACATCCTAAGTGAGATTAGGTGTTCAAGAACAGTCCCAAACCGGGGACTATCCAAGATTTACTCCTAATGAGTCAATCTTGGACGGGTTTCTAGGCCAACAAACACATTTGATGTCATTCTTATATATAATAAATGTGTACCACCTATCCCATCCTTGAACACCTAATCTCACTAGTAAGTGTATAATGTGTATTGGGTTTTCAAGAAAATTTTGGCAGCATTTCCCTGATGTTCTCTAAGTACATATGTACTTAGAGAACAAACGGGGAAATGCTACCGAAATTTTCTCGAAAACCCAATACACATTAACACTTACATCTTAAGTGAGATTAGGTGTTCAAGAACAGTCCCAAACCGGGGACTATCCAAGATTTACTCCTAATGAGTAAATCTTGGATGGGTTTCTAGGCCAACAAACACAATAATAGATATCTACAACGAAGCCGGACTCCATACAAACAGTATATAATTTAGTGATTGTTCATTCTAATTTATACCAATGTACAAGTAATATTAAGAACAATGATTGTTCACTTTCTAGGATCATACAAACAGTATAATAATCACTCGGATCATATAAGTAGCAATGTTGATTAAGTCTATGTGATTAAAGATCAAGGAGTGTAATAAAATAGGATTTACCTCTGTTTGGGCGAGACGGAGGGTAGGCGAGTAGGCAGGCAAGTAGGCAGGTGAGCAGGCGACAGTCAGGGAGACGGCGGGCAGCAGCAGATGATCAATTAATTCTTGAAACAATACATAAATAAATACAAATCAGTACATAAATAAACACAAATCAGTAAATAACTTAATTTTAAAAAAAAATACATAGCAGCATTGTGCCTTGGCGTAGCCCAAGCATCGCCCAGGCATCCCAGAGGCCTAACTAGGCTGGGCGCCTGGGCAAACCCTAGGTGAACGCCTGGCCGCCTAGGTGCCTGGGTGCCGCCTGGGTAGGTCGGCAGGTACCTGCTTGAGAACAAGGCTGGAGGCAAGGAAGAAGACGGCTGCACAGGGCAGGTGCGCCGAGCTCCAGGAAGAAGACAACGGCGGCGGCCGGAGCCAAGGAAGAAGACAACCGGCAGCGGCGCCCAGGAAGGGAGGAAGCGGCGGCGGTGCAAGGAGCAGGGAGGAAGGAGCGGGCGGCGGCGGCGCAAGGAGGAAGACGGCGGGCGGCAGCGGCGACGCAGAGCAGCAGCATGGATCGTCGGCGGCGAGCGAGAAGCAGCAGATGACGATTTTGGGAGAGCGGCGATGAGCTAGCGCACAGAATCGATGAAACAGGAAGAAAGGGGGAAGAGTCGGGTGATCGGGCCTCTATTAAGTTGGGCAACGACGTCGGTTATATAAGATAACCGACGCCTATTATCTTCAATGTCGGTTGATAGTAAAAAATCGACCCCAAATTAGTTGGCGGGAACTATTATCAACGTCGGTTATCCAAGGATAACCGACACCTAAAGTGGAACTTTTCGCGCAAAATTTCATTTTAAATAGGCGTCGGTGAATAGATAAAAAACTGACGCTGTATGTGGCCCAAATTTGTTTCGCTCGAAAATTGGATTTTGCGGGTGCTTTTAGGCGTCGGTTGGTAATAGTAAGCCGATGTTGAATACAAAGTGGTACCCGTGTCTGGCTGGTCTTCGAATATAGACGTCGGTTTGCCTAAATAACCGACGCCTGATATTATAGGCGTCGGTTTTCTTTAATAACCGACGCCCAAAAAAGCGGCACTGAACGCTATTTCTGTAGTAGTGGTGGATACTATGTGATGCGATTTATGCACATGTTTATCAAATATTCCACAATGGACATCAATTGTATTGCTGAGGTATTATATAGTCTCATTAGATATATAATATGAAATATATCAATCTTATTTATAGCTCATTAATTATATATATACATCATTCTCTTTACAGGTGTTTAAAACTGACCACACTACAAGAACAACCTTACCAGATGTACATGCTCCCTATACGACGGGAGAATTAAATGAAGTATGATAAGAATGGACAACATCCATACAAGTAGTGGGGGATTTAAGATATAATTGGGATGTTGATAGTGAATAATGACTAAAGAATGATATTTTGTAAATGAATTTATGAATTATAATATATGTGTGAATGTTTCTACATGTCTGGATGTTTCTACATGTGTCTGAGTGAAAATGAATGAAACTGTCGGTTGCTATATGAATGTTTCTATATGTGTGAATGTGAAAATGAATGGAACTATAGATTGCTAGCTACATGAATGTTTCAAAATGTGTGAAAATCAAATAGAACTGCAGGTTGCATTGCTAAATGTGTGAATATTTTTGTTGTTAATTTTGCATGTTTATGGCCTGTTGTTGGCTGATATCAATGGACGTCGTAAAACCTGCAGTTCATAACTGAACTGTAGGTTTCTCATCCTGCGACCAGCCATACAGTAGGTCTGCAGACTGACAGAAAATAAAAAATAAAAAATAGGCGTCGGTTATTTGTATAAAACCGACGCCACATCGTTACAGTGTCAGTTTCTAATAGTAACCGACGTCTATTTCCTTAACACCATGTCCGTGTTAGCCAGCACGGCCATGGCAGCGGACCAGACACCACGGCTGTGCTGGCCAACACGGCCGTGTTGGGAGTGCACGACCGTGGCAGCGGACCAGACACCACGGCCGTGCTGGCCAGCACGGCCGTGTTGGGGTTTATATGACGTCAGTTCTTATCTAATAACCGACGCCGATAGTGCCCAAGATGGTGCCCTTCTGTGGCGTGAATGTATATGGCGTCGATTTCTTATCTAACAACCAACGCCTATAGTGCCCTACTGGCGCGTTTTCAGTGGTGCATGAAGGGTTTTGGCATCGGTTTTTGAACCGACGCATAACGACTGGGCTTTTAGCGTCGCCCACGTAGGTGTCGCATAGAAACCGACACTGAAGGCCTTAAATAATCGACACTAAAGGTCAGTTATGTACTAGTGTAATAAAATATATCGGGGCTATGGGTTTTACCACCATTGCCTCCATGAAAATTTAGAAGAGGATATGTAACAACATCCTTAAATGCATCTACAAAGATGAAGTCCCTACAAACCCATTGATCCTGGTGTTTACAAATCCTATTCTGATCATCCCAATAAGATCCTTCTGAGGTTTCATCTAAATCTTTATACATTGTTTTAGTTGTTCTAAGGCTTGGGTTATGCTATCACATTCCCCAAGACTAATACTCGATGAAACAAGAGATCAAGTCATTTCAAACGTGTGATTATCCAAACAAAATACCATCTAACGAATAAAATCATATAGAAGTCAATATAATTTTCACTGTGGGTATGAAGCTACTCCCCACACACCAATATAGGAACTACTCACGATCCATGGAGATTAAAGGAAGAACAAAAGAAGGAAGGAAGTAAGTAAGACATAAACTTGATGAAGAAGAATACCAAGGGGATTTTATCTAGTGACAGTAAAATGGCTATGTTCCTTAGATCCTTGTCAGCATTAAGAATACCAAGAACAAAAGAACAAGAACTAGAAATCTTGAGAACAAAAAACACTAATTTTATTGAAGAACAAGGAGTACACATGCAAGAATTGAAATAACAACTGCTGAAAATAAAGTTCCAAGTACAAAAGATAGGATCCCCTTTCTTGTGGAGTCCCCCTTATTTTATAGGGGAAGAAGGGATAGAAACCTTGAAAAGATGGGGAGAATGGAATGGATGGTGGCTGCTGAAGGAGGCCGATCGTCAGGTGTGAACTGACCATTTCACACTCTTTACTGCCCGATTGGATCCCACTAGGGAATGAGTCAAGGAAGCGGTCAACAACCCCGGTCAAAGGGCTGACAATTCCATTTTGGTATAACTTGGTCTGAAAGCATCTTGAACTAGACATTTGGAGCATAGGACACTTGGTTCAGATCTGAGAGTGTGCATGCCAAAGAAAAGAACCTAGGGAAAGGTGGTGGCGTGCTCTTGGAGAAACTTGGTGGTGAAGAAATCCAAGCCAGCTAGTTGGTACATGGAACACTTGGTTGGAGAACTGAGATGAGTGTTTGGGGACAAGAGACCCTCTTTTCGATTGCTTAATAGTTGGTGTGGAAGATCGGAGCTGAGGGGAGAGATGCCCGTCTGGGCTCTGAGGTGTGACATCCCACGTAGATGAAACGATCGTCTCAAGTTATGAACCAATTGGCTCATGTACTGAGATGGTCAAAACTTTACTCTTAAGTCCTTAGCTTCTTTGAATTCAAGAAATATGAATCAAGTTCTTGTTCCCAAATATGAGTGAAGATAGACTTGCAAAAAAATGTGGTGGAAATGATGAGAATTTGCATTAATGGTTAAGGAGTGAACTCTATAGAAGTGTGTCATTTTTTATGTCGACATGCTTCAAAAATCTATTCAAAGCATCTACTTCCAATTCCTATAGGTAATTGCCATTAGTGGACAACACCTCCACCTTAATCAAGTTTTTAAGGTCCTAGCATGGAAAGAGGCATGACTATAAATGTTCCATTTACATAGATCAAAAATTTCCATCTGCTCACTATTGATCCTTTTGATCTGCTCTCATGATGATAAGTCCAAGACACAAAGAAGAAGATTGATGATCTTTTGTTTGGTTTCAAAAAACATCAAATGGTGCATCTTGATGCTTCATCTGCTGCCATTATTCCCAAGCTTAAAGAAGGGAACTACAAACCATGGGTATCTCCTACAAGTTTGATGAATTACTTTCTTCTTTCTCCTTTTGATCTTGTTAGTGTGGTCATGAGTGAGTAGTCATCTCTCTAGCATGTAGGGAATATCCTTTCTACCCAGTTTTATTATTCTACTACATCTACACTTGTACGGATTATGCTATGTTTTAAGTCAAATTTTTTATGCTTTTAAATCTATTTTGGCTAATTGTTTACATGTTTATTAGATCTTGAATGTAGAGAACTTTAAACCTACGATATAGGATATATTTTTCCTCATGTTAAGCCCGTGATGAGAACTTTGAATACATATCTTTCTAGATGATAGATACATGATCTCTAGGTAACATGACATCAATCTCATAATAATATATGTTTAGTCTTAATCATAACACTAAAAGTGGAATTTACCTAATCTCAACATGTATATGTGCATATTTATTTTGATGCAGTGAGAGAGAAAACATCGGTAGTGGCAGTTAAATCCATCCACTTTAGTGTTTCCATTCACTAATAATTATAACATTCATCTAGCCTTTTCATTATTTACAAATATAATTTTTTCAAATCAGATCGAATTCTTGTGTTAAATACTAGTTCTTGATTGATTATGTTGATCATATAATTCTTGAACACAAAGTGCTTTGATTTCGATCCTACAATATACTATGATTAGATCTGTCTGTTTTCGGGTGGGATTGTTGTACTCTAGGTTAAGGTAACCTAGTGATATCATCTGAGGGATTTTGTATGTGGGATAAATGTTGCATGAATTACTATAAGGAACTCTTCTCTAAAGAAGACATCATTTCCCTCCAATGGATAAAAGAATTGTCTTTGCCTCCACTAATTAATGTTCATATTGATCAACTCTATGCCCTAGCTACTGTCGAATATATTGAGAATATTATTCATGCATCTAATGGGAAAAATGTATTACGACCAATTGGTTTTAATTTTCACATTTTGAAAGTATGCTGGTACATTATTGGCATGGGTGTGATTAAAGTTGTCTAGAATTTCTTCTCTTGTGACTCTAATCTTAGGGAGGTTAATAGAATTGCGATAAAATAGTTCTAGGGTTTTCATACCCACTATGAGTTTGAATTTTATGGGTGAGAATTAGATCATCAAGTGCATTTGTTGGTACTTTGAGATGATATTAAATCAATATGAGAGGTATATATGACTGTGTAGTGCCAATATGATTGTTTGACGCCTTCTGGTGGGATTTTTGTGATCAATAATGAGATAAAAAGCCCTTAGAACGAACCACCTTTGATATTTATGTTAATGTGTCAATCTACAATGTTTGAATACACTATTGGTCACCTTCTAATTTAGTGAGGAAAAACTCGGATTAAATTTTTAGGGCTTTTGAGACAGTCGTTCGAGAGATATCGATCTTTAAATTTTTCTTAAATAAATAGGTTTATTTGGTTCTAGATCTAAGTTATAATACTAGTATATGGTCACTTGTGAATAGCTACTAGCCCAACTGTTCTGTATTGGGTGCATCCTAGGAGCGACGTGGACCAGTTAGGCCCCTAGCATGTTAATCTGGTAACTTGTCGATCATCTTCAAGCTGCGGAAGTTGTAGAGGAGTCAATGGAGCTTTCACTCCTCCCTCGAGATCACAAGATAACCGGAGGCCATTTGGCATGACCAAGTCTGCCACATCCAAAGGAGCCAAGTGACTCCTCACAAGGATCTCGAGGTGCAGCAGGGTGAGAAATCAACCTCTCTTCCTTCACTCCTTTCTCCATCGCCATATGCAGCAGCCGATCCAAAAGAGGGCAAGACGAGAGAGGGCAAGGAGATAAGGGAGGTAGAGAAAACAGATCGCTAGAATACCTCGAAGTGGAAAATACCCGGTTGGTATTATAGTGGAGTTTCCTGGCACGCTGAACCCTGTAATATCTCATGGTGGAAGCAGAGTTTAGGAGCCCTGATGGGGGTGATCGTGGGGAAATAGTAGATCCTCCGGGAATTCGCGATGGAATTCTGAAACTCTAGAAGAAGCGCATAGCGAGTTTTCCCCTTTTTGCAGCCACCATGTCAGAGCTTCACCGACATGGGGCAGAACCCAAGCCCTGAGGAGAAGTACTGTAACCATTCTCCAGGCCCTCACAGAAGTGCTACATCCCTAGACCGTTTATATGGAGACGAGATTGATGATATTTGTACTCGCTGGAGCTGGCCACGGTGGCGGAGCATACAACATAGCAGAAGAAAAGACAAAAGCCAAAGAGGGCTCATGTACAACAATAAGAATAATGCTACACAAACTAAAAGTTACTTAACTCACTGCTTTAGTTGTTTAGCAGGGTAGAGTCTAAAATTAATCCCATTTTGAATTCAACTTTTCGTCTGCATAGCAGATCTCTAACAATAACTACAATTTCAGCCACACATGTATCGAGACGGAATATGATAAAATATTTTGAAATTGAAATATCCCACTAAATTAATTCTCTCATAAGGCAAAACAAAATACTCCATGGTGAAAAGAGTAGTAATACACGTAACCCCTCCTACAGCTGCTTAGGATGGCAGGCCATGTGGTAGGAAAAAGAAAGACAAAGAAAAAATACATAAAGGAGAAAAAAGAGGAGAGAGAAAATTATTTTCTCTATAACTTCATTGAGTTTTTTGACGAAATAAAAGCCATTAGAATCCTTATAAAAATATATTCTAACAAAACCAATGCGGACATATCGAATAAAAATTTGAGTATTGCATATTGAAAAATACTTATTTTTTAAGTAACACGCTAATTCAATATGTGTATTGTATTTCATTCTTTTAATATATTACTCATTTTTATGTCATTGGAATTTAAAATAAGTGTTAAAATGGGTATTCATAACATTTTGTGGACAATACTAATTTTTTGAGTAAAACATTAGCTCAATGAGTATTGCATGTCAATCTTTTGCCGATAATACTCATTTTCCGAGTAAATGAAAAAATATGGATTATACCAAACAAAACAAACATACTCATTTTTCAGTTGATGTGTTACTTATAAAATGAGTATTATCCCAAAAGAGTAATATAATACTCATTTTAATTCTTATTTTAAAATATAATGGCGGAAATAATGAATATTATATCAAAAAAATGTAGTAGTTATTTTTAATTTAGTATACTACTCAAAAAATGAACACTATCCCTAATATATAATACTCACTTTTATATTTCATATAATGTTTTTAAAAAATATATCAATAGTAGGAATTGAATAGTTTTATTTTGTCAAAAAGCTTATTACGGATTGGAAGCTATAAGCAAAAGAAATTTATCTCTCTTATTTTTTCTCTTTCCTCATTTTTCTTTCCACTTTTATCTCTCGCACAATGAAGGCATCCTATTGGCCGCAAGTTATTAGGAGTGTGGAGAAAGCGTTTGAAAGCAGGTAGGTAGGGTGTTCCGTATCATTTTCCGGGGAGAAAACAAGACCAAAGAAGTTTTCTCCAACCTGTAATCGACTAAGGATGTGTTTGGCATTTATTTTGCAGCTTGCCTGTCATCCCCTCTAGTACTTATGTTCTACGGGACAAATCTACTTAGGCTACGTTTCGGAGGAATAATCTCCAATACTGTAGTTTGTGTACTAATTCATAGTATAGGGTACAAATTTAGCATTTGTCATTACCGTAAGTAGTATATCAGACAGGCATTTTACGGATTTAAAAACTAGCCAAAACATGGTGCTTTTTGACTGCCATCTTCTGCTCCATTTTACTCGGTGTGTAGGTGTAACAACAAGTTGTGCCTCCCAACTACATCCGGCTCAAAAAATATGTAACAAATAACTAGCAACTACTGGTATTCGTGAAGTTGCATGCCAAACTGGGCCTTAAGCAAAAGAAAA
Organism: Alisma plantago-aquatica; assembly: GCA_963693085.1. NCBI lineage: Eukaryota > Viridiplantae > Streptophyta > Magnoliopsida > Alismatales > Alismataceae > Alisma > Alisma plantago-aquatica. The sequence continues at coordinate 582,627,182 of OY856413.1, forward strand.
ATTGCAGTCGTCCTCCAACGATATCCACTATATCTTTCTAATTGAGAGAAATACAATTCACTAAATCTGAAGAGAGAGAAAAATATTTAGTTCATAACTTTCAAACCGTAATGAATTTTTATCGAAATAAAAAGTATTAGATTCCATATAAAATTATTGTTCATTAGATTAATGTTGACATACTTCAGATCATTGTTCTGAAAAGCGGTAATCGGTGTACGGGCGGAGAGGGTACCAAATATAATATATACGGTATGCGGGAGTATAAGCGGGAGAATATTCGGTTTTAATCGGTTTTGATTTTTTTTAATATTAACCATAAAGATATGTAAATTATATATTGACCATATAATAATGACAATGATAAGTAATTAGAAACATTTATAAGTAATAGACTAATATTGCATTCATAAGTAGTTAGAGACATTGATGAAATTAGAGAAGAAAACTTTGATAAGTAATTACAAATATTGAGAAGTCGTAGACTAATATCACATTAATAAGTAATTAGAAACGTTGATAAGTAATAGACTAATATTGCATTAATAAGTAATTAGAAACATTGATAAGTCATAGGCTAATATTGCATTAATAAGTAATTAGAAATATTAATAAGTGATAAGACTAATATTGCATTAATAAGTAATTTGAAACATTGATGAAATGAGGAAAAAACATTGATAAGTAATTAGAAACATTGATAAGTCATAGACTAATATTGCATTAAGAAGTAATTAGAAATATTGATGAAATTAAAGAAGAAAACATCAACAGTAAGGATCAGTTCAATAAACACTAACTATAAACTTATAGAGAAAACATGAGGAGAAGACCAAATATGTAAATTGGAAGAAGAGAATGTAATTGTAATGACCAATAGTAGTATTAGAAAAAATTAATGTAAAAAAAAAATTTATTACTAGCATTTGATTTTGAAAATCGCCAATTAATCGGCCAATTATTCCCCCGATCGGCCGATTAATCGGTCCTGGATCGATTATAGGTCGATTATTCATAATCGGAGCGGTAGACCCCCAAAAAGGAATATTCGGCCGATTATTCGGCCTAAGCGGCTGATTTTCTGAACAGTGCTTCAGATAATAAATAATATATAGCATTATGAAAAGAGATGAGATACAATACTGGAAACACATGTATTGTATCCTAAATCATGGGTATTGTACCCTAAAATACAAGATCTGTATCACAAAACACGAGTACTATACCCTCTTATTTGTCTATCTGAGTGCAATACTAATATTTTGGGATACAATACCCATATTTTTCAGGTACAATATATATATTTTTGGATACATCAAACTCATTTTGGGGATACGATATCAATGTTTACTTCCCTCCTCCTTTTTAAACTTCCCTTGACTTTTTTCTATCCTCTCTCTTATCTACTTTCTGAAAGATTTAGAGGGGGTGAATAGAGCTTTTTGTACTTTTAAAATTTAATTAAAACTTAAAATAATTAAAATACTTAACCAAAGAAGGAGGAGGAAATAAGGAAGACACTTTGGTTTAGAGTGGTTCCAACCTTTGAATCAAAGGTTGTCAGTCCACTACCCAATTGTTTCCAATTGGGATTTTGAAAACGATATATTTTATTACCTCGCAAGGATGTTACATAAAATACAATCACCCTTCCCTCGAAGTAGTCTTCACCTTGAAGTAGCCTAACCCCCTTGAAGAAGCCTTTTTGAAGTAACTATGAGAAATCCTTGGAGCAGCCTTCACCACCTTGAAGTAGCTCCACCACCTTGAGATAGCATTCACCTAGAAGTAGCTCCAACCTCCTTTGAAGTAGCCTTTTTGAAGTAATCTCAAGCACACATTGGAGAAGCCTTCACTTTGTTGAAGTAGCACCAACCAACCTCCTTTCAATGGTCTCCAACCCTAGTAGTAAAGGAAAACAAAGTACAATAAAGAAGAAATCGATTGGAAGAAAGAAAATATTTATCCAATAAAGCACATTGCTTTGATCCCGTATCAAGCGTTTAGATCTCCTATCCACTTAAGATGGACGTGGCTATATGTGGTGGCTAGGAGAGTATAACTATATGACACAGCTCTAGAGCACAAGGAAGAAGATGGCAAGTGAATTCTAGCATTGTTGCTCCCAATGGTGAATGCTCAAGTGTAGCTTGTGTGTTTTAGGTGTCCTAGGGCCTCTCCTATTTATAGGAATGATTTTCAAGTATCGAGGGACGTTCTAGGTAGTGTCTAGAGTGTTATTAGTGCTTAACTAGCCATTATGTGTACATTAGTTGGCTAGCAATTGCTAATTTATTCATACTTGAAAAGAACAATCCACATACCTGCTCGGTAGACAATTTGGCCGACCGAACTGTGTCTCGGTCGAGATTTTCTTCGATCGACCCTGGGTTTAAGGAAAAAGTATTGCAACATCTATTTACAACTCCCAACTACCAACCACTTAGTCTAACGATCACAAGCTTTAGACTGAAGCTTACTCGGTCAAGATTATTTTTGACCGAAGACTATTTTAGAGCACAATTGTGTAAGTTGTTGAACAATTCTCATAAGTTCGATCGAGGTGGTTCTCGGTCGATAAAAACTTCAAATGAGTGTGTCTCGGTTGACAAGTTATTCGACTGAGGGTGCCCTTGTTTTAGACTTTTGAATCAATACTAAGTGTGTGTTTCAATGTGGGTTGGTGACTCTAAATTTGGTGGAGAAACCTATCTAAGGGTTATAAGTGGGTAGGAAAGATCTAACTTTTGATTTACATGATGTCTAAGGACTTGTACATTTTATTTTTTACAAGTGTTTACATTCGAGTACAATCATAAACATTTATATAATTAAGCGCATTTGATCTTCAATTTACATTGATCTTCATCTTTCCTCTTAGTAGGATTTTCTTATTCCTTTGAATCCTAAAATACTCAAATAGCATGTTAGATGCACAAGTGTGAAATGTTTGTCATTGTAACGTCCCAGGATTTGAGGCCTCATATAAAATGATCTTATAAGGAATGAGTGGACTACCCATATCACCAAGGTGCACCTCTTTTTTTGGGATCCCGTCACTAAAGAACTCCATAGTTAAGCGTGCTCATCTTGGAGTAGTACTAGGATGGGTGACCAATTAGAATTTGACCCCGGTTTGCGCATGAGTGTGGAAAAAGCACGCTGTTAAGGCTAGCGGTGATCTGTGGTGCCAATCGTCATTCTTGAAACTCTACTAGAGCCTAGGGCATTGGGCCCATGTGTTACAAATGGTATCAGAGCCATAACCCATCCAGTAGGTGGGGCCCACATGGGTATGTGGCATGCCAGTCTTGAGCCGCGTGGTCCAGACAAAGTTAGAAAGGGATATCCATGGTGATGTAGCCACCCTTGCGCTGGTATTCCGTGAACAGGAGCTGGGTTTCCATGAGCCATTTCGGGTCTGCACTGAAATGGGGCAATATTATGAGGCCATATAGTTGAGCCTTGATGAGGATGTCAAGAGTCTAAGTGGAGGAGATTGTAATGTCTTAGGATTTAAGGCCTCAAATAAAATGATCTTTTAAGGAATGATTGGACTACCCATATCACCAAGGTGCACCTCCTTTTCTGAGAGCCCATTACTAAATAACTCTATCGTTAAGCGTGCTCAGCTTGGAGTAGTACTAGGATGGGTGACCAGTCGGGAAGTTGACCCCGACTTGCACGTGAGTGAGGATAAAGCACACAGTGAAGGCTAGTGGTGGTCTGTGGGGCCAATCGTCATTCTTGAAACTCTACTATCTCATTGGGTAGTGGGCCCAAGTGTTATAGTCATCATCAAGACAAAGGGTATATTAATATCCAATTTAGCCAATAATCTCCCCATTTTTGAATATGACAAACATTTCTAAAATATAATCAAAATAATTTAAATGAGATGAATTTCATACCTGAGATGAGAATATTCTCTTTTTTTCATAAAGTGTGTGCAAATTATTTCTAAAGAGGTGTGAAACATAGTATCCATCTCTTAAGGAATGTAGCTAATAACAGCCATTTTTGTGGTATTTATGGCCCATATTTCATTGTCAAAACTGCCCTTTTAAACTATTTTCCTCTCCATTTTGTCATGTTATTGAATAAATAAGTCACACTATGCTCTTAACTCGTTTTTATCATCTTTTACAGAGTTTTCCTCGCTTTTCCACTCAAAATCAGCAAACCGGCCCGTCCCGACCCACTTACAAAGAATCAGCCTTTTACTAACCGCACGACACGTCCACTACCCGTCACAGACATTGGCCGATAGAGGTACAACCCGACATGAGCGTGTCACGCGGTGCAGTCACTGACGGGCGATACGCCATTTACCCGATAGAAAGCTCTGCCCGCCACGACTAATCAGCTCGTTATAGCATGTCGCGCGATACGAGCCACTCACCGGAAGCAACCGCCCGTCGCACCCGATACCTTCGTAACCCGACACATGATAGCCAAGCTATGCCGCATGACACACATGCGTCAATCATCCCCGAAGCCATGTATGCGGAGCCGATAAAGGGTATGTGGCGCCCAGAGATCCGCAACTTCTTCCAACCGCTGCCTATAAATAGCAGCTACAGGACCTCGATGGGACGGGTCGGAACCTCACGAAGGCTAACTTTGGAAAGCATATGGAGCTAGCGTGTCACGTCCCCGAGGCATATCGGGCGATACTAGGTGAGCACTTCCCTAACCCGAGAGGGGCGGGAGTGGTTCACTTAGAATTCGTCCCGGTAGCTGCAGCAACCCGATATTGACCAAGGAGGCCACCCGATGTGTCGGGTTCCTAGATGGTCCCCTGCCTGAGACAGCTCGCTCACTATACCCGATACGAGGAACCTAAGAACCTAAGACCCCTCTAACCCGACACGATACCAAACCCGATACAGATCACCCGTCACGATGTGTCGCCCGAGAGGGTGGCATCCCGGTATGACTGTATCGGGCCGAGATGCCTTGACCGATACGCCTGCCCGTCATGACCTATCACCCGTCAGGGGTTGCCGCCCGAAACAGGAATATTGGGCATAGCTCTCACCCGATATCGGTTAGAGATGCCTTAGGGGTCTGCTGCTGTATGTCGCCCTCCTAAATCAAGGAGGCGCACCTATCTTCCCTTTTTCAGTCATTTACTTTCTTTATTTACACAATGTAACTAAACCTTTTATACAATGCTCTTGCTAATGGAATTAATGGAGTTTTAATACCTATTGCTCTGTGTTTGGTCCCTTTTTGTTGGATGATTTCTTTTTAGCATCCGAACTCTAGCTTGTATGCTTGGATCATGTTTTGACTAGATATCGAATCGTGTTCCCGTTGCAACTCCCTCGAGAGAGGTGTTGTACTCTAGCATTTGGTCTAATAAGGGAGTACGAGAGTACCCAGGGTCGGAGTTGCTTCAGTTATCTTTCCACTCCAACCCAAGGCCGCTACCTTTGAGAGAGGGTGTTGGTGCTAGTTGGAGGTACCCTCTTCGAGAGGAGTACTGGATGTTTTCTGCTGCCGCTTGTTACGCTGAAGTTTTCTTCCTTCGTTCTTTACCTAAGCAATAGTGTTATCTCTTCGAGTTCTATTGCACAAAATTCCTAAAAATTGATGAAAAGCCAAAACCTTAAATCTTCCTTGTAACTCCAGTTGGAGATAACGTTTTCTTTGCAATGCCTTCTTGTGGTATTTTTGTTCCCTTTTATCCTATTGTTTACCGTTCTTGACCTATCGTTCCCTTGGGAACATTTTCTTATCCGTCTTTTACCAGAGTGTAGAGTGTTGATTCGGCATTCTTAACACGACCACCCTTGTCCCTGTGGTTCGACCTCGATCGCTACTTTGGACCCCGTCTGTGGCATCCAACTTATAAAACACAAGATTAACTAAGCGGAAGCGAATCTGTAACATACTGAATCTCAGGGTCTTCCCTTCAATTTACCCACTTGTGAGCTTTTCTTGACCTTCGAGTCCATTTGGACCTTTTTCATAAATTTCCCATCCTTTTGGATCATTTTTGGACTCTATGTGCAATTTGGGCATAATTTGATGTTGAAATCATTATTTACCATCATTTATGTATATGGAGGGGTGTTTGCAAAAATAACCCACTTAAGGAGATAATTTAGGGTTAATCATGTAATTTGGTCATTAAGCATGGTAATGTAGTAGATAATATTAATTTGGAGTTTTTTGGATAAATATATTATTAATAATGTGTATTTGAGTTCATATATGTGTATATTAACCTTAATTGTTTCTCTCTCCTCAAATATGATTTTATTTCACATTAATATGTTATTTTGTTGAGAAATGATTATTTGGATCCTAATGTGTTTAATATCTCGAAATTACTCACATGTTTCATTAAAAGTAGTCTTTTCATATAATTCATTCCTTTTAATCTATTAAAATACACTTTAATGAGAAATATATTTATTAAGGGCCTTATTGGATATAAATACGAAATCTAATTATATAGCATCGTTCTAAATGCTAACATGAACCTATGGTCCAAATTTGGTGGCTTTTGGACTTCGTTTGACCCTTCAAATCCATTTTATAAGCTTTTAATATAGTATGATTAAAGTTTTTAAATCAAATGCATTTAATCCATTTCATTTCACCGTGTAACGCTATAGTTTCTGGTTTATTTACTTGTCACACGCCCCCCTTTTGGTCTGCGAGCCATCCGACGGCTCAGGTTCAATCACCCGCAAGATCAGATGGCTGAAGACTTATCTTCTACCTCCGACCGTTCGACAGCCAAGCCCCTCTGCCTCCCTCGATGATGTTCTCCCTCCACGGAGCTCTGTTTCTCGCGATTTAAGTTTCCACTGCTACACAATTGATGATTTTGTTTATCATGTTTAATAGTAGAGACTTGGTCTCTACAACATGGTATCATAGCATCAAGGTAGTCGGATTCTTGACTAATTCAAATTGTATCCTAGATAGAACCCTTATCTCATCTAGTTTCCCTTAGTAAGCTTTTCACCTTAGAGTTAACCAATGATGAAAATTTGATTTAGGACCATAATAATTTCATATTAGAAATAAAATTTGTCAACTTTTTGGTGAATTGTCTATTGAGTAGCTATTAGAGCAAGAAGTTGAAGTGATGGTGTCTAGAAAGGGTCAGAGCTTATGGGTTGGCAATATTTTCCTCCGCCCCACTAGCTTGGTAACGAGGACTCCTGAGCTCATATGACCTGGCCTGGCCTGATCTGAAATGAACAGCTCGAAATAGTCTACCCTTAGACATATTACCTTATTGTTGAGTAACCTTTATAACCCTTATATGGTGATTTGACTTTTTCCACAAAAAAATCATCTTGTAATCCCTAAGTATCTTGTATGAGCCTTAGATTTCCATGTTTAGGGTTTAGTGTACCCTATAACCTATGTTATACCTTGAGTTGGAAGATAGAGTTTAGTAAGACTTTCATGTTGGATCTTATACCCATAAAATAGTTTGACTTAGTCAACCCTTTGAGTGGAAAGGTAGAGTTAGTACCTTGTTAGATTTTGGAGTTGTTGATTTCGAGGACGAAATCCTCGTTAAGGGGGTTGGAGTCCCTCAATGACTTGAAATCAAGAAACCCTAACTCCTTAGATATGGGATTAGTGAGCTTATATGTTTAGTGTTGAACAAACCTAATATGATTGTAATTCATCTTGTTTGATTATAAACTAATGAATAAGTCATATAATTCTCATGCTTGAACCCTAATATATTCTTGATGCACCTAATCATTAATTATTCATATGTGAATATACATAGTTTTGATTAAGTCACCCTAATGATAGATAAAGGCCTAATAAGTAATAATCATGTTGACCTAAACCCTAATATGTAATCATCTAGTTTTGACAACATATACATATATATATACCCTTAATGTCTTTCATGATACATTAGTGACATTAGGTGTCATCATCACATAATATACCTTAATGCAGATAAATGGATTATAGTCACTAAGTAATCAATATATATAAGGTATATCATCTTGTTCTCTAATGAACACCTCATCATAATTTGATATATGAATTAATTCATTAATATTTAATGTGTTACGTCCTATTCACTAAAATGCATATAATGACTCAAATATGATAATGAATGATTGGATTCACATAAATATTCATAAAATGCCTAATGTGGTGAAAATATGTATAATTTATAATATGAAGTAAAATGGACGAAAATGATTAATGATGTCATTAATATGGGTATGAAAGATGATATGAAAATGTGCAATATGAACATTATTTGGAATTATTACATGCTTAATAACTTATTGGATAATATTAACCTTTTTCTACAAAATAATTTGTGATAATTCTACATGATAGTTTTAAGAGGATAATGGAAAATGAATTCATGTAATTAAGGTTTTTGACCTAATACATTAATTAAGGTTGAAATGGTTTAGTAAACCCTAATTGTGCTTAAAACTCTTGATGAGGGAATAATAGATATGCTGCCTTTTCATGATAGAGTTTGTGCTAATAAGGCAAAGATGCTAATTATGTTGAGTTTGATAAAAGGCTATAGGTTTTGTGGAAACCTTAGTAACACCTGACTCATGTAGATTTTGTTTTGTACCCTATATTAAGGGTTATAACCTAGTGTTTAAGGTTGGGATGTTGCACACCCACCCTCTCTTTCCTCTTGTTGAGATTTCGGGGACGAAATCCTCTTTAAGGGGTGGTGTGTTGTAACATACTGAATCTCAGGGTCTTCCCTGCAATTTACCCACTTGTGAGCTTTTCTTGACCTTCGAGTCCATTTGGACCTTTTTCATAAATTTCCCATCCTTTTGGATCATTTTGGACTCTATGTGCAATTTGGGCATAATTTGATGTTGAAATAATTATTTACCATCATTTATGTATATGGAGGGGTGTTTGCACAAATAACCCACTTAAGGAGATAAGTTAGGGTTAATCATGTAATTTGGTCATTAAGGATGGTAATGTAGTAGATAATATTAATTTGGAGTTTTTTGGATAAATATATTATTAATAATGTGTATTTGAGTTCATATATGTGTATATTAACCTTAATTGTTTCTCTCTCCTAAAATATGATTTTAATTCACATTAATATGTTATTTTGTTGAGAAATGATTATTTGGATCCTAATGTGTTTAATATCTCGAAATTACTCACATGTTTCATTAAAAGTAGTCTTTTCATATAATTCATTCCTTTTAATCTATTAAAATACACTTTAATGAGCAATATATTTATTAAGGGCCTTATTGGATATAAATACGAAATCTAATTATATAGCATCATTCTAAATGCTAACATGCACCTATGGTCCAAATTTAGTGGCTTTTGGACTTTTTTTGACCCTTCAAATCCATTTTATAAGCTTTTAATGTAGTATGATTAAAGTTTTTAAATCAAATGCATTTAATCCATTTCATTTCACCGTGTAACGCTATAGTTTCCGGTTTATTTACTTGTCACACGCCCCCTTTTTTGTCTGCGAGCCATCCGACGGCTCAGGTTCAATCACCCCCAAGATCGGACGGCTGAAGACTTATGTTCTACCTCCGGCCTTTCAACAACCAAGCCCCTCTGCCTCCCTCGATGATGTTCTCCCTCCACAGAGCTCTGTTTCTCGCGATTTAAGTTTCCGCTGCTACACAATAGATGATTTTGTTTATCATGTTTAATAGTAGAGACTTGGTCTTTATAGAATCATTTGCAGCGGATTACTGAAAATCACTAAAAATTAAAACTTTTTGCAAAGAGATCCACACATAGGAAATCTTTTTCATCAAGAACCAAAATATAATATTTACATTCTGTTCCATAAGTACAAAACCTGTACTATCTCTTCTCGAGGATTACAACATCAGTTGTCTTATTCAACATTATGTACAGACAACATAAAACCTCGAGGCATCACGTCAAAATCTCAAGTCGATGATAAAAGCACTATCTATAATTCCCGAGGAACTGAGAGTACAAAGACGACACATAGGACTACTATCTATACAACTAGACAGGCAGTATCTCCACCTGAGATATTACTGTTGTCCTCGATGCTACTGTTGTTCCTTCTCTGCCAAAGGTTTCTTGCCTCTTTGTCCGTGTCCACCTAAAAACATTGGATCCCACGGGGGATGAGACAATTGTAAATTGCCCCAGCGGGAGATATAACTCTCCGCCAAAACATTGTATTACAATTAAAGATATGAAACTGAGCAGAGGTTAAGCAGTTTAAAGCATTCCCAACTTTGTAAGCATTGCAACTATTTATGATAGAGCAATATATCATTTGTTCTTTTAATAAGGAATAGGAATGACATGTATATCATTTATCCAACATGTTATACCATCATATCAAACTTTTCTTGTGACACTCATCATCTTGTTATGTCACCCATGAAACATTCTTGTTTCATTCTGTTGGCCTTAGCCAACATGTTAAGCAAATAAAGAGATATATCTACCATGTACTCATCTATCATAAATACATGAATTGGATTAATACCAATCCTAAATCATCATTACAGACATTGGGTTATTACCAATCCTGTTTTATCACTACAGGCATTTAGCCTCTGCCAGGTATTGGACTCTTCCAAACCTGATTACACCGCCAGGCATTGGACACTACCAATCCTGATTTCACAGCCAGGCATTGGACTTTAGCCAACCCTGATTACATGCATTACACCTCTACCAGATATTAGACTTTAACCAAACCTAATTAAACAGCCAGGCATTGGACTTTAACCAATTCTGATTTCATAGCCAGGCATTGGACTCTAACCAATCCTGATTTCACAGCCAAGCATTGGACTCTAACCAATCCTAATTTCACAGCCAGGCATTGGACTCTAACCAATCCTGATTTCACATCCAGGCATTGGACTTTAACCAATCCTGATTACAGGCATTACACCTCAGCCAGGTATTGGACTTTAACCAAACCTGATTACACAGCCAGGCATTGGACTTTAACCAATCCTGATTTTACAGCCAAGCATTAGACTCTAACCAATCCTGATTACATAGTTCATGGAATTTAATTCCTTTAACTCATCATTGATCATCACATACTACTTTAGGCTCTGAACCTTGAGGTTAGCCTGCATAGCTTTACACATTCTTTATTGAATACAGTTGTTCCTTTTATTAAGTTTATTAAAACATTATCCTTTCTTATAATAAACTTTTATAATCATTTTGGTACCTCTAACTATGCCATAATTGTTCGCATGACTCATAAGGCCCATAAAGCATCTTGTAACCTCTCACTAGGCAACATTTAACCATATGGCTCACAAGGCCATTAAACATCTCGTCACCTCTCACTAGGCAACGATAACATATTACTTCATGTAATACAATAGTAACACCTCTATTCCCTCAATAGGGTTAGGGCTTACTATTCATATCATATTATGATTTCTCATGTCCCATTACCCAATTTAGGGTTAGGGTTTCCCATCTCACATTATATTTTCATAGTTATCAAAGTATATCAACTTTGAGATGCTAACTGTGAAGTCTTTGATATCTTGATGTATCACTTTCCTCATCACTTCCAACTTTCTTAAGTTATCAGCTTATCTTGGATTAAGGTATTTCCCATTTTAATCCTTTCATCCACTACCCTATCACTCTTACCATGAAGTGCATAGGTTACACATAAGAATGGTCCAACTATCTTTAATGATATGGACTCATCTCAGGTTAAGGCAGTGCTTACAATAAGCTTGCCTATAATCAACCATTTATGATATTTCACCCTTATAAGGTTTTACCCACTATTTTATTATTAGGGTTTTGGGTTGTCATCATGTTGTCCAAGATTAAGGCTTCATGTGTTATAACTTCAATTAGGGTTTCACATACCTTTACCCTTTATTAGGGCTTTGGGATTTTACATGCTATCATACTTCTTTAGAGTTAGGATTGCATATAGCATCACCCTTCATTAGGCTTTCACATCTCATTGCCTATACTTAATGTTTACTATTCATCCCACTAGGGATTTCTCATGGCATCACCATCAATTAGGGTTTCTCACGGAATCAACCTCAATAAGGGATTCACATTGAATCAACCTCAATTAGGGATTCACATTTTATTATCTTGGTTTAGAGTCACAACATTAGCCTGGGTTTGGGTTACATTTGATATTGCTCTAAATTAGAATTAGGGCTCAACAACCTTCTTGATTAGGGTTTCGTGATATCTTTATTAAGAATCATACCCTATTCATCACATGATCAATACTCATGTATGAATTCCTTTCCATCATCCTCTCAACTTGATTAGGTTACATCAACCCTTCAATCAAGTACATACAACTATGATTAACATAATGTACCAAGTCATGGTTCTTATAAGCAATTAGGGTTCATCCCTTAATTGGCACTAATCACTTAGTTACTATTAGGGTTTCAACCTTTGTACCTTCATTGATTATCATTACTAATCATCACTGGATCAATGGATCATTCATCATCTTAATTCTCAAGAGATTCAATCTCATTGGACCTCCATTACATAAGGTATCCAATTGATTTGACCAATTGAATCTTCAATTACAATAGGTGTCCAAGTGGGTTAACCAATTGAGTCCTTAATTGAATTTGACTATTTGAACCCCAAACGGTCTTGGTCTTTCAAAGTTCAAACGGTTTGAAATCATTTGGTAAAGGTGGTGCTTGAGACCGTTTGCTAAAGCAAGTACTTGAAACCGTTTGCTAAAGCATCTTTTGAAACTGCATGGGCTCAACTGGTTTGGGATCGTTTGGTCCCAAACGGTCTTGAGACCATTTGGTCCCAAATGGTCTTGAGACCGTTTGGTCCAAACCACCTCAAAACCGCATGGACCAAATATGGTCTCAACCAATCAAATTGATTTGGGGTTCTCAATGTTGATTCCTTCAATCATTGAATTCATGTAACCAATCTTCAATTGGACCCATCACCATACTTCAATTGAGTTAATTAGGTCATCCTTCAACTGATTTGACCCTCAATTAACCCTCAATTGATCATAAATTAGGGTTTGAATCAATTGGTTTAGGGTTCGTAATCGATGATCCTTCAACATTAACCAATGTGAGTCTAGTTGCTTTAAAATTATTGGTCCATCATCCAAATTGGGCATCACCTGACCCCAAACGGTCTTGAGGTCGTTTGGATGACCTCCAAACGGTCTTGAGACCGTTTTCCCATGTCAACATCAAAATCCAAGTCAATCAATCAAAGTTTGGATCATTGGATTGATCAATAAATCAGCATTTGATTGCACTTTAACTTAGTACCTTTAGATCTTCAAACACCTAACCATAGTCAACCCTAGACCTTCAAACGGTCTTGGGTGACCCCCAAACGGTCTTTAGACCGTTTGGATGAACTCCAAATGGTATTGAGACCGTTTGGTCATCATATCATCATCAACCATGTCATTCAATTAGGGTTTGGATCCTAGGATTGGTCACCAAATCAACACTTAATTGTATTTCAATTTGGTATCTTTGGACCTTCAAACACTTGACCAAACTTAACCCTAGACCTCCAAACGGTCTTGGGTGGCCCCCAAACGGTCTTGAGACCGTTTGGGTGATCCCCAAATGGTTTTGAAACCGTTTGGGTCAATCAACCCAAAGCATCAACTCATTCAATTGCAAAATCAGCACTTAGTCGATTAGGGTTTATACCATATGTTTGAATCTTCAAATACTTAACCATACTCAACCCTAGACCTCCAAATGGTATTGGTTTACCTAAAAACGGTCTTGAGACCGTTTGGGTGATTCCCAAATGGTTTCGAAACTGTTTGGGTCAATCAACCCAAATTTCAAACTCAATCACTTATGAAATCAACACTCAACCCGATTAGGGTTTAGGTGATTGACGGACCTTCAACTCATGAACCAATTGGAGTTAATCAATAATAATTGGGGGGTCATTAACCTATATAATTATGAACAAGTCTCCAAATGGTCAACCCTAGTCAACATCACCAAATGGTCTTAAACCATTTGCTTCTATGCGGTTTAGTGAAACTGTTTCATTCCAAACGGTTTGAAACCGTTTGTTCCAAAACAAAAACCGTTTGGACATTTGATTGAAACTGTTTGGTCTAGATATTTGGGGAGGTGTTTGCTTACGATGATGTCATCATAATAAAGCTCTAGACCCACAAAAACTTCTGTGATTTCCATGTAGATTGCATCAATCAACCAAATCAATAATTGTAAATAGAGAAATGATCATTATTTGATGGGGAATTAAATGCAATAACAAAATTAGGGTTTCAAGTTATAAAACCAGCCTCCAATTGATCTCCAAAGCTCCAAGATCATGCCAAAAATGGTGTATGAAGCTTTTGAAACTCCCCCTTAGCTCGTCCTCAAGCTTTAGGTTGAAAAGATTGGCTAGGGTTGAAGAGGAGATCGAAATAAGAAGAAATCCATAATTTAGTTTCGATTTTCACCATGGAATCAAGATGAAATGGATCAAGAACCTTACCAACAGGTTGGGGGTCGTCCTCCAGGTCCTCTCTAGCTCCCTTGGTCGGTTTCCAAGCAAGGAGAAGAAGTGCAAACGAAAAATCCTTTCATTTGGCTTGTAAAGGGTCTTTTTATAAGAAATTCAAGGAGAGACAAAGTGCCTTGTAAAAATTCATTTAATCCCAAAAATGGTGCCGCCTCTTCCACCTCAACTTCCTTAGGGATGAGGCTATATTGTTTACCTCTTATTCCTCTCAATTATCCATGATTTAAAGAAAATAAAATCAAGCACCTTAAATCATATAATATTAATATCCATATGTGAGTGGATATTTCTTTTTCTTATAAAATTGTGAGTGAGTTATCCATTCCCTTGAATATTTTCGTGGTCCTTGCAAGGCTCAAGTATGTACACGCACATATGAATTCAACCATTTTAATTTTGGTTGAAGGCCGTTTAATTAATACATTTATTTTTGCCCTTAATCGAATTAGGGTTTCAATTAGGATTAAATCTTGATTACTTTAATACCAAGATTCTCTCTCCTCCAACTTAATTCAAATGAGACACACCTCTTATTTTCTTTGTTCTACATGGTGCAAAGAAACATTAGGGACCTTATTGAAGTGGTAATTTACATATTGAACCCTAGGTTTTGGGTAAATTGCACTTTACACCAAAACTAGGTTTTAATGCACAAACATTGCTTTATCAGCTTTTCCTTGGTACTCAGGCTACCACAAGCCATACCTCTACATCATCTTCATTCTCATGATGTTTCAACATATGAGGAACATCTTATCATGCAACATTTGCAATTTAACCCCTCAACTTGGGTAATTTGCACTTTAGTCCAAAATAAGCAAATATTGCTTCAACATTGTTCAAACATGACCAAAATTGAAACATAAGTTTCTCATGAGCCCTAATTACTTTTCACAAGATAAGATTAAGCATATAATAATCTTTCTTAATGAAAACACCTAGGGTTAAAGCATAACCCAGGTCAGGGATGTTACAAATTATAAACCCCTAACATGGATTTCGTCCCCGAAATCCCAGATAAAGGGAAACATATATTATCTTTGCATCATATCATCATGTCCTCACATAAAACCTCATTATTATGGAGACACTATAGTGTTTTGTTCAACAAAAAGTTATTTCACACAAATTTATCATGGAATGGTTCACATGGAACACATACTCCCATGTTCCTTAGTTAGTTCAGTATTTCTCTTTCAAGATCACCATTATATTTTGTCATCCACTTGAGACTATAAGTCTTTTCATACCCTGATTGTATCATCTCACCTGATAATACCATACTATCTTTCCTTATTACCTGCACTAACTATCTCATTAGTTGTATATTCTCTTATCATAAGGAAAGGTTACGTATCAATTAAGAACTTATCTCAAAGATATCTTCAATTGTTATGTTTATGCAAAACATAAACCCCTAACATGTGATGTTCATAATATTTTACATATTTAATTTGATTTCATGGTTGATCATTCCAAGTAGTCAACATGAATCATCTTATATCTTAAGATACCAGGATTTCTTACCTTGGTACATATCACATGTGTTGAAGACACATGACATCTTTATCTTCCTTTTATCTTGGAACATTACTTATTACATTTGTCTTCATCTTGGAGCCAAAGCCCAAGATAAACTGATACCTTTCTAAGTATCAATCACATAAACATCTTTGTATTATGCACATCAAGTGTCCTATGATCCACTTGATTGCCATGTCCTTGAAAGGAAAGAAAACAAGGATTCATATTCCTCATATTTATTCCTGTGTTTTCAACTATTCATGAACCATTTACTCTTCATATCATCCTAAGTTCCTTGCCCTAAGCTCAGGAATCTATAGGGATGATCACATAACATTATTCTTTTCTTTATTATTATCTAACATGTTTATGATCATCTTAGGATCTCATCACATTTTCCATTCCCACATCATGGAAGGGATCTTTATAATACTTACAACTTTAATGGATAAGATTCATCTCCCTTATTTTCATTCTTATTTTATGAGGAGTATACTTTTAATTCCTCATACAACCATGCTCATCTAAGGTTATCTCAGATTTCTCTTTCTTATGCTTCGGACAGGACACATTTATTCATTCCATACTTCTTATTTCATGATACTCATTAGATTGTATCAGAATGACTGCTTGATCAGGGCAATAAAAAAGATAACAATCTAAGAGTCTCCATACTCACTTTATCATCAATAGTTGTATACTTGGCCAGGGTATATAAATACTGAGATCAATTAGTATGTACTTACTTTATTTTATGTTTTTCATCTCTTTAGATTTAGTATATTTAATATCTCAGATTTCTTCTGAGTTCCTTTTTCATCTCTTCCATTTCTTGATGGAGAAAGAGAAACTTCAAAACATATAAAAGAATATTAAAATGAACACAAATTTCATACTACTATCTCTTTCTCATATCCTTAAAGGATTATACAGATGAACTAAACAACAACTACCTTTCTTATAAAAGAAAATAGAAGGGAACTCAAAATAAAAAGTTCTATCTTGACAAGTCTTCCTTATTACAAGTTATCTAGTGTCTTGTCTGTTGAGTCACCTCATCGCTTTCTATTTGGACATTGCCACCTCAGATGTCCTTTCTGTCCACATCCATAGCAAGCTCGAAGCTTTTTAGGTGACTGCTGCTCAGGTACACTATATTGTACTTGAGTCGGTACTACTGAAATCTTTGATTGTTTAGTACCACTAATTCCTTGTTCTTGTGACTGTTTAGACTTCCTTTTAAGGTCTGTCTCATGTTTCTTTATCATAGACCCTTCTATCCTTCAAATTGATTCCACAAATGTGGCAAACCTCTCCCTGCTTTCTAGGGCAGATGCCGGAATGGACATCTCAGCATTCAATCCCTTCTCAAAACGTCGAATATTTTCCTCCTCAATAGCAGCCATCTGAGGATAAAATCGTAAAAGCTCCATGAACTTGACCTCATATTCACTTATTGACATGACTCCCTGTCGAATTTTCTCAAACTATGAGATCTTTTCATCTAAATAAGTCCTTGGAAAATACTTATTAACGAATTCTTGACGGAATTCCTCCCATCCAACCTCTTCATCATTCGTTTTTTATTTCTTCTATAGTCCACCAATGTCCAACACTACCTTTCAGAAGGTACACAACATGTTTAACTTTGTCAGAATCCGGGATACTAAGGATCTTAAAGGATTTTTCTAACTCAGTGAGTTAGAGATCAGCATCTGCTGGATCAGATGTTCCAGAATATTCTATGGCTCCTACACAATGTAGTCATTCAAAGGTCTTACCAGACCCATATCCCTCATTGGGAACTAGTGCCCTAGGTGTTGATGCTGGCATCTGGTCTGCTATATACCTCATTGTAGTCATAAGTTTCCCAAAAATATTATGAACATCTGGGTTTCCTCTCATGTTTTCATCAACATGAGGATTTTCAGGCACAAGTTCCTCCCTTGCCTGATCCCTTGCACCTCCCACCGGTGCAACAACATTGCTCTCAGCAACATATTCTTCATGTCCTTCAGACATCTTTAAGTTATATATCTTCTTCTGCATAAGCAGAAGATACTATAAGATACACTGAAGTACACTTAGAACAGACTCGATACCTTAGTCCTATTTCTCTATAGACTCAGCGAACCTATAGCTCTGATACCACTACATTGTGTCATCCAACTTATAAAACACAAGATTAACTAAGCGGAAGCGAATCATTTGCAGCGGATTACTGAAAATCACAAAAAATTAAAACTTTTTGCAAATAGATCCACACATAGGAAATCTTTTTCATCAAGAACCAAAATATAATATTTACATTCTGTACCATAAGTACACAACTTTTACTATCTCTTCTCGAGGATTACAACATCAGCTATCTTATTCAACATTCTGTACAGACACCATAAAACCTCGAGGCATCAAGTCAAAATCTCAAGTCGATAATAAAAGCACTATCTATAATTCCTGAGGACCTGAGAGTACAGAGACGACACATAGGACTACTATCTATATAACTGGATAGGCAGTATCTCCACCTGAGATATTATTGCTATCCTTGATGCTGCTGTTGTTCCTTCTCTGCGAAAGGTTTCTTGCCTCTTTGTCCGTGTCCACCTAAAAACATTGGATCCCACGGGGGTGAGACAATTGTAAATTTCCCCAGTGGGAGATATAACTCTCCGCCAAAACATTATATTGCAATTAAAGATATGAAACTGAGCAGAGGTTAAGCAGTTTAAAGCATTCCCAACTTTGTAAGCATTACCACTATTTATGATAGAGCAATATATCATATGCTCTTTTAATAAGGAATAGGAATGACATGTATACCATTTATCCAACATGTTATACCATCATATCAAACTTTTCTTGTGACACTCATCATCTTGTTATGTCACTCATGAAACATTCTTGTTTCATTCTGTTGGCCTTAGCCAACCTATTAAGCAAATAAAGAGATATATCTACCATGTACTCATTTATCATCTATATAGGAATTAGATTAATACCAATCCTAAATCATCATTATAGGCATTGGGTTATTACCAATCCTGTGTTATCACTACAGGCATTTAGCCTCTGCCAGGTATTGGACTCTTCCAAACCTGATTACATCACCAGGCATTGGACACTACCAATCATGATTTCACAGCTAGGCATTAGACTTTAGCCAACCCTGATTACAGGCATTACACCTCTGCCAGGTATTGGACTTTAACCAAACCTGATTACACCGCCAAGCATTGGACTTTAACCAATCCTGATTTCACAGAACAACCAGGCATTGGACTCTAACCAATCCTGATTTCACAGCCAGGCATTGGACTCTAACCAAAATTGATTTCACAGCCAGGCATTGGACTTTAACCAATCCTGATTACAGGCATTACACCTCTGCCAGGTATTGGACTTTAACCAAACCTGATTACACAGCCATGCATTGGAGTTTAACCAATCCTGATTTCACAGCCAGGCATTAGACTCTAACCAATCCTGATTACATAGTTCATGGAATTTAATTCCTTTAACTCATCATTGATCATCACATACTACTTTAGGCTCTGAACCTTGAGGTTAGCCTGCATAGATTTACACATTCTTTATTGAATACAGTTGTTCCTTTTATTAAGTTTATTAAAACATTAGCCTTTCTTATAATAAACTTTTACAATCATTTTGGTACCTCTAACTATGCCATAATTGCTCGCATGGCTCATAAGGCCCATAAAGCATCTTGTCACATCTCACTAGGCAACATTTAACCATATGGTTCACAAGGCCATTAAACATCTTGTCACCTCGCACTAGGCAACGATAACATATTACTTCATGTAATACAATAGTAACACCTCTATTACCTCAATAGGGTTAGGGCTTACTATTCATATCATATTATGATTTCTCATGTCCCATTACCCAATTTAGGGTTAGGGTTTCCCATCTCACATTAGGATTTCATAGTTATCAAATTATATCAACTTTGAGATGCTAACTGTGTAGTCTTTCATATCTTGATGTATCACTTTCCTCATCACATCCAACTTTCTTAAGTTATCAGCTTATCTTAGATTAAGGTATTTCCCATCTTAATCCTTTCATCCACTAACCTATCAATCTTACCATGAAGTGCATAGGTTACACATAAGAATGGTCCAACTATCTTTAATGATATGGACTCATCTCAGGTTAAGGCATTGCTTACAATAAGCTTGCCTATAATCAACCATTTATGATATTTCACCCTTATAAGGTTTTACCCACTATTTTATTATTAGGGTTCTAGGTTGTCATCATGTTGTCCAAGATTAAGGATTCATGTGTTATAACTTCAATTAGGGTTTCACATACCTTTACCCTTTGTTAGGGATTTGGGATTTCACATGTTATCATACTTCATTAGAGTTATGATTGCATATAGCATCACCCTTCTTTAGGGTTTCACATCTCATTGCCTATACTTATGTTTACTATTCATCCCACTAGGGATTTCTCATGGCATCACCCTCAATTAGGGTTTCTCATGGAATCAACGTCAATTAGGGATTCACATTGAATCAACCTCAATTAGGGATTCAAATTTTATTATCTTGGTTTAGAGTCACAACATTACCCTGGGTTTGGGTTACATCTGATATTGCTCTAAATTAGGATTAGGGCTCCACAGCCTTCTTGATTAGGGTTTCATGATCTCTTTATTAAGAATCATACCCTATTCATCACATGATCAATACTCATGTATGAATTCCTTTCCATCATCCTCTCAACTTGATTAGGTTACATCAACCCTTCAATCAAGTACATACAACTATGATTAACATAATGTACCAAGTCATGTTTCTTATAAGCAATTAGGGTTCATCCCTTAATTGGCACTAATCACTTAGGTACTATTAGGGTTTCAACCTTTGTACCTTAATTTATTATCATTACTAATCATCACTGGATCAATGGATCATTCATCATCTTAATTCTCAAGAGATTCAATCTTATTGGACCTCCATTACATAAGGTATCCAATTGATTTGACCAACCGAATCTTCAATTACAATAGGTGTCCAAGTGGATTAACCAATTGAGTCCTCAATTGACTTTGACTATTTGAGCCCCAAACGGTCTTGGTCTTTCAAAGTTCAAATGGTTTGAAACCATTTGGTAAAGGTGGTTCTTGAGACCGTTTGCTAAAGCAAGTACTTGAAACCATTTGCTAAAGCATCTTTTGAAACCGCATGGGCTCAACCGGTTTGGGATCATTTGGTCCCAAACGGTCTTGAGACCGTTTGGTCCCAAACGGTCTTGAGACCATTTGGACTCAAACGGTTTTGAGACCATTTGGTCCAAACCACCTCAAAACTGCATGGACCAAATATGGTCTCAACCAATCAAATTGATTTGGGGTTCTCAATGTTGATTCCTTCAATCATTGAATTCATGTAACCAATCTTCAATTGGACCCATCACCATACTTCAATTGAGTTAATTAGGTCATCCTTCAACTGATTTGACCCTCAATTAACCCTCAATTGATCATCAATTAGGGTTTGAATCAATTGGTTTAGGGTTTGGAATCGATGATCCTTCAACATTAACCAATGTGAGTCTAGTTTCTTTAAAACTATTGGTCCATCATCCAAATTGGGCATGACCTGACCCCAAACGGCCTTGAGGTCATTTGGATGACCTCCAAACGGTCTTGAGACCACTTTCCCATGTCAACATCAAAATCCAAGTCAATCAATCAAAGTTTGGATCATTGGATTGATCAATAAATCAACATTTGATTGCACTTCAACTTAGTACCTTTAGATCTTCAAACACCTAACCATAGTCAACCCTAGATCTCCAAACGGTCTTGGGTGACCCCCAAACGGTCTTGAGATTGTTTGGATGACCTCCAAACGGTCTTGAGAGCGTTTGGTCATCATATCATCATCAACCATGTCATTCAATTAGGGTTTGGATCCTAGGATTGGTCACCAAATCAGCACTTAATTGTATTTCAATTTGGTATCTTTGGACCTTCAAACACTTGACCAAACTTAACCCTAGACCTCCAAACGGTCCTGGGTGGCCCCCAAACGGTCTTGAGACCATTTGGGTGATCCCCAAATGGTTTTGAAACCGTTTGGGTCAATAAACTCAAAGCATCAACTCATTCAATTGCAAAATCAGCACTTAGTCGATTAGGGTTTATACCATATGTTTGAATCTTCAAATACTTAACCATACTCAACCCTAGACCTCCAAACGGTCTTGGTTGACCTCCAAATGGTCTTGAGACCATTTGGGTGATTCCCAAACGGTTTTGAAACCGTTTGGGTCAATCAACCCAAATTTCAAACTCAATCACTTATGAAATCAGCATTGAACCCGATTAGGGTTTAGGTGATTGATGGACCTTCAACTCATTAACTAATTGGATTTAATCAATAATAATTGGTGGTTCATTAACCTAGATCATTATGAACAAGGCTCCAAATGGTAAACCCTAGTCAACATCACCAAACAGTCTTAAACCATTTGCTTCTATGCGGTTTAGTGAAACTGTTTCATTCCAAACGGTTTGAAACCGTTTGTTCCAAAACACAAACCGTTTAGACATTTGATTGAAATCGTTTGGTCTAGATATTTGGGGAGGTGTTTGCTTATGATGATGTCATCATAATCAAGCTCTAGACCCATGAAACCTGCTGTGATTTCCATGGAGATTGCATCAATCAACCAAATCAATAATTGTAAATAGAGAAATGATCATTATTTGATGGGGAATTGAATGCAATAACAAAATTAGGGTTTCAAGTTATAAAACCTGCCTCCAATTGAGATCCAAAGCTCAAATCTCACGCCAACAATGGTGGATGAAGCTTTTGCAATCAAAATAAGAAGAAATCCATAATTTATTTTCGATTTTCACCATGGAATCAAGGTGAAATGGATCAAGAACCTTACCAACAGGTTGGGGGTCGTCCTCCAGGTCCTCCCTAGCTCCCTTGGTTGGTTTACAAGCAAGGAGAAGAAGTGCAAATGAAAAATCCTTTCATTTGGCTTGTAAAGGGTCTTTTTATAAGAAATTAAAGGAGAGAGAAAGTGCCTTATAAAAATTCATTTAATCCCAAAAATGGTGTCGCCTCTTCCCCCTCAACTTCCTTAGGTACGAGGCTATATTGTTTGCTTCTTATTCCTCTCAATTATCCTTGATTTAAAGAAAAGCAAATCAAGAACCTTAAATCATATAATATTAATATCCATATGTGAGTGGATATTTCCTTTTCTTATAAAATTGTGAGTGAGTTATCCATTCCCTTGAATATTTTCATGGTCCTTGCAAGGCTCAAGGATGTCCACACACATCTGAATTCAACCATTTTAATTTTGGTTGAAGGCCCTTTAATTAATACATTTAATTTTGCCCTAAATCGAATTAGGGTTTCAATTAGGATTAAATCTTGATTATTTTAATATCAAGATTCTCTCTCCTCCAACTTAATTCAAATGAGGCACCCCTCTCATTTTATTTTCTCTACATGGTGCAAAGAAACATTAGGGACCTTATTGAAGTGGTAATTTGCATATTGAACCCTACGGTTTGGGTAAATTGCACTTTACACCAAAACTAGGTTTTAATGCACAAACATTGCTTTATCAGCTTTTCCTTGGTACTCAGGCTACCACAAGCCATACCTCTACATCATCTTCATTCTCATGATGTTTCAACATATGAGGAACATCTTATCATGCAACATTTGCAATTTAACCCCTCAACTTGGGTTATTTGCACTTTAGTCTAAAATAAGCAAATATTGCTTCAACATTGTTCAAACAAGACTAAAATTGAAACATAAGTTTCTCATGAGCCCTAATTACTTTTCACAAGATAAGATTAAGCATATAATCATCTTTCTTAATCAAAACACCAAGGGTTAAAGCATAACCCAGGTCAGGGATGTTACACTGTCATCGTTACGGGGGCCTAAGAGTTGGGTTATTTAAAAGTCTGACTACTTCAAATCCGCTCCTATTGGACGCGCGATTTAGGCCAGTCAACTTTTTGGCGCCGTTATCGGGGAAGAGGCAAAATGGTACTGTTAACAAACCTGAATCCACTAACTACACTCCCGTTCCTCAAGCTTAGTAATAAGCTTGACAACATAGTTTCTTTTAGTCTTCTAACCTGAATGTGTACAGAATAGTTCGTTTCATTAACACATGTTTTCTAACTTGATTATAAGTTCTATTCAGGTACTCAGGGAAGAAGCTGTGACGTCCCCGGATTTTCTAAAACTTAATCTAATGTGTGACGTCCAAATTGAAACCCTCACCTCAGCGAGAATCCCAATTTAAACATCCCACACGAGGTTAAGAAGAAGAAATCAAGGGAGTCAGAAGGAAACACAGTAGTACATGTACATGAACAATAATAAAACCATACACACATGTTCACCATTCAACATATAATTACAACATGAATTGTTACAACATTTGATATTACATATTGAACAGCAAACTATAACATATACATGTACTACCACTAAACAACAGGATCTTAAGACAACAGGTCCACCTGTACATCAGCTCGCCACACAACTCTCAACTATCCTGGATCTTCAAGAGCATAACCGCAACCTAAACAAAAGATTACATGCGGTACACGTCAGCACAATATTTCATGAATATTGTACTGAGTACGCCTACGTGTCTTTTATTTACCTCTCATCATATCTTGGCAATAAGATAAAACTAACGTACTTGGCAGTAACAAAAGAATATAAGAAAAGCATATACTTGCACAAAGATGTTCATTAACAAAAGAGAACACATATTTTAAGCTCATTTTCCATTATATCATCCATGCATTTACTACCTGAGAGTTGAATGCATTAAGGCCTTTATGATCTACTACCAAAGAGTTGGATCATTTCACAATGTGATCTACTACCAAAGAGTTGGATCACTTCCAAGTACTTTACTACCAAAGAGTTGAAGTACTTATTTCCAGCACTTTACTACCAAAGAGTTGAAGTGCTTAGATATAATGGAACAAATATATTATGTTTCATGTGTTCATAGCAATAAGTATGGAAAATCATGCAACATATCATAAAAGAACAATCATTTCATCCAATATCATATGCCAAGTATTTTACTACACATATAACACAAGCATATTGTATAATAAGCCAAGTAAGAGGTAATGGCGTACCTTCCAAAGAGACATCCTATTCACAACATATCCCTGATATCAACTATATCCTTGATTAAACTGGATTAAGACAAGATCACATACTATCATCAGGTTCTCATCTTATTATATCTCATCTTAACCCTAATTATGTCCATATTAGGGTTTCGCTTAGTTCATTAGGATATTCTCATTATTACTTGTATTATCTTCATCCTTATGTGAGATTTATGTTACTGATGTCATATTCCAAATTATGATATATAATCTGAATATCAGGTTCCATATCATTATTTATACATATTAACCCTAAGTTACATGTATTACTCAAATTAGGGTTTCATTACATGTTTCAAGGTTCATCTTAATATAACATGAATTCTGTGTACAAAACTGATCTCAGATCTACATATTATGTTCAAATTACTGATCTGAACTTATTCTGTAAATTTTGTCATTTAATGATCACCAATGTATTTATTGCATTTTATTTAGGATAATTAGCCCTAATTAGACATATGGAGCAAAATACATGATTTTGTACATCAACATGATCATCCTTGACATCAGGTGCATTATAAACATGATTATAGACTTACTGACATTTTCCCATAATTTTAGATCTTTGTTTATTATTTATTATTCATGAAAAGACCATTATACATCTTACAAGATATAGCTGAGATTTAAGCATCGAAACAATGATATTATCATTCCATGATTTTCTACACATTTTTCTGAGAATTTCGGTATATTGTACTTATTTTTCTGATCACTGTGCTATTTTCTATGGTTTATGGAATATCTGGGAATTTGCTAAAAATTTACCTTATGTGGCCAATCCGGCCTTGCCACGTGGCAGGGCGCTCCCCTTTGCTGGCTGGGAACCAGACCGGGTCTGGGGGTTGGATCTGCGAGAACTTGGACCCGATAACCCGAGCGGGCTTTTCCTCTCTTCACACTCGCGGTCCCCTGTTTTCTCTGTGAAACAGAGCGCCGCAAGCGGCTCCGTTCCATGCCGCCGTCGTCGTGGGAAGGGTCTCCGTCGAGTAATGGACATCAAATCTCTCCACTTCGAACCCTTCTAGGACGATCCAAAGGCTCCAGGAGCTCCGCGCTGCTGTCTGGGTCGCTATTCCTTCGTTCGGCTCTCGTGCTCTATTCTGGGCATGTACCGGCGCCGCCGCCTGGGAATTGCTCCAGGGGGAAATCTTATCGAGAGGCTGACCGCTAGCGAGCTCGACGAGCTGTCTATGGGGGTCCTTCATGACCCGGATCCATGATGCCGCCGCCACTGGCATCTCCTCCGGTGTGGATTAGGGGCCGCCGTCCTCCTCAGATCTAGCTCCTGCTCAGGGCTCATGCGTGAGAACTGGGTTCCCAGCTACAGCGTCGCTACCGTAGCTCTACTCTCTGGTGAGATGTCTCGGTCATTCCTTGTTGCTATCCTACCAAAACCACCACCAACAGGTTCGAGGAACTTCCCCCAACCATTTCGGCTACTCGAAGAGGTCCAATGGCTGTTGGAGCTGGGGTCGCCTTTTACGGCTGTTGTTGCGGCGGTGAAAGGAGGGGGGGTTCTTCTCCCTGTTGATATGAGTAGGAAAGGCAGAGTTGAGAGGATCTCATTTCCTCACCCGTCTCAGCGCCCATAAGGTGTGAGGAAACTTCGTAGATAACCCACGATTGCAGCTACTCAGGTGAGGTCGTGGCATCGAGGTTGGGCCACGATCACCCCATGTCTCAGCAGAAACCGTCGGGGGTTTGGGGACAATCACACAGCCCTTAGATCGTAGATCTAGGGTTAGGAACAAGCCGCGTAGACCCAACCAAAGTACAGGGTGCGTGACACTGAATGCAAGCCCCACTTAGGTCTATGAACAAAAACAAGGCACATTATTTCACCAATTTCAAACTTAAATAACTCTCTCTAGGATGCTCCAATTTCCACCAAATTTTAACCATAGATTTCCTACCACTCAAGCTACCTTCTACTCAAATTTGGTGCAAAAACTCAATTGTTAGGTCATCCAATTAAATTCCTCAAGAAGGCATATAAAGAGAGATATTAATCAATATATAATTCTCGATCAACATTTCAACTTTACCAAAACACTTGGAACTCTCATTGTAACTCAAGATATGGATTCTAATATGTTGTTGGAGATTTATGGATTTCAAAAATCCACTCCATCACATCCTACACACCTTAAAAGATATTTCGTCCTCGAAATTAAGCCAAAAACCACTTTGTCACATCATATACATCTTAAAGGAACTTTCGTCCTCGAAAGTAAAGCATACTCATACCTCCAGGGAAAACCTTACCTTGCTCTCATCCACATGTGTAACATATTCACAAAACAAAGTCCCATGGGCATATCCAAACCACTCTTAGGAGATTTCAAAAGCATCTAGGGTGAAACCTCACTTCATATAAGGCTCAACAAGGGTTATAAACTCTGTCTATGTCATTACATATCTCATATATTAAGGTTGAAGCTTTATCTTTACCCATACATTAGGGTTGCATTCTTATCTTTACCCATGCATTAGGGTTTTCACATCATATTACCATGTTCCAAAGGATTTCACCCAAGTTAACCCATACATCAAGGTGTCATCAACATTTTATTTAGCTCATTGTTAGAACATGTTCAACATTAACATATGCCTTTTAGGAGGGAGTTAACTAAAGTTAACCCACTTTATCCATCTAGATCACATCAAGGTGTTATAACCGTTATGATGTGCTAACTATCAAACTATATTTTTCATCTTTATTAAGCACTAAGATTAGCACCTCATATAACATGTTTCATTTATATGATCGTATTTCATTGTTCATAACAAATTGATACATTTATTAGTAATTTCATCACAAGATTAACCAACACTATCACATTATCAACATTATTAAAGCATATGGTTAACCATTTATGCATTGATATCTATTAAACCATCTCTAGGTTTTCATCATATCATGTCTATATATCACGTCTCGATATTAAATCACATCTTTATATTTATTATATCCTGGTTGTGCTAAACAAACTTACGTCAGTGGCTCTTTAAACATATATCACAACTTCATCTAGTCCAACTGAGGTCCTAACCCTTGTCATGAGAGTACTTCCATGCTCAGTCTCTCTGAGCTAACTCAACTCTATGTGTATCTCATAAACAACAAAAAAAACTTATCTTCCCACTCATAGTCTAGGGTTTCCGGATTACCTCATTGGCACTAGCAGATAGCTTCACAAGATCTAGCCACAAAGCACAAACCAAAACACGACATGATATACTCTTCATAGGTCTCTAATCATGAAACATGCTTACCCAAAACTCTTTTATATACACCACTAGATTCCTATGTGGGAACCACCAACCCGAGCATGAGGCTTCACAGAAACTAACATAGCTACCTCCTCCGGGGTCTTGGGCTCTCTCCCTCACCCAGATGGAAGGCACTCATATTGATGTTCGCATATGTGCATGTAACCAGCCTCTATCTATCTCTAGGGTTTGGTCCTCCCAAGGACATCTAGGGTTCAACAAGACTATAGGAATCATGCATAAAACAACTCAACTCAATCACTCAGGAGTATTCTAGTTTAGGACATATCATATCACATATCTCATATTTCTCATAACATGGAGTCTAGGTTCTCTGACCTTCTCCCTGTGGGTCTCTCTCTCTCTTGAGCTAACCCCAAAACTGGTCCTAACACTAGAGGTCCTCCTTTGTAAAAGAGTTTGAGGCTCATGTTGATTCACAACCTTGTCTCATCTTAACATATCTTATCTCACAAAAGCCTAGTTACTTGTATCATCAAAACTCATCTCACATCCTCAAGACTGAACTTGCATCCTCAAAGACAAACATAGATCATCACAAACTATCTTATATCATCTATATAAGACTTATATTGTATCATCAAACTTATTCTATCTATTCCATCTATCATATATACCAAACAAGGCTCTAGACATCTAATCTAGAACTACACTCTCTTCTAGACTAATGTCATCACTTTCACTCAGGTTGCATGACCACCTCCTACTCGTACATGTGTGGGGACACATTTTTATAATACATATACATATTAAAATATTATATAGTTTTTCTCCGATAAAACAAGCGTCAGAGAAAACTATCGAGGTTCGATCCGTTTGGAATCAAAAACCAAAACCAAAAACGAGTGTCCCACACATAGTAGAGAGTCCAGTGTCATGAAAACTAGTGAAAAGGGTGAGAACAAGGGGTAGACTAGTGTAGCTACTCTAGACAACAAGCGCCATATGTCTAGGGTTTCTCTTCCCTTGATGCACGTCATTTCCAAATAGTGCAACGTCCCATACCGCTGCACTACAAGGAAAGAACGACATCTAAGGACTTGCTACTTAACAAGCACCAGTCTAGACCTAGTTCTCGGACATCTAGGTGCTAACCTAGAGGCTAGGTCAGATCTAGTCTCTAAAAGACTACTAATCTAACCCTAAAAGATTATTAAGTTCAAGGTTCTTTAGTTTTGAGTTGCATAATGAGCAAATGTCAGGCTTTGCTATTGTTCATGCTCTGATACCACCTGTGACGTCCCCGGATTTTCTAAAACTTAATCTAATGTGTGACGTCCAAATTGAAACCCTCACCTCAGCGAGAATCCCAATTTAAACATCCCACACGAGGCTAAGAAGAAGAAATCAAGGGAGTCAGAAGGAAACACAGTAGTACATGTACATGAACAATAATAAAACCATACACACATGTTCACCATTCAACATATAATTACAACATGAATTGTTACAACATTTGATATTACATATTGAACAGCAAACTATAACATATACATGTACTACCACTAAACAACAGGATCTTAAGACAACAGGTCCACCTGTACATCAGCTCGCCACACAACTCTCAACTATCCTGGATCTTCAAGAGCATAACCGCAACCTAAACAAAAGATTACATGCGGTACACGTCAGCACAATATTTCATGAATATTGTACTGAGTACGCCTACGTGTCTTTTATTTACCTCTCATCATATCTTGGCAATAAGATAAAACTAACGTACTTGGCAGTAACAAAAGAATATAAGAAAAGCATATACTTGCACAAAGATGTTCATTAACAAAAGAGAACACATATTTTAAGCTCATTTTCCATTATATCATCCATGCATTTACTACCTGAGAGTTGAATGCATTAAGGCCTTTATGATCTACTACCAAAGAGTTGGATCATTTCACAATGTGATCTACTACCAAAGAGTTGGATCACTTCCAAGTACTTTACTACCAAAGAGTTGAAGTACTTATTTCCAACACTTTACTACCAAAGAGTTGAAGTGCTTAGATATAATGGAACAAATATATTATGTTTCATGTGTTCATAGCAATAAGTATGGAAAATCATGCAACATATCATAAAAGAACAATCATTTCATCCAATATCATATGCCAAGTATTTTACTACACATATAACACAAGCATATTGTATAATAAGCCAAGTAAGAGGTAATGGCGTACCTTCCAAAGAGACATCCTATTC
Organism: Alisma plantago-aquatica; assembly: GCA_963693085.1. NCBI lineage: Eukaryota > Viridiplantae > Streptophyta > Magnoliopsida > Alismatales > Alismataceae > Alisma > Alisma plantago-aquatica. The sequence goes on from OY856413.1 coordinate 582,657,966, forward strand.
ACAACATATCCCTGATATCAACTATATCCTTGATTAAACCTGATTAAGACAAGATCACATACTATCATCAGGTTCTCATCTTATTATATCTCATCTTAACCCTAATTATGTCCATATTAGGGTTTCGCTTAGTTCATTAGGATATTCTCATTATTACTTGTATTATCTTCATCCTTATGTGAGATTTATGTTACTGATGTCATATTCCAAATTATGATATATAATCTGAATATCAGGTTCCATATCATTATTTATACATATTAACCATAAGTTACATGTATTACTCAAATTAGGGTTTCATTACATGTTTCAAGGTTCATCTTAATATAACATGAATTCTGTGTACAAAACTGATCTCAGATCTACATATTATGTTCAAATTACTGATCTGAACTTATTCTGTAAATTTTGTCATTTAATGATCACCAATGTATTTATTGCATTTTATTTAGGATAATTAGCCCTAATTAGACATATGGAGCAAAATACATGATTTTGTACATCAACATGATCATCCTTGACATCAGGTGCATTATAAACATGATTATAGACTTACTGACATTTTCCCATAATTTTAGATCTTTGTTTATTATTTATTATTCATGAAAAGACCATTATACATCTTACAAGATATAGCTGAGATTTAAGCATCGAAACAATGATATTATCATTCCATGATTTTCTACACATTTTTCTGAGAATTTCGGTATATTGTACTTATTTTTCTGATCACTGTGCTATTTTCTATGGTTTATGGAATATCTGGGAATTTGCTAAAAATTTACCTTATGTGGCCAATCCGGCCTTGCCACGTGGCAGGGCGCTCCCCTTTGCTGGCTGGGAACCAGACCGGGTCTGGGGGTTGGATCTGCGAGAACTTGGACCCGATAACCCGAGCGGGCTTTTCCTCTCTTCACACTCGCGGTCCCCTGTTTTCTCTGTGAAACAGAGCGCCGCAAGCGGCTCCGTTCCATGCCGCCGTCGTCGTGGGAAGGGTCTCCGTCGAGTAATGGACATCAAATCTCTCCACTTCGAACCCTTCTAGGACGATCCAAAGGCTCCAGGAGCTCCACGCTGCTGTCTGGGTCGCTATTCCTTCGTTCGGCTCTCGTGCTCTATTCTGGGCATGTACCGGCGCCGCCGCCTGGGAATTGCTCCAGGGGGAAATCTTATCGAGAGGCTGACCGCTAGCGAGCTCGACGAGCTGTCTATGGGGGTCCTTCATGACCCGGATCCATGATGCCGCCGCCACTGGCATCTCCTCCGGTGTGGATTAGGGGCCGCCGTCCTCCTCAGATCTAGCTCCTGCTCAGGGCTCATGCGTGAGAACTGGGTTCCCAGCTACAGCGTCGCTACCGTAGCTCTACTCTCTGGTGAGATGTCTCGGTCATTCCTTGTTGCTATCCTACCAAAACCACCACCAACAGGTTTGAGGAACTTCCCCCAACCATTTCGGCTACTCGAAGAGGTCCAATGGCTGTTGGAGCTGGGGTCGCCTTTTACGGCTGTTGTTGCGGCGGTGAAAGGAGGGGGGGGTTCTTCTCCCTGTTGATATGAGTAGGAAAGGCAGAGTTGAGAGGATCTCATTTCCTCACCCGTCTCAGCGCCCATAAGGTGTGAGGAAACTTCGTAGATAACCCACGATTGCAGCTACTCAGGTGAGGTCGTGGCATCGAGGCTGGGCCACGATCACCCCATGTCTCAGCAGAAACCGTCGGGGGTTGGGGACAAGCACACAGCCCTTAGATCGTAGATCTAGGGTTAGGAACAAGCCGCATAGACCCAACCAAAGTACAGGGTGCGTGACACTGAATGCAAGCCCCACTTAGGTCTATGAACAAAAACAAGGCACATTATTTCACCAATTTCAAACTTAAATAACTCTCTCTAGGATGCTCCAATTTCCACCAAATTTTAACCATAGATTTCCTACCACTCAATCTACCTTCTACTCAAATTTGGTGCAAAAACTCAATTGTTAGGTCATCCAATTAAATTCCTCAAGAAGGCATATAAAGAGAGATATTAATCAATATATAATTCTCGATCAACATTTCAACTTTACCAAAACACTTGGAACTCTCATTGTAACTCAAGATATGGATTCTAATATGTTGTTGGAGATTTATGGATTTCAAAAATCCACTCCATCACAGAAGCACTCTGCTCAGTTGAGCACCATTCATTATGCCACCTCACATGGAACCACCTCTTTCTGAGGATGAGTGAAATGCTAGAGTAGGACCACACCCACCTCCGCATGGGAACGATGACCGTTACAATAATGATCATTTACATGAAGAGCTAGAAGAACTTGAATCAAAACAACTTGGGGATGATCATCATCATGAGAGACATCATCATCGCTGTAGGCACAGAAGGAATCATCATAATCAAGAGCAGAATCATAGGAACAACAACAGTGAAGATTCTGACGAAGAAGAAAAGACCCTCCGGGAGTTGGCTGCCATGAAGGCCAACAACTCGAGATGCCCAATTGTAATCCCAAGGTTTGATGCTGTAAACTTCGAGTTGAAGCCAACCATGATCTCTATGATTCAAAATAAAAGCTTTAGGGGAAGTTCCAAGAATGACAACCCCTACCATCACCTTGATGCTTTCATAAATATATGTGATACCATCAGAATGAGGGGAGTGCCACAAGAAGTGATCTACTGCAAGGGTTTCATTTTCTCTTTGGAGGACAAGGCACTATCATGATACCTTGGACTGCCACATCAATCTCTAAATGGATGGAATTCTTTAGCGGATGCTTTCGTAAACAAGTTCTACCCTACAGAGCAGACCATTAGGAACAAGCAGAAGATCACATCTTTCACCCAGAAGCCAGGAGAAAACCTGCATGAAGCCTGGGAGAGATACCAGGAGTATCAGAGAGACTGCCCTCACCACAACTACAAGAAAGGTTTCCTGATAACAACATTCTACAATGGTCTGACACCTGAAGAAAGAGTATCGCTAAATGCAGCTACATGAAGCAACTTTCTTGGGACGAAGCCAAGTAGATCTAAAAAGATCATTGAAAATATGGCTGAACTACAAGCTGGGACTGACTACGACAGGACTGATAGAGGGTTTGCTAAGAAAGTCACTAATGAAGGACCGTCAGTTGAATCTAAGGCTCTTGAAGCAATCACCACTCAAATCTAAAAGATAGCCACTAATGTCAAACAGTTAAAAGAATCAGGAGGGAAAGGAAAGAAACAGATTGAGAAGGCGATGAAGTGTGTCACTTGCGGAGAAGGTGGACACGGTATTGATAACTGCGTTTACACCCGACCCGATGAGTCAAGTGAAAGCGAATCCGAAGAAGAGGAAGCTTGGAACGTTTCTTTTGTCAACTTCAAAAGACCGGACCATCCTGGTTTTAGTTATGGCAACAAGGATGATGCAGAAAACTCACATCAGTTGAATAATTAACCCAAGCAACCGTAAAGTTTCGAGAAAAGAGGCGGACAAGGTCAGTACACCAGAACAACCAATTTTCAATCAAACAAGGTAAACTTTCAAGGGTAAGGGAAGTACCAAAACTGCCAAGCTGCTAACCCTAGCCAAGGCCAGGGACACGCTAAAGAGAAGAGTCAGGAAAAGAACTTTGGTCAACCGGACTTAGTGGGCCAATTGTTCGACTTTGTCAAGAGACAAGATACTATAAACAATTTGCTGGCACAAAGCGCGCTGTCCAACTCAGGCGTTCTGAATACGATGCAGGTCCAAATGGCAGATATGCAAACACATCAACGCCAGATAGACCAGCAGCTTGCTCAAATGACCGAGTTAATGAAGAATCCTTTGGGTAAGATACCATCTAGCACAGAGTCTACAAAAATGGCGGTACTCGGGTCAGGAAGGACAATAGAATGCCCTGAATCAGCTAGGCCTGAAGAACCTGAACCAAGGGTTGCAGTAGAGAACCCAACTGAAGGAGAAAACCAATGAGCTCATGTCAGGGAGCCAGAATCAGAACCTGTGGAGGACCTATTCAGTAAAAGAAGTCCTTACTCTCCAAGATTTCCTTTCCCATACAAACTCATAAAGGCACATCTTAAAAAGAGATACGAAAGGTTTATGGAGTCGGTGAAAAAGCTTCACCTCAAAGTGCCATTTCTGGATGCTTTGGAAGAAATGCCAACCTACGCCAAGTTTTTCAAGGATTTGATCACCAAGAAAAGAAGAGGAGGAAGGATTGAGATGGTACACCTAGCCAGTATGTCTACTACCTTTGTGAAGGAAGATTTACCTACCAAGAAGAAGGATCCTGGAGCCTTTACTATTCCTTTTGCTGTTGGAGATAACGTCGAGCAGAAGGGTCATGCTGATTTAGGGGCTAGTATAAGCCTTATGCCCTTAAGCCTCGCGCAAAGATTGGGATTAACTGATATGGTCATAACCAACATGAGGATCGAGTTGGCAGACCATACCGTCAAAATTCCTGTGGGAGTCGTTGAAGATGTTCTGATTCGTGTAGGAAGATTCTTCATTCCTTGTGACATTGTTGTCATTGACACTGTTGAAGACCCTAATTGCCCTATCATCTTTGGGCACCCTTTCTTGGCTACAAGGAGAGCGCTGATTGATGTCACTGAAGGAATCATCACTCTGAGGGTCAGAAATGAACACTTTGATTTCAAGGTGAGGGATGCCATGAAGGGGCCTTCCCTTTTTGAGTCTGCTTACTTTATGGATAGCTATTGCCAGTATTGTGAAGAAGTAGAAAAAGATATCGCAATGGTAGACCTCCTTATGAGGGCGTTGAACAATCATGACTCTGATTCTGAAGATCCTGAGGTTGTTGAGATCGTCGATTACCTAAATCAAAATGACAAAGATCAAAGCGATGAGGAGGAAGTTATAGAGATAGTCAAGTTTTCTTCTTTGGAAATGACATCAGAAGAAGAAAAGGTGCCTAAGATCAAGCCAGAGATGAAACAACTTCCGGAAGGTTTAAAGTATGAGTTTCTAGATCAATAAGGAAGAAATCCAATCATAGTTAATGCTAGTCTGAAGAAAGAACAATTGGAAAAACTTCTCGAGGAATTGAGGATCCATAAGCAAGCCATAGGCTATTCAGTAGAGGATATCAAAGGGCTTAGCCCTGCTCTATGCATGAACCACATAAATTTGGAAGAATCTGCTAAACCCCTGGTCCAACCCCAGAGAAAGTTGAACCAGATGTTAAAAGAGGTTCTGAAGAAGGAAGTGATCAAGCTGAGAGATGCAGGAATTATCTACCCAATCAGCGATAGCAACTGGGTAAGTCCCATCCATGTTGTACCAAAGAAAGGAGGCATGACAGTTGTGAAAGGTGACAAAGGCGATGAAGTAGCGGTCTGGACTGTCACCGGATGGAGAATGTGCACAGATTATTGGAAGCTGAATCAAGCCATGAAGAAAGATCATTACCCGCTTCCCTTCACTGACCAAGTTCTAGAGAGATTAGTGCATCATGATTATTTCTACTTTTTAGATGGTTATGCCAGGTTTTATCAAGTCCCTATTTTACCAGACGACCAGGAAAAAAACCACTTTCACTTGTCTCTATGGTACTTATGCTTTATGAAGAATGTCGTTTGGGTTGTGCAATGCTCCAGCAACATTTCAGTGTTGCATGATCTCGATGTTTTTGGATTTTTTGGAAGAGATTGTAGAAGTTTTTATGGATGATTTTTCTGTCTATGGGAAAGACTTCGATGCTTATCTAAAAAACCTATTTTTAGTCCTGCAACGCTATGAAGAATAGAATTTTGGTCCTCAACTGGGAGAAGTGCCACTTCATGGTACAAGAGGGCATAGTGTTAGGTCATAAAGTTTCAAAAAGAGGTATCGAAGTATATGTGAGCAAGGTTGAAGCTATCTCTAGACTACTTCCACCTAAGTCTGTAACTAGAGTGCGAAGTTTTCTTGGACACATTGGTTATTATCGAAGATTCATAAAAGACTTTTTGAAGATCTCAAAACCTTTGTCAAATCTTCTGGTTAAGGATGTTGAATTCGATTTCACTAACGATTGCGTAAGTTCTTTTCAGGCTTTGAAAGATGTACTTGTTTCTCCACCTATCCTTCAAGCTCTGGATTGGGTGCTACCTTTTGAGCTAATGTGTGATGCCAGTGACTATGCTGTAGGGGCAGTCCTGGGACAAAAGAAGAACAAGAGACATGACCGGCCTAAATCGCGCGTCCTAAAATTGGAGGCGTATTTGAGGTAGTCGAGCCTTCACATTTATAACCCGAATCCTTCTAGGCCCCCGCAACTTTGTTTACGGGGTCGAAGTAGTCATACGGGGTCAAACACAGGGACAAGGTGGGTCGTGTTGACGACTCTGAATCGACACTCTACACTCCGGTGGGTATAAAGAGATATTAAAGTTCCCCGAAGGGGAACAACAAGCTGTCACGATTAAATCAAAGAAAACTATCTCCAACTGGAGTTACAAGAAAGATTAAGATTTTGTCATTTAGCAGTTTTTAGGTATTTGCATGCAATAGAAAGTAGAAAGATAAACTGCAGTTTAAGGCGTAATGCAAGGGATAAGACTTTAGTAAGACAAGCGGTAGCAGTAACATCCTGCACCCCTCCTCTCAGAGCGGGTGCCTCTAACCGAGCTTCAACACCCCTCTCGAGGTTGCTGGACTCAAGTTAGAGTGGAATGATACTAAAACAACTCCGTTCCGAGCACTCTCGTTGTTACACCCCGATCTCACAATTTCCTCAAATCATGAGATTAGGGCGTAAGATAGGATTTATATGAAACACAAAGAACACCCTTAACTTTTTCTTTTCTGTTAAACTCTTGTTTCATCGCATTGAACCACATATCATCTTAACAAAGGAATCTGAACATTTCTTCTACTAATCAGACTTTAATAGTAAAGATACATGTATAAGCATTCACGATGTCTTTCACACATTATGCACATGAAACTTGTAATTAGCATACATATCAAAGAGGAACAATATTACACATTGTAATTACAACTCTCTCTCTTATCTCTTACTGAGGACCTAGAGTGACAAGGACCGACTGACTCAACTAATCTCATACTTAACTCCTATGGCAGATCTACTCTGACGCTCGGATCATCTTCAAGTCCACGTGATTAACCCTAAAATGTTTGAGTAGAGGGGTGAGCCTACTCGCTCAGTGAATGAGTACTTCATGGAAACAGACTAATGCACTAATGTTATTACAGATATAGTTTGAATAAACGATATGAAATTTAACAACAGTTAATACTACACTGAGCAGTTCTAAAACAATATAATTGAAATAACAAAGAATGTAAATATTGCATCCAAAGAATAACTACAAGAAGACTACGCTTCTAGTCTTCCTTAACTCTTTCATTTATAAAGAACTCTGTGAACCTATATGATCATATTTTAGATTATGCCCTAAACATATGCAGTGTACTCTGCATATGAAGATCCGTAACAAATTCATGCTACGATCCCACCGTACAAGACTTAGCGACACACCCAGGAAGTGCTAAGTCTGACTACTCATCCTGGTCTGCACAGGACACAGGCTCTACGGCCTCATCGCACATCCACGTGTGCTCCACAACCACGTGTGCTCTCGACTCCTCCTTAAACCTGAGTACACCGGCAGAGAGTCACAGGGTTACCTTCGCGACACAAGCACGAATGGTGTTAGATAACCGTGTTTTCTTTTGTTATCGCAGTGCCATCGTGACACAAGCATGATTGTTGTTAGACACTGCCTCTCTCTTTCCTCGTTTGTCCGCGACACAAGCACGGATGATGTTGCAACACGAGTTTCACCCCAAAGTTGCAGACCCGTCTAAGGGGTTCTACGGTGTTAGGGCACTTAGGTCTATACTTGATTAACATGTAAATATCTTAGCTCATGTATTCAACATGTACCATGTCTCAGTAACATCCCTTTCTAGGGCATGTCATATCTCATCACCTGCAATTTACGAGATATGTATTGAAATATAAGAAGCCCTGCAGTAGGTAAATATCATTTCAAGGAGAACAAGCATATAAAGTTAAATGCACTAGAAACATACAATTCAACAGTTAAGTATCACTACATCTCATATCGAGACCTTTCATGTCACCATAACATGATTCATTGAACACCCCATCCTTAGGGTTTCATTTGCCATATTCATTCATCACATGCCAACACCCTACTCTTAGGGTTTCATTTTCATCATTCACTTATCACATGGCTCTTATCATGATCTCATAAGATATAAGCATTCACTAAATAAAGACTGTTTCCAACAAATCTTATATAATCAATATAGATATGAAATCATGGAAACTTAACTAAATTTAGATTTTCCATATCATTTACCGAGATATCATTTATCAAGAATAAAATTCCATTAAGATAACCCATGAGATACATCCTAACCAATTATAGGATTACTAGTCCTTTTTCAATAAGGTTGAAACACTACTGATGTCTCAATTAGGTTAAACCCTAATTACATCATTTGATATAAATCTGAAAAGCATTCTCACTAGGAAGTGTTGCATACGTTTTTGATATGAATCTACCATCTAAGAATCATTTAAAACATAGAAGGAATCCATATCATATCCATTTGCAACAATCTTAAATCAAACGGACATTTTAGGTTTTAGAATCACATACTAAGCAATTAGGGATTTAGATGCTATAATCAAATTCGTGCATTAGAATGTTTGAAGGAAGAACCCACTCACCCTAAGGTGTGAAAACACCTCACAACTGCAGCTCAACTCAGGGAATCTCGAATTCCTATCAAATCCCTAGCAAATCTCCCAATTCTTCTTCCATTCAACTCAGAAACCTTGAAAATGAGGAATTATGAAGAAGGGGTGAGAAAAGAGGGAATTTCAACATCATCTTGGATCAAATCAGAGCAAGGATGGAATCTTGACATGAGAGAGAAGATTCACCATAAAAGTCTATTCAAGGAATCCATACTTACTTGATTTCACCCTTCCTGGAATCGCAAAACCCTAATTCAGCAATTCCCCCACTTTCTCCACTCAAGCCCTAATTCTCCCTCTCTCTCTAGGAGCTCGTTTCTCTGGAATGAATGACGAAGAATGAGAGCTGCTTGTGTGTGTGGTCGTTCATATAAGTCAATTGAGCTGCTTGGGTCAATTGCATATTGACCCAACACTTAACTTTAATTATATAGGCTGAATATTCAGTTATACAAAAGTTACTGTAATTCGTTTATTTCAGAGATCAAACATTCTCCAACAATTATGGGAATTTATCAAGTTGTTTATAACTTATCTATAAAGCTTCCGTTGAAATTTGAGATCATTTGGAGTTACCAATAAATAATTAAAAATAGAACAATGCACTGCTATATTGCAGTCTGCAAAATATTCGGCCGAGTTTGCCCTGCACAAACTCGACCGACACCCTTACTGTAGGGATTCAAAAGTCATCCAAAAATTATTCCAATTTAACAGAGTGTCTAAAACTGTGTTTTTCAGGCACAGTTAAAATTTGAGATCAATTGGATATACCAATAAAAAGATAAAATTCAATTATCACACTGCTGTAAAATTCTAGAAATGTGATCGGTCGAGTTTGAAACTCGGCCGATAAACAGGTCAGAACATTCTTCAAAAATTCTGATATTTTCCAATGTTGTTCACATTTTATATATCTAAATCATATCCAAAATTGAAGTAAATCAGAGTTACACATAAAATACTAAAAATCATTTAGTGAGACATTCTACTTATCAAATTCTGTATTCATGCATCATTAAAACCCTATTTTGGGCCGATTAGGGTTTATGTTTCTCAAACCCTAATTTCAAGACAAAAGGATATATAGACTTCTTATCATAGTTAAAACATCCTAATTGTGTTATCGTCATTAATTAGATTTCAATAATGCTTATTCCAATTAATCTTTGCAAGTGTCTAGGTAAACCCTAGTTTACCAATTAAGCTCAGATGGGGTCGTAACAACTCTCCCCCCCTTAGAATGTTTCGTCCTCGAAACATAAACCTACAAGAAAGATACATTCAAGGTTATTCTAAGATTCTAAAGCCTTCCATGTCATTATACTCTTGTATTTCATGCCTGAATGTAGTTTTCAACATTAGATCTTTTAATTCTTTACTAACTCACAACATATCTCAAATAGTTCTCAATGATATCAAGCAAATTCTTTATGCTACAGTCAAACATAGATTGCAAAGATAAACCACCACGCTTTCGCTGCGCAACTCTGATACTCTGATACAACTATCTCAACTTATGCTGCTCAGAGAGTTCTATTGTTCGGTATCACCTTTAAGTGACAAAAGCAAGTTCACCATGCTGTTTTAAACTTTAATAACATGTTACTCAGATAGCAAAACAGTCTTGAATTAAAAGACTAAATTCAACAATCAATTGCACAATACTACTCTTGACATCCCCATTGGGTCATGGATGCACGAGGTGAAGCATTACCACCTCATTCTATACTACCCTGTTTTGATCCTGGGATCTGTGGGTTATGGGCCCACACACAATTCAAAGTGTAACCATCGCATTATATCATTTTAGGTTTTCAACAACAGTAATAATGTAATCCACAATTGTATCATTCATTCAAGCATTAATCATACGCAATTACCATCACTTAGTTATATTAGAGCTAGGTATAACAAGCTACACCTCATTAGGGTTACTTGTCCAAACAATCTGATTATCATCCTTTTCTATTAATATGAGTGAATATGTATGACTACCTTGTTTAGGGTATCTCTCCATATGTTCTGACATCATCCAAACCGTAACACCATATCACAAATATACAATAGTAAGATGCATATCTGGTATGAGTTACTACAACTATCATACACCTTTAATTAACACATAGCTTGCACAAATACACTGAAATCATATGTAGAACCAACTTTCATACCTTAATATGCCTTCAACAACTCATACATGTAAAAACAAATTCACATACTACACAAAGCTAGTGTTTTCCCATATCTCTCTGCTCGTTCATTACTTCTTTACTTTTTGCTACCTATCCTATTCATATGATTATATACAATAAACATCATTAACATTGAAGCATTTAAGATAGGAATAGATTATTCATTATTCTTGCTATCACACAAGAATTTATTTCTTATCGCACTTCATCATACTGTATGTCACTATTACATTCACTAGATGACCCCACCAAGGTAGTTATGCACCATATATGATTCATTTTCTCTTAACATTTCATTCCCACCTTACTCTCAATAAGGAATATATGAAAGAGAAGATGATTTTAAGATTTGGAATACTTGTATTCAAACATTCCCTTAATACATTCTCGTATGTAGATTTACTTAGTGATCAACAGAGATATTTGATTAATTAGCACTTGCTTGAATCTCACAACCTCTTTATTTATAACTTTTCCATCATATATCAAACCCTTTCTTACGTTTCATAGTCCTCTTACCATATACTACTCTTTAACCCGTCATCTTTAATTCTAAATTTTCTCTTATGACCATATTGCTTATTCATATGTATGGTCATATATACCATGTTGCACATATTTCCTCCTTAATCTTTATACTATTGTGAAGTTAATGTTCTAAATTAATAGTCCTTCTATTAGTTTTTCCTCATGTTGAATACATTACATATTCTTCATTTTTACATCAAGTCGATCATGCATGGTTCAAACAAAGTTTCTCTTTCAATCAAGTTTTTCTCTTCTGAATACAGTCCACCTTTATATGACTTATTCATTCATTAAACTACACCTATGTTCTTTGCTTAGAAACTAGTTTGTTGTCCTAGTCTTATGAATTACATGTTCATACGATCCTCTTTACTTTTATGGACCTATTGAAAGCTCACTCTATTCTTCTACTTAGCCTTTGCTTTAGAGTTCATAAAAGTATTATACTCTATTATATGATTCATTCTTCATGATTGATTCTTGCTATCTTGAACCATACATACATTTCACATATCTTTTCTATATTTTATATGTATAGTTCATGCAAAATTAATCAACAAACTGATTATGAATCTCATATCATGTTCCTTTATTCCCAATTAAAGGTTTCTCATTTGAGACCCCAAAGTTAAACCTCAGATATCAGTTTCAACTAATTCTTAGTTTTTCTGATCTTACCCATATGTTTCAACATCTTACTGTATGTACATTCTTACTCTGATGTGGGTCTAATTATTCCAATTCTATTCTTATTATGCTATTAATAGGATTCATTAGATCCTAATAACGCATCCTACCAACCGGACCAGGCCAAACCTGAAATCCTGAAGCCAGGAACTACAAAGGATTACATTCTTCCTGAACTGCCACTCACAGCTCAGAAACTCGGCCGATCACTCTGGAACTCGGCCGATCGCCTTCCACATTCTGAAACTCGGCCGACCAACTTCGGCCGATCAGCAGGAAACTCGGCCGATCCTCTGGGGAACTCGGCCGATCGAAACACTACTTGTTTACCTACAAAGAAACTCGGCCGATTCAAGACCAAACTCGGCCGACCAAAACGCTGTTTGAAATCCTAAACAAGGAACTCGGCCGACCAAAACACGAACTCGGCCGAACCGCGCACAGACTGAAAACCTAAACAGACCTGCTGATGTCAATTTCACTCGAATCAGTGGGCAAAACCATAGAAACAAAAGCTCATTCAAAGGTCAATTCTAGTCTACTTGTTACAAAGAATGAAATCAATAAATGCTACAATTGCATAGTATACAACAGATATTAAAGACCCATATTTCAAGGTATTGAATATTTCAATTCAAACATATAAGAGCATTTCTATACATTTCCAACAAAAACAACATTATGAAATGTAAATTCTATCTCCTTTTACATTTATGCTCTTAATTCTTGTTTCTTTTCTCGTTTTCTAACCCTAACATTTCTAGGGTTTCTCTCTAGCCCATTCTTCCACTGTATACCTGGCCAGGGTATACGTGAGAGAATAGACAAAGTAGCTTGTACTGGCTGATCCAAGTACTCAGATATCGGGCCAGGATATCCAAATACTCAAATCCCCAAAGCTAACATCAAACATCTCCTATCTGCCACACTTAGGACTCTAACTTACTAACTTAATGGTCCTTGACAACTCACCCTAAGCTCTGATACCAAGCTGTTACACCCCGATCTCACAATTTCCTCAAATCATGAGATTAGGGCGTAAGATAGGATTTATATGAAACACAAAGAACACCCTTAACTTTTTCTTTTATGTTAAACTCTTGTTTCATCGCATTGAACCACATATCATCTTAACAAAGGAATCTGAACATTTCTTCTACTAATCAGACTTTAATAGTAAAGATACATGTATAAGCAATCACGATGTCTTTCACACATTATGCACATGAAACTTGTAATTAGCATACATATCAAAGAGGAACAATATTACACATTGTAATTACAACTCTCTCTCTTATCTCTTACTGAGGACCTAGAGTGACAAGGACCGACTGACTCAACTAATCTCATACTTAACTCCTGTGGCAGATCTACTCTGACGCTCTGATCATCTTCAAGTCCACACGATTAACCCTAAAATGTTTGAGTAGAGGGGTGAGCCTACTCGCTCAGTGAATGAGTACTTCATGGAAACAGACTAATGCACTAATGTGATTACAGATATAGTTTGAATAAACGATATGAAATTTAACAACAGTTAATACTACACTGAGCAGTTCTAAAACAATATAATTGAAATAACAAAGAATGTAAATATTGCATCCAAAGAATAACTACAATAAGACTACGCTTCTAGTCTTCCTTAACTCTTTCATTTATAAAGAACTCTGTGAACCTATATGATCATATTTTAGATTATGCCCTAAACATATGCAATGTACTCTGCATATGAAGATCCGTAACAAATTCATGCTACGATCCCACCGTACAAGACTTAGCGACACACCCGGGAAGTGCTAAGTCTGACTACTCATCCTGGTCTGCACAGGACACAGGCTCTACGGCCTCATCGCACATCCACGTGTGCTGCACAACCACGTGTGCTCTCGACTCCTCCTTAAACCTGAGTACACCGGCGGAGAGTCACAGGGTTACCTTCGCGACACAAGCACGAATGGTGTTAGATAACCGTGTTTTCTTTTGTTATAGCAGTGCCATCGTGACACAAGCATGATTGTTGTTAGACACTGCCTCTCTCTTTCCTCGTTTGTCCGCGACACAAGCACGGATGATGTTGCAACACGAGTTTCACCCCAAAGTTGCAGACCCGTCTAAGGGGTTCTACGGTGTTAGGGCACTTAGGTCTATACTTGATTAACATGTAAATATCTTAGCTCATGTATTCAACATATACCATGTCTCAGTAACATCCCTTTCTAGGGCATGTCATATCTCATCACCTGCAATTTACGAGATATGTATTGAAATATAAGAAGCCCTGCAGTAGGTAAATATCATTTCAAGGAGAACAAGCATATAAAGTTAAATGCACTAGAAACATACAATTCAATAGTTAAGTATCACTACATCTCATATCGAGACCTTTCATGTCACCATAACATGATTCATTGAACACCCCATCCTTAGGGTTTCATTTGCCATATTCATTCATCACATGCCAACACCCTACTCTTAGGGTTTCATTTGCATCATTCACTTGTCACATGGCTCTTATCATGATCTCATAAGATATAAGCATTCACTAAATAAAGATTGTTTCCAACAAATCTTATATAATCAATATAGATATGAAATCATGGAAACTTAACTAAATTTAGATTTTCCATATCATTTACCGAGATATCATTTATCAAGAATAAAATTCCATTAAGATAACCCATGAGATACATCCTAACCAATTATAGGATTACTAGTCCTTTTTCAATAAGGTTGAAACACTAGTGATGTCTCAATTAGGTTAAACCCTAATTACATCATTTGATATAAATCTGAAAAGCATTCTCACTAGGAAGTGTTGCATACGTTTTTGATATGAATCTACCATCTAAGAATCATTTAAAACAGAGAAGGAATCCATATCATATCCATTTGCAACAATCTTAAATCAAACGGACATTTTAGGTTTTAGAATCACATACTAAGCAATTAGGGATTTAGATGCTATAATCAAATTCGTGCATTAGAATGTTTGAAGGAAGAACCCACTCACCCTAAGGTGTGAAAACACCTCACAACTGCAGCTCAACTCAGGGAATCTCGAATTCCTATCAAATCCCTAGCAAATCTCCCAATTCTTCTTCCATTCAACTCAGAAACCTTGAAAATGAGGAATTATGAAGAAGGGGTGAGAAAAGAGGGAATTTCGACATCATCTTGGATCAAATCAGAGCAAGGACGGAATCTTGACATGAGAGAGAAGATTCACCATAAAAGTCTATTCAAGGAATCCGTACTTACTTGATTTCACCCTTCCTGGAATCGCAAAACCCTAATTCAGCAATTCCCCCACTTTCTCCACTCAAGCCCTAATTCTCCCTCTCTCTCTAGGAGCTCGTTTCTATGGAATGAATGACGAAGAATGAGAGATGCTTGTGTGTGTGGTCGTTCATATAAGTCAATTGAGCTGCTTGGGTCAATTCCATATTGACCCAACACTTAACTTTAATTATATAGGCTGAATATTCAGTTATACAAAAGTTACTGTAATTCGTTTATTTCAGAGATCAAACATTCTCCAACAATTATAAGAATTTATCATGTTGTTTATAACTTATCTATAAAGCTTCCGTTGAAATTTGAGATCATTTGGAGTTACCAATAAATAATTAAAAATAGAACAATGCACTGCTATATTGCAGTCTGCAAAATATTCGGCCGAGTTTGCCCTGCACAAACTCGACCGACACCCTTACTGTAGGGATTCAAAAGTCATCCAAAAATTATTCCAATTTAACAGAGTGTCTAAAACTGTGTTTTTCAGGCACAGTTAAAATTTGAGATCAATTGGATATACCAATAAAAAGATAAAATTCAATTATCACACTGCTGTAAAATTCTGGAAATGTGATCGGTCGAGTTTGAAACTCGGCCGATAAACAGGTCAGAACATTCTTCAAAAATTCTGATATTTTCCAATGTTGTTCACATTTTATATATCTAAATCATATCCAAAATTGAAGTAAATCAGAGTTACACATAAAATACTAAAAATCATTTAGTGAGACATTCTACTTATCAAATTCTGTATTCATGCATCATTAAAACCCTATTTTGGGCCGATTAGGGTTTATGTTTCTCAAACCCTAATTTCAAGACAAAAGGATATATAGACTTCTTATCATAGTTAAAACATCCTAATTGTGTTATCGTCATTAATTAGATTTCAATAATGCTTATTCCAATTAATCTTTGCAAGTGTCTAGGTAAACCCTAGTTTACCAATTAAGCTCAGATGGGGTCGTAACACTCGTACTCCAGAACCGGACCAAACACTAGAGCCACAACCCAACTCTCGAAGTAGTTGCGACGGGAAAGACGATTCGGTAGCTAAGAGAAACGCGATCCAAATAATGCAAGCTAGAGTTCGGATATCCAACACAGCAGTTACCCAATCATAAGGCACCAAGCATTAAACAAATAGCAATTAAGCATTTCTATTTCCATAAGCAATAAGGGTCTTAATACAATGCATAAGCTAAGAATTTAAATAACAGAATTAAAGATAGATGTCGCCTTCTTGATGTAGAAGAACGACAGACTACTGTAGCTCTCCTGCCCGATACCGGTCAGGAGCCGAGCCCGATACGGCAGTGTCGGGCGGCACCCCCTCTCGGGCAGCGCCGACTGACGACCGACTGTATCGCTCAAGGACCCTGGCCGATACGCTCATGTCGGGCGGCGCACCCTATCGGGCGGCACGCATGACGGGCGGAGCGTATCGGGTTCGATATCGTGTCGGGCAAAGAGCTACGAGTCTACTGTCGGGCACTCGTGTCGCTCATCTTCGCTGGCCGGTATCGGCCCGCAGTGTCGCCCGGGACAACACTAAGTGAACCATCCCTTCCCTCTCGGGATGAGGGAAAGCTCACCTAGTGTTGCCCGACACAAGCACTGGGACGCGATACTCTTGCTCTCACAGCTACCTTCGAAGGTGGCTCTCAGACTTCCAAACTGTCTTGTCCGAACTATCCAACCCTCTGACATCTCCGACATCTCCGACCCGTCTTTTCGGCTTCCTGTAGCTGCTATTTATACCGGCGGTTGAAGGAGTTATGGTGCTGGAAATGCCACGTAGCTCCTTTATACGCCGGTCGATGGATGTGGACGGCCGATACAGGTATGTCTCGGCGTGAGGCGCTGGCTATCGGTCACGTGGCTAGCGGCACGCCTGTCGGTGGGTGGCTGTGTCGCCCGACGAGTTTGGTCGTCGATGCGGCTTTGGCTCCCTGTCGGGTAGACGGTATGTCGGCCGACACGTCCTTCTTGCGCAGCGCCCTTCTCCGCCGATCATTCTCGTGTCGCCCAGCCCCTGTCGGGCTGGGTTGTATCGGGCGTCAGGAAGGTCGAGACGGGCTTTAGCCTTATTGTGGGCCGGAATCGGCCTTATTGCACAAAAACGAGGAAAACTCTGTAAAAGATAGGAAAAATTGGAATAATAGCGTTGCTTGGCCAAATATTGCGAAAATGCTAATAAAATAGAGGAAAATAGCAGAAAAGGGTAGTTTTAATAAGAAAATAAAGGGCAAAAACATCACAAAATTTGGTGTTATCAACTCCCCCAAACTTAGCTTTTTGATTGTCCTCAATCAATATTTAAACTAAACTTTGTGTTGCTTCTTCTTGCACAGCAAAACTTTAAGGCTAAAGGGTAGCACAAGATTTGCGATGTCTTGGAGGTAATGTTGTCTTAATGCAAACAAAAGACCTTGCCCTACTTGCCTTATTATTTAAGTAAAATTTTTCTTCTCCACAGCTTCAGCGAGACTTTGGTGTATGATTCCGAAGTTAGCTTCCACACCAAACAGCTTTATTTTAGGGGTAGAAAGTTGTGTATAGGGTAGGCTAAAGCTTTTTGGGTTTTTCTTCTTGTTTCCCATCAGTCCATCCAGGTAAGGGTCCGTTAACGGGCAAGTGGTCCCTGCAGTCCAAGCCAGTTGGCTTTAGAGCAGTGATTTCACATCCTACGCACCACTGCCCCGGATCTATCATGCCTAAAGCTGGGTACTTTTGGAAAACAAGTGTGTATATATATATTTTTTTCTTTTCTTTTATTGGGCACAACTCTCATGCTTTTATTCACGCTCATAAGGCTTCTTTCTCTTTTTGGGATTTTTGCTGGGTAAGGGAAAACAAAAGTGATTTTTGCTGTTTGGGCAGCTTTTTCCTTCTCCATACTCGTCTCTTAGCTGTTTGCGAGATTATTATTTTTCAAAAAATTTTGGATGGCAAGGCACAATCTTTTGTTTGTTTGAGATAGCATTATCAGAAAGATATGACAGAACTTGTAACTCGTTAAATATACAGAAAGTAAACTTTGCAAGAAGTCACAACAGGTTTTTATTATTATTACAGCAACTTTGTACATATGCATAGGGACAGAAATTTGCAAAGGAAAGATTTTTGTAAATTTTTATATGGCATGCATGCGTACATCAGATATACAGGGAGCTATAAGGGCACATCAGGTAAAAGAGAATGAATATCGTAGAAAGCTTGAAATGTTAAAAGAAAATTTATACCCCCCTCACTGGAATAAGGGTACCCCCCCCAAACTTACTCCATACTCTGTCCCAGAGTAGAGAAGAAAGCAAAAGTGAGGTAAAGTTTAGCCAGTGAGGGTTAGCTCGCTGATGTGCTGCAAAATGCTCCTACGAAGTTGCAGCATGCCATTGGGAGGTTGTCTAGCGGGTTCGCTTTGGCTATGCAACGGTTGAGCTTGAGCGTAACCCTCAAAATTCACTTCTGACCCGCCCTTTCTTCACATCTCCGTTGTGAACGTAAACAAAAGGACTGATTATCAGTCCCTAGTTCAGTTCCCACGAGTGTGTAGTCAGGGTGGGCCCTCTCCCTTAAGAGGACAGAACCGAGGTGCCTCGAACTTGTTCGGAGGCCTTGGTTGTCGCACTCTTGCTGTTTCTGGAGATGGTCCCAAGCCACCCCAAAGACAGGCTGATAACTAGGTGACTCGCTATTGGAGCTACCAAATCAAGAAAAATCTCCCCTTTTATTGTTGTTGTCGTTTCTGCCCGACTGTTGTTACTGTTTCCCGCGCCATGCTTGTTGGTGCGGCCGGTGGTTTGCTCCATACGAGCCATACCTGTTCTTTAAATTTAGAATTTATTCATCCGTTAGGCAAGAAAGATGAAAAGAAAAACTTATTAAAACTGGGTGATGAGGGATCGGACGATACGATGTTGTCGCGCGATATGACTCGACGCCCGACAAGGTGTATTGGGCGATAGAGAATCTGCAGGTCATGTGAACCCGATAAGCAGCTCGATAAGAGATACTGGCGTCGGGCGACAGGGTTATCGGCCGATAAACGTGTCGGTCTAAACCTATCGGGCGACAAGCCATGTCGTTCGGTAAGAAAACAACAAGTCAGCCGATACGCTTCACACGATACAAAACCTGTGCCGGGCGAGAGAAAACGTGTCAGGCAAAAAGGTGTGTCGGGCTATACCTTTGCTCTCAGGAGGCATCGCCCGTTACCAGGGCGAAGGCAAGATGGCCGACACACGAGCAAAAGGGAGGATCACTGCATGCGTTCTAGGTGGCAAAAAGGAGAAAATGATAGCCCGACACGAAGAAACCTCCACGCTATTTATAGAGAACCCAGCTGGGGGTAAAACAGGCAAAACATGGCGCGCGTCGGGCGTTTTAGTCACGCTATTCCCGAAACGCGCAGTCCCATCGGGCAGTCCAAGGGTCATCCGCTGCCCTTGCGACGCCCGGGGCGAGGCTTCCCGATACAAGTGGTTCTGCGCCCAGCTGGTCGACACGGTAGAAAAGCGGGCGGTCAAAAGGCCAAAACTAAACCTGGGTGAAGTAAAAGGCCATTGCAGGGTAAAACATCATTGGTATAGAGAAGGATCTCCTACCTCAGATGATATTACTCCTCAATGCTCCGCAAAACACAGCAGTGGCCCATAAAACAAAAAGAGTCAGCACACGTGCGCATGCACTGACTCGGGCCTTATTACAGTCCATAATGTTTGTTTTTACAAAGAAAAGAAATGTATCCTAATCTATGACTCGGGCTACCTTCCGAGGAGCGCTGAAGTTTCCGTCGCCAGCTTGACCGGTGTAGGCTCTTCGGTTGTACCCACATCCAGCAAGTCAATCTCTGCTTTCCTGACAAAAGCTTCGTCTTCATAAAACCTTTTCACTCTGTTCCCGTTCACCTTGAAGATCTGAGTCGGGTCATCCTTGTCGCGGAGCTCCATCATTCCTGATGGGTATATCTTTGACATAGAAAACGGTCCCGACCATCTTGTCTGTAATTTCCCAGGAAAAAGACGGATGGAGGACTTGAATAACAATACCTTATCCCCTTCGCTCACATCCTTTCTCCTAAGGTGGGCATCATGCCACAGTTTTGTTCTTTCCTTGTAGATCTTTGCATTCTCTTAGGCGTGAATCCTCAGCTCTTCGAGCTCTTGAAGCTGCAAAAACCTCTTTTCTCCTGCTTTGTCTAGGTCCATATTTAGGAACTTGATCGCCCAAAGGGCCTTGTGTTCTAGTTCCAAAGGCAGATGGCAGGATTTTCCGTATATAAGACGGTAGGGGGTGGTTCCAATGGGCGTCTTTTAAGCAGTACGGTAGGCCCATAATGCGTCGTCAAGTTTCATAGACCAGTCTTTCCGCATGCGGCTGACAGTCTTTTCTAAGATCTGCTTGATCTGTCTGTTTGAGACCTCTACCTGTCCCGACGTCTGTGGGTGGTAGGGCGTAGCGATCTTATGTTTTACTCCATACTTACGTAGGAGCGCTTCGAACTGCCTTTCTCCGAAGTGTGACCCGCCGTCGCTTATTACGGTGCGCGGTACACCGAAACGGGGAAAGATGGTCTTCTCAAAAAGCTTGATAACTGACTTGGCATCGCATGTTTGGGTGGCTGCCGCCTCTACCCACTTCGATACATAATCTACTGCCACTAGTATGTATTGATACCCCTGGGATGGGGGAAACGGCCCCATGTAATCAATTCCCCATACGTCAAATATTTCCACTTCGATCCAGCTTGCCATCGGCATTTCATTCCTCCTCCCTATATTTCCCGTTGACTGGCACTCTTTGCAAACCTTTACAAATCGTGCAACATCTTTAAATAAGGAGGGCCAGTAGAAACCTGATTGTAGCACTTTCGCCACTGTTCTTTCGCTACCCAGGTGTCCACCATAGGGGGAGGCGTGGCATCCCTTCAGGATATCAGCGGTTTCTTCTTCCGGGATGCACCTCCTGTACGAGTTGTCTGCGCATCTTATGAACAGGAGAGGATCATCCCAGTAATAATTCTTGGCATCCGCGAATAGCTTCTTCTTTTGATTGTAGGTGATGTCAGGAGGCAGCTCTCCACAAGCAAGGAAATTGCAGATGTCTGCAAACCAGGGCAAACCTTCTTCTTGAGCTTCAGCCATCATAAGAGCTTCGTCGGCAAAGTCATCGTCGATTTGTGGCCCTCTCTGTCTCTCATCCACTATCCTCGATAGGTGGTCTGCGACCACATTTTCTGCGCCCTTCTTGTCGATAATTTCATGATCGAACTCTTGGAGCAACAAGGCCCATCTCAACAATATGGGCTTTGCGTCTTTCTTTTGCATCAAGTATTTTATTGCCCCATGATCTGTGTATACTTTGACCTTGGATCCGACAAGATACGACCTGAACTTGTCAAATGCGAAAACGATCGCGAGAATCTCCTTCTCGGTGGTTGTGTAGTTTACCTGTGCTTCGTCCAACGTGCGACTAGCGTAGCAAATCACATGGTGCTTTTTATCTTTCTTTTGCCCCAGGACTGCTCCAACTGCGTAGTCGCTAGCGTCGCACATTAGCTCAAAGGGTAAACCCCAATATGGCGCTTGAAGGATAGGTGGTGATACTAAAGCATTTTTTAGGGCCTGAAAAGCACTGAGACAATCGTTAGAGAAAACAAATTCAGCATCTTTTACCAGAAGATTGGACAATGGTTTGGAAATCTTTGAGAAGTCCTTGATGAATCTTCGGTAATATCCGGCGTGCCCGAGGAAGCTTCTTATCCCCGTGACGGATTTTGGTGGAGGGAGCTTAGATATAGCTTCGACTTTGCTGGTATCCACCTCGATCCCACGCCTTGAGATCTTATGCCCTAGAACGATGCCCTCCCGCACCATGAAATGACATTTTTCCCAGTTCTGGACCAGGCTGTTTTCCTCGCACCTTTGAAGTACTAACGACAGATTCTTCAGACAGCTATCGAAGTCCTTTCCATAGACGGAGAAATCGTCCATGAAAACTTCCACGATGTCTTCTAGAAAATCTGAGAACATTGATATCATGCATCTTTGAAAGGTGGCGGGGGCGTTGCAGAGTCTGAAGGGCATCTTTCTAAAGGCATAAGTGCCGTAAAGGCAGGTGAACGTCGTTTTCTCTTGGTCGTCGGGTAAGATGGGTACCTGGTAAAATCCTGAAAAGCCATCAAGAAAACAAAAATAATCGTGATACACTAATCTTTCAAGAACTTGGTCAATAAAAGGTAGCGGAAAATGATCCTTTTTTGTAGCCTGATTTAGCTTTCGGTAATCAATGCACATTCGCCAACCGGTGACGGTCCTTACCGCCACCTCGTCACCCTTTTCACCCTTAACCACAGTCATTCCGCCTTTCTTGGGTACTACGTGGATCGGGTTTACCCAATTGCTGTCGCTAATTGGGTAAATGATCCCCGCGTCCCTAAGCTTTATTACCTCTTTCTTGACGACCTCCTTGAGCATCTGATTCAACTTCCTCTGGGGTTGGGCCAGAGGCTTGGTAGACTCATCCAAGTTGATGCGATGCATGCAAAGGGCGGGGCTAAGGCCTTTGATATCATCTACGAAATATCCTATAGCCCCCCTGTGGAGTCTTAACTCCTCAAGGATCCGGTCTAGCTGATTGCTTGAAAGATCGACATTTACGATGACTGGGTTCCTCTGTTCTTCATCTAAAAATTCTTACTTCAGTCCTTCAGGCAACGCTCTTAAATCTGGCTTTGCTCGGGGTGTCTCCTCCTGAGGTTCTCCCTCAAGGGAGGCATACTTCGCAGAGTTCACCTCCTCCTATTCTTCTTGCAAGTCTTTGTCAGAAAGGTTGAAAAGGTCGAGATGCCTCACGACCTCAGGATCTTCGAGGTCGGGATCCTGACAGCTTATTGCCCTTGCGAGGGGGTCCACTGTCCGGATATCCTCCTCTATTTCCTCGCAGAATTTATTGTAACTATCTGCAAAATAGGCCGATTCAGACAGGGATGGACCTCTCATGATCTCCTTCATCTTGAAGTCCATGTGGTTGTTTCCAACCCTCAAGGTGATTATCCCTTCAGAGACATCAATCAGCGCCCTCCCTGTTGCCAAGAAAGGGCGTCCGAAGATGATCAGACATCTGGGATCTTCAGTTGTGTCGATGACGACGATGTCGCAGGGAATGAAGAAATCACCGACCCTAATCGGCACATCTTCGACAATGCCAACAGGTCTTTTGAAGGAGTGATCCGCCAGTTCAATCCGCATATTGGTTCGAACCATGTCGGTCAAACCCATCCTTTGCGCGAAACTTAAGGGCGTGAGGCTGATACTTGCTCCCAAGTCCGCTAGACCCTTCCGCTCGGCATTGTCCCCAATGGCGAATGGGATTGTGAAAGCTCCGGGATCCCTTCTCTTAGTTGGCAAGCTGGGCTTTACGAAGGCGGAGGAAGTAGAGGCTAGGTACACTGTCTCTATCCTTCCTCCCCTTCTTTTCTTCATTATTAGATCTTTGAGAAACTTGGCGTATGTGGGCATCTCCTCCAAAGCGTCAAGGAAGGGGACTTCAAGATGCAGCTTCCTGATCGAGTCCATGAACCTTTCGTGCCGCTTTTTCAGATTTGCCTTGATCAGCTTGTACGGGAACGGTATCCTGGGAGCATAGGGATTCCTCCCACCAGATGGCTCATCGGACGGTCTCGGCGCAGGCTCTTGGGCTTCTGCAGGCCTACCTCCGCCTCCTGCTGGAATAGAATCCTTGGGCCCTTGCTCAGGTTCCGGTGGGGCTTCATCAGCGCGTTCTACCGTCTTTCCTGATCTAAGCACTGCCATTACTGCAGTTTCAGGGTGAGGGAGCATTTTTCCTGCAGGGTTCTTCATCAGAGCAGCCATCTGAGACAGCCATTGATCGACCTCCCATTGGCGCATCTGCAGACTCGCCATCTGGTGTTGCATGGAATTCAGAGATCCAGGGTTGGTAAACGTCCCCTGTGCCAACTGGTTGATAATGGTGTCCTGTCTTTTTATGTAGGCGGAAAGTTGACCAACCCAATTAGGCCGGGTCGCCTTCTCGCTTTGGCTCTGACATTCGCCCTCAGAAAGGGGTTGCTCACAGCGAGGCATGGTATCAAGGCTCGGTGGAGCAGGTTACAGCTTTGCAGGGTACCTGAAATATCACGAGAAATCAAGTTAGAACACAGAGTTATTTGGTTCCGGCAAAGAATAATGCTTAAAAAAAGAAAAAGAAAAAGAGGTGCTATCAAGCCTATTTCTAAGCTTGAGGCACGGGAGTGTAGTTAGTGGTTTCGGATTCGTCAACAGTGCCTATTTGCCTTGTCCCCGGCAACGGCGCCAGAAAGTTGACCGGCCTAAATCGTGCGTCCTAAAATTAGAGGCGTATTTGAGGTAGTCGAGCCTTCACATTTATAACCCGAATCCTTCTAGGCCCCCGCAACTTTGTTTACGGTGTCGAAGTAGTCATACGGGGTCGAACACAGGGACAAGGTGGGTCGTGTTGATGACTCTGAATCGACACTCTACACTCCGGTGGGTATAAAGAGATATTAAAGTTCCCCGAAGGGGAACAACAAGCTGTCATGATTAAATCAAAGAAAACTATCTCCAACTGGAGTTACAAGAAAGATTAAGATTTTGTCATTTAGCAGTTTTTAGGTATTTTCATGCAACAAAAAGTAGAAAGATAAACTGCAGTTTAAGGCGTAATGCAAGGGATAAGACTTTAGTAAGACAAGCGGTAGCAGTAACATCCTGCACCCCTCCTCTCAGAGCGGGTTCCTCTAACCGAGCTTCAACACCCCTCTCGAGGTTACTGGACTCAAGTTAGAGTGGAATGATACTAAAACAACTCCGTTGCGGGCACTCTCGTACTCCAGAACCGGACCAAACACTAGAGCCACAACCCAACTCTCGAAGTAGTTGCGACGGGAAAGACGATTCGGCAGCTAAGCGAAACGCGATCCAAAACATGCAAGCTAGAGTTCGGATATCCAACACAGCAGTTACCCAATCATAAGGCACCAAGCATTAAACAAATAGCAATTAAGCATTTGTATTTCCATAAGCAATAAGGGTCTTAATACAATGCATAAGCTAAGAATTTAAATAACAGAATTAAAGATAGATGTCACCTTCTTGATGTAGAAGAACGACAGACTACTGTAGCTCTCCTGCCCGATACCGGTCAGGAGCCGAGCCCGATACGGCAGTGTCGGGCGGCACCCCCTCTCGGGCAGCGCCGACTGACGACTGACTGTATCGCTCAAGGACCCTGGCTGATACGCTCATGTCAGGCGGCGCACCCTCTCGGGCGGCACGCATGACGGGCGGAGTGTATCAGGTTCGATATCGTGTCAGGCAAAGAGCTACGAGTCTACTTTCGGGCACTCGTGTCGCTCATCTTCGCTGGCCGGTATCGGCCCGCAGTGTCGCCCAGGACAACACTAAGTGAACCATCCCTTCCCTCTCGGGATGAGGGAAAGCTCACCTAGTGTCGCCCGGCACAAGCACTGGGACACGATACTCTTGCTCTCACAGCTACCTTCGAAGGTGGCTCTCGGACTTTCGAACTGTCTTGTCTGAACTATCCAACCCTCCAACGTCTCTGACGTCTCCGACCCATCTTTTCGGCTTCCTGTAGCTGCTATTTATACCGGCGGTTGAAGGAGTTATGGTGCTGGAAATGCCACGTCGCTCCTTTATACGCCGGTCGATGGATGTGGATGGCCGATACAGGTATGTCTCGGCACGAGGCGTTGGCTATCGGTCACGTGGCTGGCGGCACGCCTGTCGGTGGGTGGCTGTGTCGCCCGACGAGTTTGGTCGTCGATGCGGCTTTGGCTCCCTGTCGGGTAGACGGTATGTCGGCCGACACATCCTTCTTGCGCAGCGCCCTTCTCTGCCGATCATTCTCGTGTCGCCCAGCCCCTGTCGGGCTGGGTTGTATCAGGCGTCAGGAAGGTCGAGACGGGCTTTAGACTTATTGTGGGCCGGAATCGGCCTTATTGCACAAAAACGAGGAAAACTCTGTAAAAGATAGGAAAAATTGGAATAAGAGCGTTGCTTGGCCAAATATTGCGAAAATGCTAATAAAATAGAGGAAAATAGCAGAAAAGGGTAGTTTTAATAACAAAATAAAGGGCAAAAACGTCACAAAATTTGGTGTTATCAAGACACTATGTCATTTTCTATGCCAGTTGTACTCTTGACAAAGCACAGGTAAATTACACGACAACAGAGAAGGAAATGCTTGTGATTGTTTTCGCCTTTGACAAGTTCAGATTTTATCTGATTGGAACAAAGGTAAAGGTCTACACCGACCATGGGGTGATACGATACCTTATGCAGAAAAAGGACACTAAGCCCAGGCTGCTAAGGTGGGCTTTACTACTCCAGGAGTTTGATCATGAGATCATTGATAAGAAAGGTGCGGAAAACATAGTCGCCGACCACTTGTCACAGATTATAGTCGAAGACAAGAAGGAGCCACCTATCAATGATAACTATGTAGATGAGGCCTTTCTAATGGTAGAATCCAGAGATAAGAGTTTGCCATGGTTTGCAGATATTTGTAATTACCTTGCTTGTGGGGAGTTACCTTCGGAAATAACATACAATCAAAAGAAGAAACTCTTTTCTGATATAAAGAATTACTATTGGGATGATCCCCTTCTCTTTAAAAGATGTGCGGATAATCTGTATAGAAGGTGTATTCCTGAGGAAGAAGTGCCAAACATTCTGAGGAAATGCCATGCCTCACTCTATGGAGGACATCTGGGGAGTGAAAGGACTGCTGCTAAGGTGTTGCAATCAGGATTTTACTGGCCTTCGTTGTTCAAGGATGCTGCTGATTATGTAAAAGTTTGTAAAGAATGCCAATCAACTGGAAATATTGGAAGAAGGAACGAGATGCCTATGGCCAACTGGGTTGAAGTCGAGATCTATGATGTCTGGGGAATAGACTACATGGGTCCATTTCCCCCATCAAAAGGATATCAATATAATTTACTCGTGGTGGACTACGTGTCTAAATGGGTAGAAGTTGTTGCCACCCAAACTTGCGACTCCAAGTCTGTGATCAAGCTATTTGATAAAACTATCTTTCCTCACTTTGGAGTACCCCGTATTGTGATAAGCGATGTCGGATCACATTTCGAGGAGAAACAGTTTGAAGCACTTCTGAGGAAGTATGGGGTCAAGAACAAAGTTTCTACACCCTATCACCCTCAAACCTCTGGGTAGGTGGAGGTTTCAAATAGACAGATTAAGCAAATCTTAGAAAAGGCTATTAATCGCACGCAGAAAGACTGGTCGATGAAGCTCGATGATTTCTCTTTGGGCCTATAGAACTGCATACAAGGCACCCATTGGCACTACGCCTTACAAATTGATTTATGGGAAATCATGTCATCTACCCTTAGAGCTTGAACACAAGGCTCTTTGGGCAATTAAGTTTCTAAATATGGACCTGGAGAAGGAAGGGGAAAAGAGATATCTGCAGCTACAGGAGCTCAAAGAGCTGAGAATACATGCATACGAAAATGTGAGGATTTACAAGCAGAGGACCACGGTGTGGCATGATGCCCACCTGAAGAAAAAGGGTGTGAGTGAAGGTGATAAAGTTTTGTTATTTAAATCCTCTATCTGTCTTTTTCTAGGTAAGTTGCAAATGAGGTGGTCTGGACCCTTCACCGTGGCAAATATATATCCATCAGGAATGATGGAGATATATGACAAAGACAATCCAGCAAAGGTGTTTCCAGTGAACAGGCACAAAGTGAAAAGGTACTATGAAGATGAAGCATTCGTGAGAAGATCAGAAATAAGCTTGCAGGATGCTGAAACAACCAAAGGCACAAAATGAAGGGATCTAAAGTTGTTGAAATGACAACGCTAACTACAACGCTCCTCGGGAGGCAGCCCGAGTCTTTACTTTTCTTAGAATAGGACATTATTCCCCTTCCTGCAAGAAAAACATTATGAACATTATGATTGTAATAAGGACCGAGTTAGTGCATGCATCACATGCTCAGACTCCCCCATTTTATGGGCCACCGCTTGGTTTTATAAGCATTGATGAGCAATACTATCTGAGGCTGGGAGTTTCACTTTAGGCCAGTGATATTTTACCCATTAATTGCTTTTTCCTTTTCTTTAGTTTTAGTTTTTCATCTCTTACCTTGTTTTATTCTTCTTTGAAGCTTGGTATTGGGTCGAGATTCCTTGACCGATACCAAGCTCTCCTACCCTTACAGGCATCTGACTTCTGTTTTCCAGGGTGGCAAAGTTGTGTCGGCTAGCGACAGCTTGTGCGCGTTGCGTTCTATCGTACTGAGTATCGTCTGAACATGTATCGGGTAAGGTCTCGAGAGCCGCACGACACACCCGTATCGAGCTTTGATATCGGGCATCAGACTTTAGTGATGAGCTTGTGTCATGTGATACACTGAGCTGCGTGCATCGTGCCATATCGGACAACGCTACTCGTATCGTGCGACAGACTCCTACCGTATCGAGCAACATAGCTAAATGACCTTTGATGAGACGGATTAGATTGATTTTACTGCTCGTCTCAGGAATGATTTGTCTCCTCGGGTGACACGTGTCCCAATTTTACTCGGTTTACCCCCGCCCTTGATATATAGTAATTTTGGTTTAACCGTGTCGGACACTAGCATTTACTTTCTCACCTATTACCATATCGTGCATTTAACTCTAGCTTTGCTCTCGTGTCGGCCAACCTTCTGCTCCCATGTCACGCAGCTACCTTCAAAAGATAAAGGTATAACATGATACACGTATCTCGTGGCTTACCTGACACGCCTCTCGTGTCGCGCATCTCATATGGGGCACATGGCTTTAGTTCTTTTTTTATTTTGCCCGACATGCGCTTGTGTCAGGTATCCTACCTTTTGACTGCCTCGTGTGACACACTTCTATCGTGCACCCGCCCGATACCTTATATTGGGCGATACCAGTGTCACCCAATTTTGTTCTTAATAAAATTTTATCTTGTGTCGTCTCACATCTTGCAAGTGTTAGACAACACCCTTTTTCAGAGAGATCATATCGGGAATGATAGTTGTTCGTGATGATGCCCGATGTTGCATGATAGCCTTGTGGCAGTATCGGTCCAAACTTCGTTTCACCCGAAACAAGCATATTGGGCAAAGCACCTTATCGTCTAGTTTTTTCGCCCGATACGATTGTATCGAGCATCACTAATATCGAGTCAGCCTTTTGTTTTGACTTATCGCACATCAAATTTTGTATTGTACCTATTTGAGACCGTGTCAGGCTATCTCGATTTTGTAACTATGACCGATATCGACTTAACTCTATCGGGTTTTGTTAGTCAGTTTTCAAAAAATATATCACCTATCCGATATCAGGCGACACACCCAGCCGCCCGATATCGGGCAAAGTGAATCATTCAGTAAAATTGATGCTTACTAAAGTTTCGTTTTATGATAACAAAAATGGCCCGTACCAAGCAAACCGTCCTCCGAGTAGACGAACAAGGCCGGAGGATCAACCCTGAGGCCACAACAAAAGCCACCACAGTCGGGTAGAAACGCCCGAATCCCGATGCAGTTGGGCCATCCGCGGCCGAGAAGAGACCTAGGATGGAAGAAGCAACTACCCCAACAAGAGTTTCAACCACTTCAGCCGAACCTGAACCTATAGATCAATCACCAGGCAGGTTCATGCCCAGAGATGATGAGCACAGGCGGAGGTACACAAAACTGGCAGCCAAGGTCTACAGACCAAGAAGGTTCTGCCATCAGTCGTCCTTCCACCATATAGACATTTTCGACAGGCTAGAAAATGTCCTAGCGGTAGCCGGGCTGAGGAAGATCTACTTCAGCCACTCTGCCTCTTACACAAAACTCACAAGGGAGTTCATGTCGACGTCTCTCCACCGAGTACAAAAAAGACCAGATGAAATTGAAAGATTTGGCGGAGCGGACAGACTACTAGGACGGCTGTATAATGCTGAGCACGACATATCAGAGAAGATGCTCAATGAAATCTTCTCTTCCAGTGAAGAAGAAAAAGAACTACTCAACAACGGTGTCAGAATCACCGAAGGTGACAGGTTCTACCTGGTCGATCTCTAGAGAAATCTAATCGAAGAGTCAACATTCAAGTCGAGAAGCAAGGTGGCGGTAGTACACTCTTGTTTCAGGAGGATAGTGCACAAAATCATGGCGTGCCTGCTCTTCAACAAGTATGAATTGAGAAATCTTTACACCGAAGAGCTCCACCTCATATGGCATATGATGGAAGGCCGCACGATCAATCTGGGGTTGTAACACCCCTCCAAGCACATATAGGACAGCGGAAGCAAACCTCATGTTATCCATAACATGGGTCACTTGACTCAGAGGAACATTACTAAACATGATATACATTGCAATAAGATAAATGAAACACCATGCATTCAACTAAAAATATAGATTCATACATTGTTCATGGAAGGGAAAGACATAACTATATCATCTGATATCAAAGCCTAATACATGTAGGCTGAGCAAAACTAAAGCATAAACTGTCTTATCTTGATCTCAAGTTTAATACATATAAACTAAGCAAATCTAAAACATGGAAAGATAACTAAACTAAAGGATCTACTGAGTGGTAGATGGCACCCCACAAAGCTAAGGTCTTCCTTGAGTCAGCTACCCTTGATTTCTCACGTCAGTTCCCTCTTACTCCTTGATCTAGGGACGTCTCATCCCACAACCATGCGAAATAAAGCAACATCATAAGTAAGCGGCACCATACATGTTATATTGACTAAAAATAGCATATACTTGACTTGAAAGGAAAATGTGACATGAGTTTAACTTAAGCATTCTTGAAATTAATTACTTGACATAAATAAGAATTGAATAAGTAAAATATGCACTCTCTATGATTTGCCCATTTAAGAGCCCATAATTGGCACGAATGCCCATGATTTTGCTAAAAAGCCCATAACGACCTTGAGGTCCATGATTGGCTATGAAAGCCCATAACTAGCATGAAGGTCCATAATGACCCTAAAGTCCATAATGGTGAGAGCATATAAAACTTAATCAATTTCTTATAATCTGATTATTAAAATGAACATTACCATAATCTTGAACATTAATCGTTGGTATAATGGGATTTCTCCCTCATTACATGAATTGCATGATTCTTTCTTAAAATTCCTTAATCATTACATGATCATAATCAATAAACTAATGAGCATCTGTGATAACATAGAACTTTAGGAATATAACAAACATCATGCAATGATATAATATGAGACATGATCATAATCTTGATTCATTCATTTACTTGGAATTAAAGCATAATCATAAAGCATACATAACATGCAAATCAACCAAAGTAAATATGTATGATGGCATGACCCGCTTACCTTATTGGAGCAAACCCTAACTTTAATCTCCCTGATCTTGGGTCAAGTCCTAGGTTCCTGAAATTAATCACAGTTTATATTAATTATCATCTTAATTATATCCTAAACCGTAATTGTCTCAAACCTGACACTTCGTGAAAAACAAACCAAAACACATCTCAAAACCCTAACCATTGGATAGATCTCGAAAAATTGAGCAAAATTCATATATAACTTGTCCCCATATGATCTACCAATCAAAAGTTATGATTTTTCATAGATCGACCAATCAGAAATCCAGGAAATATGTATATACGTGAAATGAAAACAAAACCGATTTAAATGAAACTACGATGACTGAGAAATCCATAGAAAGCGTTACATTCGATTAAATATATAGGGGCAAAATTGTCAATATCATTTCACAAACAAAGGTCCAGTCGCTCGATTAAATAAAAGCAAAAATCCCAAAATGCCCTACGCATGTGTGATATAGCAAACGAAATCCAGAGGGCAGAAAAGGAAAAGTTGCCCATTGATTCTTCAATCCTTGGTCATGGCGTGACTAGGTTCCCTGAAGCACCAGATCGCCATCCCAACTCACGACCAGAGACAGATCTCACACTATCAACCAACCTCTGAGATTCCTTAGGCTTCGCCGAACTTGGCAAGCCAAGATTCACCACCTCCGGTGCCACAAACTCCATGGCGCCATCTTTAGATTGTGAGAACAAAGCATCGAATTTCAGTTTCAAAATCACCAAGAAATGGGGCAATACAACACCAACCAAATCCAATAAAGCAACTACGGGAGGAAGGTGACGCCAAAGCCACTGCTTCCGTGGCCAATGAGCCACCGGATGGCCCAGGAGATGAATGCTAGAGAGGAGCAACTGCGGCCCTACAGGGTCCGCTGACTCGAGGGAGAACAACGCAAATTGGAAAAGGGAAAACAAAGCTGGAGTTATGGACATTCTTACCGTGCAATCAATTACAGGAAGGAAGCAAGGGTCGATAGTGCGAGGTGTAGGTCGCTAGAGACTAAAAATCGAATAGGCAACAGTGTCTTAGACGGAAGGAGGCAAAATTGAGCGAAGAGGGGGGTCTTTCTAGGGCTTGCGATCGTTTTAACCCCCTTTTATATAGGTTTGGGCATTGAGAAGCCCTTTTGTAAATCTGTGGCGGCGAAGAGAGTCCGAGCTCAATTGGGTGTTTCTCAAATAGGGCAGGAAGTCCCTACAAACCTGGGACCATCACGATCAGATCGATAAGATAGAGTCATTTGAGAAGTTTCTGTGGACCGAGGCACACCAGTGAGAGAGAACCGAGAGGGGGAAGGGAAACGGGGTCACAGGAGTCCAGGCGTCCGTGGACTCAAGGAAGGAGATGATCGACCTGACCTTCAGATCTGTATCTGACGGCCATAAAAGAACCTACTATTTCCCTCTGATGCATAGTGTCCGTGACATTGCGATTGCATGGAGAACCTTATAAAACCAATTTAATTAATTCCAAGAGGTAGCTTATTTAGGTTTATACTATATAGAAACTTTCTAAATCCATTAGAGGGGTCAAACAAGGTCCAATTGAACTCAAATTTCGGACATATGTTAGTTAAAGGGTCTAGAATCTTCCTATATGGTTATATTTAGGTTTTATCTACATTTTCTTTATCAAGTGCACAAATGTCATTATCTCATTATATATGAATAAGTTATCTTTTCAACGTTAGGTAATATTCTGAATCAAGGTTCGAGTTATGATGAAACCTTTTATTACATTTGAGTAGTTTGCATCAATTCTTAGGATTTTGAAAATAGAAGTGGGAAATTTGCACTAAGGACCTTAAACTTATTTTATTTGCAAATTAGGATGTTACAATTCTACCCACCTTAATTAAATTTCGTCCTCGAAATTTTCTTAGATTGCTACCCACCTTAGAGTTTTAGTTATACCTTCTTAAACTTTATAAATTTTATAAAAGAATATATTCAACATGAATTAAATGTTACCTTGATCATCATCTTCTAAGTCCATGGCAAAAACCCTAGCTTGCCTCTTGGGTGGAGGATCCTGGTTCCTATTCTGATTTGCATTTGCCTCCTTCTTCAGCAACTTCGGGCAACTTGAACTGAGGTGTCCATTCTCTCCACAGTAGAAACATGCTCCTATACCATACCCACATGGGCCTGTATGGTTCTTTTTACATGTTGGGCATAAGGGCTTCTCAACTTCTGTAGCAAGCTCATGTGCCTTCCTCTTATGGTTGTTGGGAGGTTGATACTGGTTGTTCTTCTGATGACCTTCCTTCTGGTGAGACCTCCCAGGGTGGTCTTCTAGCTCTAGAGATGCATTCAAAGCAGCTTGAAGGGTCATGTGGCCTCTTCCTGATAGGGCAGAGCTTAAGTCTGGCTTAAGTCCTCGGATGAACTTCTTTGTCCTGCGTCGCTCGTCATAGTCATATATGTACTTCTACAGAATCATGAACTTCATGGCATACTGGGTCACTGTCATGTCACCCACCTGGGCTAGATTGGCAAACTCCAACTCCTTCTTCTCTATCATGGCTTCAGACACATAATGTTCCTGGAAGGCTTCCACAAAACCTTCCCATGTGAGTGCAGCTTCTACAAAACCTTCCCATGTGAGTGCAGGTGCATCAACAACTCTGGAGTTGAGGAAATTCTACCACCATGTACGGGCTTCTCCCTTCAGCATGTGGGTGGCAAAGTGAACCCTAGATTGCTGAGGGCAGTCCAGGTCACGAAAACAATGCTCCATGCTCATAATCCATTCTTCTCCCTTGGTGACAACGTCATCCTCTCCTTCTCCAGCAAAGGAGTCGGGCCTGATCTTCAAGAAATCCACCAAGGTCAGCTCGTGGTGTCAGGGTTGATGTTGTCCTTGTCCTAGAGCATTAGTGAGTAGTTGGACTAATTCCTCCAGGGTTGCCTTAGGGTTTCATCTCGATCCACTTCCCTCACTTGAAGAGCTAGCACCATGTTCCCTATCCTTTCCCTTATCAGACTTCTTAGGAGCCATCTAGAAAAACAAGGTATACCTTGGGTTAGAACATGTGAATCTTTAGCTCAGTGGCCATCTACTCATCGCTCTAATACCATATTGTAACACCCCTCCAAGCACATATAGGATAGCGGAAGAAAACCTCATGTTGTCCATAACATGGGTCACTTGGCTCGGAGGAACATTACTAAACATGATATACATTGCAATAAGATAAATGAAACACCATGCATTCAACTAAAAATATAGATTCATACATTGTTCGCGGAAGGGAAAGACATAACTATATCATCTGATATCAAAACCTAATACATGTAGGCTGAGAAAAACAAAAGCATGAACTGTCTTATCTTGATCTCAAGTCTAATACATATAAACTAAGCAAATCTAAAATATGGAAAGATAACTAAACTAAAGGATCTATTGAGTGGTAGATGGCACCCCACAAAGCTAAGGTCTTCCTTGAGTCAGCTACCCTTGATTGCTCACGTCAATTCCCTCTTGCTCCTTGATCTAGGGACATCTCATCCCACGGCCATGCGAAATAAAGCAACATCATAAGTAAGCGACACCATACATGTTATATTGACTAAAAATAGCATATACTTGACTTGAAAGGAAAACGTGACATGAGTTTAACTTAAACATTCTTGAAATTAATTACTTGACATAAATAAGAATTGAATAAGTAAAAATGCACTCTCTATGATTTGCCCATTTAAGAGCCCATAATTGGCACGAATGGCCATGATTTGGCTAAAAAGCCCATAACGACCCTGAGGTCCATGATTGTCTATGAAAGCCCATAACTGGCCCGAAGGCCCATAATGACCCTAAGGTCCATAATGGCGAGAGAATATAAAACTTAATCAATTTCTTATAACCTAATTATTAAAATGAACATTACCATAATCTTGAACATTAATCGTTGGCATAATGGGATTTCTCCCTCATTACATGAATTGCATGATTCTTTCTTAAAATTCCTTAATCATTACATGATCATAATCAATAAACTAATGAGCATCTGTGATAACATAGAACTTTAGGAATATAACAAACATCATGCAATGATATAATATGAGACATGATCATAATCTTGATTCATTAATTTACTTGGAATTAAAGCATAATCATAAAGCATACATAACATGCAAATCAACCAAAGTAAATATGTATGATGGCATGACCTGCTTACCTTATTGGAGCAAACCCTAACTTTAATCTCCCTGATCCTGGGTCAAGTCCTAGGTTCCTGAAATTAATCACGGTGTATATTAATTATCATCTTAATTATATCCTAAACCCTAATTGTCTCAAACCTGACACTTCGTGAAAAACAAACCAAAACACATCTCAAAACCCTAACCATTGGATAGATCTCGTAAAATTGAGCAAAATTCATATATAACTTGTCCCCATATGATCTACCAATCAAAAGTTATGATTTTTCCTAAATCGACCAATCAGAAATCCAGGAAATATGTATATACGTGAAATGAAAACAAAATCGATTTAAATGAAACTAAGATGACCAAGAAATCCATAGCAAGAGTTACATTCGACTAAATATACAGGGGAAAAGTTGTCAATATCATTTCACAAACAAAGGTCCAGCCGCTCGATTAAATAAAAGCAAAAATCCCAAAATGCCCTATGCATGTGTGATATAGCAAACGAAATCCAGAGGGCAGAAAAGGAAAAGTTGCACATTGCTTCTTCGATCCTTGGTCATGGCGTGACGAGGTTCCCTGAAGCACCAGATCGCCATCCCAACTCGCGACCAGAGATAGATCTCACACTATCAACCTACCCCTGAGATTCCTTAGGCTTTGCCGAACTTGGCAAGCCAAGATTCACCACCTGCGGTGCCACAAACTCCATGGCGCCAGCTTCAGATCGCGAGAATAGAGCATCAAATTTTGGTTTCAAAATCACCAAGAAATGGGGCAATACGGCACCAACCAAATCCAAGAAAGCAACTACGGGAGGAAGGCAACGCCAAAGCCACTGCTTCCGTGGCCAATGAGCCACCGAATGGCCTAGACGATGAACACTAGAGAGGAGAAACTGCGGCCCTACAGGGTCCACCGACTCGAGGGAGAACAGCGCAAACTGGAAGGGGAAAACAAAGCTGGAGTGATGGACATTCTTACCGTGCAATCAATTGCGGAGAAGGAAGCAAGGGTCAACAACACGAGGTGCAGGTCGCTAGAGACTAAAAATCAAATAGGCAGCGGTGTCTTGGATGGAAGGAGGCAAAATTGAACGAAGAGGGGGGTCTTTCTAGGGCTTGCGATCATTTTCGCCCCCTTTTATATAGGTTTGGGCATTTAGAAGCCTTCCTATAAATCTGGGGCGGCGAAGAGAGTCTGAGCTCGATTGGGCATTTCTCAAATAGGGAAGGAAGTCTCTACGAACCTTGGACCATCACGATCAGATCGATAAGATGAAGTCATTCGAGAAGTTTCTGTGGGCTGAGGCACACTGGTGAGAGAGAATCGAGAGGGGGAAGGTAAATGGGGTCACAGGAGTCCAGGCATCCGTGGACTCAAGGAAGGAGACGATCCACCTGACCATCAGATATGTATCTGATGGCCATAAAAGAACCCACTATTTCCCTCTGATGCATAGTGTCAGTGACATTGCGATTGCACGGAGAACCTTATAAAACCGATTTAATTAATTCCAAGAGGTATCTTATTTAGGTTTATACTATATAGAAACTTTCTAAATCCATTAGAGGGGTCAAACAAGGTCCAATTGAACTCAAATTATGAACATAGGTTAGTTAAATGGTCTAGAATCTTCCTATATGGTTATATTTAGGTTTTATCTACATTTTCTTTATCAAGTGCACAAATGTCATTATCTCATTATATATGAATAAATTATCTTTTCAATGTTAGGTAATATTGTGAATCAAGGTTCCAGTTATGATGAAACCTTTTATTACATTTGAGTAGTTTGTATCAATTCTTAGGATTTTGAAAATAGACGTAGGAAATTTGCACCAAGGACCTTAAACTTATTTTATTTGCAAATTTAGATGTTACATGGGCGGTTCCTCCTCAACCATCTTCATCCAATAAAGGACACCACCAAAGACTACAACATGGGCAGACTGGTGAATTTGATTGTGGTAGGGTTAGGATACCCAAGGGAACCACGTAGCCTCTCAAGGATAAGAGGTGATGACAAGATCAACCTCAAGTTCTTAATGAGGGCCAACATCATCAAGGAGGGGCGATTCTACTTCTATAAGTTCGCAAGAACAAGCGCCCTCCTTCTGCTCCCACACTGCGCCAGCTACGACACAGAAAAGTTGGTCTTCACCACAGTGGAGATTGAACCTGTGGTAGTCAAAGCCGCCTATGCCGCCACCATGAGGATACAAGAGAGGGCAGCCGTGACAGGAAGACATATCCCTCTCAACACCCGTCAGGGCAAATCTTACACAGTTCCTGCCGAGCCACCCACCACCCCAGCGTAACCAGTGATAGCCACTGATAGAGCTGTTGTCACTACTCCCATACCTTCCGTGACCGCCACAACAACAACTGTCCCGGCTGTAGAAGTGACGGTGATTGTGGTGGTCACCGAGACAACCGGGGCTGGGATAACAATGATATCCCCAAGGGAAGCTGCCATGGGAGAGACAGCCACAACTCCCGAGGCTTCTGTTGCGCCTTCAGTGGCAGAGGAAATGGTGCAGCCGGACGCCAGCAAATGGGCATTCGCTGAGATCCTCAAGATGGAGCTCAGGGCTGTGCAACCCATGCTGCCGCCGCCGGTGTCTCCAGTCATAGCTACAGAGGTGGTCACCAATAACAGAGAGGTGGAGCAACAGCCACCCACACCGCACCCTTCTCCACCACCACAAACAGGCGAGGCAGAGACAGCCGTGAAGGTGCCAACGCCTCACCCCAAAGCGACGCCCCCGCGAACAATCCAAATGGATACAACCTCGAGTGAGGCAGCACACTTGTCAGGTCGAACTTCATGCGTGAGGAGTGTCACGAGGATGAGAGGGAGATCTGATGTAGCCCCTCTGTCACTAGGACAGATGCTGGGTCAAGAATTTGACCACTTGCGGGAGGTAACAGGCAGCCATTCAGCTACCCTTGCTTCACTTACCCGCAAGTTTTCTATTTTCGAGCAGCGGCTAAACAACCAGGAGTGGCAACTGCTAACTCTAGTTGGCCTTCTCGGCCAACTAGAGGCACTCAACAAAATGCTGGAGCAGGCCCTCTAATGCCTTGACGTGATCGAGGAGAGGCTGAACAAGAGGGATGACCATCCATGTTCAAGGAAGCCAAGGAGGTCTCCATCACCTCCTGGCTCAGGCTCCCAACCTTCCTCGTCAGCATCCTCACCCATGATGTCGTCTACTTCCTCCTCCAATGGGCCATCCACAACGCACGAGGAAGGGACGACGCACAAGCCAGCCGACGGAGCTCCAACAGGACAAGCGAGATCCTACGGCATGGAAGAAGCTGCTCCCTCAGCCTCCCTGGATGAAGCTGAAGACAACGACAAATCAATCAGTGTCGGGGAGGACTCTTATGATGAATCAGAGGGAGAGGGGGAGACATCTATGGCACTAACAAAAGACACCCCCCCCAGAGTAAGAAGCTTGACGGTAGACATGTTTTCTGCGCCGTCAGAGATACCTTCATTCGAGATGGCCGACTTCGATAGAAGGGCCTTCAGATACGTGACGGTCAGGGACCAGAAACTACTGAACGTTGTCTGGAGTGACGACTACTTCTCCGTATGATGGGGAGCACTGAGAAGCATGTTCCGCTCACCAGCCATCGTCAGAAAAAAGCTATTCAGGGTCCTGGAGGGTGCAATAGTCAAGAATATCAGCACCAGGATAGGCCGACAGACAATATACAATGCTACCCTTACCATGGCAAGAAGGTTGATGATGGGAGCATTCGACTCCATTTTGGTGGCCAACATACTGCGGCAGATTGAAGAACACAACATGAACCTCGTGTTGGCCCCATACAAGCACCGCAAGAATTGGTTCCTGTTCGTGGTAGGCCTCTGGAACCATGACGTTCATCTCTTCAGCTGATGCAACGAGGAGGTCCCATGCTCAAGACACATCTTCACTCACCCGGAGGACAAACATCTCAGGATTCTGCCGCTGTGTCTTCTCTAAGTTATCAAGCAAGGAGTCCAATGTCATAATGGTGTTTGGAACTTCTTCTCTATCGGAGACTTCCCCGTCCAAGCAGAATCATGAAGTGGGAATATCACCCTTGTTGTCTTGCACGCCATGGAGATGCTCAACATCTTTGGAGACATACAACATCTCCAGGGCCAAGACTTCTTCCATCGTGCCTAAATGAGGTGTTATCCTCTAGTGGTAACCTGAGGGATTGATATCCCATGATGATGTATGATGATGAGGCCTTAAGAGGTAGTGGCTTTATGTGATGAAATGAGTGATTGATATCCCATGGAAATGTGATGATTATTGAGGGAAATGAGAATAGCGGTAACAGTGTGACACCAAAATAATGGAATCTAATGTTGTTCATGTTTTACATATGGTTGCTTAATACAATTTGGTTGCCCCAACAATCCACTTAAAATGCATTAACTAAATACAGATGAACTTTCATGTAGTTTTCCCTGGACATAGATCCATCATCATCAGGAACTGGTGATGGTGAAATGGGTTCTCCTGCGGGTTAACCCGGAGTGCATATTGTTGAATATGCGGGGTTTCTCCTAGCCGAAAATTAGAGGATTAGAGTGCAACTACGGTTGTAAACTCAAGATGTGTATACGAGCATGGTGAACAAGCCATAGAGCATGAATGCATTCATGACTCAAGGAGTACGATGAACTGGCCCGTGGCTCAAGTATATTAACGTTATGACCTATACTAAGGCGGGATAGATAAAAGGGTAGACTACATGACCTAACCCTATAGTTGAGGCCACTCAAGCAAGAGACTATGGTCCTACTTTAGTTATCATGCACTGACCACGAAGAGGTGAGGCCATGGAGTCTGGCTCTTGCATTGACCTTGTATGGCACCAGTTTTGGGCTTCACAGCCGAAGGTTGGATTTGAGCAGTACAACTCACTTCCTCAGGGCATAATAATTCATAATCATGCCATATAGTATCTATGCTTAGGGCAAATATGAAACATTAGTTGAGGCCTTGGATGATGTAAGCTCTCTCATATGCTTTTAAATTGTGTTTTGTATAATTTTTCATATACATGTTCTTCATATCCCTTCTTGCATAACTGGTTAGCTATTATTAGTTGGTTACATTGATCAATCTGCTCAGTTATCTGTGATAATAATAAAGTTGGTAGAGGTTTATGTTTCCCGCTGGGACTGTGTGTTTCACCCCACTGGTTAATAACCCTTTTTAGGTAGACATGCCTGGCAAGATAAAGATCATGTGGATGAGATGATATGTAGAGGTATCGTACCTGGTAGAATAGATAGTGTCTTGTAGTAGAGTCATATGTGTCGTCCATGCACACTCGAGTCTTTGATGAGTTTTTGATGTTTCTCATATGATGATCAATGTATGAATTTTGGCTTATGTACGTTGATGTACTAAATTAGCATGTGGAACAGTTTTTTCATGTAATGAGATGATGGAAAATTATGTTGTAGTACCTTGAAAATATGTTATGAAAAGAAAGTGTTGGCAGTGGAAGCAACATGTCTCATCTTATTGTGCTTGCTGTATATCGGTTTTAATTTCCTGTTATTTTTGGTAATCCGCTATTTAGTATGTAATCGTGTTTTGTTCGAGATGGGATGTTTCAATTATACTCTTTCTTTAAAATATTTCAACATCGATTGCATTGCAGTGTCTTAATACTTTTACCAAGTTGGTTACATACTTCATTCATGATCTCCTTGAACACTTCAAGAGTATCAACTTGTATGTCATTAAATACAAACTTCCATATCTACTGATAATATCAATAAATATAGAAAGGTACTAGTAACTACCTCTAGCATTTATTCTAAAAGGTCTATATACATCAGCATGTATGAGCCCTAACAAAATACTCTCTCTCCCAC
Organism: Alisma plantago-aquatica; assembly: GCA_963693085.1. Taxonomy (NCBI): domain Eukaryota; kingdom Viridiplantae; phylum Streptophyta; class Magnoliopsida; order Alismatales; family Alismataceae; genus Alisma; species Alisma plantago-aquatica. Next base: position 582,699,909 of record OY856413.1, read on the forward strand.
TACATCTAGTGAATATGCTTTTGTCGTATTGCCCAATAAATAGGAGTTCAATGTCTCCATTGGTTCAATAACTAAAGGAGTCTTGAGAACCATCATTATGGATTCCAAAAATGTAATTCTCATTTATGTTCTATAGATGACAATGCTATAGGTATTCATTATTTGAGTCATAAAGTCATCTAGTATATGTGTCATACACATTTGTCTTATAACTATCAAGTATATATTATGAGACATAGGACATTGCCATATAATATTTTATCTCTTAAAATGAAACATCAATTTATTCATAATATTCATTTCCTACACGATATATGATGTTTTCATTAAATGACAACATTATAGCAATTCACTGATTCTATTACATGCCCATGAATGATAAGTTCCAACTATAGTGGAAGCAACTCTTGGTCCACATAGCTCTATCTTACTTCATCTCAGTTCCTAAAGTGGAGATCTCTATCTCTTCTTCCTGAGTTCCTCTATATAAGAAGACAATTATTTTAGCGATGCCCAAGTTGGTGACAATGGTGGCACATTCCTTCCTTGACCTTTTGAGTGAAAAGGACATATTCATTTTGCACTTACCCATCTCCTTATCTTGAGTTTATAATACCTAGACTTTAGCTTATCCTCAAAACTCTTCTTGGACTTGCCTTTGCCCTTGGAATCACTTATACTTATCACCATCACTGATTTGTCCTTCTACATCTTGCTTTGGCATCAACATGCCAACTAATTTTGATAGTCATTTGGCTAAGTTACTCAAGTGATGGAACTTGAAAACTTGGCTATATGATTCCGACAATGATTGTAGAATCATGTCCATGGCCAACTCTTGACCTAAAAGAAATCTCAATCTCTCCACATGCCCAATCATATTGAACACATGGGGCTCTACTGGATCTCCCTCTGTCAATTTGCACTCAAATAGAGCAGTTTGGAGACATTATACCTTTCATGCTTTACATGATTCTTAAGATGTGTTACAATCTCAAGAATATCTATGTTGTTCATGCAACTCATAGTTCATACAACTCAACATTAGGTATTTGATGTTTGTGACATCATTGGCATGCTTCAAGTAAGCATCCATTTCAGCCTTTGGCCCATTTGGAGTGGGTTTCTCTAGTTGTGGTCTTCCAAGGACATAGATCTTTCACAAATTGGTGAGAACGCTTCTCTAAGTCCTAAACTAGACGCAGAAGTAAATTTTATTTAGTTTGTCCTACTAAGGATTGATCACAATGATAACATGTTTGTGTTTGTATACAAAAGAAATTTATGCAACTTTTAAAAACATTTTTTATTTGTTTGATTTGATAAGTTTCATGATATTAATTAGGCCTTTAATAAATTATCACTCCCATAATTTTATTCAAATTGATAGCCCTCACTACCAATTTATAAGATTGTGGCATACAATCATCTAGTGAGCCAAGATCCATGTTTCATCAAATCATGATTCAACTTTGGTTGATCGCCCACAACTTGAAAATTTAGGTGGACAACATTTGTCAATTGCATATTATGCAACTCTTAGATTGATGGTGTGCACAAGTTTTTGTCACAATCATCAGTATGCTTCTAGGTACTTAATACCATTAAGATCACCTAGTTAAGTCTAACCCAAAAGCCAACACGATAGAGTATGTACCCTACTTTATCTAGTCTACTTACCTACCTTCATACTTCCACGAGATAGACGGTATGCCATGCTTTGGTGTAACCTACGCTTGGTCGATCAAGCTTTTCATGTGTGTCTCTTATGGAAAGAATCTAAGACTTAATATTATATTGAGGAATTTCATATATAAATACATATACATTTCCAATCACCACATACTTATAGTGATACATGTGATAACCCACAAACAAAAAACATGCAATCAAAAATATGTGAGCCATGGCTATGGCCAGTCTAATGAAATTCCTTGGAGCCACAAGGAATTGTTACCACCAAATGTTACAACCTGTTGTTGGTAAAGATCTGTTCTTGAACCAATCTGAGTTTATCGGTTCAACTATTGAACCAATCGACTCAACTCCTGGTTGTTCAGTTGGGCTACTAAAACTGTCATCTGATCACAGGTTCTACTGATGTCTAGACTCCTCCAGCTAATTGGTTCATCCTCCTATCGACTTGCCTCCTCTATACTTTAGTCGATCAGTTCATCTCACGAGTCTGCTGCAGAATGTCTTCTCATGACGAAACACAAAACTATCCTATTTCATATTATATTGTAAAAGGGAAACCTTGAGTTTTAATATTTGCACCGTATGCAATAAAATAAATGTCATCATGTTGATTTAAATCTAGATACATCATAAATTGACGTACCTTTGATACCACTGTTGGGAAATCGAGGTGATAGATAATGCAACAGAAAAAAAAATCCATTTCCCAAAACAACTAAATCATGTCAACAACAATGTATCTAGGAAGAAAGGTTTGTAAGGTTATGCCTAGTCCTAGAGAAAGTCCAACGACATTACCCTTGCAGTAGCAACATGCTTCTTCTCTAGGTAGTGACACCACAGACAACATTGACAGTTTCCTCCTAGTGACAAGCAACAACCTCCCGCCTCTAGAGTAGTTCATGTGGACCACTGAGAACTCCACATTGCACTACTAGATCCAATAAGAAGGAGTTGTCCCTTTGAATATCAATCTACTAGGATTGATTCACTCTCCCACAATTATCTCTCCCTTGTTATTCCTTCTTTTATCAGGTAGGACACTCTCAGGCTCTCTATTGGTCACCACAACTAAAGAGGACAACAACTTTCAGAGCTTATTGTTGTGTTTGAGAGCCCCCAATACCCCTCTATTTATAGGAGAGTATAAGGTCTGGGTTCCTAGTCTATGCGAGAGTCGAAAGAATGGAGTTCATAATTTTATGGAAATTTTGGACGACAAATAGTTTGTTTTACCTACCCAACTAGACGTGTCAGATGTGAACCAATCGGTTCATCTCATCAACATGTCGGTTTGGTAGTTTCCTCTTTGGAAACATATTGGATTTTAATATTTGAAATGCACAATGATGATATCAACATCAATCCTTGATCCAATCAAATTGATCGTTGATCTGGACAACCAAGATGGTGAACTGATCGATTCACATCATGAAATGGTCATTTCACATCATGCAACCATCATTTTACTTGTGAAATGGTCATTCCACAAGTACAAATTCAGCCAATTGTGATTCTAATTGACCTGACACTCTAGTCAATCAATTCCACACTTGAATCAGTCATTTTAGAGTTTAGTTAGTTGATCTTAAATCTCTGTTGTTTGATTGAATACCTAAACACCTTTTGTAATCAAGTTAAACATCATTCATGAATATACTCATATTCCAAGTGTATCATATGTGTGTGACCCTATAGGTCACAAATTATATTGGCAGTGAATGCCCATAACCAACTTATGACATCACAATCAATGAGCGGTATCTAGAAACACATCAGTGCTACCCATGTAGTTTGGAATGTTGGAGAACAACTTCAACCTACAATCCATGATCAATGTTATCGTGATCGTATAGTTCCTTTGTCTCTGATATCAGAATTGAACTTGAGGCATGGAATCGTCATCCTCTTCAACCTTCAATCCATGTTCCTTGAACTAAAGAAGACTATCTGAGATGCATGTGAGCTCACATATTATATATTGAGTCACATGAGTATGGGCATACATTTATCAATCTCACTTATCAAGAGGCCCTTGACATCAATCTCATTTAGGAGGGACAAATCCCATCTATATCACTCATACTCAATCCTCATGTGTCACAATGTACATTAGCATCACCTTTATGGCAACCCTTATTCAAGGTCATGTTGGATGATGTCTAAATACATCGAACAACATGTGATTGGTGTTGTGACTTCGGGATTAAGAATCACAATCACCACTATCACTATGAGAGTTGATTATGACTACCATTCCATGGTATCCATGCATCACTCTCATAGTGAATCTGTCTGATACACTATTCTCTAAAATGTATCTATGTACTTGACTTGATATCATATATGATGACTATTGATATTCTGTCATCAGTCAACACACACTCTAGTCTTATACATTATTTTTATCTATTTTGCTTCAAATGTAATATCCGACTAGGGACAAAATAAGAATGTATGTACTCTTATCATACATATGATCTCATCATTTAGGTCCTCAACCTGAAGACATATGTCATCGAGTAACATCATTCTTTATACATCTACTATGTATGTGTCATCATCTCATGAGTGAGACAAACACAATAGACAAAATAATATTTATTATTATTAAATCAAGTATCTAATTCCACACTTCAATCATCATATGATTGGCACTCTAGGCATAGATACCAACATTCTCCCTACCATAAATGAAATCATAGGTTGAGATATAAGAATTAGACATGTAAACCGAGAAAAGCAACATTTTCAGTAATATTGTTGGAAAAAATGACTGTATAACATGGACTTATAAGAAATATGTAACAATGGAAATTAATATGTTGGCTATTTGTAAGAATAAATTTGGGACAAAGAACACATCCCATGCATGGAAGGACTAAAATATATAGTAGTGTGTCAATAAACTTATGTACATGAGCCATTTGTAAGGATATTCCTAGATAAGAGTTGCTCCATATAGGTACATGCATGTTGTATATTTTTTTTTCTAAGATAGAATGTTCATGCATTTGAGACATGTACCACGGCCTAGAAGAACTTTTACCATGCATTGTCACATGTAGTTAGTCACAGAGAAATGAGAGAACAACCATGAATGTGCAAACATTGCAGTTATAGTGAACTATATAATTCGATATACACTACCTCCATAAATTAAACATATACAAAATAAGTGAATTTCATATATCCAAACTATGACTTAGAAAAAACTTCCCAACCAATAGCTTTACTCTCCCTCACACATTCTCATGTTATTGATATAGAAGGAACTTTGAATGATTTATCATACTCGACTAGAGAGGAGTAAAATCTACGGGACATACACTAAACCAAATATACACATCCAATCATGTCCCCAGGCCGGATACTAGTTTCTCACACGACTTAGCATAAGAATTATCCAACCATGTACACTAGACTGAGTTTCTGACACATCCCACTACATGTGAGATATGTTGGTCAGATCTCACTCAATCTCTCGTTTCCCGGCGGACACACAAAGACACACAAAACAGAGTAGAGAACAGAGGATTGGGTCGGCACTGCGTAACATGCCTTTTTGGTATTTTCTTCTTATTCAGTTGGTTATCCCCGCAACGCATGCCAGGGTTATTTAATAGGAATACAAACGACTGGACTCCTTCCACGATTCAACAGCACCGTGCTATCCGCACGCACTACAGCCATGACTTAGTCTTGTCCTACATCCATGCCACTCACACACGACGATCACAACACATGTGACACGTCACACATTCCAGTGCACTAACACATGCACCTGTACAAACAAATAACACGAAGCAACAAGTTTATCAACTAATAAGACACACATGAAGTACGTCGTTCAAACATTTGATTGCATGTCGATCGTTATTGATAGGGAATAAGTCATGATGGATACGATACTACATTACAAAGAAAAACATTATTTATATTGTTTTCTACTACAAAAATTAGACCGAAAATATTATTGAAACCCTCCTACTTGTGAACATGCCTTCACTTGTATCCACAATTATTAGGGTTGGCATCAACTTGAAGGTGTGCAATGTAAGATGAAGAATCTCCCTTTCCATGCGTAAAACACTACAGATACTTAATGCTGACACTTTTAGACTTCTTAAGGTGTGCAATGTAAAATCAAAAACCACTCTTTCCATACTACCATACAACACATACTGCATGCTAACTCTTTGCGACTTCATAGATTCAACTAGTGTAACTATCTAACTTTGTTTCCCCATGAATAACATACATTACGCCACTATACTATATGACATAACTTAATACCACCATAACTTCCCTTATGAACTTCCTTTTTCATTCGAATAAATCAGTTTAATCCCAAACACAAGTATCACTTATCTATTGGTCGCATGTGGGATCTTTATGTATTCATGGAATAAGTTTTAAGTATGGGTTTATCAGATTAATCGAATCGATATTTGACAAAAGTCCATTTTTGCCAAGAACAATTTGAAAGTCGAGATTTGGAAGACATCATTTCCCACCATGTATAAAATTATAGGCCTATTAACAGAAACATGATAACCCTTATGTAGTTTTGCTGACGAATTTGTGTGGGTGGGGGCGTTGAGCTTGTCCTCTTCTCAATAATATGCACAGGAACCTGATTGCGACTGGTATCCACCAAGTTCTGCTTGTGGTACGATTTCTGCTGAAAGTGACAACAAAGTAATGGGAAAAGAACAGAAAGTCTTGCTAAGTGTAAGCTAGCGCACGAGGTCAACAGCAAGCCCATCCATCTGAACAGAAAGTCTTGCTAATAGTGGTGTACCATAACAATGCAGCGTTGTCCAGATAAGGGGAGCTTGTTTAGTGAGATCGACCTAATTTAGCAAAGCGTGTAAAGAGACCGCCCAGTACGAGAATGCATTTTCACTGAAGAGACCTGCACAACCTTCTCTACTACAGGGAACGTCCAAATGTCGCTATTTGCAACGATGATTGACGTACGTGGAGGCCGAGTGTAGCTACCTGAGGGATGTTTGATTTTCTGTATTCGATCGTAATCAATAGCATTTTTTAATAGAGCAGTAGTAAACTTAAGTTTGATTTGCTGTAACTAGACAACTCAAGGAATCCTGTATTTCCTGTTAAAGAAGATATATAGTGGATGTCAGCCTCCATTTTAAAACTGCCGGCCGAAGCCGTCTGGTTCAGCCAATGGGATTATATCTCCTTGTTTCCGGCTATCTACTTTTTCACCTGGCACCAAACATAGACAGCTGCCTTGCAGATATACTGAACTTCATTCTAAGTACACCTTTAAATTATTCCTGCAACTACTCTTTACGAAAAGTTACATCTCCATCTCGGGAATACGCGCATATCACTATTAACACAATACGTCTTTTTTTTAAATAACATTAATTATTTTCTTATTGGAGAGAGATAAACTAATATATATTAGAGGATGAAGAGAGTGTGGAATGAGAAAAAGGACGACATAGTGGATGGAGAGAGAAGCTGTCATTAATAGAAAGAATGAGATAGTGTATGGAAAGATGTGTAATAAATAAAAATAAGAAGGTATTGGATAGAGAGAAGGTGTAATTAATATAAAGAAGGAGATAGTAGATGGAGAGAAAGAGAGTAGACTATATAATAGAGAGAAGTAAAAAATAGAGAGTGATTTGCGACACAATAGAGAGAGGAGACTATATAATAGAGAGAAGTAAAAAATAGAAAGAGATTTGCAACACAATAAATCATACATGTAGTTTTAGCACATTTCAAGTTTAAACTAGGTCATGTAGTATTTATTCGTGAGTACCGTTTATTTTAAAAATTGGCATGCTATTTTTCGACTTACTTATAAATACTATTTAAACTAGAAATGCTCACTAAAGGATATATAAATATATAATACACAAGTATTATTTAAAAATATGTATATAACTTATACATGAAATAATATAAAAAAATATAACCAATATTGATTAACACTTTTATTGGTACTATTTAAATTTAAAATGTGCAATGTTCACAATGATATATCACTAATAGCAAGTACTTGTATATTATTACATTCTCTCTCATGTTTGGAGACCAAAAATTGTTTCGTATTATGCATTCACATTGATCGAGGTCAGAGGTCACGATGTAAGACTTAGTGGGGTCAGAGGTCACGATGTAAGACTTAGTAGAAGATGTGTGCTTTATATCAGTACTCTTATATAAATGAGTAAACAAGCGCAACTTTTCACGTTAAGGACTCCAAAACCCTAGCTATCACGAACCACAAACTAACGTATAAGACAGACGTGTAAATGCTTAAAAAAAACGTATAAGACAGACGTGCCGTAAACAAATTTACCAGTAGTAAATGCTTTGCATCACAGTGAAACTCCAGAAAGAAAGAAAAATCTATGTATATAACAAAACATGAGACAAGTAGACTATGTTTCTTTTGTTGAAAAATGTTGTGAGTAAAAGAGCTTAGAGTGCAGGTCCATAATCGCAAACTGAATTTAGTGTGCTTAATTGAGAAAAGTAATTACAATGGAGAGAGACTGGGGAGCTGCTCTGGGCGATCAGGGTGGCAGGGATGAACACCATGGAGATATGCGGGGGAACTCCAGGCTGTCGAAGACGGAACCCAGGGTGATGAGGAAGGTTCTCGTTATCAATTGTTGACAACTACAATGTCCACTGGGACACCAGAACGGACTCAGACATTCGGGAAGACGCTGGACAAATCTCTGGTGGCAAGCAAGGAAGACGACCTGATGTAATATATTCTAGTCTGAGAATCAATGAACTGGGAATGGATTTTGTGTGTGGGAGACAACTCGGAAGTTCTAATCTTACAAATAGTTGAATTAGTTTGAAGCATTGATCAACATTGACGCCTAGCTATTAGATCAGACTTTGCTGGTATCATGGAAACGCTTGATTGGATGAAGAACGTGCAGAACGATGAAGAGATGTTGGCAATTACAACTGAAAATCCAAAAAGTTTTAGAGATGTAACTGCGGGGACTTTGATCTCTCAAGGTAACCAATCCTTCCTAGATGATGTATGAGAATCTCTTAATCCCTGATGATATCGCAGTCGTGAATAACCATGGAATTCCTGAATTGCTAATCACCCCATGAGGAATACACGATATTGCACAAACTTTGGAGGATTCCAGTTATTGTTAAACTTGTTGACAAATCTATTGGATACTTGACTCTGTGTGACCGAATCCGACATATGTGGAGACCGACTGCGACGTAGATGGCATACGAACTAACCCTAAATTATATTTATATACAGTTATCTTGTGAAATGTCAATTTTTTGATGCCTTCTAACAGTGTGCAGTTGGAATGAAAATTGTATTCCTATATGTGGAATACCTTTGACTATGTTTACATTCATCTACCACTTCACCTTACAACCAAGTAATTTTTAAGAAAATAGGTTCCACACTAGGAAGGTTAATTAATTAGGATAGATGAACATACCGTTTGCAGATTTTCTCTTGAGAGTGACAAGTCGCGCCCTGTACAACAAGAGATTGTTATTAATGGATCAGAATTCAAAGTTGAATACAAAACATACCTACAATTTGTCATGGAAGGACTACTGTAATTTCTCACATTGTGCTAATACAACTGTCTCAATATTGTTGGAGTAGTGATATAGAGCACACTACTTACATCATCATATACACCCCATCCTCGGGAACCCACAACATGCATTTTGCACGCATACAACTTTTAATTTTCACGTATTCCCGATGCTCTGTCCGCACTGTGCCAATTTCACAATTCAACCATACCAGTAGTTGAACAGACAGGTTGAAGTTGAGGCTATAAAATCTCCTATACCCCCATCGCTCTCCCTCTTTTTAACCGGACTCTCTCTCGCTCCCGGCCGACGACACTGCCTCCTCCGCCGGCCCGTCGGCATGAACGGGACGTCAAAGTGTCCAGTCCGTCGTCGCGCTTTGTGAGTGGGATGCCATCGCGTCCATCCCGCCGATTCTCTCTCGCTCCCGCCCGACCACGCTGCCTTCTCTACTAGCTCGCCATCGTGAACGGGACATCAAAGCATCCAGCCCACCGTCGTGCATTGTGAGCGAGACTCATCACGTACATCCCGCCGCCTCGTATCCTGACTACCTCCTCGTCTTCACGGTTGCCATCGGGACCAAGCGTTGTTATATCCAACCCTCCGACAAGCCCATCCACCACCGTGATCGGATCACCGTTGCACCCAGCGTGGCGTCGTGTAGCCGCACCACCTCCTCTATTGTCGACCTTCACCATAACAACAACACCTCCACCGCCATGTATGCTCCTCCGTCGATGATCAACATGACATTGTTGCCATTCCCACGATGTTGCCATTTTTGTATTTTAGTTGAGCCACCTAGAATTGATATAGTAATGGACAAATATTAGACATTTGTTGAATATACATTTATAAATGAGTTTTGATTTTGTTCCAAATAAAAAGTGTGATTATTTATATGTTGTATGCTATGCAGAGTTATGCATATATAATGTAAAAGTTTCGAAAAAATAATAAATGAGTATAGTATCTGGTATTATATTTGTTTGATCAGGAAATTTTCTAGATTACAAGCACTGCTCTGATTTATCTTTAGTCTCGTTTAAGATGTGTTTTGGTATTGCAATGAGTATTAATTAGTATTGTATCTGAGTTAACAACAAAATATAAAGAGACATGATCTGTACATTTTTATCAATGCAGTCATATAACACACATAAAAATATTTTATACATAATAAATGAAATAATTATGTCAATATAATGAATGTCATAATATTTAAAAAATATAATACACTGTGTTAGTTTGTTCGAGTTCAACCGTAGATAACTTTTGGTATTGTCTTAAATAGATTTAAGTATTATATTTGAATTTGCAGCAAAACTTGAAAAATGTGGGTTATAAGTTTTAATTAATGTGATCATTTATCATATATTACAATATTTATAAGTACTAAATGAAATAATAATATCAACATATTGAATGTCATAATTTTTTTAATTATAGAACACTGTGCTAGTTATTATGAGTCTAGTTGTTGATAACTTTTGCTACTATCTTGAATAAATTAAAGTACAATTTTTAGACTTCACGTTAAAATGGACAAATTATTACTATAGACGGATAAAATACTATGTTGCTTAAAATGGAGGGAAAATGAGAAAAAAATTAAAATGAGTTATTTTGTATGTGGGAAGAAGATAAGTGCAAGTGGTGAATGTCATAATTTTTTTAATAACAAAACCACTGTGCTAGTCTATTATGAGTCCAATTGTTGATAAATTTTGGTACCGTCTTGGATAGATTACAGTACAATTTTTAGACTTCACAATACAAGTGGTTAGATGGTGGGTGGTTAACTGGCATTATTGTCTTTGTTACAATAGTTGTATGTATGTAACCATACAACCGTAGTAGTAAAATTCTTGCCTTGATGACCGTGTCACACCGCACTATATATTTTTTAATGTGTTGTTGTTATGTTCTTAGTACTGTGTTGGATACATTAAAGTACATATTCTTGACTTAGCGGCAAAATATTATATTCTTAGCACTGTGTTGGATGTATTTAAGCATTGTAATGGATAAATTTAAGTACTGATCTTTTTTTGCACTATAAAAAAATAAACATATAGAGATGATAATAACGAATTTCTGGTGTTGGTATCGTTATGCAATTCATACTCAACAAAATATTAATTTTCACATATTTATTATGAAAAAAGTTATATAATATAATTAGTAATCAAATTTGCATTTCATCTCACAAATCAAATGAACATCTGACTGTACACACTGTATTAATTTATATCCAGTATATTTGCTAATGACTTTTGATACTTCATGGAATATAATTAAGTAATGATTTCAGACTTAGTCATGAAATATATGTATACAAATGTGTGGTCGAGTCAGATATTATGACCAGCTGAAAAAGGAGGGAGTCTGAAAAAAAAATCGAATTTCAAAATTATTGTCTTGTTGCAAAACAAGTATAAGTGCAAGTAAGTGAGTAGTTGAGCGGCGGGTTGCTTAATTACAACAACAACATGCATTGATTTATTGCAGCAGCATGCATGCATGCAAGTAGTGCAGAACACTAGTAGATTTTCGGCCAAAAGAACGTGTCACACAGTGCTAAAAGATGCAAATAGTGGTTGTTTTGCATATTCCCGATGTTGAGGTGCCGATATTGGTGGAGGAGGTGTGTTGTGAAAATTTTTCCATATTGTTGTGATGCAGGAGTAAAGTGGGATCAGGAAGAGGAATGCCCAACACACCTAATATGGTCATGACATCCATACGCATTGTCCAAATAGGAATAGTATCAACGTATCCAACGCTAAGGATAAGAGTAAAGCCAAAAAGAACATGTACATAGAGCAACACGTATTATTATGCATGTCTGTAATCTTGCTACTTCAATGAAAAAGTTGGACTCAAACGCATAAACAAATTGCACTTAATTAGGTTGAAAAACATGATGCTAGTGATGGCAATGAAGAATCTGTCGTGCAGTCGATATATTGCATGGATGAACAACACACTTTTGTTAGTCCAGAAGTGGATGCAGTAATTACACATTGCATTGAAATGCAATCTGTTGGACTGGAAGCAAACAAAACAAATGAATACATTCTTGTGGAAGATGTACCGGGAAGACAAGTTAACTTTGAACCTCATTCAAAAAATTATTCTGGGAGGGACGTCGAGAGAGATAAGCAGCACTGGCAAGATGAAAAGCTCCCCATATTTGATGAGAAGTTAAGTGCATAAGCAATCAAAATTTCTCGCAACAACCAAACCTAAAGATGCAAAGGATAACTATTCAGCTAGAAATACTAGATCTAGAAGATGATAAGAAGTTGCAGCATACAGTGTCTGTTATGACCCACTCTGTGATTAATCAATAAGTACCTTGATTAGTGCTAAGCAGTCTGTTAAACATCATGGATAATCATGATAAGCTAAGATGTGATTCAATAGTTGAGATTGAATCACCTGAGGCAATTAATGATAATAGCAAAGTGGATCGTTAAGTTAATTAATTTGAATTAAAAACTCACTGATATGTTTAGTGCTTTGATCAGGTGAAACAATCCAATTAGGATTATTTATTGCTTTGAGGGTGTAGAGGATTTTACGCTTGACTTTTTGCAAAAAGAATCACCTCAATCGGATATCCGAGGTGGAAGTTATGGCACTTTTTAAAACTAGGATTTAGTTTGCAATTTTTCCAAAACTTTGGCTAATAATTATGCTTTTCCCTTATTTCCCTTTTACCATTTCTCGTTTATCCTTTCTTCCTCTTCACGCGATTAATAGAACAGGAGCACCGCTTGAGAAGCGGCGCCCAACTGTTTGATCGGGACCAGCAGGAGTAGCGAGGGGGGAAGATTTTGGGGTGATTTGGGCACCCCCAGCTCTGATCCAACTAGTCGAGCCCTAGGCGACCTCCGTCCTCCCTTCCCCTTCTTCACCCTTCTCCTCCCACACCCTAACACAGCCACCCAACTAGGGCGCCGGCCCACAGCTGCAGCAGCAGCTTCACCAGCCAAGAAGAAGAAGAAGAACAACTGATTGATGGCTGGTTTGCTTCGGTTCAGCAGCGTCACCTTCTTCTCTTCTCCTTCCCTTTCCCTTCTCTACCTTCTTACTTCGCCCTAGCGGCGCCCTAATAGCATCCGACCCAGCTGCAGCACCGACGGCTAGCAGCAACACCTACAGCTACAACGGCGCCCGACCAGGAGCCCTATGGGCGCGGCCAGCACCAAGGAACGATGCCTTGAGTTCGGCTTGAGGTTTAGGCAAGAAAATCACAGCATTTCCACCTCCTTGCGTCACCTGTACCTTGGTTTAGCAGGGGCGGCGCCCCATCTGGATCGAGCAGCAGCTACTGCTCACGGCCAGGGGCCACCTTGGGCCGCCCAGCAGTAGGGGAAGTAGCCTTGAGCTCCGAATTTAAGGTTCCAAGTAAGATTCATATACTTCCTCCATGATTCAGCCGTCAATCGGGCTTCTTCCGGCAACCTGTGCTTGAACTCAAGGTTACGATGGGTTTCTATTTGCAACAGGTTGAAAATAGAAGACAACCAAAATTTCGCCCGGAAACAGACCCTGAACGCATCTCTGGACGAATCCGGATAGACCAAATCAAAGTGAGTAGGATTTTATTTATTTATCATTAATAAACTCAGGCGTTTGAATATTTTCTGTTTTGTGCGCGAATTACGCTGATAACAGGCGTTATCAGGCGTAGGGTGGCGTTTGGCGTCGCCCGACTTTTTATTTCATAAATTGCTTCTAGACGTTGTTATATGATTAAAATTAGCAATTGATCAGTGTAGATTGAATCGGTAGATTTATATGGTTCTTTGGAACCTAAATTGCTTGATTGAATGTTGAAATTAGAAATTCATGTCTGAAAATGGTATGATTTGGGTATGAACCCAGACAATGAAGATTTCTGATAAATTATCAGTTGTACGATTTCAAAGTTGATATGAATAAATAAAATATGCATGAAAACCTTAATTGCATATATCTTTTGACGTTAATATGTGTAAATTGATATTTACATGAAATGGCACATTTCTCTGAAATATTACCAGAAATTCTCAAGTATTGTTATTAAATTGTATTGTGATATGTAATTAACTCTTAATTGAGTTAAGTGATGCACAAACCAAGATTAGGGTTAATGTGCACATTTTTCGAGAATTTTAGAGAATTGACAAATGTTGAGTATGATTCTCATATGTGAAGTAAATTTCTTTAATTTGTGCAATAAGATATTCAATTGCTTAAATTCGCTATGTATGTGCCAGATTGAAATAAGTTGGGTTATTTATGCATTTCTAATTTGTTTGAATGCATGGTATGAGAATTTCTCAGAAATTACAATGATTTGAAATATATTGCTCTGACAGTTTTAGAATGACAGTGTATTGTGATTTGATCTGAAATCAGTAAATGTGATATTCCTGTTTAAGTGTTTATATGTTAATCAGTTAATAGACTTAGGTGCCCCAACACTGTAGAACCCCATTGCGCGGTCTGTACCTTTGGGGGGAAACGATCGATCTAGCCTTGTGCCTAGATGATCGGTGGCTCGTGTTCAACAATAATCCGTGCGTGTGTCACGGTGGCACGAGGGCAGAGAGACAGTGTTCAACAATAATCCGTGCGTGTGTCACGGTGGCACTGGAGTAAATAGGGGTTATTCAACAATAATCCGTGCGTGTGTCACGGTGGTAACCCAGACCCTCCGACGGTGCACTACAGGTTGCGGGAGGAGTCCAGAGCACTCAGAGTTAGTGCAGACAGGCCCTTGTGCGCCTGAGAGTCCTGTGCAGACCAGGACGAGAAGTCAGACTTAGCATTTCCCGGGTGTGTCGCTAAGTCTTGTACGGTGGGATCGTAGTTCGCTACAGATCTTCATATGCAGAGTGCGCTGCATATGTTTGGGGCATAACTAAAATGTAATCATATAGGATCACAGTAAATTTATTATGTTAAGAGTTTAGAACTTCTGTGCTAGTTCTCATTAATTGCTTTATTATTCAAGATATGCAGTTTCTGATATTTTATGCTTTACAGTTATGCGATATTTGTTGTTGTATAGATATGTGATTATCATCTGTAAAATCTGCTATGTCATTAGAACTGCTCTGTATAATATTGTTCTTATGCTTAATTTCAATTTAATAAACTTGACGAGTTGTTTAGTGATAGTTAAATGAAATGCTATTCACTGAGCGAGTAGGCTCACCCCTCTACTCAAACATTTTTAGGTCAGCGATAGTTCCAGGAATCGGAAGGATCTTTTCATCCCAACGTTTAATCAGCAGAAAGTTTGTAGCTAGTCTAGTTAGAGGTCTCTTAGTCCTTTCCCCTCGGTCCTTGGGACATGGTGTGGGTGAGAGAGAGTATGTATGGCGAATGTGTAAAAGATGTAAATTAACTGTTATGTTTTATTTATGTCAAACAATGTAAAATGTTGTAGACTCTATTTATATTGCTAGTCAGTTTATAAAGATGCTTCCGCAGTTTGTTTAGTTTCATTTTACAGCATTAAACAGATTTAAAAAGTAAAGAGTGGTTGGCTTTTGTGTAAATCCCATTCTGTCGCGTCCTAATCTCATGGTTTGTGGTTAATGTGAGATTGGGGCGTGACAAATTTGGTATCAGAGCTTTGGTTTGAGTACGTAGTTACTCAAGGTCAGGGGACGATAAGAGACCAATAGGATTAAGGTTTAGGAGTCTTTCTTCTATCTGTAATTTTCTAACAGGAAGTGTTCTGTTATATTATTGCAGATAGCAGGAAGAGGATGTGGTCACGAGAATCAAGTAATGAGCTTAAGATAAGTCGTTAAGAATCATTAGGGTCAAAAGATAAAGTTATAAGTAAGGCGAATAATAAATGATGAGTTTTAACTCTGGAAGGTCTGAGTGTTTAGATACCCTGGCCAGGTGTCTAAGTACTTAGATTGACCAGTATCAAGCTACTCTGTCTATTCTTCTCTGGATGCCCTGGCCAGGTATGCAGAGGAAGGATAGGCTAGAGAGAAACCCTAGAAATCTTAGGGTTAAGAAATCGGAAATTACTACATGAGTAAGAGATTAAACATAGGATGCGATGCAACTCTTGCTTTATATTGCTTATTTGATTGGAGACCATTAGAAATGCTCTTATATGCATGAATTTAGATTTTCAGTTTGTAGAATAAATATGATTCTTTTATGTTGTTGTGTTACATGAAGTGATTTATTTATTGTTTATATTCTTTGTATCAAGTAGACCAAAAGTTATGCTTAAATGAGTTTGCCCTGAGTGGATATTCGTTCCACATGCTTGAGATCAATAGGGGCTGGTTAATCCCAATTGCTCTTGACTTCAGGACTACAGGTTCGGCCTGGTCCGGCTGGCAGGATGCGTTACTGGGATCTAATGACTCCTATTAACAGTATAATTAGAATAGACTCTGGATGATTTAGACTTGAATCATAGTAAGAATGTACATACGATAAGATGTTGAGATATAAGGGAAAGATTAGAACAGTTAAGAAGTAGCTGGAAATGATATCAGAGGCCCAATGTTGGAGTCTCATATGAGCAATCCTTAATTGGAAATAAAGGAACATGATACAAGGTTCAGATTCAATTTAATGATTTGTATTATACGAACTCTAAATATAAGAGTATGGAAAGGATATGAGAAAAGTATGTAATGGTCTAAGATAGTAAGAATCAACTTTGGGTTGGATCATGTAATAGAGTAAAATACGTTTATGTATTTCAAAGCATATAGAAAATAGAAGAAAATAAGTTGAACATACAATAAGTACATATAAATAAAGAGTCTTATGAAAATCATAAGATCAAGACAAGAAACTTAGTAGGATTAAAGGAAATGTTAAAAATGATGACTTGATTAAGGAACGAGAATTACAAGACATAATTGAGAGTATGGAATGCATATCTTTATTATAAAGTTAAATACATTCATACATATTACCTTTGGATTCTAAGTCTCTATAAACTAACAAATTAGTTTTTAAAATAAAGAACAAACACATAACTTAGAAAAATGAATGCTTGATATAAAAAAAAAATTCTCAGTATTTACAATTATACGATCACATTTTCTGAATGATATAGCAGTGTGGTAATTGAATTTTATCTTTTTATTGGTATATCCACTTGATCTCAAATTTTAACTATGTTTGAAAATCACAAATTTTAGACACCCTATTAATTTGGCGTAATTTTTGGATGACTTTTGATCTCTACAGTAAGGTGTCGGTCGAGTTGCAACTCGACCGAATCTGCTGCAGACTGCTATATAGCAGCGCACTGTTTGATTTTTAATTAATTATTGGTAACTTGAAATGATCTCAAATTTTTACTGGAGATCTAAAACTTTATCAGGCACAACATATAAAATTTTCAGAATTTTTGGAGCTTCTGTTAGATGTTTAATAAACGAATTACAGAAACTATTATGAAAACTGAATTTTCAGCTAATGTAATTAAAGTTGAGTATTGGGTTAATATGTTGTTGACCCAAGCAACTCAATTTGATTTATATAATCGATTACATACACACAATAATGCTATACTATTAATAAAGGATCAAACCCTAGAATGACTAAAGTTGTAGTAGTTTAAGGGATCTCATTAGTGATTAAACCTTGAATGCTAGTATCTCTGTAAAATAAGATATTGAGACTTGTTCTATGAAAAGTAAACCGGCTTTGATAGTGACCTAGGGTTTTGAAGTAGATAATCTGATCGGTACATGAACAACATGAAATGATTTAGAGGAATGAGTAAGACATAAACCTAAAATGTAACAATAAGTAAGTAACATAGAAATCGGAGTATTACCCGATTATGATTTAAAGATAGTTGATGTAGTTCATGTTTTAAAGACATGGTGTCACTATCCTTATGATGTGACAATAGATTATCACCCTGGTGAAGAGAATGTGGTGGTTAATGTTTTCAGCAGAAAGTCAAGTTCAACAGTTAATGCATTCTCTATAAGTTGGACTTAGACTTAGGGATGATGGTACAGAGTGATTTGATTGTACGGATGTAAGTTAAGCTTACCTTTTATGATCATATCAAGGAACTACTATAGGATGATAGTGAGTTAAACCAGACCATGCATAACTTGATAGGAGGAAAAAGAGACTAGAGTTTAAGTTTTTAGGTGATAAGGTGTTGTATTAGCATGACATGTTGTGTGTACCTCGAGATAGAGTAAAATTCTTTTAAGGGGAAAAGGCCGAAAGAAAAGATTCTTATGGAAATGTATGTATTGATGTATGCTATGCTTTCAGGAAACACTATGATGTATATGAATCTCAAGTAGTTGAAACGGATGGTCAGATATGCAGAAGAGTGTAGCTGAGTATGTGGTTAAAAGTAATGTGTACCAGTAGGTTAAGGCTGAACCCTAAAAATCTATAGCTACCTTGTAATTTTTTTCTGTACCTGAATGGGAATGGGAATTTATCACAATGGATTTTGTGGTAAGATTACCCAGGACACCTAGAGGTGGTGATTTGATATGAATGATTGTGGATAGACTAATTTAGTCTGCTCACTTTCTTCATATTAAGTCAACCTTTGATGTCTTGATACATGACTAAGATATACATGGATGAAATAGTTAGATTGCCTGGTAATCCAGTTTCAATCATATCTTATTGAGATCCTAGGTTCACATCCAGGTTTTGGAATTAGTTGCATCGTGCTTTGTGCACAAAGTTGAGATGCAGTACAACTTTTCACCCACAGACGGATGGTCAGTCAGAGAGGACCATTCAGACTCTTGAGGACATGCTGAGAGCATGTGTCTTACATCTCAGTGGATGTTGGGATGAACACTTAAGCCTTATAGAGTTTGAGGTAGGTGAAAAATAGATTCTTGGACCAGAGATAGTGGATGTGATTACCGAGAAGATTACTGTGATCAAAGAACAGTTGAAAGGTGCACATAACAGATAACAGATTTATGCCGAGAAGAGGCGTTGACATCTTGAGTTTGAGGTTTGATAAGAGAGGCAAACCGACTTCTAGGTTTATGGGCATGTATCCTATCATTGCGAGGATTGGACCTGTAGCCTATAGGTTGGAATTGCCATCCGAGTTGGATAATCTACATGACATGTTCCATATATCGATGTTGAAGAAGTGTTACCCTGGCACGAAGGAGATAGTGGACCCAGAACCTATACAGCTCAGACCTGATGTGTCCTATGTTGAGGGACCTGTATAGATGATTGATTGGAGGATCAAAGAACTCAAGAATCGTGAGATGCCTTTAGTGAAGGTCTTATGGAGGAACCATAACCTAGAGGAAGCCACGTGAGATCTTGAGTCTGAGATGCATAACAAGTTTCCTTTCTCTTTTAGGAATTTCGGGACGAAATTCTTATAAGGGAGGGAGATTGTTATGACCCACTCTGTGATTAATCAATAAGTACCTTGATTAGTGCTAAGCAGTCTGTTAAACATCATGGATAATCATGATAAGCTAAGATGTGATTCAATAGTTGAGATTGAATCACCTGAGGCAATTAATGATAATAGCAAAGTGGATCGTTAAGTTAATTAATTTGAATTAAAAACTCACTGATATGTTTAGTGCTTTGATCAGGTGAAACAATCCAATTAGGATTATTTATTGCTTTGAGGGTGTAGAGGATTTTACGCTTGACTTTTTGCAAAAAGAATCACCTCAATCGGATATCCGAGGTGGAAGTTATGGCACTTTTTAAAACTAGGATTTAGTTTGCAATTTTTCCAAAACTTTGGCTAATAATTATGCTTTTCCCTTATTTCCCTTTTACCATTTCTCGTTTATCCTTTCTTCCTCTTCACGCGATTAATAGAACAGGAGCACCGCTTGAGAAGCGGCGCCCAACTGTTTGATCGGGACCAGCAGGAGTAGCGAGGGGGGAAGATTTTGGGGTGATTTGGGCACCCCCAGCTCTGATCCAACTAGTCGAGCCCTAGGCGACCTCCATCCTCCCTTCCCCTTCTTCACCCTTCTCCTCCCACACCCTAACACAGCCACCCAACTAGGGCGCCGGCCCACAGCTGCAGCAGCAGCTTCACCAGCCAAGAAGAAGAAGAAGAACAACTGATTGATGGCTGGTTTGCTTCGGTTCAGCAGCGTCACCTTCTTCTCTTCTCCTTCCCTTTCCCTTCTCTACCTTCTTACTTCGCCCTAGCGGCGCCCTAATAGCATCCGACCCAGCTGCAGCACCGACGGCTAGCAGCAACACCTACAGCTACAACGGCGCCCGACCAGGAGCCCTATGGGCGCGGCCAGCACCAAGGAACGATGCCTTGAGTTCGGCTTGAGGTTTAGGCAAGAAAATCACAGCATTTCCACCTCCTTGCGTCACCTGTACCTTGGTTTAGCAGGGGCGGCGCCCCATCTGGATCGAGCAGCAGCTACTGCTCACGGCCAGGGGCCACCTTGGGCCGCCCAGCAGTAGGGGAAGTAGCCTTGAGCTCCGAATTTAAGGTTCCAAGTAAGATTCATATACTTCCTCCATGATTCAGCCGTCAATCGGGCTTCTTCCGGCAACCTGTGCTTGAACTCAAGGTTACGATGGGTTTCTATTTGCAACAGGTTGAAAATAGAAGACAACCAAAATTTCGCCCGGAAACAGACCCTGAACGCATCTCTGGACGAATCCGGATAGACCAAATCAAAGTGAGTAGGATTTTATTTATTTATCATTAATAAACTCAGGCGTTTGAATATTTTCTGTTTTGTGCGCGAATTACGCTGATAACAGGCGTTATCAGGCGTAGGGTGGCGTTTGGCGTCGCCCGACTTTTTATTTCATAAATTGCTTCTAGACGCTGTTATATGATTAAAATTAGCAATTGATCAGTGTAGATTGAATCGGTAGATTTATATGGTTCTTTGGAACCTAAATTGCTTGATTGAATGTTGAAATTAGAAATTCATGTCTGAAAATGGTATGATTTGGGTATGAACCCAGACAATGAAGATTTCTGATAAATTATCAGTTGTACGATTTCAAAGTTGATATGAATAAATAAAATATGCATGAAAACCTTAATTGCATATATCTTTTGACGTTAATATGTGTAAATTGATATTTACATGAAATGGCACATTTCTCTGAAATATTACCAGAAATTCTCAAGTATTGTTATTAAATTGTATTGTGATATGTAATTAACTCTTAATTGAGTTAAGTGATGCACAAACCAAGATTAGGGTTAATGTGCACATTTTTCGAGAATTTTAGAGAATTGACAAATGTTGAGTATGATTCTCATATGTGAAGTAAATTTCTTTAATTTTTGCAATAAGATATTCAATTGCTTAAATTCGCTATGTATGTGCCAGATTGAAATAAGTTGGGTTATTTATGCATTTCTAATTTGTTTGAATGCATGGTATGAGAATTTCTCAGAAATTACAATGATTTGAAATATATTGCTCTGACAGTTTTAGAATGACAGTGTATTGTGATTTGATCTGAAATCAGTAAATGTGATATTCCTGTTTAAGTGTTTATATGTTAATCAGTTAATAGACTTAGGTGCCCCAACACCGTAGAACCCCATTGCGCGGTCTGTACCTTTGGGGGGAAACGATCGATCTAGCCTTGTGCCTAGATGATCGGTGGCTCGTGTTCAACAATAATCCGTGCGTGTGTCACGGTGGCACGAGGGCAGAGAGACAGTGTTCAACAATAATCCGTGCGTGTGTCACGGTGGCACTGGAGTAAATAGGGGTTATTCAACAATAATCCGTGCGTGTGTCACGGTGGTAACCCAGACCCTCCGATGGTGCACTACAGGTTGCGGGAGGAGTCCAGAGCACTCAGAGTTAGTGCAGACAGGCCCTTGTGCGCCTGAGAGTCCTGTGCAGACCAGGACGAGAAGTCAGACTTAGCATTTCCCGGGTGTGTCGCTAAGTCTTGTACGGTGGGATCATAGTTCGCTACAGATCTTCATATGCAGAGTGCGCTGCATATGTTTGGGGCATAACTAAAATGTAATCATATAGGATCACAGTAAATTTATTATGTTAAGAGTTTAGAACTTCTGTGCTAGTTCTCATTAATTGCTTTATTATTCAAGATATGCAGTTTCTGATATTTTATGCTTTACAGTTATGCGATATTTGTTGTTGTATAGATATGTGATTATCGTCTGTAAAATCTGCTATGTCATTAGAACTGCTCTGTATAATATTGTTCTTATGCTTAATTTCAATTTAATAAACTTGACGAGTTGTTTAGTGATAGTTAAATGAAATGCTATTCACTGAGCGAGTAGGCTCACCCCTCTACTCAAACATTTTTAGGTCAGCGATAGTTCCAGGAATCGGAAGGATCTTTTCATCCCAACGTTTAATCAGCAGAAGGTTTGTAGCTAGTCTAGTTAGAGGTCTCTTAGTCCTTTCCCCTCGGTCCTTGGGACATGGTGTGGGTGAGAGAGAGTATGTATGGCGAATGTGTAAAAGATGTAAATTAACTGTTATGTTTTATTTATGTCAAACAATGTAAAATGTTGTAGACTCTATTTATATTGCTAGTCAGTTTATAAAGATGCTTCCGCAGTTTGTTTAGTTTCATTTTACAGCATTAAACAGATTTAAAAAGTAAAGAGTGGTTGGCTTTTGTGTAAATCCCATTCTGTCGCGTCCTAATCTCATGGTTTGTGGTTAATGTGAGATTGGGGCGTGACAGTGTCGGACTCCGTGTGCCTGATATAGAATCCTCTCTGTATTGAGTTTTGGAGCCTAAAGGTTTGTGATTGTTTCACGGATCTCCGACCTAGTATGTTTGCAAAAGGAATTTAACAAGGCAACAGAGGATGAAGATAACTAAACTTTCAATGCTACAAATATTTATCTTCAGTCAGATTTAGTTTGTATTTGATCTTTGACATTATCAACGGTGTTATATGGTCATTTTTTTTTATCGGGGTTTCAAGTATTGCTACCCCAATATGCAAGTGTAATGTTATTGGTCACTACCCTGATAGGGTAGGTTTTATTATAGGGTTTGCTACTTTTTTCAAAATACAATTATGATGAAATAGACGAAAGACGGCCAAGTTGTGCTAGCCGTCTCTTTTTATAACTTCATTAAATAACTCACTATTATATGTTTGTGTGTATTACATTGATAGAGGAGACAGACAGACAATAAGTTGCACCACCACTTCCTTCTGGATGGCATTTTGCCCCTTTGCCCCTTTAATTTGTGAAGCTAACTTAAAAAGGGAAAGAAGGGGCAGAAAAAGATAACCCAAAGGAGACCATCAATTAGTGTCATGTTGGCTCGGATTTACTCTCTATGAATGGAAACTAGATAGGGAGCTCATGCAACAAGTTTGGTTTGCAATAGGTGATCCACAAGGAGTGACTTTGAGTGATAGCATTCGTATATTTTTGGCATGTGGCGTCTATAGACATAACTGCGATTTTGTAAAATACTGAAATAATAAGAATTCCATGTAGTCTATTGAAACCAAAAGAGTCACCGTAAATCGACAATGGTCATTAAGGAAAAAATTGGGTACTTCTTTAGTTTTTGTGGCAGCTTCATAAGGTGAACTCATTATTACAAATAGCATGGGGACCTTGGTTTCCCAAAAAATTTTGGACAACGAAATATCGTGTCGGTTTCCACACAATATTCCCATTAAAACCAATGTAAAATCTTCCCATTAAATAAATGTTCCATCCGAAAATCTATGGTGTCAGATTTCCTCATTAAAACCAATGTAAAATCTTAAAATTCAACATTAATTTCTCATTAGTTTCTACATTAATTTCTAGTAAAAAAATTGAAGTTATAATGTTCCCACGATGCTCCCTACAAAATAATTGTTCTCTCCAAATTAGCCTCTTACATTGGTTTCCTAAGGTAATTGTCATAGAACGTATGAGTTTTTTCAAAAGTATTATGTTAGTTTTATATCAAACCTGATGCAGTAAAGCATAATCGTGACACCAATTTTCTATGGTTGCTGATGTAATAGCAAAAATTGGGGTGTCATTTTAGCTATCTTGTCAGTTTCAGCCTTTAGACCATGTTGGCCTAGAAATCCGTCCAAGATACTCATGAAGAATAAAATTTCAGATAGTACGCAGTCTGGGACCATTCTTGAACACGTAATCACACTTAGGATGTAATTGTGTAATGTATGTTTGGTTTTCAAGATATTGTTGTGGTTGTTTATCTATTTGTTCTATGGTTACATACGTAGGTGAGTATATTCAAATATACATCAGTCTTTTAGAAGAATTGTATGAAATTTAGACTCAAATTCTTCAAATCTAAAACACACATTATACAATTATTTGTGAAATTGAGTGTTCAAAAATGTGATATGTGGTACACATTCATCGATATGAATGTTGAATATATATATATATATATAAATAAATATATATATATATATATATATATCTTGTTGGCCTAGAAATGTGTCCAAAATTTATTCATTAGGAGTAAACCTTAGATAGATTCTTGAACACTTAGTCTCACTTAGATGTAAGTGTAGTGTGTGAGTTTGGTTTTCAAGAATATTCAGTAATCATTTCACCATTTATTCTTTGGCTGCATATGTAGGTCGGTATTTTCCCACCTACATCAGTGTACTTGGATAAATATGGGGTCATACTACCAAAAATATTCTTAAAAGTCAAACATGCAATACATACTTAATAGTGAGATTAAGCTCAAGAATGGGATAGGCGGTACAAATTCATCAATATTAATTATGAAATGCATATATCCTTTTAGTCTAGAAACCCATCAAAGATTTACTCATTAGGAGTAAATCTTGGATAGTGCTCAATTTGGGAATGTTCTTGAAAACTTAAATCCTAGATAGGATGTGAGTATATAATGTGTGTTTGGTTTTAAAGAATATTTAAATTTCATTTCCCCATTTGATATATGGGAACATATGTAGGTGGGTATTTTTTAGCTACATCAGTGTACTTGAAGATTTATAGGTTGATACTGCTAAAATATTCATAAAAATCAAACACCCATTATACAATTACTAATGAAATTAAGTATTCAAGAACTAGATAGGCAGTACACTTATATTGATATGAATGCTATATATAGTTGTACAAACTAGTAAGTAATTTGGTCTAAATACAAATATATCTTGTTTAAAATTTTACATAACTAACACTAGATCAATTCAATACTTAGTGCTACACCAACTTAGAGCCCAGAATGGATCGACATTGGATGTCCATTTTAAATCACCGTTGTAAAGAGTTTACTAGTGGTATAGATGATACTATTTATAAAAAATATGGAGGAACATACGAGATAATCTAGAGATAGGTTCTATTTTCCTTATAGGAAATTGCGGTGACAACTTAAAAGTTGACACTATTGAGGAAATCAAAATTCATGTTGTGTGAATTGGGATTATATAGGGATATATAGAATGGTACTAGCATGGAGAGATTTGTATTATGATATCAATAGATGACGATAGTGGTACTTGTGTGGAAGAATAAATGACCACCGAGATTGATGTGAATGAACCAATTCTGAATGACAATGTTGATGTGATGCTAGATAGTTGTGTTGTAAATCTTATTGACCCCTCTTCATTTTGAAAGATTCTACATGATGTTGGGAAACCATTATATTTAGGTTTTCCTAATTTATGATGTTGTCTGATGTGTTGAGATTGTATATCTAAATGCTAACAAGAGGTGGAGCAACAAAACTAACATCTTTGCTATCTTTGTTGAAAGAAATTCTTTATGAAGGCAACAAGCTTCCAATTTTATCATACAAAATGAAGAAAATGTTGTGCCTAATGGGAATGGATGCTAAGAATATGCGTGCATGCCTGAATGATTGTATGTTATTCTAAAAAGTCCATTTTGATATAAAATAATGTCCAAAATGTAGGGAATCAAGGTAAAAAATGACAACTTCTTGTAAGACTAAGACTATCTCCTACCAAGGTGATGTGTTCTACCTATAATGCCACAGTTTCAAAACTTATTTTTTCATTTAGGTAGATGGACATAATATATCTTGGCATGAAGAGGCAAAGACAAACAAGGATGGGGTTCTACAACATACATTTGATTTCAAATAATTGATGAAAGTTCATTTATTTTAACCCTAAAAATTTGTGTTTTTTATTGGTGAAGAAGTCATAAATTTAAGACTTGGGACTTTTTCTAACGGGATGACTCCATACAGTGCATTAAGCATTCAACATAGAACTTGGACTATTATGATTGCTATATACAATCTTTTTCCTTTTTGTGTATGAAAAATAACTTTGTCATGGTGTCAATATTGTTCTCAGGGCTCAAACAACTTGGCAAAGATATTGATGTTTACCTTGAACCTCTGATTTATGACTTAAAGAAACTCTAGAAAGAAGGAATCATGACTTAAGATGCTTCATGTGGAGAAAGATTTACTTTACATTATATATTGTTTTGCATGATTATTGACTTTCTAACATACAAAAATTTCTTTGGATACATCGTAAAAGGAACTAAAGCGTCCCCTATATGTGAGGAAAACACTGATTACATGATGAAAATATGGAGGTAAGATTTTATATCTTGTTCATTGAAGATTTTTCCTAAAAGTGCATCCTTAGAAAATGTTTTACAATGCATTTAGTATCTCAACTGATGAACAAAGTGCCCTTAAGCCTACATCAAGAAGGATGTTTATAAAAGAGTAAAAGGCATTGTCAACAAATTTTTTAAGAGACCAGCTACTACTCACACATGCTATTAATCTTTGTTTAATAAGAGTTCAATATTTTGGAATCTCCCTGATTCAAGTTCTTTGACAATTAGACATTGAATCAATCTCATTCATGTTGAGAAAAATGAATGTGACTATGACATTAGTACTCTATTGAATAAACTAAGAAAGACTAAAGATGTCATCAAATCCAAAATCTACCTATGTGAATTGTGTATCAGGAAAGAGTTAATAGTAGAGGTTATCAACAGTTTCTATACATATTTACCTCTTTCTTGTTGCACTTCATTTAGACATGACAAAAGATCATTTTACAAGTGGTTACTTATTGTTAATGTATCATATGGATACTCTTCCAATATCTTTATATTGGTATCAATGAAGGATCAAAATCTAATATGTCTTAAATCTCATGATTGTCACACCTTAATATAACAAATATTGCATGTCTTTATTTGATGTATGCTACTAAAGCATATAAAGTTTGCAATTATCATGATTAGTTTCTTCTTCAACACTCTATGCGACTATGTTATAGATCCAGATAATCTTGACAACTTGCAAAGAGAAGTGATCATTGTCTTGTGCCAACTTCAAATGTGTTTTCATCCTTCATTCATTTATATCATGATACATCTTATTCTCCACTTGACTAGGTAAGTGAAGATGTCAGATTCAATTTTCTTGTGTTGTATATATCCTTTTGAATGGTGCATGCATGAGTGTTTAAAGGTGATGTTCAATATCACTATAGGACTTAAGGGAGCATTAATGAGAATTATATGTATAGGTAGGTAATGGACTTTTACAATGATTTTTTGACCTGTAATGAAACTCTTGTTGATGCAAAGTACCATTACATTGAGGCTTATTCTAGAAAAGTGACATTAGGAGCATGAGTGAAAGGAAATGGTTGTAAGTTGTGGGAATAAGAAGACTTGTATCTTTTGCACAACATCGACGAAGTGGGTATCTGTATCACCAAAAATACCAAAATTTCAATAGAAAATATCCTCGAGCCATTTTGAATGTGGTTTCTAGAGATCATAATCAAACATATATTAGGCGGCTTGATGATAACGTCTTTCATCAACTTTCTCCAACACCAAATGATGATGCTGAGAATATCAAATGGCTCCCCTTTAAACCAAGAATGGATGTTATATATTATAAAGGGTTTTACATAATCGATTTTACTACTACACAGAGAGTCAAGATGATAAAGAGTGTCATACAAAATAGAGGGATCACATTTCAATAATACATTGTATTTTCCTTGTTACGACCCCATCTGAGCTTAATTGGTAAACTAGGGTTTACCTAGACAATTACACAGATTAATTGGAATAATCATTCTTGAAATCTAATTAATGACAATAACACAATTAGGATGTTTTAACTATGATGAGAAGTCTAAATGTTCTTTTTGTCTTGAGAATTAGAGTTTGAGAAGCATAAACCCTAATCGGCCCAAAATAGGGTTTCAATGACATATGAATACAGAATTTGATAAGTAGAATGTCTCACTAAATGATTTTTAGTATTTTATGTGTAACTCTGATTTACTTCAAATTTGGATATGATTTGGATATATAAAATGTGAACAACATTGGAAAATATCAGAATTTTTGAAGAATGCTCTGACCTGTTTATCGGCCGAGTTTCAAACTCGACCGATCACATTTCCAGAATTTTACAGCAGTGTGGTAATTGAATTTTATCTTTTTATTGGTATATACAAATGATCTCAAATTTTAACTGTGCTTGAAAAACACAGTTTTATACACTCTGTTAAATTGGCATAATTTTTGGATGACTTTTGAATCCCTACAGTAAGGGTGTCGGTCGAGTTTGTGCAGGACAAACTCGGCCGAATATATTGCAGACTGCAATATAGCAGTGCACTGTTATATTTTTAATTATTTATTGGTAACTCCAAATGATCTCAAATTTTAACTGAAGCTTTATAGAACAATTATAAACAACGTGCTAAATTCCCATAATTGTTGGGGAATGTTTGATCTCTGAAATAAACGAATTACAGTAACTTTTGTATAACTGAATATTCAGCCTATATAATTAAAGTTAAGTGTTGGGTCAATATGCAATTGACCCAAGCAGATCAATTGAATTATATGAGCAACCACACACACACACAGATCTCCTTCTTCGTCATTCACTCCAGAGAAACGAAAACCTAGAGAGAGGGGGAGAGTTAGGGCTTGAGTGGAGAAAGTGGGGGAATTGCTGAATTAGGGTTTTGCGATTCCAGGAAGGGTGAAATCAAGTAAGTTTGGATTCTTTGCATAGACTTTTATGGTGGATCTTCTCTCTCATGTCAAGATTCCGTCCATGCTCTGATTTGATCCAAGATGATGTCGAAATTCCCTCTTTTCTCACCCTTTCTTCATAATCCCTCATTTTCAAGGTTTCCGAGTTGAATGGAAGAAGAATTGGGAGATTTGCTAGGGATTTGATAGGAATTCGAGATTCCCTGAGTTGAGCTGCAGTTGTGAGGTGTTTTCACACCTTAGGGTGAGTGGGTTCTTCCTTCAAACATTCTAAATCACGAATTTGATTATAACATCCAAATCCCTAAATGCTTAGCATGTGAATTCTAAATCCTGAAATGTTCGTTTGATTTAAGTTATTGTAAATTGATATGATACGGATTCCTTCTCTGTTTGAATGACTTTTTGATGGTAGATTCATATCAGATACGTATACAACACTTCTTAGTGAGAATGCTTTTCAGATTTATATCAAATGATGTAATTAGGGTTTAACCTAATTGAGACATCACTAGTGTTTCAACCTTATTGAAAAGGACTAGTTATCCTATAAGTGGTTAGGATGTATCTCATGGGTTATATTAATTGAATTTTATTCTTGATACATGATATCTCAGTAAATGATATGGAAAATCTAAATTTAGTTAAGTTTCCATGATTCCATATCTATATTGATTATATATGATTTGTTGGAAACAGTCTTTATTTAGTGAATGCTTATATCTTATGAGATCATGATAAGAGCCATGTGACAAGTGAATGAGGAAAATGAAACCCTAAGAGTAGGGTGTTGGCATGTGATGAATGAATAAGGCGAATCAAACCCTAAGGATAGGGTGTTCAATGAATCATGTTATGGTGACATGAAAGGTCTCGATATGAGATGTGGTGATACTTAACTGTTGAATTGTATGTTTCTAGTGCATTTAACTTTATATGCTTGTTCTCTCTGAGTTGATATCTACATACTGCAGGGCTTCTTATTTTCAATACATATCTCGTAAATTGCAGGTAATGAGATATGACATGCCCTAGAAAGGGATGTTACTGAGACATGGTATATGTTGAATACATGAGCTATGATATTTATCTGTTAATTAATTAATAGACCTAGATGCCCTAACACCGTAGAACCCCTTAGACAGGTCTGCAACTTTGGGGTGAAACTCGTGTTGCAACATCATCCGTGCTTGTGTCACGGACAAACGAGGAAAGAGAGGCAGTGTCCAACAAAAATCGTGCTTGTGTCACGATGGCACTGCGAAAATAAAAGAAAACTTGATTATCTAACACCATCCGTGCTTGTGTCACGAAGGTAACCCTGTGAGACTCTCCGCCGGTGTACTCAGGTTAAAGGAGAAGTCAGGAGCACACGTGGTTGTGCAGCACACGTGGTTGTGCGTTGAGGCCGAGGAGCCTGGGTCCTGTGCAGACCAGGACGAGTAGTCAGACTTAGCATTTCCCGGGTGTGTCGCTAAGTCTTGTACGGTGGGACCGTAGCATGGACTTGTTGTGGATCTTTATATGCAGAGTACACTGCATATGATTAGGGCATAAGTTAAAATATGATCATATAGGTTCACAGAGTTCTTTATAAATGAAAGAGTTAAGGAAGATTAGAAGCATAGTATTCTTGTAGTTATTCTTTGGATGCAATATTTACATTCTTTGTTATTTCAATTATATTGTTTTAGAACTGCTCAGTGTAGTATTTATTGTTGTTAAATTTCATATCGTTTATTCAAAATTATATATGTAATCACATTAGTGCATTAGTATGTTTCCATGAAGTACTCATTCACTGAGCGAGTAGGCTCACCCCTCTACTCAAACATTTTAGGGTTAACCGCGTGGACTTGAAGATGATCAGAGCGTCAGAGTAGATCTGCCACACGAGTCAAGTATGAGATTAGTTGAGTCAGTAGGTCCTTGTCACTCTAGGTCCTCAGTAAGAGATAAGAGAGAGAGTTGTAATTACAATGTGTAATATTGTTTCTCTTTGATATGTATGCTAATTAGCAAGTTTTATGTGCATAATGTGTGAGAGACATCATGGATGTTTATACATGTATCTTTATTATTGAAGTCTGATTAGTAAAAGAAATGTTTAGATTCCCTTGTTAAGATGTTTTATGTGATTCAATGCGAAGAAACAAGAGTTTTAAAGAAAAGAAAAAGTTAAGGGTGTGATTTGTGTTGCATACAAATCCCATCTTATGCCCTAATCTCATGATTTGAGGAAATTGTGAGATCAGGGTGTAACAGCTTGGTATCAGAGCTTAGGGTGAGTTGTCAAGGACCATTAAGTTAGTAAGTTAGAGTCCTATGTGTGGCAGATAGGAGATGTTTGATGTTAGCTTTGGGGATTTAAGTATTTGGATATCCTGGCCCGATATCTGAGTACTTGGATCAACCAGTACAAGCTACTCTGTCTATTCTCTCACGTATACCCTGGCCAGGTATACAGTGGAAGAATGGGCTAGAGATGAACCCTAGAAATGTTAGGGTTAGAAAACGAGAAAAGAAACAAGAATTAAGAGCATAAATGTAAAAGGAGATAGAACTTACATTTCATAATGTTGTTTTTGTTGGAAATGTATAGAAATGCTCTTATATGTTTGAATTGAAATATTCAATACCTTGAAATATGGGTCTTTAATATCTGTTGTACACTATGCAATTGTAGCATTTATTGATTTCACTCTTTGTAACAAGTAGACTAGAATTGACCTTTGAATGAGCTTTTGTTTCTATAGTTTTGCCCGCTGATTCGAGTGAAATTGACATCAGCAGGTCTGTTTAGATTTTCAGTCTGTACGCGATTCGGCCGAGTTGTATGTGGTTCGGCCGAGTTTCCTTAATAGGCAATCAAACAACAAACTGATCGGCTGAGTGGTATGTAATTCGGCTGAGTTTCAAGCGGATCGGCCGAGTTATGGAGCAATCGGCCGAGTTTCTGAGCAATCAGCCGAGTTTCTGACCAATCAGCCGAGTTTCTGAGCTGTGAGTGGCAGTTCAGGAAGAATGTAATCCTTTGTAGTTCTTGGCTTCAGGATTTCAGGTTTGGCCTGGTCCGGTTGGCAGGATGCGTTATTAGGATCTAATGAATCCTATTAATAGCATAATAAGAATAGAATTTGAATAATTAGACCCACATCAGAGTAAGAATGTACATACAGTAAGATGTTGAAACATATGGGCAAGATCAGAACAACTAAGAATTAGTTGAAACTGATATCTGAGGTTCAATTTTGGGGCCTCATATGAGAAACCCTTAATTGGGAATAAAGGAACATGATATGAGATTCATAATCAGTTTATTGATTAATATTATATGAACTATACATATGAAATATAGAAAAGATATGTGAAATGTATGTATGGTTCAAGATAACAAGAATCAATCATGAAGAATGAATCATATAATAGAGTATAATGCTTTTATGAACTCTAAAGTAAAGGCTAAGTAGAGAATAGGGTTGAGCATTCAATAGGTCCATAAAAGTAAAGAGGATCATATGATCATATAATTCATAAGACTAGAACAACAAACTAATTCCTAAGTGAAGAACATAGGTGTAGTTTAATGAATGAATAAGTCATACAAAGGTGGACTGTATTCAGAAGAGAAAAACTTGATTGAAAGAGAAACTATGTTTGACCCATACATGATCCATTTGATTTAAAAATGAAGAATATGTAATGTATTCAACATGAGGAAAAACTAATAGAAGGGCTATTAATTTAGAACGTTAACTTCGCAATAGTATAATGATAAAGGAGGAAATATGTGCAACATGGTATACATGACCATACATATGAATAAGCAACATGGTCATAAGAGAAAAATTTAGAATTAAAGATGACGGGTTAAAAAGTAGTATATAGTAAGAGGACTATGAAACGTAAGAAAGGGTTTGAAATATGATGGAGAAATTATAAAATAAAGAGGTTGTGAGATTCAATCAAGTGCTAATTAATCAAATATCTCTGTTGATAACTAAGTAAATCTACATACGAGAATGTATTAAGGGAATGTTTGAATACAAGTATTCCAAGTCTTTAAATCATCTTCTCTTTCATATATTCCTTATTGAGAGCAAGGTGGGAATGAAATGATAAGAAAATGAATTATATATGATGCATAACTACCTTGGTGGGGTCATTTAGTGAATGTAATAGTGACATACAATATGATGAAGTGCGATAAGAAATAAATTCTTGTGTGATAGCAAGAATGATGAATAATCTATTTCTATCTTAAATGCTTCAATGTTAATGATGTTTATTGTATATAATCATATGAAAAGGATAGGTAGCAAAAAGTAAAGAAGTAATGAATGAGCAGAGAGATATGGGAAAACACTAGCTTTGTGTAATATGTAAATTTGTTTTTACATGTATGATTTGTTGAAGGCATATTAAGGTATGAAAGTTGGTTCTACATATGATTTCAGTGTATTTGTGCAAGCTATATGTTAAATTAAAGGCGTATGATAGTAGTAGTAATTCATACCAGATATGCATCCTAGTATTGTGTATTTGTGATATGGTGATACGGTCTGGATGATGTCAGAACACATGGAGAGATACCCTGAACAAGGTAGTCATACTTATTCACTCATATTAATAGAAAGGGTTGATAATCAGATTGTTTGAACAAGTAAACCTAATGAGGTGTAGCTTGTTATACCTAGCTCTAATATAACTGAGTGATGGTAGTTGAATATGATTAATGCTTGAATGACTGATACAATCGTGGATTACCTTATTACTGTTGTTGAAACCCTAAAATGATATAATGCGATGGTTACACTTTGAATTGTGTGTGGGCCCATAACCCACAGGTCCCAGGATCGAAACATGATAGTATGGAATGAGGTGGTAATGCTTCACCTCATGCATCCATGACCCAATGGGGATGCCAAGCGTAGTATTGTGCAATTGATTGTTGAATCTAGTCTTTTAATTCAAGACTGTTTTGCTATCTGAGCAACATGTTATTAAAGTTTAAAACATCGTGGTGAACTTGCTTTTGTCACTTAAAGATGATACGGAACAATAGAACTCTCTGAACAGCGTAAGTTGAGATAGTTGTATCAGAGTATCAGAGTTGCGCAGCGAAAGCGTGGTGGTTTATCTTTACATTCTATGTTTGACTGTGGCATAAAGAATTTGCTTGATATCATTGAGAACTATTTGAAATATGTTGTGATTTAGTAAAGAATTAAAAGATCTAATGTTGAAAACTACATTCAGGTATGAAATACAAGAATATAATGACATGGAAGGTTTTAGAAGCTTAAAATAACCTTGAATGTATATTTGTTGTAGGTTCATGTTTCGAGGACGAAACATTCTAAGGGGGGGAGAGTTGTTACGACCCCATCTGAGCTTAATTGGTAAACTAGGGTTTACCTAGACAATTACACAGATTAATTGGAATAATCATTCTTGAAATCTAATTAATGACAATAACACAATTAGGATGTTTTAACTATGATGAGAAGTCTAAATGTTCTTTTTGTCTTGAGAATTAGAGTTTGAGAAGCATAAACCCTAATCGGCCCAAAATAGGGTTTCAATGACATATGAATACAGAATTTGATAAGTAGAATGTCTCACTAAATGATTTTTAGTATTTTATGTGTAACTCTGATTTACTTCAAATTTGGATATGATTTGGATATATAAAATGTTAACAACATTGGAAAATATCAGAATTTTTGAAGAATGCTCTGACCTGTTTATCGGCCGAGTTTCAAACTCGACCGATCACATTTCCAGAATTTTACAGCAGTGTGGTAATTGAATTTTATCTTTTTATTGGTATATACAAATGATCTCAAATTTTAACTGTGCTTGAAAAACACAGTTTTATACACTCTGTTAAATTGGCATAATTTTTGGATGACTTTTGAATCCCTACAGTAAGGGTGTCGGTCGAGTTTGTGCAGGACAAACTCGGCCGAATATATTGCAGACTGCAATATAGCAGTGCACTGTTATATTTTTAATTATTTATTGGTAACTCCAAATGATCTCAAATTTTAACTGAAGCTTTATAGAACAATTATAAACAACGTGCTAAATTCCCATAATTGTTGGGGAATGTTTGATCTCTGAAATAAACGAATTACAGTAACTTTTGTATAACTGAATATTCAGCCTATATAATTAAAGTTAAGTGTTGGGTCAATATGCAATTGACCCAAGCAGATCAATTGAATTATATGAGCAACCACACACACACACAGATCTCATTCTTCATCATTCACTCCAGAGAAACGAAAACCTAGAGAGAGGGGGAGAGTTAGGGCTTGAGTGGAGAAAGTGGGGGAATTGCTGAATTAGGGTTTTGCGATTCCAGGAAGGGTGAAATCAAGTAAGTTTGGATTCTTTGCATAGACTTTTATGGTGGATCTTCTCTCTCATGTCAATATTCCGTCCATGCTCTGATTTGATCCAAGATGATGTCGAAATTCCCTCTTTTCTCACCCTTTCTTCATAATCCCTCATTTTCAAGGTTTCCGAGTTGAATGGAAGAAGAATTGGGAGATTTGCTAGGGATTTGATAGGAATTCGAGATTCCATGAGTTGAGCTGCAGTTGTGAGGTGTTTTCACACCTTAGGGTGAGTGGGTTCTTCCTTCAAACATTCTAATGCACGAATTTGATTATAACATCCAAATCCCTAAATGCTTAGCATGTGAATTCTAAATCCTGAAATGTTCGTTTGATTTAAGTTATTGTAAATTGATATGATACGGATTCCTTCTCTGTTTGAATGACTTTTTGATGGTAGATTCATATTAGATACGTATACAACACTTCTTAGTGAGAATGCTTTTCAGATTTATATCAAATGATGTAATTAGGGTTTAACCTAATTGAGACATCACTAGTGTTTCAACCTTATTGAAAAGGACTAGTAATCCTATAAGTGGTTAGGATGTATCTCATGGGTTATCTTAATTGAATTTTATTCTTGATACATGATATCTCAGTAAATGATATGGAAAATCTAAATTTAGTTAAGTTTCCATGATTCCATATCTATATTGATTGTATATGATTTGTTGGAAACAGTCTTTATTTAGTGAATGCTTATATCTTATGAGATCATGATAAGAGCCATGTGACAAGTGAATGAGGCAAATGAAACCCTAAGAGTAGGGTGTTGGCATGTGATGAATGAATAAGGCGAATCAAACCCTAAGGATAGGGTGTTCAATGAATCATGTTATGGTGACATGAAAGGTCTCGATATGAGATGTGGTGATACTTAACTGTTGAATTGTATGTTTCTAGTGCATTTAACTTTATATGCTTGTTCTCTCTGAGTTGATATCTACATACTGCAGGGCTTCTTATTTTCAATACATATCTCGTAAATTGCAGGTAATGAGATATGACATGCCCTAGAAAGGGATGTTACTGAGACATGGTATATGTTGAATACATGAGCTATGATATTTATCTGCTAATTAATTAATAGACCTAGATGCCCTAACACCGTAGAACCCCTTAGATAGGTCTGCAACTTTGGGGTGAAACTCGTGTTGCAACATCATCCGTGCTTGTGTCACGGACAAACGAGGAAAGAGAGGCAGTGTCCAACAACAATCGTGCTTGTGTCATGATGGCACTGCGAAAACAAAAGAAAACTTGGTTATCTAACACCATTCGTGCTTGTGTCACGAAGGTAACCCTGTGAGACTCTCCGCCGGTGTACTCAAGTTAAAGGAGAAGTCAGGAGCACACGTGGTTGTGCAGCACACGTGGTTGTGCAGCACACGTGGTTGTGCGTTGAGGCCGAGGAGCCTGGGTCCTGTGCAGACCAGGACGAGTAGTCAGACTTAGCATTTCCCGGGTGTGTCGCTAAGTCTTGTACGGTGGGACCGTAGCATGGACTTGTTGCGGATCTTTATATGCAGAGTACACTGCATATGATTAGGGCATAAGTTAAAATATGATCATATAGGTTCACAGAGTTCTTTATAAATGAAATAGTTGAGGAAGATTAGAAGCATAGTATTCTTGTAGTTATTCTTTGGATGCAATATTTACATTCTTTGTTATTTCAATTATATTGTTTTAGAACTGCTCAGTGTAGTATTTATTGTTGTTAAATTTCATATCGTTTATTCAAAATTATATCTGTAATCACATTAGTGCATTAGTATGTTTCCATGAAGTACTCATTCACTGAGCGAGTAGGCTCACCCCTCTACTCAAACATTTTAGGGTTAACTGCGTGGACTTGAAGATGATCAGAGCGTCAGAGTAGATCTGCCATAGGAGTCAAGTATGAGATTAGTTGAGTCAGTCGGTCCTTGTCACTCTAGGTCCTCAGTAAGAGATAAGAGAGAGAGTTGTAATTACAATGTGTAATATTGTTTCTCTTTGATATGTATGCTAATTAGCAAGTTTTATGTGCATAATGTGTGAGAGACATCATGGATGTTTATACATGTATCTTTATTATTGAAGTCTGATTAGTAAAAGAAATGTTCAGATTCCCTTGTTAAGATGTTTTATGTGGTTCAATGCGAAGAAACAAGAGTTTTAAAGAAAAGAAAAAGTTAAGGGTGTGATTTGTGTTGCATACAAATCCCATCTTATGCCCTAATCTCATGATTTGAGGAAATTGTGAGATCAGGGTGTAACATTCCTAGTGCAAATAATAAGAGTCAATGAGAAGGTAAGATGTCTTACTATGGTGCCATTAATGACATATGGTAATTGGACTACACATAGTTCATTTTCTCATTTTTAGGTGTAATTGGGTTGATAGCAACAAAGGAGTTCAAGTTAATGAGTTGGATTTAATGTTATTAAAGTTTGAAGGGTTTGGCAAGAATGATGAGCCATTCATCATGACATCACAGAGAAGCATTTTATATAAATGACCATGCAAATGAAAAATGGTTGATCGTTCTTCATGTGAAAAGATAGTTCCTTGCAAATTTTATAGATGAAGAAGGCTTCTACAACAAGTATGATGATTCCAGTCCATTCTCATTTGGTGTATAAAGTGTAAATGGTGAAAGTAACATTGATTAATACTAAACACATCAAGATCACAAAGAAGAAATATTAATTGACAAGTGATTTACTCAATACTAGAGATCTTCCTTTTATAATGTAAAAATACATTTTTAGATAATAATTAGTGTTCATGTTTCTCTATCATTTATATATGTTTTATGTGCAAGACTGGGATGTTTCTATTAATTAACATTGATATAATTTTTTGGGATTCTTATGGCATGGCTTCTGGTCACGAGGATGTTAAGCACTGTCAGGACGTTCGACATAGTGAGGATGTTGAGAACTATGAGGAGGATAGATATAGGATGTTGACGAGGCTATTTTTGGGTTAGTTGCCTAATGAAATAGAGGCATCACATTCATATGCAAGTGAACACCAGTTAGGGCCAAAGGTGAGAAGTTGGCCTTGGATTTGAAGCAAATCATGTATGTGAGAATTATAGTATATTTAGGTACTGCTACAGGGATACTTCTCGCGAAAAAGTGTCAATAGTCACAAAATTTTGGCATAAAGTTGAGGATGTCATGAAATATCTCATTAGGAAGGACATAGATGTGAGTTATATACATTTATACTAAGTTTATTTATTTCTTCTTATTCCTTAATTTCTCATTTATAAAAGGAGTATAACTACTTTCGTAGGGCATCTTTCACCTTGATGACAAATCTCATATTCAAAATAATAAGATGAATCTAATAAGAAAATACATAAATAGTGACAAAATAAAGAAGCCTACAACTAATTAATATAAGTATCTTAATGATGTTGTGTGGGAGAAATTGTGTACCTTGAGGAAATCTAATGAGTTCAAGGTATTACATAATTTAATATACACCTATGATTAATCAAATGAGTTTGAGGTTTTAAGTACTTAAAATATCTCTTAGATTAACTACACTACACATGAGGCTCAAAAAGAAAAATGTGGGAAGAATGAGCACGACCATCGGTTGGGTTAGGATGGTTATGGCTTTTTCCACCAAAACATGAAAAAAGAGCAATCAATTGGGTAAGAATCAAGCACATCTTCAAGTATACATCCACTACTCTGACATAATGAGTGCATATATGCTAAAACTAATACCTCATAAGTAATTTACAACAACTGTTGAGGTGGCTCATAAAATGGTAAAGTTCAATTCTTATGATGTATGCTTATTTTTATTCTAACTGTTAGGTTTTATTGACTAGTTCCATTGACGATGATTAGTGGGAGTTTCATGATCAAAGAAAATAAGGTAAATTCATTTCTGAGGGATGAATGGATGAGTTGATAGTTTCTCTTGATACTCAAGAGCTTCTTGGGAGTGTAAGGGTGTAGGAGTTGGTGTTGGGATAAAAGCATATTTGAGCTTATCAGAACAGTCACACATATCTGCCAAGAGAGGTTGATCGGCCAAAATTGTGAATCTAAAAGGAGAAGATCTAGATTAATTAGGCTTTAAATTTATAGTTTGAGTCTTAGGCCTCTGCGACGATAATAATGGGGTTTGATGTAGTAGATCGAGGGTCAAACACAAGGACAGGGGTGGTATTTGTAAAGATCCTTAATGGCTTGGCTTAGTTAGACCAATTGAAAGGTAAAATTGCACCGTATCCATCACAATGGACACAATCAAACGTGTTGTTTAACAAACATAAGAATAGAAAATGACTTAATGCATCAATGTAGAATTACATTATGTATATATCACATATGAGCTACAAAACATATTCTAAACTATCACATAAAAATCTCCAGTAGAAAGAAATTATGATAATATTTGTACTCCTTCAATAGGTGCAAAAAAATTGAGATTACGGAACTGGGTGTCAGATTTTGAATCTATATATATAACTTAAGGGCAATGATGTTTACAACTACTATCTCCAAGAATGAAGAAAATATTTAAGGAACAAATAGTGTATGTATTCAGTTACCAATATTCCTTATTAAATTTGTATCTCATTCAAATTTTAAGTCAAAGTAGAAATAACTCCCTTTCAAAAATCTTGGAACTCTTCTTTCCTATGAACTTTATGGTGAATCTAAATGGTAAATTAGATAAATTTTGATGCACAACCATTGTTTTTATTCTTAGACTACTAAAAAAAGTTGGCATATATTCTCATTGCATGCCATTTGATGGGAGGATGAGTGGATTTAGATACATATTCATAATTAGGAAAAGAGAGACATCTAATTGGTGATCTTGTGTGAGGATGATCGTGAGAAATGGGCCAAACTAGATCCAGTTGAAGATAGTATCAGACTTAGCATTGCTTCATAGTTCAAAATGTCAAAGCTCCATGTAGTGGCATGATGAAGCCAACTACTTGATCAATTGTCATGAGAAGAAGTAGAATATATTTGTGTGTGGCCAATTGTTCTTAACTTCTAACAACCATCTTGAGGTCAAGAATATCCCAAAGTCATCCTTTTCTATTTTCAAAATAAATAGTAAAAAAAGAACCAAATAATCTTGCGACTTAATAGGGTATATGAAAAATCCCCCAAAAATGCTTCGAAAATGAATATGTTCCCATGCCATAGTAAGGAATTCTTGACGGCCAATTTACCTTCTTGTGCAATCAATTTCTCTACAACACCTGTTGCTCTAGCTAATTGCCCACACAATCAAGTTGTTTCTACATCTCTCCACCCTTATATACACATTATAAATCAGCTTCACGTTGAAAGACAAATAGAGTGTAAATACTTCCACAATGAGCATACCTTGAGAGACTGAACTGATATTGAGCGATTGTGGGAATTTTGTATTCCACATCCCATATGATGATTTTGTCACTTGCAAAAACATTCAAAATTGAATCACCATCAAACACTAAAACATGTAAAGAGACCTAATTGGCTAGTATATATTGCCATTATGCTTAACTAGCAATGAAAATCATGGAGGATGCCATTTTCCATAAGTACATAGGCCACCAACTCCTAGACCTTTGATAAGTAAAATCATCTTCCTGTAAATGATTTATATGTTAAGCATGCAACATCATTTCTAAATTTATAGGTTTCAAAAAATGCACTTTCATTAAAAAAAAGGTTAGTTTGTATATATAGTTCTTGAATGGGAGGTCTAGGAAATGATATCATATAGTTTAAAATAGATAGAAAACATCTATAACCTTGTAAGATGATCTTCCATTTCATATTCACAGTTAAAATGAAAATTAGAATGTTCCTATGTACTTGACATTCTATAACAATGTTTGGCATATATAATATGTCAAAGACATGTCTGACACTACAACTAGTTGTGTGAAGACAGTGGAAGGTGAGAATGGAATTTGTTATAGTATCATAAAATAACATATGGGGGAAGTAATTTGTGGATTAACTTCGAGGTCATTTTAGGTATATGTAAGGAGTCACACAAATCAAATTTAACTCAACATTCCTATAGGGAAATTGTCTACAACCTGAACGACTTAGATCCATGAAGGAAAATAAGTGAATCAAAAACAAAAATACTACATATTAGTTTGGAATTTAAATCCTATAGGATTAGAAAACAAAAATAAGATATTAAGAATTGCAATTTCATTGAACTTTCTACTTTAGGGATGATATTTAGTAGAACAAAACAATGATGTACAATCATATTAAGATCCTAGATATATGAATAAATACAATGCAACTTGCAACATCAAACAAATATATAGAAATAATAAGATCTTATTATCAGTTTAAATTCTAATGTGGTCATACTATATCAAAATATTTACCCTAACATTTTTTACTTTCAGTTATTAATTGAAGTAAAATTGAGTCATTAGTTAACTTATCAAGTTTATTCAGTTGAATTCTGATATTCTTTTACTTATTTTGTTTCAAACACTTGTGGGTTGAGTTTTATCTTCACATTGAAGGTTCATGTCATCACTTGAATCATGATTTGACTATGTTTCCCATACTTAAATTTAGCTATGGAGTTGTCGACATGGTAACATGTATGTAACACATATCACAAATAAACACCATTAATACAAGGATTGTCTTCATTATTGGTATTTTGGTCCAAGATTGGGACCGAAATAATGGTCCAAAATTTATTGGAGATAGGGTTTAACACCATTTAATTGTTTTAGCTATTGGATAGGGTTTAACACCATTTAATCTTATTTTTTCCATATAGAAAAAAATAGTGATGAATAAAATATTTGGGGATGTGGTGTCTGCTTTTTTGGGCCCAGTGTATAGTATTATTTATCATGCAATGGTTGTATCTATATGTATAGAAATATGTATTTCATATTTATCTTGCAAAATCATAGTGCAAGAATATATGTTATGTGGCTTCTTGTGATGATTTACATATCGGGTTACATTTTTTACATGGTGAGTCATGAGGAGAGGAATGATGGGAAAACAAAAATTATTGTTTATTTGTCATGATGAGGGGGAAGGGGAAACATTTCGTGGAGAATCCATGGGAGATTTTGGTTGTTTATGTCCCCATACAAAATTCATGAGGAATCATGATTTATACATTTTTTTCAAGTCTCCATTGTTTATATAGAATCCTATGAAAAAAACACTTCCAAATAAATAGGATTCATATATGTGGGAGAGTTTCTTATAAAGAAATTTCCCCTCCATATCCCAAAGACATGTAGTAAATTATATTTTTTATATGTTTCCCATTCGTACCCATCTCTTCATGAACTTATTACCAATGAACATATTTTAAGATTTTTTCCTTCCTCGTATATGTCTCCTTCCCCTTCCTTATCTATTTTCCTTCCCCATTTATCTTTGAGTTACGCTACACACACCCAAAACTATCATGACTTACACACCCTCTCATCAATGATTTTCAGCATAAAAATTCCCCACTACCCACTATCCTAATGAGACAAGTTATGGAGAGAGAGAAAAAGAAGAGAGACAAAATTATTTAACTCATAACTTTAATTTGTAATGTTTTCTCTCAAAATAAAAAAGTAGTAGATATTTTATAAAAAATATTTTCTAAAAACTAATGTTGACATATTGTGGAGTAAAATATAATATGAGAGAAGTATAAAAAGAGAGGAGAGACGTCTAAAAGGAGAAGGAAGTATAAAATAAATATGAGGAAAGTGTTGGCTAAATTGGGAATTAATATACCCTTTGTTTTGATGATGACAAACATGTCACACTTGTGGATCCAACATGTTATTCGAGTATTTTAGGGTTCAAAGGAATAAGGAAATCCTACTAAGAGGGAAGATGAAGGTCAATGCAAATTGAAGATCAAACGCACTCAATTGTATAAATGTTCATGATTGTACTCAAATGTAAACACTTGTACAAAAATATAATGTACAAGTACATAGACATCATGTAAATCAAGCGTTATATCTTCCCTACCCACTTATAACCCTTATATAGGTTCCCCCCCAAAGTTAGAGTCACCAACACACATTGAAACACACACTTAGTAGGTGATTCAAAAGTCTAAAATAGGGACACCCTCGGTTGAAGAACTTGTCGATCGAGACACACTCCATCAAAGTTTCTATTGACTGAGAACCACCTCGGTCGAACTTATGAGCATTGGTCAACAACTTACACAATTGTGCTCTAAAATAGTCTTCGGTCAAAATGATGTCAACTGAGTAAGCTTTGGTCTAAAGCTTGTGACCATTAGGCTAAGTGGTTGGTAGTTGGGAATTGGAAATAGATGTTCCAATAATTTTTCCTTAAACCCAGGCTCGATCAAAGAAAATCTTGACTGAGACACAGTTCGGTCTACCAAATTGTCGACCGAGCATGATTCTGGATTGTTCTTTTCAAGCACAAATAAATTAGCAATTTCTAACCAACTAATGTACACCTAGCAGCTAGTTAAGCACTAAGAGCACTCTAGACACTCCCTAGAATGTCCTTAGACACTTGCAAACCATTCCTATAAATAGGAGTGGCCTTAGGACACCTAAAGCACACAAACTACATTTGAGCATTCACTATTGAGAGCAACAAAGCTAGAATTCACTTGCCATCTTCTTCCTTGTGCTCTAGAGTTGTGTACTATAGTTACAATCTCCTAGCCACCACATATAGCCACGTCCATCTTAAGTAGATAGGAGATATAAATGCTTGATATAGGATCAAAGCACTATACTTCATTGGATAAGTATTTTCTTTCTTCCAATCTATTTCTTCTTTATTGTACTTTGTTCTCCTTGACTACTCCTAGGGTTGGAGGCTGTTGAAAGGAGGTTGCTTGGTTCTACTTCAACAAAGTGAAGGTTGCTCCAAGGTGTTATTGAGATTAC
This sequence comes from Alisma plantago-aquatica, assembly GCA_963693085.1. NCBI lineage: Eukaryota > Viridiplantae > Streptophyta > Magnoliopsida > Alismatales > Alismataceae > Alisma > Alisma plantago-aquatica. The sequence goes on from OY856413.1 coordinate 582,744,543, forward strand.
TTCAAGAAGGCTTCTTCAAAGGAGGTTGGAGCTACATCTAGGTGAAGTCTATCTCAAGGTGGTGGAGCTACTTCAAGGCGGTGAAGGCTGCTCCAAGGATTGCTCATGGTTACTTCAAGAAGGCTGCTTCAAGGGGGTTGAGGCTACATCAAGGTGAAGGTTACTTTGAGTGGAAGGTTATTGTATTTTATGTAACATCCATGCGAGGTAATAAAATAAATCACTTTTAAAATTCCAATTGGAAACAATAGGGTAGTAGACTGACAACTTTGATTCAAAGGTTGGAACCACTCTAAATTGAGTTGTCTTCCTTATTTCCTCATCCTTCTTTGGTTGAGTGTTTTAATTGTTTTAAGTTCTAATTAAATTTTAATAGTGCAAAAATCTCTATTCACCCCCTCTAGATATTTCAATTGGTATAAGAGTAGGTCTTCAAGGAGCCCTAAACAAGTCTTGAAGAAAGGGGGATGGTGTACTTCACAACCTCAACCTTGAAGGAACTTATGTGAGCCGACCACCACCCTTTGATGGAAGCAACTACACCTACTGGAAAAGAAGAATGCAATTCTGAGGAATAATCTTGGATTTATGGAGGATGGTGTCTACTCCCTATGTGCTTCCCACAACTGAACATGCAACATGAGATCGAAGCATGGTAAAAAAAGTTCAATTAAATGCAAAGGCGGTAAGCATATTATATTGTTCAATTTCTGTATGTAAGTTTAATAGAATATCTTCATGTGATACAACTTATGATATATGTCATAAATTATCAAAAACACATGAAGGTACTACTCAAGTTAAAAATACCAAAATTGATATGCTTAAACAAAAGTTTGAACAATTTCTGATGCAATCTAATGAATCTATTGGTGAAATGTATGCAAGATTTTCTTCCATTGTTAATAGCTTAAGTGCATAAGGCAAGTATATAAGTGAAGAAGATCAAATCTCCAAAATCCTTAGATCTTTTCCTCTAAAATACAAGCCAAACATGACAACCATTGAAGAAGCTAATGATCTCATCACAATGAGGATGGAGCAGCTTATTGGTAATTTAGAGACTCATGAGGTCACTATTGAAGAAGAAGAAAGATTAGCAGCCGAACACAAGAAGGAGAAAAGGAAGGGCATTACTTTTAATGTAGAAACCAAAGAAAGTATTGAAACAAGTGAAGAAGATAGTGAAGAGGAGGCACTCATTGTAAATAATAAGCACTGTAGAAGATTTAAAACTTATAAAAATTCTTTTGTTTCTTCCTCTTCTTCCATTAGGTGCTTTGAATGTGGCAAGAAGGGACATTTAAAAAATGAGTGTCCTAAATTCAAGAAGGGAAAGAAATCCTCTCTCAAGAAGAAAGAAAAGGAATACAAAGCTGCTTGGGATGACTCAAGCGACAATAGTGAGGGTAGAGAAGGAGTAGAATGTCTCATGACTTAAGAAGGCAAGGTAAGTTGTTTCATTGTAATGATAAATGAAGAAGAAAATGGGATAAGTCTTCTTGATTTATCTAAAGAAGAGTTAGTCACTAGTATTAAAGAATTACATGATAAATATGTTGATTGTAAAAAGAAATTAAAAAGGATTACAAGAACTAATGAAGATTTGTATGTAAATTGAATGATCTTACTTTTGAAAAAGAAAGTTTTATGTCTAAAAAAGCTACTTTGAAATCATTTATTAATGATTGCAATATTACGTTGCTTGCTCTAGAAACCAACAGTAATTTGCTTTGCCAAGAAAAGGTTGAATTGCTTTCTAAGGTAAATGATCTTCAAACTTAACCTATTCTATGTACTCATTCGGATTATGACGTTATTGTAAAAGAAAGAGATATTTTGTTATCTAATCTAGATCAAGCAAAGTTAGACATTAAAAACAAAATAGATGAAATTGCCAATTTGAAAAAAGATATTAGTAGCTTGAAAAATAATGAGATTCTTGATAAAATCCTAAAGGACTCATCTGGTCAAATTGGGAGGAGAGGCCTAGGTTATGTGCCCGAAGATAAATCCTATCAAAAACCTAGACCTAAAAAGACTCAAGTTCCCAAAACCAAAGTCACATATGTGCCTAAAGATAATCTAGCTAAGAAGAGAAATGAAATTGATTCTATTTGATGTCATTATTGTTTACGTCTTGGACATTATTCATTCTCTTTCCATACAGGAAAAAGGATGTTGACTTGGTTTGGGTTCCAAAAACCCCAAATTAGAAATGTTGGACATATTAGTTGAGATTTGACCAAAATTTTACCTTGAAATTTATAATGTCTTATGTAAAGAGTGGGATCCCAGAGGGGAACCACTCCCTACTAGAAATAAAAAGGCAACATCCCTTGAACCAAACACCACATAATTTTTTTTTTGCCAAAGGGATGGAGACCAATTCATTCTACATGTATGTATCATTACACAATGAGTAGCAGTGGAAAAGATCATTATCTAACCATTTACAAAGCTTGATAACATAATACATCACTTCTCCACATATGGGTGTCCAAAAGGAAAACAAAAAATATAAGCCAAAGATCAAGTTGAGGGTCATCTAACCACCTCTTCAAGTCTCCCAAAAGCTCAACTACAAGGTTAACGTCGAGGTTCACCTCTCCTTGATCTAACCTGGGGTTGGAAGCATACCCCACAAAAGAAGAGAAGAAAGAGGAACTTCAGCAAAAAGATGGTATGTGTATACTAAAGAAACCTTTGAGAAATTTAAGTAATAAGGGCATCAAATATATAAGATTCCCATGCAAGAGGTAATGACTACCCAAAGAGGGAATAAAAGATAAGAATCATCATAACATGATAACAGAAGATACTTTCCATATATAAAATAATAAAGATTGTGGAATACTGGCACATAAAGAAGGTAGGGCACACACCCCACAACCATAATCAATAACATGCATGCATGTGAGATAAGCATAGCCCTATAACAATATAAATACAAAGGCGGCCAAGTATAAACTTGAAACTTGATAGAGAAAGGAATACTTCCATACTCGATTATAGAGAATGGTATACTGCCACCCTCCTTAATAAATAATAGGGGATTACTTCCCCAAAACCAAAGTAATTTGCACTACTCTAGTTCTATCGAATCACATAGCATGTTTAATGTAGAGGCAAGTAAAAAGTATTGTCAAAATTATACAATCTTGTCATCACACAATGGACAAAACAAACATATAAACATCCACTTCAAAGTGGCACATATAAATATAAGAGGCCAACATGCACCAAGGCACAAGATAAGATATCAAGAAAATATCTAAGTCCATAACAAGAAAGATAGTTCACACGAACCATGATATCAAAAGAATAGACATATGTGTAGACCAAAGTCAAAAGAATGATAATATAGGTGAATTTCTCAACATTGAGGAATAGGGGATACAACATATCTCAATATCAAAGTCTAAAGTCCAAAGCACTTCTAGATCCAAGTCTAGGTCACCAAAGATCCTATTAAACACATATACAAATTTTATGTCAATTTACACACATTAACCAAACCCTAAAAACCACCTTTTTATTAATGTGTGAATTAGGTTATAAAAATTGTGCCTCATTTTACTTTACGTTATTAGAAGTCCAAAACATATTTTATTATATTTTTTTGACTGATAAATATTTAGTTATGAATTATACAAGTTATTATCTCATTTCATTAGATCCATTAAAATCACCTCTTTATAAAAAAAGATTCAGGCGACAAAACCAATACCAAAAGAAATCTTACATTTTTTTGAATCCAAAGAGTATTTATTTGTAATTTTTGGACACACAGACAATTAGGTATGCATTTTAGAAAGTCAACCAATCACAAAATTAGGAAATTCCAAATAAGCAAGAAAGAGGGAAAGAGAGAGGATCGGGCATGCGTGACTTGGACTAATCATGCGCAGCCATGTCACCTATTCAAAGTCAGTGTGACCCGTGCCAACAGAAGAAAACAAGAAGAGGAATCACCAAGGTGCCCCCATGTGAGAAAACAATGAAAGAAGGAACTTGGAAGGGCAAAATGGTAAAATTGTCAAGGGGGCGTCCCCAAGCTCGGTCGCAGCCATGGCGCCGAGCAGCTACAACCTAATTTGGGTGATTTAGCAATACATGACCAAACTCTGAGATGTGGGTACTGAAAGAAAGCCCAAGCAAAGACGAAACCAATCTTACCTTCAATTCACACAGAGGTGTGAGGAAAGAGAGAGCGACCTACCACAAAGGCCAAGGCTTCCGGCTGACCTTCGACAACACATGCACAATGAATGGCTCAATTCGGTTGAGAGAATCATTGCAAGGATCTACAGAGAGCCAAGGGTAGAGCTATTTATAGACAAGGATGGGAAGAGAGGCGAGTAAACAATGGCCCAAACTTTCTAGTTGGGAAAGGTTTGGGGTATCACAATCTAAGAAGAAAAATGTGGGAAAGTAGGGATCAAAATAAGTGGAATCTTATGAGGAATACAAAGGCCAAGAAATCTCGAAGAATGTCCAACTGTAGAGAGAGAAATCATCAAACGAATATATGAGAGCTGGCGGGTTACTGTAGCAATCCGACTCGGGGTTGAAGACAAGATGAGAGTCGTCCGATCGGAGAATCAACGGTCTAGATCAACGTGCAAAGATAAATTTGTGTGAAAAAATAAATTTGATATTATAACTTATTTGACTAAAGTGTGATGACATTAATTCCTTGTTTTCTCTCTCCTCCAAAAATGGTGCAAACAAACTCCATATTAGGTAAAATTTTGCATAGAGGATAATTAAAGCATGTAGATTCTGAATATAAAATTAGATTGCCTTCTGAAAACTTTTAATGTATTAAATAAATCAAATCATATTTTCTCTTTCCTCCATCATTAATGGTATTAGGATTATCCAAATTTGATGAAACTTGACTCACAAGTCATATTTAATGTGTTGGATATAGATTTGCATCAATTTTACATGTAGGAGTTGTTTGAGAATTTATTTAATATTTCGAAGGTTCTACACACTTTCTCTCTCCTGATTTCACCTTTTAAGCAAACTTTCTCCAAATTAGATGAAAATTCACAGAAAGGCTATATTTATTATGTAGATTACGAATCTAAGATTATTTTCCTCTTTTGGAGTCCTATATTATTTGTTTGATATTTTTAGGGAAAACTCACATCTTCTTTTCCAATTTGAATTAAATGAATTTTTATTATTTGAATAATGTGAAACTTGACTTCCAAGGCAATTGGGACCCAAGGAACACGAATTTAAACTTAGATTTTATTTTTGGAACTTCCTTTTATGAGATATGTCATATGGCCCATTAGTGGGCAATTAATTCATTATTAATCCAATTAAATTCTTTAATTTCTTATTATAATCCAAATGAGTCATTATTAGGCTCAAATTTTTATGTATTCCCTTATATACTTGAGGTATCACATTTTATGTTCCATTATTGGCTTAATTACATGTATTAGCTTATCCTTGTTTGGCTAAGTCAAAAGGGTAAAACTACTAGGGTAGGGTTCTAGTTCTGGTAAGTTATAGCACACCACCCCTTAAAGGGATTTCGTCCGCAAAATCTAAACATCTATGAGAAAACTTATCCAACACACCTTAAAAGGGTTCATCTCATTATATCAAACTAAACTAAAGACACAAAAGGTTCAACTATACTTCTTACATCCAGAAACATAAGCAACATGTAAAAGGAAACATAACTTGTAAAGACTAATCTAAGGAACTATGGGTTAACTTGCTCTTGTTCATCATCATTAACTTCTTCACCATCCAAAGCAAAAACTCTTCCAACTTTTCTTTCCACGTCTTCCTCTATTAATGTTACCATTATTGTTGCCCTAATTCTAAGGGGGTGCTTGTTGTTGTTGCACAGGAGCTTGACCATTACGACGCTTAGGGAAATCAGGTCAGATGTGTCCAACTTCATTGCAATATTGACATATCACTAGTGTGCCTTGATTTCAACATGAGGGAACTTCCCTGGAGGATGGGGTCTATTACACTTAGCACAACTGTCTCTTTTTTGTTTATCACCTGAGGACTTCCTCTTCTTGTCAAACTCCCTAGGTTGAAACCATGGGTAAGACTCCATAGTGAAAGCTCTATCAATTATCTGGTGAAAGGTCAAAGGTAGTTGTAGGATAAGAGCACGACCCACATTGTAGTTGAGTCCCTGAAGGAACATGTCAACCCTACGTTCCTCACCCAAACCAACTGCATAACGTTCTAACAGCAGAAACGTTTGCACAAAAGTAGAAACGGATAAGGAACCTTGCTTCAAGCTATAGAACTCTACTTCTTTCTTCTTTAGGGAAGCAGTGTAGATACACTTTCCACGGAAGAAAGCCAAAAACTCCACCCAAGACATGGTTGAGATATCTCTAATCCTTGCCATTCCATTCCACCAAACTCTTGATGGTCCTTCCAAGACATATGAAGCAAACCTAACCTTCTGATGTGGAGGACAGACCATACCATCAAAAGTCCTCTCTATGGAGGCCGTCAGACCTTCCTCATCATATTGGTTATACATGTTATCTTATCAACATGGCATATTATCATTACTCAGATATTCCTCATATACCAAATTCCACACAAGGCACATAATGATATAGTCAGCATAGCTCTTACTTGGCTATGAATTTAGTTGATAATACCTGCATGGTTAGGGAGCATATCAAAGAGATAACTTGATCACCAAATACAATCTTTAAAGAACATATCCTGATTATCATATCATTAAGATTAAGGTTTATAGGATTGGTACAATAATCCATTATTATGAACACATGAAGCATATGCCATAGATGGTGTATTAAGAAATACACGTTACTATTACCATACCATGGGTATCCACCATACCCTATATCTTATATCATCATGAACGCCATCCCTCAGGATTCATCTTTAGGGATCATACAATCATGATAAACCATCAAGCATTATCAAGGGTTCACCTATCATCAACCATAGATAACCCCCATACTAATGCTCACAACGTATTCATCATGCCTCCAGGCATATAGTGCAAGAACACCTCCAAAGGTCATATCGCCTAGACATACCTTAGGTTATCACTAAGATATCAAACAACTCATGGATCTAAGCATGTCAGATTCCATGCTCAATCCAGACATCTAAATCCTCTTGGGTTAAGAAACCTCACCATTGTGTCAGCCAAGAACCTCATAGCACCAAAACCGCCAAGGTGCTCTCTAGGTCATCCCTACCAGGATTGACTTCCTCCTTGCCACATCTAGGTTAATTTCTTTCAACAAGATATAGGTGTAACAACCTCTGGCATACTTGGTTCACCCAAGCCTCACTAGTCCTTATGTCACTCATGATACCATATCGTCCAACCCTCAACTTGTAATGTGCAAGATCTTATACCGCCCAGGCTCAGCACATGTAGCGGCCAAGCCTTCAAACCTAGAATCATCCAAATTATCAAGCACATACTCATGCCAGGTAACCAACCAAGGGAAGGCATGTATCAAGCAAGGCATATTTGCCAGGGTAACATCTCTCCTTGTGGGGGGTATCGGCCATGCACATAACCCTGGTGTCACCCAAGCCATGTACACATACACACTCATGTCGGGTTAGGGTTGATGATGTCGGGCAGCATATCAAGGGACCATCCATAACACCCATCCTCATATCTTTGTCATCCATGTAGCACTATCTTGGACAACATACCATGAGGCCCAAGAGATCATCACAACAAGAGCACCCCAATCAGTCAAACTCGAGTTAGGGAAACCCTATCGCCTAAGCCTCCATGTTGCCCAAGATGCCATGTCACCCAAGATGCCATGTCGGGCAACTAGGGTTAGGGTTATCCTATCGGCCAAAGCAATCATATATCCCAAACTAGGGTTATGGCATCCATATCGCCCAAGGCACTACTTCTAGGGCTATCACCTACACTAAAGATCAGCCTATCGGGTTTCCTATACTAATAATGATACCTATCACCAAAGGCATCACCACCATATCGCCCAAGATACCAACCAAGGATTCAACCCCAAGAACATGTAGTGCAACTAGAGTAGAGAATCCATGTTGTCAGAGGTAACCCTATCGCCCAAGATAGGGTTAGATCTCCATATCGGCCAAGACACTATATTGTCCAAGCTAAGGTTAGGGCTTCATATCTGCCAACTATCATATCACCCATCATCATATCAGCTAAGATCTAGAGCGCACCTCACAACTCAAGGAAGGAGGGGTGTTGCTCAAAACTCAACATCAAAGCATGACTACTCATGTTGCCCAAGGTATCCAATAGGGTATATCAACCAACTAACATGTCACCCAACCATCATATAGAGCATAGGCTCACCTCTCAAGACAATTCAGTGAGAGAGGGGTATTGACTAATAACTCACTACTGTACATCTTGGATCAAGGGATCCTAAGCTCACCTCTCAACAACAAAGTGAGAGAGGGGTATTTCTCACAATCCATCAACTAAGGCATAGCCTCACGGGCAAGATACTATATCGGGCAAGGTTATGTATTGAGCAAAGCCCCATATCGGGTAAGGCACCATATCGGGTTAGTCATCTTCAACCTCAAGACACCTGTTACCATTTTGCACAAGGAAAACAAGATAAGGATAGTAATAAAAGGTGACTGTTTCCATTAGAATAGATCTCAAGTTCCACATACACAACCATCATAGAGAAGGGTATCGATTTAAAGACAAGAATCAATGTATGCACATATGGAGAGTGAACATAATAGAGATGGTTAAGAGTTATGTAACCCGCCTTAAGAGGATCTCCATGAAAGGCATCAAGCTTCCTATTCCAAGCAGCAAACCCACATTCCTCACCATGAAGATCACCCATCCAAAGCTCCAAACTTGTCTTCGGAACCATCATCATCTCCTTAAGAAATAAAAGATGAAAAAGAAGAAGAAGAAGAAGCCATGGTTATGCTTAGCTTGAGAAGAAAAGAGAGAGAGGACCATGACCTTGCCTACTCTCATCAAAGGCCCATCCATGGAAAAGAGGGGAATAAGGATATGAAGAAGAAAGCACAAGGAAAATCTAGCAAAGAAGCATGACTCACCAACGTCGGATCTTGAGCAAGAAGTCTCCATGGGCAAGGAGCTCGCCCTCCCAAGATCCATGGGAGTTTCCTTAAGCACCCAAGCTCCCAAGCTCATCCCATACAAGAAGGAGAAAGAAGGTAGATGAAAGGGGTTACTTGGGTGAAGAGGAAAGGGGTAATATACACCAAGGAAGAGAGAGGTAGCAAAGGAAAGGTGTCATAACCACGTAAGCTTAGATGCCACTTGCTCATGCTCTTAACGCCACTTTTTGCCACCCAATCTTCACATGCATGGCCTGGTGATACACTCTACGCTATGTATCGTGTAGCTGGTCATCTCCCATGGATGATACACCTTCTTGGGTGACACACACTCTAATCCCTACCTGATACACTAAAGGACAAGATAACGCATATAACATATATGGTATAAAGACCTTATAGAGATGTCACTTCTCAACTGTCATCCAAACAAGGCACCCAAGCCTTCATCCACGTCCTATATGATGCCAAACTGAAGCGAGAACACTCTAGAGCAGGTAAATTGCATATTGACCCTCCAGTTTGGTTAATTTGCAATTTCCACCAAAACTAGCACATAAAGCACAAGCATCATCCAACCAAGCTCAAACTTGGAACATAAGCCCTCCACAAGATGCCCCATAGAATCATTCTCTTTCTCATGATTCTAAAGCACTAAAGACACACTCTACATGTGATATATTGCAATATAACCCCTTTCTTTGGGTAAATCACACATTGGTCCAAAATAAGCAAACATTGCTCAAACAACATCCAAATGGGACCAAACTGGAAACATAAGCTTGTCACATGATATCAAAACATCTTGAGAGATTATATTTTTTAAGAACCTTTCATAAGCAAAGCAAAGAGGGTTATCCCAAAGCATGGGTCAGGGTCCTTACAAGTCATAAACCCCTAACAAGGATTTCATCCCCAAAATCTTGAGCGGAAAGAAGAGGAGTGTTACTCATGCATCACATCATACAACTCCAAAAAAGCTCCTGGGTGTCATAGATCTATGACCAACATACTTTCTCTTCATCCAAAGCCATCACAGGGTTTCCTTGTACTGATCACAGACTCAACCCTCTGTCTCATCATCCTTTGTTTGATAACACTCTTTATATACTAGAACATCACATGCAACTTGTATCACTCAGTTATCAGTTCCTTTTACTAATATATCGCCTTCCTCATTACATTTCCGCTGCGCTACTCTAATCTCATAGGCTTGACACTTAAGCTTCACATACTTGTATCACTATCCTTCTTCTATATACATTCCAACTGTCCCTTCTCCCTCCACAAAGGATGTCTTAATCCAAGGGATATCTATCTCAGAAGAGGTTATCACAAGATACGTACTCTACAAAACACATGTATGTACATGAAAGGGCTCATAAGGCACCTCACTATGTATCGCTTAAGGCTTAACACAAAAGGAAGTAAACAACTTGATTAATAGCAACCACATCATCTCAGTGTCAAGCCTGCCATGTGGGCTCCGATCTCCAAAACCACGATATAAACTTAGCAGAAGCATTCGATTAGTTGCGGAATATGAAAATTTACTGGAAATTAAAATTTTTGAGACGAGATCTGGAAATTATAAAATTCCTTTTTATAAGAAACCAAGTAAACAATTTACATCTCTGTTAAACCACTTCTTGAGTAGTTATGTACAACATGATTCAAAATTCTCAGGAGCTAACACCAAAAACTCAAAACATTGATTCCTAGGACCTGAGAGTACAGAGACGGCATAGGACTATTTAACTACATAACTCAGACAGTATCTCCACCTGAGATTCACTGCTGCCTTTGGTACTGTTGTTGCTGTTGTTCCTCATCCTTAAACGGGATCCTTCGTCTTCGACATCCACCTAAAAAGTTGAATTCTACGGGGTGATACAATGTACAAATTGTCCCAGCGAGAGTTATAACTCTCAACTAGAAGCTTTATTATAACATCAAGGAATATCATAGACAAGATAACATAAATCATACAACAACAGGTTTAATAACAAGTGAAGCAACTTCTACTTAAGCAGTCATGTCTTTAAAGCATATTGATGTGATGATTTTGAGTCGCATTTATAGACCTGTTTTATATGTGGTTTATGCTTTAATTAGTCATTTCTATGGTTAATATCGCATAATTCATCCATTTTGGTCTTTGCCATCATTTTATGTCAAATCCACTTAGTTTCATCATTTTGAGCATTCATTATCACATTATTATTATATGTGTGGATTTATTTGATCTTGTCTTTGAATTTCAGCAAAAACAAGTATTTGCTTCCGTCGATACCATCGACGGAAGTCGATACCATCGACAAGACCGCAGGTTGCCAACCGAAAGGAGCAGCAAAGAGTCGATACCATCGACGCTGATGTCGATGGTATCGAGACGTCTTCAGATTGCTGGCGAAGGAGCAGTCAATAGTATCGACACCAAGTCGATACCATCGACACATGGAGGCTACAGCGTCGCAAAATGACAGAACCGACGCCAAAAAGGGAGTCGATACCATCGACCCGAGTCGATGGTATCGAGATGATGTCGGGCGCGACAAAGGAAGGGTTTGCAGCATCCTCTACTATAGAGGGTCGATACCATCGACTCGCGTCGATGGTATCGATGCCGTAGGATATGAGTTTGCTTTCTAATGATCTCAATCAGACGGTTGGAGTTAATTAGTGACCTAATTAGGGACTTATACCTAAGGACGGCCGCCCAGACAGAGAGGAGATCGGATTAGCCATTGCACAAGTGCCGAGGAGGGAGAGAAAGGAGAACGGAGGCCAGAAGTTCATACCAGTCGATCCGGACGCTGCCGAAGACGGATTTCACCACCGAGAGGTGGGAAAGCACGTGTTCTACGCAAAGGATCAAGCGGTTCTTCTCCGTTCAGGGGTTTTCCCATTCAATTCATGTTTTTCATATAATTTCCCCTATTTCTACCATGTACTTGTGTGAGATGAACATGCGGGGCTAATCCCCTCCATCTTTAGGATCGAGAGTAGCCCGGGAATTCATTGTATGACAGTTTTATAATAGTAATTCATATTTTCTCTCTTAAATCCATGGTATAGTTTCGTTTTCTCCATATATTGTTATGCTTGATCACCATGATAATAACATAATGCCCTTAATCACTTCGATAGAAGGATTAATGGTTGAAAAGAGATGGAACTTACATTAATCGATAAATCCCTTGACAAAGGTGGTGTAAAATTAATGGTGGAAACTGAGAGACCGTTCGTAATGCACTTAGTTTAGGGAATAGGTTACTACGACGGTGGAACCGACCTAAACCTAAGTAGTGAATTGCACCACGACAGTGGGTAATTCTGTTTTTAGGCCACTACCCAGATAGAGAGAGAAGATTGAGGCATTATATAAAATCTAATACAATGAATACCCGCGGTGAAACCGCAATCCTAAAGATACCTTTTTGAATTGATTAAATTAACCTTTAATCGATTGTTTGCTTTGTTTCATTTTTATTTTCTTTTAATTTTGACAACAAACCCCAATTTGTTATTCGGATTAGCTGATCGCGAATAGTTAGTAGGAGTCTTCGACAATTCCGAGTATCCCTGTGTTCGACTCGGGCCTCACAAGGCATGTACTACTCGACGCGTATACTTGCGTTTTTAGCGCGTAGTAAAATACACGTCAAGTTTTTGGCGCCGTTACCGGGGATACGGCGAATTGTTGGCACTTCGAGTGCTACGCGCGGCCACTCTAGGCCATAATTTTTTTTTATTTTTCATTCAAATTCTAATATTTTTACATTGTGCTATAATTGTTTACACTCGTCTAAGCATAGTACTGAACTAGAATTTTCTCATTTCAGGTATGTTGCATGGTGCATACACATAGTACAGACTACGACAATCGCGCACCCGAAGTTCCATTTTCGGGACCCGAGGACGAGGAGCATTCCGAACAAGAGTACCAAGAAGATGTAGATTCTGAATCTGAAGCAGAAGAGATGGCTGAGCCATAGACCATATGGGAGAAGATCAAAGCTTCTTCCTCATCAGCTTCAAAGGGGCCTATAAAGAAGCAGGCGATCAACATACCGACATATAAGATCGATCCAGCGTTGATTAATTTGGTGAAATCAAATGCGTTTCATGGGCTGAAGAATGAGGATCCTGTTGCACACATCAGCCAGTTCGTTGAAATCTGCGACATGGTAAAAATAGACAGGTTTCCACAAGATGCATTGTACCTCAAGCTGTTCCCAAGTTCCTTGGCGGGAGCAGCAAGAGAGTGGCTACATAATCTAGACGATGAGTTCGTGGAATCTTGGGACCATATGGTGGAGGTCTTCTTTGAGAGGTTCTTCCCTCTCGAGAAGACTAACGACATGATCCGGAAGATTCACAATTTCACCCAACAGGCTGGTGAAACATATTCTGAGACCTGGGAGCGATTTCATGTTATGTTGAGGAGATGTCCGCATCACGGGCTGAACAAAGAGACACAGGTGAAAATCTTCTATTTTGCTCTCTCCGAGCATGATAGGAGTAATCTGGATTCAGCCGGGTCGGGATTTTTTCTAAACAACACAGACACTAGATGCTGGGAAATACTCAAGAACATGGCTAGAAAGCAGTCTTGGGGAGAAAGAGAGAGAGGCCCAGTTGAGCAAGCACGAGTCGCCAGTGAATCAAAGGCAATGAGAGAGCTGAATGAGAAGATGGATCTTCTCGCAAAGAAGTTACTGCAAAAAGAAGAAAATGAGTCCGAGGATGAGGCTCAAGTCAAGTACATGAGACAACAACAAGGGTACAGGAACAATGAATACTCATGGAGAAAGGACAAAAAGTTCTCATGGAAGGATCTGAACAATTTTCTGCAGGATCTGGAAGCCAAGCCCGCGCCGGCTGCAGAAGACAAGAGCACGGAGTTTCTCAATCAGGTCATCAAGCAAAATCAAGAGTTAATGAACACATTCGGGCAGCAAATCAAGCAACAAGGAGAATACATGAATCAGTTTGCGCAGACATTGCAGAGCCATGGGGCTCAAATGAGGACCATAGAGACATCCATGGCGTAGATGGCAGCTGAAATAGCTAGTTTGAAGAAACTGGCACATCCGGGTTTTCCGGGGAATACCAATGTTCCCGGGGGAAACCAGCAAGCTAAGGCTATTCTGCTGAGAAGCGGTAAGAAAGTGTTGAATCCAAGAACTGATGAAACAAGCACACCGCGAGATGAAGTTGAAGGTGAAACCAATGTGGAGCAGCCCACACCAGTCTCAGGGCAAGTTGAAGACATAGCAGTGGAGAGTACTCAAGAACAGGATGCTGAGGAGGAACCGCAGAAAAAGACGACGTATGTGCCACCTCATCAAAGGACACAAGTTGTCCCGGTCCCTTATCCAAATAGTGTGAAGGCAAGGAAGGTAGATGCACAGTTCAAGAAGTTCCTGGACAGTTTTCGGAAGCTTTCAGTCAATATCCCGTTACTGGAAGCCATTGAGCAAATCCCTTCATACGGGAAGTTTCTAAAAGATGTTATTACCAAGAAGAGGAAAATACCAGATAATGAGGTCGTTATGCTAAAGGAGCAAGTGAGTGCCTTCATTATGGGCACTTTGCCGCCAAAGAGACAGGATCCAGGGTGTTTCAACATTTCTTGTTATATCGGGAAGTGTAAATTTGGAGAAGCATTGTGTGATTCAGGGGCAAGCATCAACTTGATGCCCCTTTCGACATTTAAAAAGTTGGGACTGAAGGAGTCACGGTCGAGCAATATGACTATTCAATTGGCCGACAACTCTGTGGTGAAGCCATATGGAATCTGTGAAGACATCTTAGTAAAGGTGGATAGATTTGTCTTTCCGGCTGATTTTGTGGTTATGGAGATGCAGGATGAGCATGGCAACGAGTTGTTACTTGGACGTCCTTTCCAAGCTACATCCGACATGATCTTAGAGATGGGAAGAGGTCGCTTCACCTTGGGCATAGCAGATGATCGCTTTGAGATGGTCATGCCCTCTAGCACTGCATCTTCTAAAGCAAATGAACAATGTAATATGGTGAAACATATGGATCACAACATCTCACTCTGCCTTGGAAAACCATTTCTGGACATGGCTCATGTGATGAGCAAGATGGATAATGGAACCTTAGCTGTGGATATCATGGAGCAAACTAAGGTTGTTTCTTTGTGTAAAGATGTGGGATTTCCGAATGATGAGAATGAGGACATTCCGCCTTCTTGGGAGGATGATGCGATTGCTATTTCTATTGTTGATGCATATCCGGAATTGCCATTAGAGGCTTGTTTGTTGAATGTTACTTATGATTGGATGCGGAGTAAATCACTCAAGGAGTGCGCTAAAATGCTTCAGATTTTTCCATGCTTCTATGCGAGGCATTATGAAGATTTAGGTGTACTTCCCCCACCGCTGCAATCATCTCTTATCAGCCCGCCAGAGTTAGAATTGAAGCCACTGCCCCCACATCTCATGTATGTCTTTCTAGCTAAGAAAGACAAGTTACCGGTGATCGTATCTGCTTATTTGAGTGCGGACGAAGAGGAGAAATTGATGATAGTGCTGAAAAACCACCGTGGAGCTTTTGGGTGGTCTGTTGCAGACATCAAGGGGATTTCCCCTACTCTATGTCAGCACAAGATTCGGCTCGAGGAGGGAGCCAAGCCTGTTATTCAGCCTCAAAGACGTTTAAATCCGAGCATGATGGAGGTTGTGAAGAAGGAGGTCATCAAACTTCTTACTGCATGGATTATCTATGCCATATCAGACTCGACGTGGGTGAGTCCCACACAGGTAGTCCCTAAGAAGGGGGGAATTACTGTCACTAAAAATTTGTTGAATGAACCTGTCACCACCCGATTGGTAACCGGGTGGCGAGTTTGTATTGACTACTGTCGTCTGAATGCTGCCACACTTAAGGATCATTTTCATTTACCATTTATTGATCAAATTTTAGAACGCCTTGCCGGTCGGTCGCATTTTTGTTTTCTAGACGGATATTCGGGGTACAACCAGATCTCGATTGATCCTTTGGATCAAGAGAAGTCTATGTTCACCTGTCCCTATGGGACTTTTGCTTACCGTCGAATGCCGTTTGGTTTATGTAATGCACCGGCGATGTTTCAACTTTGTATGCTCACCATATTTTCTGACATGGTAGAGCGCTGTCTTGAGGTTTTTATGGATGACTTCTCGGTTTATGGTGCATTGTTTGATGAATGTCTCTATAACCTAGACAAAGTGTTGCAGCGTTGTGAGGACACTCACTTGGTCCTTAACTGGGAGAAATGTCACATGATGGTGACAGAGGGAATAGTGCTAGGACACAAGGTGTCTAGCAAAGGTCTTGAGGTGGACCCGGTGAAAATTGAGGTCATTTCCAAGTTGCCCCCACCAAATTCTGTAAAAGGGGTGAGAAGTTTTCTGGGACACGCCGGGTTCTATCGGCGATTTATAAAGGATTTTTCTAAAATTGCAAAACCTTTATCCGAGCTTTTGGAGAAAGATGCGGTTTTCGATTTCAATGATAAGTGTCTACATGCATTTGATGTTTTGAAAGAAAAATTGATTTCTGCCCCGGTTGTTCAAACGCCGGATTGGACAAAACCTTTCGAATTAATGTGTGACGCTTCGGATTTTGCGGTAGGAGCCGTATTGGGGCAACGGGTAGCTGATAAGCCCGCTGTGATTTTCTATGCTTCAAAAACTCTGAATGATGCTCAATTGAATTATACAACTACTAAAAAAGAATTACTTGCCGTAGTGTTTGCTTTCGAAAAATTCCGGCAGTATTTAGTTGGATCTAAAGTAGTTGTATGGACTGACCATGCTGCAATAAAATACTTGATGGAGAAAAAAGATGCAAAGCCTAGGCTCATTAGGTGGATTTTGCTCTTACAGGAATTTGACATTGAAATCAAGGATAAATATGGGATTAAGAATGTAGTGGTTGATCATTTGTCTAGGTTAGAAAGGGTGGATGAAAAAGATTTACAAATACCCATAACCGAGACGTTTCCGGATGAACAACTTTTGAAAATTAACTCTAAAGAGCCTTGGTTCGCTGAAATTGTAAATTATTTAGCTTGCGGGATCATCCTGGAAGATTGGTCATATCAGGAGAAAAAGAGATTCTTTCATTCTTTAAGATACTATTTTTGGGATGATCCAATTCTTTTGAAGCAATGCAGGGATGGTATCTTACGCAGGTGTGTGCCTGAAGTGGAGTACGAGAGTGTTCTCCATCATTGCCATGCATCACCTACGGGAGGACACCATGCCAGTTCACGAACCGCATCTAAGGTGTTGGAAAGCGGCCTTTATTGGCCAACTTTGTTTCGGGATGCCTACGATTTTGTGAGGCAATGTGATCCTTGTCAGCGAGCAGGTAATATATCGAAGCGACAGGAGATGCCCCTGAATGTATTTCTGGAAGTTGAGGTATTTTATTTGTGGGGCATAGACTTCATGGGACCCTTTGTGTCCTCGAACTCCAATTTATATATCTTGTTATCCGTTGATTATGTGTCGAAGTGGGTGGAAGCAATCCCCACAAGGACTAATGATTCTACTATAGTGTGCAGGTTTGTGAAAGAGAATATTTTATGCAGGTTTGGGATACCCCGAATGATAATAAGTGATGGGGGTACACACTTTAGGAATCAGAAGTTCTCGACATTATTGAAGAAATATGGGGTCAAGCACAACATTGGCACCCCATATCATCCGCAGACTCAAGGCCAAGTGGAGGTCTCAAATCGTGAAATCAAGAAGATTCTAGAGCGGACGGTGGCATGCACAAGGAAGAACTGGAGTGTCCTACTACCAGAGGCACTATGGGAGTACAGAACGGCCTACAAAACACCTATAGGCACTATGCCTTTTAGGTTGGCGTATGGCCGGGCTTGTCATCTACCGGTGGAGTTGGAGCACAAGGCCCATTGGGCGCTTAGAAGGCTAAATCTAAGTTATGATGAAGCAGGAAGAAAGAGAATGTTTGAGTTGAATGAGCTAGATGAGTTATGGATGACGGCATATGAGAATGCCCGGATATACAAGGAGCGCACAAAACTGATCCACGATCGCCACATCGAGTTGCGCACGTTTAATAAAGAATATAGCGTTTTGTTGTTCAACTCCCGACTCAAGTTGCATCCCGGGAAGCTCAAATCCCGGTGGAGTGGACCGTTCGTGGTGGAAGAGGTCAAACCACACGGCGCAATTTTAGTGCGTGATGGTGATGCCACGTTCTTGGTGAATGGACAGAGGTTAAAGCTGTATTTTGGTGAGAATTACAAGAGAAAAGTGAATGAGGTTAAAATCATTACATTTTCAGATGAATGAGATGCCCGGAAGCCGTCTAGCCTAAGACGTTAAATAAGGGCGCTTGTTGGGAGGCAACCCAACCATCGGTACATTAGGATAGTTTAATTATAATAATAGGTTGCTTTATTTTCGTTCAATTTTTAGTGTAAAGAAGATACCTTGATTCGTTTGTTCATTGTGCAGGCTGAGGCAGAGTCGATACTATCGACACCCTCGTCGATGGTATCGACAAGGGTACATGTTGAAGACTACAGATTTCATTCTGAGTCGATACCATCGACGGCCTCGTCGATGGTATCGACATACCTACAGGTGGTCGAGAAGGAAACGTCGATAGTATCGACATAGGCGTCGATACCATCGAGATCTCTGGAGAAGTTCAGACCGATTTGTCTCAGTCAACTGGATACCATCGACGGCCTCGTCGATGGTATCGACATGGTTCCAGGTTGAAATGAAAAAAAGCAGTGTCGCAATGAAGCCAAGTTGATACTATCGACACCTGTCGATGGTATCGACCATCCATGTCACCGATCCGAGCAAAGAAATCGACGGCGATCACGACTTCCACATCATCGATCCGGGTGCAGCGTCGATACCATCGACCCGAGTTGATGGTATCGACACGACAGTGATCCGGGTCACAAGATCCAGCAATCGACGACCGTCGATACCAGTGAGGGGAGGATAGCATCGACCCAAGTCGATACCATTGACTCGCGTCGATGGTATCGACGGGCCAACAGTGGCGGCGGCCAAGTCTATTTAAGGAGAACCAATACGTCATTTGACGTCACACCTTCAGAGTGATCTCCTCCCTTTGCGCCGAGCACTCCCCTGAGCCATTCAAGAGCGAAGACCAGCATCACCTAGCGACGATCGTCACCGAGCGGAGATTCATATCTCCATTATGCACCGAGCTCTCTCTTTCTAATCTCTTTCTCATCGCCAACATGGCTCACGTCGCTGGAGCATCTTCTTCACGTGCGGACCCGGAGGAGATTCAGGAGTTTGTGCCACCTCCTCCCGGGTCGGTTGCACGGCCGCGCATGATGCATCCTTCCACAGAGGTGAAGAAGATCTATGAGGAGATCTTAAAAAGGAAGATCGAACCCACCCGGTATGTGGACCGGGAAATGATCCGAGACCTCGGATTCGAGGCCAATCTGGCCTATGTTCTGCAGGGGCAGGCGAAACGTACAAGCAGGAGGCCCGATGAGTTACAGTACCATGCAGATGGCCAGCCGTTTTTCGGCGAGTGGCCAACCTACAAAGAGTTGGTGGCGGCGTTCATGGCGTCACTTGACGTCTGCGTCGTTCCCAACGACATCTTCGCCACTGACCGCGAATGGATAAAGGGTCGGGTGTCTTTCCGGCTGTACAACCGTGACTATACCCTCACGCTTTGCCAATTCAATAGGATATTAAATTGGATGAATTCTCCATACGACCACCGGCGGCCAGACAACCGCACCAACTATGATGATCTCTTCTCCGAGTTGGTGACGGTGCCACAAGGGAGGTCGGTGAGCTACCACAACGCTGCGGTAGCCGACTTCGAGCACCCGTTTGTTCGGGTATTGCACCGGATGTTGAGTTCCACCATCTTTGCTCGAAGTGATCTGGTGCTAAGAAAATTTCAGGAGACGGATCTTTTCTTCTTATATCAGCTCCTGAAGCGCCAAGAATGCAACTGGGGTGCATTCTTTCTACAATGAGTGTTGGCGGTGAAGAGGAGCACGAGAAAAGCCCCGATTCATTTTGGGGGGCTTGTCACCAAGGTAGCCCTCTACTTGGGCTTGAATCTCGATCAGCTGACTCCTCTTTCTACGAGAAGCAAGGTCAACTTGCAACATCTACACCGAGCCAATCTCGTTCTTCTTCGAGCTGGCGTGGCTTTTGGGCATTGCCACGTAAATCAAGTGTACTAGGAGTGCGCGCTGCCGGATCCCGTTTTCAACATCGCAGGCGCACAACATTTCAGATGGCCGATCATAGCCATCGACTCCGATGATGAAGAAGGCGGCAATGACGGCGGCGACGACGGACAGGACGACGAGGCTGAGGAGGAAGAAGAGGCATTTACACCTCTTCGAGCACGAGTAGCACCCCGGAGGCGCCCTCAGATGCATCTGGGTGTGTCTTCATCATCACAGCCTACGCCGCCATCACCACAGCCCTTGCAGCCTAGCGAGGATGCCTATTCCATGCAAGGCATGTACAGCATGCTCCAAGATATTCAGCAGACACAGCACAGCCACACCGCTGCGTACGCCGATATTCAAGATACCACCAACCGACTTTTTGTCAACCAGCAGGCGATCTTCGAGAATGAACG
Source organism: Alisma plantago-aquatica (assembly GCA_963693085.1). Taxonomy (NCBI): domain Eukaryota; kingdom Viridiplantae; phylum Streptophyta; class Magnoliopsida; order Alismatales; family Alismataceae; genus Alisma; species Alisma plantago-aquatica. Next base: position 582,765,321 of record OY856413.1, read on the forward strand.
CCTTCTTTTCGCAAATCAAGAGAATATTCATGATCGGCTGCATAGGATGGAGCAGCAGCAGCAGCCGTTTTACGATCATTACTGGAGCCAGAATTATTTTGGGGGGTATCCACAGCCTCCTCCGATGCCCCAGTATGATCTGACTTTCCAGGGGCAATACCCATCTTGGGACCCCACGGCGCCGTAATACCCACCTCCACCTCCACAAGAGTGATCGGGTATCGTCCTTGTTCCAATCTTTAAGTTTGTTTTTGACTATGAGGCCATAGTCGAATTCAAGCTTAGGGGGGTAGTTGGAACAACTCTATCTTTTATCGTTTTCAGTTTTTAGTGTTATTGCATTTGTTCTCTTGTTATTTGTTTTCTTGCAATTTTAGCTTTTGTAGGATCCACATGCTATCTAGTGTAATTTTGGATGTCATAAAAGTTGTTTCATCTTGCTATTAGTGCATGGGAAATTCAAGGGAAATTTGAAAAATTTGTGTCTTTGGATAGCTTGTTTTGTTTTGACCTTTGGAACACATCCTATGAAAATGATTGATTATGTCAACTTTAAAACAACATTTCATACCTGTACTCCTAATGATTCATGAAAGTGGATGGAAATGGTTGTTTGAGCCTAACTTAACCAAATGGTAATGAGACTTTAATTGGATGTAAGAGAGAGAACCCTCTAAACTACTACACAGGTCAGTAGGGGGGACGCATAATATCTTTCTAAGGTTCAGTCATCTAGTCTTGTGATCGTTCCACTTCATTCTTCCATAATCCACCTAAGAATTGGAAGTAAAGTGCAGTTTTAATTCCTTTTGTGTGCATAGCATTTAGATAGGACTTGCATTGGTATTTTCCATATGTTTGCATAAAAAGAAAAAAATATATATATATATATAGTGAATCATGCACATTACCTTTAGGTGCATGCCATGTAGTCGCATTCATGATTTTCATGCATAAAGTATATCATGTATCTCAATTTTTCCCAATGGTGAATTAAATTGTTCCATACTTTCTAAATAGTGAAAAAAAAAATTCTGAGTATGCAGGAAATAGCCCCATAAAATTATCTTTAAGCAATTATGGATATGTGGGCTGAAGAAAATTCTGAAAATCTGCAATATAAAAAAAAGAGAAAAGAAAAAGAATTTAGAAGAAAGTGAAATAAGGAGGAAGGAACATGATATCAATTGCATTTCAGAATAATTGAGTACATGATGTAGCTTGACTAGATATCCATCTCATTTTGAGGCAGATGGTTAGTGCATGTATCATCCCACCCAATTTTAGGCATTAGGGCATTTCTAATGTGCATTTGCATCATATAGGGCAATTTTTGTATCATGCATGTTGAAACTGTACAATACTTCCACTTTCTTCTATGAGCTACCTATTTTCATCCACCCGTTGCTCGGATTGGTAGGCCACCATGAATTTCTCCTCACTAATGAATATCAGGAGAACTGCTTCCATGTAAATGGTAGTTAGGGTGAGCAACGTAGTATAGGCGATCACAGGATGCACCGAGTCTGAACCGGCGAATTTTATTATGTTAACTTCCTTATGTGATAGTGTTCATCGGTTTGGAGGTCAATTTCTTTTATGGATGATTACTGTCGCCTTTAGGGTAATTACCGTTCTGTGGTTAGAGAAGGCCGGTTTGAGAATGTATTGCGGGAGTCGTATGGGATGTTGGGTAGGTGTGTTGTTTTTCAGTTGACATTTGCAATTCTATTCTAAGGATTAGTTGCTCGAGGGCAAGCAACGCTCAAGCTTAGGGGAGTTTGATGCGATGATTTTGAGTCACATTTATAGACCTGTTTTATATGTGGTTTATGCTTTAATTAGTCATTTCTATGGTTAATATCGCATAATTCATCCATTTTGGTCTTTGCCATCATTTTATGTCAAATCCCCTTAGTTTCATCATTTTGAGCATTCATTATCACATTATTATTATTTGTGTGGATTTATTTGATCTTGTCTTCGAATTTCAGGAAAAAAAAAAGTATTTTCTTCCGTCGATACCATCGACAAGACCGCAGGTTGCCATCCAAAAGGAGCAGCAAAGAGTCGATACCATCGACGCTGATGTCGATGGTATCGAGACGTCTTCAGATTGCTGGCGAAGGAGCAGTCAATAGTATTGACACCAAGTCGATACCATCGACACATGGAGGCTACAGCATCGCAAAATGACAGAACCGACGCCAAAAAGGGAGTCGATACCATCGACCCGAGTCGATGGTATCGAGATGATGTCGGGCGCGACAAAGGAAGGGTTTGCAGCAGCCGCTACTGTAGCGGGTCGATACCATCGACTCGCGTCGATGGTATCGACGCCGTAGGATATGAGTTTGCTTTCTAATGATCTCAATCGGACGGTTGGAGTTAACTAGCGACCTAATTAGGGACTTATACCTAAGGACGGCCGCCCAGATAGAGAGGAGATCGGATTAGCCATTGCACAAGTGCCGAGGAGGGAGAGAAAGGAGAACGGAGGCCAGAAGTTCATACCAGTCGATCCGGACGCTGCCGAAGATGGATTTCACCACCGAGAGGCAGGAAAGCACGTGTTCTACGCAAAGGATCAAGCGGTTCTTCTCCGTTCAGGGGTTTTCCCATTCAATTCACGTTTTTCATATGATTTCCCCTATTTCTACCATGTACTTGTGTGAGATGAACATGCGGGGCTAATCCCCTCCATCTTTAGGACCGGGAGTAGCCTGGGAATTCATTGTATGACAGTTTTATAATAGTAATTCATATTTTCTCTCTTAAATCCGTGGTATAGTTTCGTTTTCTCCATATATTGTTATGCTTGATCACCATGATAATAACCTAATGCCCTTAATCACTTCGACAGAAGGATTAATGGTTGAAAAGAGACGGAACTTACATTAATCGATAAATCCCTTAACAAAGGTGGTGTAAAATTAATGGTGGAAACTGAGAGACCGTTCGTAATGCACTTAGTTTAGGGAATAGGTTACTACGACGGTGGAACCGACCTAAACCTAAGTAGTGAATTGCACCACGACAGTGGGTAATTCTGTTTTCAGGCCACTACCCAGATAGAGAGAGAAGATTGAGGCATTATATAAAATCTAATACAATGAATACCCACGGTGAAACCGCAATCCTAAAGATACCTTTTTGAATTGATTAAACTAAACTTTAATCGATTGTTTGCTTTGTTTCATTTTTATTTTCTTTTAATTTTGACAACAAACTCCAATTTGTTATTCGGCTTAGCTGATCGCGAATAGTTAGTAGGAGTCTCCGACAATTCCGAGTATCCATGTGTTCGACTCGGGCCTCACAAGGCCTGTACTACTCGATGCGTAACTTGCGTTTTTAGCGCGTAGTAAAATACACGTCACATATAAAGGACATGTATACAAAATATTTGAACAGATCATTAATGTAAAAAATGTAACACCAAACATTGTTCCTCATAGTTTAACCTAAGCAGATATACTACGCGGTTGATTATGTTTTACAAACATTATTATGCCCTGTGGAGATGAGGCATACCACTCATACTCCAACTAATCGCTAATGAGTCACATCAGTATCATACATAGGTCATTAAAAGAGCCAGATTCTTAAGACCTCATCTTCCTCAGTCAGTTAGAGGATTGCTTGCAGGACACTTTGTGTCTCCGCTGTTATATCTTACCAGGGTAATCTGGTCCTTCGCTATTTTAGAGTTACAGTGGCGTTCTGTACAATCTTCGTCATTAGAAGATTTCTTGTTTATCTCTCACCGATGCGGTATTTGTGTCTTCTTTGGGAGATTTGTGGTACATCTCACCATTTGGGTTTTGTAGTGAAGGATTGACAGACTATGATAAATCTACATCAATTCCTACACTAGTATGTAAGGATTTACGCATCCATCTCCCCCACATACTCAAGAGTATGTGATCCAGGAGTTCCCTTGGGAAAACCTGTTTCACCATCATTTGGTCTCTGACAATGATGGATCTATGATCAGGGCTCTACATTACACTTGATTAGTTAGGTACATTCAGTATTCTTTTAACATCATACATTGTTCTTCAAACAATAACATTAGCATAATAGCTATAAAATGAGAATACTAAATGTAACAAGCCTAACTCTTATCAATCATCATTTCTCAATACATTCATCACAAGTCATCTCTAAAGCATGACCTTGATGGTATTTATGGCTCTCACAGCCCATTTAATTCATAGGTTGCCATTGACAAGGCATCAGGATATATCACTATTCATAAAGCTAAAGCATGCTTTCAATGAATATAGTTTCATAATCCATACCTGGATATGATCATCATCTCATGACAACCTGCATGGTTAATTCAACTGATAACAGTAAATAATTCATTCTAGAAGTTACACTTTCAAACTTTTAGAAGAGTTAAGCTCCCCAATATTCATCAATTAGGGTTATTCATTTCCTTTACTTATGATTAGGAATATTGATTCCTCATCTCATACTTCAATCATGAGGATTCATGCTTAAAAGCATAACTGGAAATAGGGTTTCACCCTATTCAAATTAAGGTTATTGAAATCTCTTTATCCTATAAGACATCATATTTGGTAACTTGTTCTCAAAGCTTCATACCTAAAGGCATGACACAGGACTAAGGTTAACATACCCCATCCTTCATTGTTAATATTTCCTTTTTAGATTATTAGTCCAATTCTAGTATGCAACTCTGCCATCCTTAGAAGCATACCAGGGTATGGTGAGTATTTGCCTTAAATACAACATTTATTGAACATCATAAATATTATCAATTCAAGGTATGAATTCACTTCTCAATCTTATCATGGTGTGAACACATCATACTCATTGATTTGACTATATTTTATATAAAGGCATTACCTTATAAACATCTCTAGGAATTCATAATTGCTAGGTCATATACTAGGCTCACTATTCATCCCACTAGGATTTCCATATTTTCATTTCTAATTTAGGGATTCTCATCCATATTACATCTCCTCTGGATTAGATTTATTAAACTTCTTATCTCACACGGCATAAAGATTCCTCATATAACAACTTGTATTTTAGGGTTTCATACTCAAAGGCATAACCCTGAATTACTACATTTATCAGATCACCATAAATTAGGGTTTACTATTCTCATTACATGTCATCACCCTAGAATTAGGGTTTACTATTCACATTATGGTGAGTTGAACTCATAACATTGTCATGTATGAGGAACATCATCATTGATGCTCTCAGATTATTTTAAGATTCATCATTTATCATAATTAGGGTTCCATGATCTCACATAGGTGGATCATACCCTAATCATGCACATTCATGTATATTGAAGGTACTTTACTTGAATTTTCATCATAAAAGGGTACTTTCTCTTTCTTAAGATACTTTCTCTCTCCTCATACTTGTAGATGGTGATAACACCAATCTAGATCAGGTTGGGTTAAGTCCACTTTGATTGACATAGACCAAATCACCACTATTGAGTGATTAGGGTTTGATTAGAACAAGGTTTCACTCAATTGAACCTTTCAAGGGTATTATGGTAAATTACACATTGATCATCATCATGGTTTAATTTACTAACCACTTGACCCTTAATGTCTTTTGGTATCATTAGGGTTTAGGTTGAACAACTATTAAACCATTTAAGCCTTCAAGGCATTAGGCAGACTTAACTTCAAAAGTCTCCAATAGGTTTCACACCTTCAACCTTCAAACGATCCTGAGATCATATAAGGTTGTAGACCGTTAAAGATTTGTAGACCGTTTAGGGTTTGGTTGACTTCAAGACCGTATAACACTCAAGACCGTTTACCCTCATTCGGTCTTGAGGTCGAATGGTCTCATTCGGTCTTGAGGTCGAATGGACTCATTCGGTCTTGAGGTCGAATGACCTCATACAGTCTTGAGGTCGAATGACCTTATACGGTCTTGAGGTCGAATGACCTTATACGGTCTTGAGGTCGAATGACCTTATACGGTCTTGAGGTCGAATGCCCTCAAAAGCTCAAGATCGTATGGACCTCCAAGGTGGTTCAAAGGGTAAACTCGATTAGGGTTTCCTATGTTGAAGCCATCAATTGGTCTCAAGCTTGCTAACCACTTACCAATTGAGACAATTAGGGTTAGACTTAACCAATTGGTCACTCAATTGACCCTTAATTGATATCCAATTAGGGTTGGAGTTGGTTCAATTAAGGTCTATAAACGTTCAACCATCTACACTCAACAATGTGAATCAAATCAAAGTTGAACCCATCAATTGACATCCAATTGGGCTCAAACTTGGCCCAAACGGTCTTGGGATCATTTGGATATCCTCCAAACGGTCTTGAGACCGTTTGCCCAAGAATTCATCAAAATCTAGATTGATTTGATAGGGGTTGAACCTTAATTAAGTCACAAATCAGCAATTTGATTATTTCAATAATCCATTGTAATTGGGCCCTCAATTGATCAAATTACTTTAACCCTAGACCTCCGAACGGTCTTGGGTTGTCACCAAACGGTCTTGATACCGTTTGGATGAGTTCCAAACGGTCTTGAGACCGTTTGCCCATCCATCCTTTGGACTCTAGTGAAAATTCATCAAGGTTTGATTTATTGAGTTGATCATTACATCAATACTTAATTGCAATGTAATTTGGTATCTTTGTACCTTCAATTGGTCAACTATACTTGACCCCATACCTCCATACGGTCTTGGGTGATCCCCAAACGGTCTTGAGACCGTTTGGATGATCTTGAGACCGTTTGGGCTAATCAACCCAAAATCTCAAATTAGCTCATTGTGATTTCAGCACTGATTTCAATTAGGGTTTGCCCTAGTAATCAACCTTCAACTCTTAACTCGTTTAGAATTAGTCCATCAAATTTGGTGGATCATTAATTAACATCATTATGAACAGTAATCTCATACGGTCAATGCTTAGTCAACCATCTTATACGGTCTTGAGACCGTTTTCCCAAAAAGGGCAAATTAAGCAGATTGAAAATCAGAACTAAATTCAATTGAATTTGCTAATTGTTTTGCCTATATCTCACGATTCCTTTGAATTTAACCTCTCAAATTTTGTGGGTGATTAACCTACATAATTATGAACAGGATTCTCATACGGTACATGCTTGGTCAACGCATCCATATGGTCTTGAGACCATATGCCTTCATACGACCTTGAAACCGTTTGCCCACCAAACGGTTTTGTAAACCGTATAGGCAATTGGTTGAGGTCATATGGTAAAGTGGAAAACTATGGATAAGCATAGGAAATAACGCCCTCATCTTCTAGCTCAAGAACAGCAACAGTTCCTCACGGATTTTCTTGCAAGGATGCAAGGGAAGATAGGGAAGAAGAAGAACTAGCAACTATATGCATAGAAAAAGATGTATAATCAAAGCATAAAGTTTAGAGTTATAAAACCCGCCTAAAGCTTGATCCTTGAGCTCCAAGCTTTCGATCTTCAAGCCTTTAATGGCGTCCTAGAAGCTCCATAGGTCGGCCAAGGTGAATCCTCCAAGGAAAGTTGAGAAGAGATGGCTAGAAAGATAGAGCTAAGTGAGCTAGCCATGAATTTGACCTTGAATACGACTTTCCTCCATGAATTCAAGCAAAAGGGATGATCCAAACTTACCTAGGACCCTTGGTCGTCCTTCTCTGCTCCAGAGCTTAGCCTTGGTCAGTTTTGAGCAAGGGGAAAAGAAATGAAAGGGAGAGGGTCGTTCCCTTGCTAAGTGAGAAAAGTAGTATATATACTTAAGTGAAATTTTCAACATAAGGACATATGTTTTCCTCATTTCTCATCTAAGTACTTCCTTTCTTCCTTGCACTTCCCCACATCTTATTTCTAAGGAAACACTCCTTCTAAGGTCAAGAATTGAAGGCAAAGAGGATCAACCCATCACTAAAGCATACACATAAAAGGGCTATTATACATACACCTTGATTATTCAATCACAAAGGTGTTCTTTATTATATGATTATTCACATGAAGTGACCTTTTCATCATTTCTCTTCTAAATGATTCCAAGAGTCATAAAAGATGTTTTAGATTATGTATTTTACAAGTTGCACCCCTCAAATTGGGTAAATTGCATTTTACACCAATTTAGGGTTTTCAAGTACAGGGGTTGCTTCCACAGCTGTACCTTGGTGCTCAAGCTGGGGAAATCCCTCAAACCTCATCATATTCATTCTTATGTTGTCTCAACATTGAAGGAACATATAAACATGTGAATTTTGCAAGTTAATTCTTCCGATTGGGCAAATTGCACATAGGTCCCTGTTTTGCAAACAATACTTCAACATTGATTTATAAGGGACAGAAATGGAAACATATGTTCCATAAAAGCTTTAATTATATACTAAAGGATAATTACAACCATCTAATTTCATAATTAGGCAAAACACCTAGGGTTAGCTCATAACCCAGGTCAGGGGTGTTACAAATCATAAAACCCTAACAAGGATTTCGTCCCCGAAATCTCACGAAGAAAAGGGGAAAGTAGATATTGTTTCAGCATACACATTGTTACATCCTTAGGTAACATACTATTTTCAGGGAGATGTTATAGAATTTTGATCAACATTCTTTAGGATCAAATTCATGCCCTGATATTTATTCAAGATCATATAAGGGCCTTTTCACCCTGAGTGTATCATCACATCTGATAATTAGCATACTAACTCCCTTTATTATATGCATTAACTATCTCATCAGTTACACATTCTTATCGTAGAGAAAAAGTTTTCTTTTCACACAAGGATTTACTTAACAGACATTCTGGAGAAGGATATGTTTATTTTAAGAACATAAACCCCTAACAAGGGATGTTCTTAAAATTCTATCTTTATTTAAGAACATAAACCCTTAACAAGGGATGTTCTTAACATTCTTACTTTGGTATTACTTACTTGTGTTATCAAAACTTTATATCTCTTTCTTCCTTTTATCATGGGACATTGCTCATTACATATATTCTTTCAATCATTACTAATCATCGTTGACCTTCTTTATTCTTATTTTTCTTATCTTATGATGCTCTTTAAGTTGTTTTAGATTGACTACTTGATCAGAGTAATCAAAAGATAACAACTTCAAAGTTTCCATATTTACTTCATCATCAGTAATTGTATACCTGGCCAGGGTATATGATTACTGAGGTAAGAAAATATGTACTTGTATATTACTATGTTCCTTCTCTTTTTCCATCCTTACAAACATAATTATTAACTTTACTGAATCCTACATCCAGATCAATTATTTAATACCTTTTCATCTTATAGAAGTAACATGTAATATAAAACGATTATATCTGATGCATCATTGAAAAATTTTATGAGACCAATCAAAGAATAGTTCAATCAACTACTATTTCAACTTGTCCAAAAGATCATAAAGAGATTTATAAGAAATACCATTTATCTTGTCTAATCAATCATGGCTCGAGGATTCTATCAAATCCTTGCATGTCAAGGTATTGGATCCACTCGAATGCGATGATTAGAAAAGAAAAGGATGTAGGGAGATCATACCTCCTGCATGACAGCAGACTCACTCAACGGAGTCTTCAACAACAACTATCTGCCCTATGACTGAATGTCATATTGTAGTTACGGATCACTCTTCGAGTGATAAAGGAGTGCGTAGCACCCGGGTCAATCAGAACAGATACTACACAAGAATTAGACATATCAGAATATAAAAGTTCTTCTGACCTGTCATAACCCGTGGATCAACCACTGCATCAGGTGGGTTCATAGCAAAGAACCTCACTATTGTCTGTGGTTGATTTGGTGCAGATGATCCATCTTGGGACGCTTGTCCACGTCCTCGAGCTGCTCCTTAAGATTGCCTTCTCTGTGATCCTTGTTGCCCTTGTCTTGGAGGCTGTGTCACATTGACAGGCTTAATTCGACAGTACTTCATCAAATGCCCCACCTTACCACAGTTGTAGCAGCGTCTCTCCAGTTGTAGTGGTTTAAAGGGTTCCTTACCCTTTCTGGATAACCATTGCCTTGATGTACTAGGTCCTGGTTGTGTTGGTGACATCAGAAACTTCTTTCTTCTGGAAATTCCAGGCCTTTGCTTCTGGATTTGGATAGGCCTTTTCTCAATTCTTCCTCTATATATCCTTTCTGGACAGTTAGATCTGATATGTCCAGGCCTCCTACAATTATAACAGGTCCTGGTCTCTGGCTGTATTCTAATTCCTACATTACTGTGGACCGATTCATCAGTTTGAGGCTGAGCATAGGCTTGCTTTGAGTTCAAAGCTTCATCATTTACTTCTGCTTCAACCTGCTGCTGAGGGTTACATATCCTATGGATATCCAGAACATCATCATTAGGAGCTGGTAATCTAGGTTGTACTGCTAGTGTTTGATCCACTAGGTACATCATGGTTGCCCTAAATTCTCCAACAGTGATTCCTAAGGAAGGATTCCTTATCATGGTTGGATTAACTAGGGGAACCTCAGGTAAGTGTCCCTCTACTGCTTGCTCCTCTGCACTTCTTCTAGGTGTAGCATTGTTGCTTTCTGCAACAAACTCCTCGTCCTTATATATCTTCTTCTCCCGAGGAGCAGAAGATTCTATTAGATGAGGAAGAAACACTAAAGACAGACTTTACATCCTAAGTCCTATGTCTCTGTAGACTTGGCGAACCTAGAGCTCTGATACCACTTAATTGTGGGCTCCGATCTCCAAAACCACGATATAAACTTAGCGGAAGCATTCGATTAGTTGCGGAATATGAAAATTTACTGGAAATTAAAATTTTTGAGATGAGATCTGGAAATTATAAATTCCTTTTTATAAGAAACCAAGTAAACAGTTTACATCTCTGTTAAACCACTTCTTGAGTAGTTATGTACAACATGATTCAAAATTCTCAGGAGCTAACACCAAAAACTCAAAACACTGATTCCTAGGACCTGAGAGTACAGAGACGGCATAGGACCATTTAACTACATAACTCAGACAATATCTCCACCTGAGATTCACTGCTGCCTTTGGTACTGTTGTTGCTTTTGTTGCTCATCCTTAAACGGGATCCTTCGTCTTCGACGTCCACCTAAAAATTTGAATTCTATGGGGTGAGACAATGTACAAATTGTCCCAACGAGAGTTATAACTCTCAACTAGAAGCTTTATTATAACATTAAGGAATATCATAGACAAGATAACATAAATCATACAACAACAGGTTTAATAACAAGTGAAGCAACTTCTACTTAAGCAGTCATGTCTTTAAAGCATATAAAGGACATGTATACAAAATATCTGAACAGATCATTAATGTAAACAATGTAACACCAAACATTGTTCCTCGTAGTTTAACCTAAGCAGATATACTACACGGTTGATTATGTTTTACAAACATTATTATGCCCTGTGGAGATGAGGCATACCACTCATACTCCAACTGATCGCTAATGAGTCACATCAGTATCATACATAGGTCATTAAAAGAGTCGGATTCTTAAGACCTCATCTTCCTCAGTCAGTTAGAGGATTGCTTGCAGGACACTTTGTGTCTCCGCTATTATAGCTTACCAGGGTAATCTGGTCCTTCGCTATTTTAGAGTTACAGTGGCGTTCTGTACTCTCTTCGTCATCGGAAGATTTCTTGTTTATCTCTCACCGATGCGGTATTTGTGTCTTCTTTGGGAGATTTGTGGTACATCTCACCATTTGGGTTTTGTAGTGAAGGATTGACGGACTATGATAAATCTACATCAATTCCTACACTAGGATGTAAGGATTTACACATCCATCTCCCCCACATACTCAAGAGTATGTGATCCAGGAGTTCCCTTGGGAAAACCTGTTTCACCATCATTTGGTCTCTGACAATGATGGATCTATGATCAGGGCTCTACATTACACTTGATTAGTTAGGTACATTCAATATTCTTTTAACATCATACATTGTTCTTCAAACAATAACATTAACATAACAACTATAAAATGAGAATACTAAATGTAACAAGCCTAACTCTTATCAATCATCATTTCTCAATACATTCATCACAAGTCATCTCTAAAGCATGACCTTGATGGTATTTATGGCTCTCACAGCCCATTTAATTCATAGGTTGCCATTGACAAGGCATCAAGATATATCACTATTCATAAAGCTAAAGCATGATTTCAATGAATATAGTTTCATAATCCATACCTGGATATGATCATCATCTCATGACAACCTACATGGTTAATTCAACTGATAACAGTAAATAATTCATTCTAGAAGTTACACTTTCAAACTTTTAGAAGAGTTAAGTTCCCCAATTTTCATCAATTCGGGTTATTCATTTCCTTTACTTATGATTAGGAGTATTGATTCCTCATCTCATACTTCAATCATGAGGATTCATGCTTAAAAGCATAACTGGAAATAGGGTTTCACCCTATTCAAATTAAGGTTATTGAAATCTCTTTATCCTATAAGACATTATATTTGGTAACTTGTTCTCAAAGTTTCATACCTAAAGGCATGACACAGGACTAAGGTTAACATACCCCATCCTTCATTGTTAATATTTCCTTTTTAGATTATTAGTCCAATTCTAGTATACAACTCTGCCATCCTTAGAAGCATACCAGGGTATGGTGAGTATTTGCCTTAAATACAACATTTATTGAACATCATTATGATTATCAATTCAAGGTATGAATTCACTTCTCAATCTTATCATGGTGTGAACACATCATACTAATTGATTTGACTATATTTTATTTAAAGGCATTACCTTATAAACATCTCCAGGAATTCATAATTGCTAGGTCATATACTAGGCTCACTATTCATCCCACTAGGATTTCCATATTTTCATTTCTAATTTAGGGATTCTCATTCATATTACATCTCCTCTGGATTAGATTTATTAAACTTCTTATCTCACATGGCATAAAGATTCCTCATATAACAACTTGTATTTTAGGGTTTCATACTCAAAGGCATAACCCTGAATTACTACATTTATCAGATCACCATAAATTAGGGTTTACTATTCTCATTACATGTTATCACCCTAGAATTAGGGTTTACTATTCACATTATGGTGAGTTGAACTCATAACATTGTCATGTATGAGGAACATCATCATTGATGCTCTCAGATTAGTTTAAGATTCATCATTTATCATAATTTGGGTTCCATGATCTCACATAGGTGGATCATACCCTAATCATGCACATTCATGTATATTGAAGGTACTTTACTTGAATTTTCATCATAAAAGGGTACTTTCTCTTTCTTAAGATACTTTCTCTCTCCTCATACTTGTATATGGTGATAACACCAATCTAGATCAGGTTGGGTTAAGTCCACTTTGATTGATATAGACCAAATCACCACTATTGAGTGATTAGGGTTTGATTAGAACAAGGTTTCACTCAATTGAACCTTTCAAGGGTATTATGGTAAATTACACATTGATCATCATCATGGTTTAATTTACTAACCACTTGACCCTTAATGTCTTTTGGTATCATTAGGGTTTAGGTTGAACAACTATTAAACCATTTAAGCCTTCAAGGCATTAGGCAGACTTAACTTCAAAAGTCTCCAATAGGTTTCACACCTTCAACCTTCAAACGATCCTGAGATCGTATAAGGTTGTAGACCGTTTAAGCTTTGTAGATTATTTAGGGTTTGGTTGACTTCAAGACCGTATAACACTCAAGACCGTTTACCCTCATTCGGTCTTGAGGTCGAATGGTCTCATTCGGTCTTGAGGTCGAATGGACTCATTCGGTCTTGAGGTCGAATGACCTCATACGGTCTTGAGGTCGAATGACCTTATACGGTCTTGAGGTCGAATGACCTTATACGGTCTTGAGGTCGAATGACCTTATACGGTCTTGAGGTCGAATGACCTTATACGGTCTTGAGGTCAAATGACCTTATACGGTCTTGAGGTCGAATGCCCTCAAAAGCTCAAGATCGTATGGACCTCCAAGGTGGTTCAAAGGGTAAACTCGATTAGGGTTTCCTATGTTGAAGCCATCAATTGGTCTCAAGCTTTCTAACCACTTACCAATTGAGACAATTAGGTTTAGACTTAACCAATTGGTCACTCAATTGACCCTTAATTGATATCCAATTAGGGTTGGAGTTGGTTCAATTAAGGTCTATAAACGTTCAACCATCAACACTCAACAATGTGAATCAAATCAAAGTTGAACCAATCAATTGACATCGAATTGGGCTCAAACTTGGCCCAAACGGTCTTGGGATCGTTTGGATATCCTCCAAACGGTCTTGAGACCGTTTGCCCAAGAATTCATCAAAATCTAGATTGATTTGATAGGGGTTGAACCTTAATTAAGTCACAAATCAGCAATTTGATTATTTCAATAATCCATTGTAATTGGCCCCTCAATTGATCAAATTACTTTAACCCTAGACCTCCAAACGGTCTTGGGTTGTCACCAAACGGTCTTGATACCGTTTGGATGAGTTCCAAACGGTCTTGAGACCGTTTGCCCATCCATCCTTTGGACTTCAGTGAAAATTCATCAAGGTTTGATTTATTGAGTTGATCATTACATCAATACTTAATTGCAATGTAATTTGGTATCTTTGTACCTTCAATTGGTCAACTATACTTGACCCCAGACCTCCATAAGGTCTTGGGTGATCCCCAAACGGTCTTGAGACTGTTTGGATGATTCCCCAAACGGTCTTGAGACCGTTTGGGCTAATCAACCCAAAATCTCAAATTAGCTCATTGTGATTTCAGCACTGATTTCAATTAGGGTTTGCCCTAGTAATTAACCTTCAACTCTTAACTCGTTTAGAATTAGTACATCAAATTTGGTTGATCATTAATTAACATCATTATGAACAGTAATCTCATACGGTCAATGCTTAGTCAACCATCTTATACGGTCTTGAGACCGTTTGCCCAAAAAGGGCAAATTAAGCAGATTGAAAATCAGAACAAAATTCAATTGAATTTGCTAATTGTTTTGCCTATATATCACGATTCCTTTGAATTTAACCTCTCAAATTTTGTGGGAGATTAACCTACTTAATTATTAACAGGATTCTCATACAGTCCACGCTTGGTAAACGCATCCATACGGTCTTGAGACCGTATGCCTTCATACGACCTTGAAACCATTTGCCCACCAAACGGTTTTGTATACCGTATAGGCAATTGGTTGAGGTCGTATGGTAAAGTGGAAAACTATGGATAAGCATAGGAAATAACGCCCTCATCTTCTAGCTCAAGAACAGCAACAGTTCCTCACGGATTTGCTTGCAAGGATGCAAGGGAAGATAGGGAAGAAGAAGAACTAGCAACTATATGCATAGAAAAAGATGTATAATCAAAGAATAAAGTTTAGAGTTATAAAACCCGCCTAAAGCTTTCTCCTTGAGCTCCAAGCCTTTAATGGCGTCCTAGAAGCTCCATAGGTCGGCCAAGGTGAATCCTCCAAGGAAAGTTGAGAAGAGATGGCTAGAAAGATAGAGCTATGTGAGCTAGCCATGAATTTGACCTTGAATACGAGTTTCCTCCATGAATTCAAGCAAAAGGGATGATCCAAACTTACCTAGGACCCTTGGTAGTCCTTGTCTGCTCTAGAGCTTAGCCTTGGTCGGTTTTGAGCAAGGGGAAAAGAAATGAAAGGGAGAGGGTCGTTCCCTTGCTAAGTGAGAAAAGTAGTATATATACTTAAGTGAAATTTTCAACATAAGGACATATGTTTTCCTCATTTCTCATCTAAGTCCTTCCTTTCTTCCTTGCACTTCCCCACATCTTATTTCTAAGGACACACTCCTTCTAAGGTCAAGAATTGAAGGCAAAGAGGATCAACCCATCACTAAAGCATACACATAAAAGGGCTATTATACATACACCTTGATTATTCAATCACAAAGGTGTTCTTTATTATATGATTATTCACATGAAGTGACCTTTTCATCATTTCTCTTCTAAATGATGCCAAGAGTCATAAAAGATGTTTTAGATGATGTATTTTACAAGTTGCACCCCTCAAATTGGGTAAATTGCATTTTACACCAATTTAGGGTTTTCAAGTACAGGGGTTGCTTCCACAGCTGTACCTTGGTGCTCAAGCTGGGGAAATCCCTCAAACCTCATCATATTCATTCTTATGTTGTCTCAACATTGAAGGAACATATAAACATGTGAATTTTGCAAGTTAACCCCTCTGATTGGGCAAATTGCACATAGGTCCCTATTTTGCAAACAATACTTCAACATTGATTTATAAGGGACAGAAATGGAAACATATGTTCCATAAAAGCTTTAATTATATACTAAAGGATAATTACAACCATCTAATTTCATAATTAGGCAAAACACCTAGGGTTAGCTCATAACCCAGGTCAGGGGTGTTACATGCCATGTCTACATGTCATCTCCCAAGGGCACAACACGTGTCAATATGGTTATAACATGTACACATTATCTCAATTGATCTGGATAGAAATCACAAACCTTGTTCATCCATCTCTAACTGATGCACATCCTACCTGGACCTTCTTTTACTCAAGACTTAGCTAGGAGTATTCCAAGGAATCAGGCTTAACTTGATGAACTTTTCCCAAGACGATCTTACAACAATTCTTTTCCTTGGGTGCATACCTTCCGTCGTCATGTTTATGCGGAGCATAAACCCCTAACAGGTGATAACCATACTATGAACACTTAGACAGGTCAAAACCAAAGACAACTTCTCCATTTGAGACCACTTCACACCTTTGCAAGGAGATCCATTCCTAGGGTTATCTCGATCCTCGATATGTCAAGTGGAAAGAGATTTGCTTGACTGTCATATGAGAAGAATATACTTCATCCAACACAACTAGGTCATCCAACATGGTTTTTGACAACAGGTTATCTCTCTCCTAGATAACAAGAGGCAAACATCTTCCAAACATACTACAAGCATTCAAAGGAGGGTACACCCTATATCGTATCAACTGGAGCAGATAAGAGGCAAGAAGAAGACAAAGTGTAAAGGGGTGACTCCATCCGTCCTATCAACACACACTATTCTGGCCAACTAGTGTCACGAGATCTAACTGTTGCCTATTGCCTTCCACTTCCTGATCAGACTATCCGATCCACACTTGCTTATCCTCATCAACATTCCTCTCTGTTGCTGAACTGCTACTTCAAGGGTCACCACATGGGTCTAGACTCCAAAACAAGCCTCCAGCTTATGAGTTCAAGGTAAGGATGATCTATCAAGATGGTTCAACACAATACCTCCATGATCTAGGCATCTTGATTCTCAATCCCTTATCATAAGACATGTTGAGAGGTTCCTATTGTCATTATCTATCACAGACATCTCCATCTTGAAACTAAAGTCCAAGATCAGCTGATACTTTTCAAAGTATCCAACCAGATATCACTCAAAAGAACACATATCAAGTGACACAAGGTCCACTCAATGGACACTCCCTTGGAGGGAAGGAACACAAGGGTACAAACTCGTCCTATCACCCCATCAACACCTTATGGTTTCATATCAAGGAGAGGAGATTATCACTTTCTTTTATCCTTACATGAGTTTGCAACTGTTTATGCATCATTAAACTTTGTTCTATCTGGTTTTATCATATTTTTTCTTATTTTCCTTATACTCAGCATAGGAATCATCAAGACCCTTACGTGTTATTACTATTGTTCTCTTATTGTCGTTTCATCATATTCATGATTATTTATCGAATACGGATCCTCTCCCTTGTTCTCCTTCACTTATCATGAATTGCACTTTATACTTTTCTTATTCTTGCTTACGTTCATTGGTTGGTTTGAGATTATCTCAGGTTCCATCTGGTTTACTCATCACTTGTGCTTCTCTTTCTTTTAACTTTATCTTGGTTTTCAGGCATCTTCTTCATCTTATGTAAGTTTTATGCTTTAACTTACTGGGTTATCATAGGTTATTCTATCTTTTTCCAGGTATATCTCTTGAGATTACAGTTTCAAGAACTTACCTCATCATATTCTCATATGGATTTAGGTTTCATAGAACCATTACTTCTTCTTTTTATTACCAAGCATCTAGGTATTAAGGGGTTATGGTGCATTCATTTACCTCTTTTATAACAAGATGAAGGTATTAGCGTCATATTTCCTGATTTGTTATGCTCTTTAGATTGCTCCAGAATGACTACTTGATTAGAGTAATCAAGGAGGAAATAATCTAATTCTCCATACTTACCTTTGTCTTCAATATTTGAATACCTAGCTAGGGCATCAAGTACTAAGATTAGGTAGTATGCACCATATTTTATGTCATGGTCCAACCTTAGTCACCATCCTAATCCTAGTCCTAGTGTCCCTATAGACTCAACGAACCTAGAGCTCTGACACCAACCACTTGAAACATACCATATCAAACAAAACATGATTACATACTAACCATCGGATTACCAAAAATCACGAGAAATTAAAATCAATATACAACAAGTACCATAAGATGAGACATGTTGCTTCTGCTGCCAACACATTCTTTTCATAACATATTTTCAAGGTACTATAACATAATTTCCCATCATCTCATTACATGAAATAAATATTCCACATGCTAATTTATTACATCAAGGTACATAAGCCGAAAACCGTACATTGATCATCATATGAGAAACATCAAAAACTCTCCCGAAGACCAGAGTGTAGAGGGACAAAACATAGGACTCTACTACTAGACACTATCTATTCCACCAGGTATGATACCTCTACATATCATCTCAGCCACATGAACTTTGTCTCGCTAGGCACGTCCACCTAAAAAGGGTTATTAACCAGTGGGGTGAGACACACAGTCCCTGCGAGAAACATAACCCTCTACCAACTTTATTATTATCACAGATAACTGAGTAGATAGATCAATGTAACCAACTGATAATAGCTAACTAGTTATGCAAGAAGGGATATAAAGAACATGTATATGAAAACTTATACAAAAGACCATTTAAAAGCATATGATAAAGCTTACATTATCCAAGGCCTCAACCAATGTTTCATATTTTCCCTAAATAGAGATACTTTATAGCTTGATTACGAATTATTATGCCCTGAGGAAGTGAGCCATACCGCTCAAATCCAACCTTCAGCTACGAAGCCCAAAACTGGTGCCATACAAGGTCAATGGAACAGCCGGACTCCACGACCTCACCTATTTGTGGTCAGTGCATGATAACTAAAGTAGGACCACAGTCTCTTGCTTGAGTGGCCTCAGCCATAGGGTTAGCTCACGCAGTCTACCCTTCTATCTAGCCTGCCTTGGTACGTCACAACACTAGTATACTTGAGCCACATGCCAGTTCACCGTGCTCCTTGAGCCATGAACGCATTCATGCTCTATCATACTGAGCCATGGACTTGTTCACCATGCTCTTCTACACATCTTGAGTTTACAACTGCAGTTGCACTCTAATCCTCCTATTTTCTGCTAGGAGAAACCCTGCATATTCAACAATATGTGCTCTGGGTTAACCCGCAGGAGAACTCATTTCACCATCACCGGTTCGTGACGATGATGGATCTATGGCCAGGGAAAACTACATGAAAGTTCATATGTATTTAGTTAATGCATTTTAAGTGGATTGTTGGGGTAACCAAGTTGTATTAAGCAACCATATGTAAAACATGAACAACATTATATTCCATTATTTTGGTGTCACACTGTTACCACTATTCTCATTGCCCTCAACAATAATCATACTTCCATTTGATATCAATCCCTCATTTCATCACATAAAGCCACTGCCTCTCAAGGCCTCATCATCATACATCATCATGGGGTATCAATCCCTCAGGTTACCACTAGAGGATAACACCTCATTTAGGCACTCAACCTTTATCAGGTCATCAGACCTTCCTCGTCATACTGGTGATAAATGTAATCTTATCAGCAGGGCGCATCATCATTACCCAGGTATTCCTCATATAGCAAATTCCACACAAGGCACATAATGATATAGTCATCATTGCTCATACCTGGCTATGAATTCAGTTGATAATACATGCATGGTTAGGGAGCATATCAAAGAGATAACTTGATCACCAAATACAATCTTTAAAGAACATATCTTGATTATCATATCATTAAGATTAAGGTTTATAGGATTGGTACAATCATCCATTATTATGAACACATGAAGCATAAGTCATAGATGGTGTATTAAGAAATACACATTACTGTTACCATACCATGGGTATCCACCATACCCTATATCTTGTATCATCATGCACACCATCCCTCAAGATTCATCTTTAGGGATCATACAATCATGATCAACTATGAAGCATTATCAAAGGTTCACCTATCATCAACCATAGATAGCCCCCATACTAATGCTCACAACTTATTCATCATGCCTCCAGGCATATCGTGCAAGAACACCTCCAAAGGCCATATCGCCTAGACATACCTTAGGCTATCACTAAGATATCAAACAACTCATGTGTCTAAGTATGTCGGATTCCATGCTCAACCCACATCTAAATCCTATTAGGTTAACCAACCTCACCATTGTGTCGCCCAAGAACCTCATAGCACCAAAACCGCCAAGGTGCTCTCTAGGTCATCCCTACCAGGATTGACTTCCTCCTTGCCACATCTAGGTTAATTTCTTTTAGAAAATATATAGGTGTAACAACCTTTGTCATACTTGGTTCACCCAAGCCTCACTAGTCCTTATGTCACTCATGAAACCATATCGTCCAACCCTCAAGTTGTAACGTCCAAGATCTTATACCGCCCAGGCTCAGCACATGTAGCGGCCAAGCCTTCAACCCTAGAACCATCCAAATTATCAAGCACATACTCATGCCGTGTAACCAACCAAGGGAAGGCATGTATCGGGCAAGGCATATCGGCCATGGTAACATCTCTCCTTGTGGGGGGGTATCAGGCATGCACATAACCCTGGTGTCACCCAAGCCATGTACACATACACACTCATGTCGGGTTAGGGTTGATGATGTCGGGAAGCATATCAAGGGACCATCCATAATGCCCATGTCATCCATTTAGCTCTATCTTGGACAACATACCATGACACCCAAGAGATCATCACAACAAGAGCACCCCGATCAATCAAACTCGAGTTAGGGCAACCCTATCGCCTAAGACTCCATGTCGCCCAAGATGCCATGTCGGGCAACTAGGGTTAGGGTTATCCTATCGACCAAAGCAATCATATCGCCCAAACTAGGGTTAGGGCATCCATATCACCCAAGGCACCACTTCTAGGGCTATCACCCACACCAAGGATCAGCCTATCAGGTTTCCTATACTAATAATGATACCTATCACCAAAGGCATCACCACCATATTTCCCAAGATACCAACCAAGGATTCAACCCCAAGAACATGTCGTGCAATATAGTAGAGCATCCATGTCACCCGAGGCAACCCTATACCCCAAGCTAGGGTTAGAGCTCCATATCGACCAAGACACTATATTGTCCAAGCTAAGGTTAGGGCTATATATTGACCAACTATCATATCGCCCATCATCATATCAGCCAAGAGCTAGGGCTCACCTCACAACTCAAGGAAGGAGGGGTGTTGCTCAAAACTCAACATCAAAGCATGACTACTCATGTCATTCAAGGTATCCAATAGGGTATATCGACCAACTTACATGTCGCCCAACCATCATATAGAGCATAGGCTCACCTCTCAAGACAATTAAGTGAGAGAGGGGTATTGCCTAAGAACTCACTACCGTACATGTAGGATCAAGGTATCCTAAGCTCACCTCTCAACAACAAACTGAGAGAGGGGTATTGCTCACCATCCATCAACCAATGCATAGACTAACGGGCAAGATACTATATCGGGCAAGGTTCCATATCGGGCAAAGCCCCATATCAGGTAAGGCACCAAATCGAGTTAGTCATCTTCAACCTCAAGACACACGTTACCATCTTGCACAAGGAAAACAAGATAAGGACAGTAATAAAACGTGACCATTTCCATTAGAATAGATCTCAAGTTCCACATACGCAACCATCATAGAGAAGGGTATCAATTTAAAGACAAGAATCAATGTATGCACATATGGAGAGTGAACATCATAGAGATGGTTAAGAGTTATGTAACCCGCCTTAAGAGGATCACTAGTACAATATTGGTCTCTCGGGTCGATTTTTTGAAGCCTGCAGCGTCACATTTTAGGCGACGCATAGGTAGGCGTCGCTACAGTACTTGCAACGCTATAGAGGTAGAAAAACCGACCCTAGAGAGGTAAAAAAACCGACCCTAGAGGGAACAAAAACCGACCCAAGAAAAGTACAAAAACCGACCCAAGAGAGGTAAAAACCGACCCAAAAGAGGTAAAACACCGACCCGAAAGAGCAGCAAAAATCGACCCTAGAAGTCTTCAAACAGCTGTAAAAACACCTACTGGATCGGTTTTTCGGAATAACCGACCCAACAAGTATCTATTGGGTCAGTTTTTCTCCATAAGCGACCCTAAAAGTCTTCAAATAGGTGTAAAAATACCTACTAGGTCGGTTTTTCTAAATAAACGACCCAAAAAGTGTCTATCGGGTCGGTTTTTCTGTATAAGCGACCCTAGAAGTCTTCAAATAGATGTACATGAACCTACTGGGTCGGTTTTTTGTATAACCGACCCAAGAAGTGTGTATTGGGTCGGTTTTTCTGTATAAGCGACCATAGAAGTCTTCAAATTGCTGTAGAATTTTGGGATAGAACCTATTGGGTCAGTTTTTTTAATAGCCGACCCAAGAAGTCTATAGGGACGGTTTTTTTAAATAACCGACCCGAGAAGTTACATTTTTTTAAAGAAAAATTCTGCAGAAATAGAAATCTTCAGTACAACAACCTGCAAAACAGAATTGCTTTACGCAATTCAAAACCTGCAATAGAAATAGACTTTCAAATGCAATGATGCAAGCCAAAAATGCATTCCAAAGCCATTTGCAAACTTTTATGTCCAATCCTTTTTGAATTGATGTTTCATAACAACAATTATTCACATATATTGAGTTGAGTCTTCATACACAACACTTACTAACATTCTTGCAAGTCTAAGATAGATTCATTCAAATGAGACATATAGCACATACTAACATTCATACACATAGCACATACTAACAACAATGATAGATTGCAAGTTTAAAAGTGATATTAATGTCATACTACAAAAAGTAAATTTTGATAGAGTTTCAAATCTACATACACAAATGAAGTTATGAATTTCAATCCAATGCTATAGTGACTTCATTAAGAAAAGCATCTGACCATTCTTCTCGGAATTCATTTAACCCATCAAGTGTGTAAGGATGAGTTGTAAAGATCTGCAAAAAAAAAAGCACATGCTTATATATATTTTATAAAATGATGCAAATCTCACTTGTAAATTTATTATGTTATTCTTTATTAAATTACCTTATCTATACTCTGAATGTCTAGTGATGCTTCTTTCAAAATAGTTTGCATATACTTCATTACGTAGTAGCCACAAGCCCAGTCATTATTTTGTAAATGACACTACAAATAAAGAATTATAACTTAATATTAGTAAACTGCTACAAACAGAGTTGTACAAATAAAGAAATAAGACTATAAGAGAGTTAACATATAAAATTTGACATTAATACATTAATGTAAGAGTTGTACATATACGACTAAGCAGTCAAAGTAGTTACCTTGACATTTTTCAAAGTCAGTGTCTTTAATTTTGTGGGTATTATTCCTCCACCTTCACAATAAGCCTTTATACCCCTATCAATCAATTTGATTACGATAGTTGTCAAAATAGAAATTCTAAGTATAAATATCATGTTGAAGCATAACAATTGATGTTATAAAAACTAAATTTATGCTTACTCCATAGTTGGCAATCTCAGTTTGTGACCCCTTGTTGTTTTTCCCATTGGGTCAAGATAATAGAAAGTCATCAATTGTGGGACAACCACCACTAGTTCCCAATGTCTAGATCTGAGTAAATTTATATTGAAAACAAAAATTAGAATTATAATTTAGTCAATATTAGAATTCTATTGAATTATAATACTTACTGGACGTTAAAAGGAATTAGAATAATTTCCTTTCCCACACTACCAAAATATTTGAATGCAGTACTGAAGTACTCATTCACATCATCCATTTGTGTCTGCACTTGACTAGTGATTGAAGGAACTAAGAATCCAACATTCTTTATATCAAAGTTTGTCATCTCAGTATATAAATGGCTGTAAAACATTTGTAAAAATTTGATATGTTACAAATAAGCTAAAAATGTATATATTCGAGTAATCTATATTGATTAATTCTTACCTTATCCATACTTCTAATATCGAAGTATTTAGCCAATCATACCAGAACAACTCTATAATATCATCAAGAAAATAAAATTCTCAAAGTCCCTCCCAACTACATCTTCTGTTAAATAGACCCCCATATGTGATCTTGGGCTTTGGTTGGCTAAGTATCGAGCCAAACATTTACTTTTATTTCCCAATTCATAAAATGTGGCTTCTGGAATAAAAGAAGGCTTGGGCATAGGAGGACGACTACTAGGATTTTTACTTTTTGGTTTACAAACATGTTAATTAAATACATACATATATTAAACAAGTTCATATATGTAGCTAGTCAAATATGAAAAACATGTAGATATACCTTGTCAATGATAACCACGTGTCTAGGCCATCCCACCATAGCACCCTCTGCTTCATCAACTGTACCATATTCAGAAGAAGTATGGGTAGTGGTTTGTCCCCCATTCCGTCATACACAAGATGTATGGACACACGACAAATGTCATCAGAAACTGATTGACAATGCAATGTACCACCGATGTTGTATACCTTACCACTGCCACAACATTGTACTCTGGAACCTCCACTGCAAGTTTACAGTTCATACCAACCTAGTTGAAATTATATAAGTTATATACAAAGCGGTAAACCAGATACCTACTATATTATATATATAATATTAACATATATAGAACAAACTTACTGCAGATTGTTGTGGTGGTTCATTGGGAGTGCTCCCATGACCTTCTACAATTGGAGTACGAGCTTGTACCTCATCATATGAGAGACTAACAATTTGAGGAGGTTGAGAAGGTTGAGAAGGTTGAGAAGGTTGAATAGGCTGAAATGAAGACAATATTAGTTGCACTTTCTGTGATACTAATGCTTCAACCTCGTCATGTGTAACTGTACGACCTCTTCTAGATTCTGATGGCCCATAATAAGTCTTGAATCCTATGCCAGCTCCTAATCCCCTAACACGGCCAGGATGCTCTTTCGTACCAAGAGCAACTGATAGTTCATCCATGCATCCAATTGGTATGAACTTTCCTTGTTTTCTTTGCTCATAGAGATCATCCTATTCATATTTAATGAAAATATTAAATCACAAACAATTAGAGATCATCCTATTCATATTTAATGAAAATATTAAATCACAAACAATTAGATATTATTAAATCCTACTCTTTAATTACTTAATTGTGATGAACTTACCATCTTTTGTGCCACCTCCTTAGTTGCAGGGTTGGTAATTTCACCTGCTTTATTTTTTCTAGCATCAAGCCAAATTTTATAACGGGGTGGACACTCAACTTGAGTTGTGCTAGACCCTTCTCCAGAAGAGATTTGCTTTTCCAGTTGTTCTCGACGCTGGGCATAACTAAGGGATCCCATGTGATGGTTATGCACATTTTTGGCCCATCTTTCCTTTTGGGTCTCGTGAATAGCCTGATCATTTAAAATGAGGTATTGCAATTTACAACTTGGCAAACATATACATATATAAAAACATTAATTGTATACCTGAAACTCTTCTGAATTCCTTTGTGCAACAAATCTGTCCCACACCTCAGGATCTATAAAAATATATACCTCTGTTGCTTTCTTCTTTTGCTTAGGATTATCTATATAATCCCTTTTGAGATAGGTCTTAAATGCCCTCCATCGTACACCACAACGCTGCAACACTCTATATACAAATGAAAAACACCCTATATACAAATGAAGCAATAATCTTATTTCAAAAAGTATATGTCAAAACAAAAATCTGGAATCAATAAACAAAAAACAAGATAATATAGTATCAAAATTCAACTCACAGATATATCTTTCCAAAGGAGGTCTTTCAAGCCAATAGGAACATCATGCCAGTTTTCTATATCTATTGGCACCTTACTACGTGTGGTTGCCCCTACATAATGCTTAAAAGTACTAGCGTGTTCCCCAATCGGTGCTCCTCCCCTTTCAAACTGGATTGACAATTTCTCCCCTTTTGCCCTAAGCTCTTGTAGCCGACGCATCACTGTGGGACCTCTACTCTTCTTAACATCACCACTAGCATCATCATGCTCATGATCAGAATGTTCATCTTCACTTGCCATTTTAGAACAACCTACAAATATACATGATAAAAGAAAACATAAGTGATAATAAAAGAACAAGTGGTGATATATAATAAAATGTATACATGATAAAAGAAAATGTGTGCTTAAATTATAATACATGCCTCTAGTTTTGGTTGAGTTGTTAGTCAAGTAAAATTCCTTCAGCATGGTCTTGACGTGTATATAAGTCATCGGTGTTAACTTCAACATTGACACTTGGCAAACCAACTGAAAATGGGCTGGAATCATCATACTTTTCGTAGTATTCTTCTTCATTTATAGGATCCACAGTAAACTGTCTTTTTCCATGAAGAACGACAGACCAATTTTTATTTGCTGGGTCATCAATATAGAATACTTGTTTTGCTTGGTCTGCCATGATGAATGGTTCATCTTTCTCTCCAATTTTTTCAAAATTCACCAATGTGAAACCTAACTCATCAACTAAAATGCCTTTGTTGTTATCAACCCAATTACATCTAAAGATAGGAACTCTAAAATTTGTATAGTCCATTTCCCATATGTTCTCAATGATGCCGAAATGCGACATCTCAGCTTCATGTGGTCTTTTATCTTTGGCACTAGCAAAATACAACGAACAATCTTTAACAGTGACCCCACTATTTTGGACTACACTACTTTCATCTTGATGTTTAGTGTAATATAAAAATCTGTTTATGTCATAACCTTCATATGACTTGACATCCATTTTTGTCTTAAAGGTGAGCCATTTTATGTTCTCATCAACATTATTTGGTGATTCAGATAGCTTCTTAAAGACTTTCTCTTCAAACCACCTAATAAATGTTCGATTATGCTCTCTTGCAAGCCACATTGAACTGGATCGCGGATGATTTTTCTTGATAAGATCATTGTGTTCTGTGATGTAGCTACTAACTTCATCGATGTTGTGTAAAATATACAAATGTGCTTGTTCCCGCAACTCATGACTAATTCCTTTCACTCGTGCTCCCAGAGTTCATTTGCCACAATAAGACTCAGTAATAAGATCATTTTTTAGATCGCTAGAAGTTTCATTGGAATTCAAAAAATCGTTGCAAAAGTCCATCACTTCCCTAGCCACATAACCCTCAATAATACTCCCTTCAGGATGATAACGATTCCGAACATCACCTTTAAAAACACTCATGTAGCGTTCAAATGGATACATCCAATGTAAAAAAATTGGACCCAACATCTTCACCTCCCTTGTAATATGTACTACAAGATGAACCATGATATCAAAAAATGAAGGAGGAAAGTACATTTCAAGCTGACACATGGTAACAATTACATCATTTTGTTATTTATCGAGAGTATCCAGATGTATCACTTTGTTGCATATTTCATTGAAGAAGAAACAGAGTCTTGTGATTGCAAACCTTACATGCTTCGGCAATATAGATCGAATAGCCACATGTAAAATTTGTTGCATTAAGGTGTGACAATCATGAGATTTGAGACCTATCAACTTCAGATCCTTCTTTGATACCAATCTATGAATATTAGAAGAGTATCTTTGTGGAACCTTAATATTATACAAGCACTCACAGAAAGTCTTTTTCTCCTTCATGGACAAAGTGTAACAAGATGGTGGTAAATATGTGTGGCGATCCCTGATCTCAACTGATAATTCTTTTCTTATACCCATTAATTCTAAATCTTTTCTAGAGTTGATGTCGTCTTTAGTCTTTCCTGGTATGTTCAATAACGTACTGATGATGCTATCACAAACATTTTTTTCAACATGCATGACATCAAAGCAATGTCTAATTGTCAAAAATCTCCAATACGGAAGATCCCAGAATATTGACCTCTTCTTGTATAGAGATTTGTCACATGCGAGTGTACGACTACTTGAACTCTTTCCAAATTCATTAACAATATGTTTCACCCTATCATATACAACATTTCCTAGTATAGGTTTAGGAGCACTTCGTTCCTCAGTTGACCCATTAAAGGTTTTGCGTTGCCTTCGATAAGGATGCACTGGTGGGAGAAACCTCTGATGACCAAGATATACGATTTTACCACCATGTTTCAGTCGAATTGAATCAGTATTTTCCTCACAAATAGAACATGCTTTGTATCCTTTTATGCTATATCCAGACAAATTTCCATAAGCTGGGAAGTCATTAATCGTGCAAAACAACATAGCACGCAAAGTAAAGATCTCTTTACGTGAAGCATCATATGTCATAACACCTTCTTCCCATAATTTTGTTAGGTCATCAATTAGAGGTTGAAGGTAAACATCAATATCATTTCCAGGTTGCTTGGGCCCTGATATCAATATTGACAACATGACATACTTATTTTTCATACACAACCAAGGAGGAAGATTGTATATAACAATCATAACAGGCCACGTGCTATGTTGGCTGCTTAATGTACCATATGGATTCATTCCATCTGTACATAGTCCAAGTCTTAAGTTCCTTGTTTCTTTACCAAATTGAGGGTATAACAAATCAATTTTCTTCCATTGTGGTGAATCAGATGCATGTCGTAGGATGCCATCATCATTGACCTTTAACTCCCCATGCCAAGACAAATTTTGCGCATCTTCTGTATTAGCAAATAAGCATTGAAATCATGGTATTATTGGTAGATACCACATCACCTTGGCAGGAGAGCCATTTTTAGCCTTAGCTAAATTTGTAGTCTTGTACCTTGACGCACCACATTTTGGACAATTTATCAAATCACTATAGTCCTTCTGAAATAACACACAGTCATTTGGACATGCATGAATCTTCTTAGCCTCCATTCCCATTGGGCACATTATTTTCTTTGCTTGATGTGTAGAAATTGGAAGCTCGTTGCCTTCAGGAAGAATTTCCTTTAACAAAGACAAGAATGAAGTGAAACTCTTATCGCTCCACCGATTTTGAGCTTTAAGAGTATATAATCTCATCACAACACTCAACCTCGTAAACTTAGTACAACCCTTATATAATGGTTTTTTAGCATCATGGATAATGTTTGCAAATAAAGAAGGTGGATCAATGACATTTTCCTGACAGCTACGTAGCATCTCATCAACCATATCATCCTGAATTGGGTCATCCTGAATCGGTTCATCATTGAAATTAACATCATTATCTATATCTTCTATGTCGCCACTATTAATATCGACATCTTCTGATCCATAATTAAGTTTCTCTCCATGCCAATACCATTCATTATAACCTTGTATGATCCCATTGCATATGACATGATTCTTAATTTCCTCAACAGTATCAACTTTCAAATTGTTACCACAATTTCTACATGGACAATAGAACCTATCTGTAGGTAGTTTCATATGTTCCTTAGCAAATCTGATAAATTCATCAACACCTTTGGTAAACTCTGGACTGTAATAGTTCTTGATAGACATCCAACTTCGATCCATTTTCTAGATCACATTAAAATTAATGATCAAACTGAGCATTTAGTATTGATACTATAAGTTGTAAGGTTTTTTTTATAGGAAATTCATTACTTTTATACTAAAGTGTACCACCTATCCCATTTTTGAATATTTAACCTCACTAGTAATTGTATAATGTATGTTTAGTTTTCAATAAAATTTCAGTAGCATTTCCCCTTAGTTCTCCAAGTACATCAATGTAAATGGCAAATAACCACTCACATATGTACCCAGAGAACAAATGAGGAAATACTACTAAAAATTTTCTTCAAAACTAAACATACATTATACAACTACATCCTAAGTGAGATTAAATATCCAAAAACAGTCCCATATCGGGGACTATCCAAAATTTACTCCTAATGAATAAATTTTGAACGGGTTTCTAAGTTTATATATAAATGTATTTGTCATATTTATGCATAGGCGGTCTCATCTATAAACCCTAAAGTGTCAATCTAAAACTAAACAATGTCTACCCTTACATGATGTAGATATAAAAGAATACATGTTTTTATTATTGGTTGGTTTACTAGATAAACATTCATTTATATGTACTAAATTGAATAATCAATTAGGTGCTCTTAACAGAAATAAATAGAAAGGCGTAAATTAAACATCATGTAGGATCTTTCATAATAGATAATAGTAAATAAAGTAAATCAAGACTCAAATGCAAAAGATAGCCAACACGACCAGTGTACCTAGCACGTCCGTATAGCACGGCACGGCCGTGGTACAACTCAAATGTAAAAGACAACCAACACGACCAGTGTACCTAGCATGGCCGTATAGCACGGCACGGCCATGGTACAACTGTACCTAGCACGGTCGTATAGCACGGCACGGCCGTGGTACAACTCAAATTTAGAAGACAGTCATGGTGAACTGTAACCTTTAAAACTAAAATTTTTGGCCAAAACGGTCGTGGCACCAAGCATGGCCATGCAAATCACAGGTCGTGGCACCAAGCATGGTCGTAGCAAGACCATGGTACTCCAACATTAGGTTAAAAGAAGTGTCTGAAATGGAAAATGAACTTACCTATCTGTTCGGAGAGGGGGTGGCATCGAAAGCCTTGGCAACGGAGAAATCGTTCAGAGAGAGTAGGTGGCAGCGGCAAAACTTGGATGCGGCGGTCGTGTCCTCGGAGAATCGGTTGAGATGGCGGTAGTGGCAACTTTGAAGTGGCAGCAGCAAAGCTTTGGAGCGTCGACGAGACCTTGCTGCATTGGCGAGACCCTTGGCGGCGGCGGGGGCGTTTTTGGAGAGAGGGGAGACACCTTGGCAGCGGTGGAAAATGTTGGAGGCAGCCGGCACGATGTGTGGAGCGCGGAGAGGTGTGACAACACTCCGAGTGTCGGGTGGCGAGGTGAGAGCTCCGGAAGTGTCGGGCGGCGAAAGAGTGGTGTGGGAGAGAGGGTTGTGCGAGCTGCGGCCGGTTTGTGACACTGTGGGAGAGAGGGCTGAGGGTTTTGATTTTTGTTCTGACTTCTGCGGTCGGTTAACTAGAACACTGACCCAACAGGTCCCATATAGGGATGGTTATTAGAAAATAAGTGATCTGAGAAATATCTGGTGCCCGAACAACCGCACCTATAGGGACGGTTATTGTAAAAACCGACCTGAGAAGTCCAGAGCTATGCGGAAGGTTATCCAATAAAACCGACCTGAGAAGTCGGCCTAGCGGTACATCTATGTGGACGGTTATCTAAAAAACTGACCGGAGAAGTCGCCTAGCGGTACCCGAATTTTTTCGTTTCAATTACTAGGGTCGTTTATTTAAAAAACTGACCCCATAGCTCAGCGTGCGAAGGCAGAAAACCAATTTTTCTCTGCGGGAAGCATGTTGGATCGGTTTTCTATTTTTGCGGGTCTTTTCTAGCGTCGATTACTTTAACATAACCGACCCAATAGCTATAAGAGGTACCCGGATTTTTTCTAATGACTTCTTCCTTCGGTTTTAGTTTATTAGGTCGGTTTTTCTAATATAAGTGACGCTAGAAGAAGCGATGTTAGAGGCCAAAAATGTACTAGTGGATCTCCATGAAAGGCATCAAGCTTCATGTTCAAAGCAGCAAATCAACGTTCCTCACCATAAAGATCACCCATCCAAAGCTCCAAACTTGCCTTCGGCACCATCATCATCTCCTTAAGAAATAAATGACAAAAAGAAGAAGAAAAAGAAGCCATGGTTATGCTTAGCTTGAGAAGAAAAGAGAGAGAGGACAACGGCCTTGCCTACTCTCATCATAGGCCGATCCATGGCCAAGAGGGGAAGAAGGAGATGAAGAAGATAGCACAAGAAAAAACTAACAAAGAAGCATGACTCACCAAGGTCGGATCTTGAGCAAGAAGTCTCCATGGGCAAGGAGCTCGCCCTCCCAAGCTCCATGGGAGTTTCCTTAAGCTCCCAAGCTCCCAAACTCGTCCCATATAGGAAGGGGAAAGAAGGTAGATGAAAGGGGTTACTTGGGTGAAGAGGAAAGGGGTTATATACACCAAGAAAGAGAGAGGTAGCAAAGGAAAGGTGTCATAACCACATAAGCTTAGATGCCACTTGCTCATGCTCTTAACGCCACTTGTTGCCACCCAAGCTTCACATGCACGGCCTGGTGATACACTCTAGGCTGTGTATCATGTAGCTGGTCATATCCCATGGACGATACACCTTCTTGGGGGACACACACTCCAAGCCCTACCTAATACACTAAAGGAAAAGATAACACATATAACATATATGGTATAAAGACCTTATAGAGATGTCACTTCTCAATTATCATCCAAACAAGGTGCCCAAGCCTTCATCCACATCCTAGATAATGCCAAACTAAAGCAAGAATACTCTAGAGCAGGTAAATTGCATATTGACCCTCCATTTTGGTTAATTTGCAATTTGCACCAGAACTAGCACATAAAGCACAAGCATCATCCAACCAAGCTTAAACTTGGAACATAGGCCCTCCACAAGGAGCCCCATAGCATCATTCTCTTTCCCATGATTCTAAATCACTAAAGACACACTCTACATGTGACATATTGCAATATAACCCCTTACTTTGGGTAAGTTGCACATTGGTCCAAAACAAGCAAACATTACTCATACTACATCCATACAGAACCAAAATGGAAACATAAGCTTGTCACATGATATCAAAACATCTTGAGAGATCAGATTAAGGTTTTAAGCACCTTTTGTAAGCAAAGCAAAGAGGGTTAGCCCAAAGAATGGGTCAGGGTCCTTATAGTAACGACCCCACCTCCCGGTAACCCCCAATTAAGGGAGACCAAGAGGTCAGAGTCGTTATCCCAATAAATAGGATCAAAGGTTTGACAAATAATCAATAATAATTATAAAATTCTACCATACTATACTAAAAGTTGGAATAAAATAAAAATTTGCATACCTTTTAAAAACTTTGGATATCTAACTTCTATCCATAACTTCAATGTATTCTAACTAATCCTCCTTGTACTTTAATTCTTATTTTCATAATATGCCACTGTATTGTTTGTCCTTTTCAATATTGTACCTAAAATGCCGACGAAAAAAATGTCGGTCAGCAAAAATGAATATGCCGGTATGTGGGGACAACAAAAATTTCACATATATGGCTAACAATCTAAATATCACAATCAAGTTGATTAACAAGCTAATTTACGCTTTCAATGTGACATTCTCCATCGCTTTTGCCCTAACCGTGGAATACCCGCCTTAGGGTTTCTCTTTTTCCATTAACTTAAGGCCACCTTCTCCATCCTGAGCTTGGTGCCTAGGGTCACCTCTCATGGTGGCCATTAGTCATGCAATATCATAAGGCCACCTTCTCTATCCTGAGCATGGTGCCTGGGGTCACCTCTCATGGTGCCCATGGGTCTTCCCTCTTAGGCTTGACCTCATTGCATCTTACATCAGGGTGGCATGTAGGTGTAAGAATACACATTTATATCTTAATTGTGATAATCATATTGACTTTATGATTTGCATATATGAACATCCAAACAGATAGGTTAACCATAAATAACCACATACCTGTCAAGCTGATTTGGGACAGAAATAATCCAATCAATGTATGAAATCCAATAGGCAAGTAAGCACACAAAGAGATCCTGAAATATGCATATAATTTCCTATCATAAATCATGCCATCAAGATCTATTAAACCTAGCTTGCTTCCTATGGTTTCTAGTCCACTTTTATGGTTTCTGTTGCAGTTAGGGTTTTTCTTGTACTTTTATCACTACAAACCCTATTTAGGAAAATTTTCTCTTAAACCCTAATAATTCTAACCTATTTCGTTTAACAAGCTTAGGATCATCTTCCAACAACATATTATCACATATATCAAATTAAAAGTGATATTTATCTCTTTTACCCTAAATTAGGGTTTCTAAGTGCTTAATCATTCTTATTTGGGGTAAAACCCTAAATCATGCAAGAAACATCTAGATCAGGTTCAAGTTTGTTATTAAATGTTCAACAGGTTGCAATTGTTCAATTTGATCAATTAAGTAACATAAACTCAACCAGTATGCTCAATTGGGGTTTCAAGGTACATTAAAGCATATTCATGTATATGGAACCTTAAATTTATTAAACTATGCATAATCATTATCCTTTTGGATATAATGTGTCCTTTTATAATCAACAGGTTAATATCAACTTTAAACATTCATATAACCCTTCCTAAATTGTTAATCATTATAGATTAGGGTTTCTTAAGCATTAATGCATTAAAGTTGATAATTTCAACTACTTTTTGAATTGCAATAGGAATTAGGATCTAAATCGATTTTTTAGTGTATTTGTATCATTTTCTGAGAAAAATTCATATATTATATGTATCCATCTAAGCTACCATTAATTAGATACAATTTTTACAAAAATCACTTACTTGGACCAATGGGAGGTTGCCACGTCAGCCTTTCCATGCACCATTTAGCTCGGTCGAAAACATAACCAAGTTACCCTTTTGCCCCCATGTAATTTTCCAGCTCTTTAACACGCGGAGGGGCAAAACCATCCAACACTCCTAGGTCATCTTCAACCTTGTGACACACGCAACGGCTGCCGAGTGCAGCCCTTCGTGGGGCCGCCCTCTCCTCCCCAGGGCTCGTGGGTCGCCGCCAACCACCGCCCTGGCTCCACCACACCTCCATGCACACGAGGCACCTCCAGTTCATAGCCAAGGTCACCGGTTTCAAGCGTGCCTAGCCCGCAATGTGCGGTCAGCCTTGCAACCATGGTGCTACTACTGCGCATGGGCTAGGGCATAAGGATGATGGTTGCGCTCCTTTCTAACAACATGGGGCATCATGCTTCCATCATGACGACTCCATGGCTCCTCGCTGCTCCAGGGATAGCTCTACCCTTCTCGATTAGGGTTTGAATGAAAACAAAGAAGAAGGATAGAATTGGTTGCATGGGATCCTCTTAGACTCAGGCTAAGGGTTCAACCCTTATATGGGGGAGGGTAGCAACGCCCTAGGACTCTCAACCACAAGGATACAAGCCCCCCTCTTCTATGGTCACCTTTCTTTCCTTGTTTACAAAGTAACCTCTCTTTTAATTATCTTCTTAATAATCCATATTCCTTAGTTATTAGGAACTCTGAAAATGATCTCTCTTATATTCTTTGTGCTTGGCTTTTAATCCATTGTCCATGAAATTTTACTTCCTTTTAGTAAAAAGAATCTCTTTTTGATAATACCAACAAGTCATTAACCATGTAGCACATTATCCTTATATTTTTGTATTATTTGTATTTTTTCTTTCTTCTTCGCCATTGGGACTCGTTGGACCCCAAGAAATCCTAAGATTTCAAAATCCTTTTTGAAGGATACTTATTATCCTTCTAGATGCATCTACAACCATTATTTCTCATTATCCTACTTATTTCAATAAAGATTTCTTTTCAAGGATTTCTATTTATCTTTTATTTCCCTTTTCCTCTTTTCCTATTTCTTTTATTAGAAATCACACATAAATGAAATTTACTCAATTGTGGCCATTAATGCCACTTTCTAGATATTTCCATATATTTTCATCAATACTTTGCTTACTATTCATTATCTTGTATATTTTTCTAATATTTGGACTTTTCTTCTTTTCTTCTCTTTTATATCCATTATTGGATTAACATAATAGTAGTAATCATGAAATTCCTATCCAAAGGGATATTTGCAAAGAAATCCATCTTTTGAAGCAAATCATAAAACCTTTTCAATTAAGTCCATATTCATAAAATCATTACATTTCAATTATGAAAACATATGCAAAATTGAGGTTGTAACATCCTTCCCCTCTTATAGGAATTTTTCCCTCAAAATTCCATCAAACATACAAACAAGAAGGATAAGACTTCCTCATGTCCATCATGGATCCCATGTGGCTTTACCCTCTCCATGGAGCTTTGCAAGAATCTTCATCACCTCATATTCTTACATCTGAGCTCTCTCTTTCCTTAGTATCTCGGAACCTCATAGGTGACTCAGTACATTTCAACCTCTCTCTCAAAGCTTAATAGGTTCATGGTTCAACACATGGCTCAGGTATCTCACATAGGGCTCTAGATCAGAGTTGTGGAACACATCATACATCACGTTATCCTGAGGGGTAAGGCTACACACAAACATCTCCACCAATCCATCTCAAATGGACCCATGTATTAGGGACTCAACTTTCTCAGCTATAGCTCAGAGGGGTCAGATTATCATATCACATATTCTCCCATAGTGAACTGCATGTCAGTCTGCTTCACATCATCTCACAACTCATGTCGCCCCTGGGCTTTCTCAGCCATTGCTTGATCAAAGAGACTTCATCTGCACTCACTGTGGTCTCTCTGACCTTCATAAGGTCTTTCCACCGACATCATTTTCATGAAGTGGTGACTGACACAACCTCCCTTTAGAGCTTCTTACATCCCGATACTGGCTATGGTGGCTATCATCGCATCTTTTATAGGACAAGAACTGTCTCCATATATCACCCTGAATGAGCACACATGCTATCATCAGACCCTCTAGTCGGATCATACTAACCATCAGTTAGGGGTGATAAGCTGTACTAACAACAAGTTCTTCATGTATCTACTTCCACCTCATGGAAGTGAATCTTTAGGTCATACTCAGGAACCTTTAAACTTGCATCATGGTGTAGTTGAACCATCTCTCTCTCTTACATGTAGTTCAACTAGAACTATCCCTTGACAGTACTCTCTCTTTCTATTATATTATGTCATCTAGGTAAGGCGATCTACCATAACCTATAATGCATCCTGAACTTCCTCGGTCCAGGGGAGACTTACCATGACAAATATAGTGATGAACTCTCATTCCCTCTCAGGGACTCTTTATCCTCCATATCCACTCATTGGGTTATTGGTGTTCGTCCTTCACCTCCTGGAATGCATGGCAACAAGCCACATGCAACTTCATCTTAGGCATCCAAAGTACTACCAAAACTTACTATCTTAGTAGTACCATGGTGTATGATGAACTTAAAATCATGATCTCATGTATGTCATGATTCCTCAAGGTTGATTCCTCAGAAACCCTAAAACACTCTAGTCGTGGTTTCATCATCTTCCTTTCCAGAGAAGTGCATCTGAGGTTCTACAACCATCCTTCTATTGCATCAAGCCCTAGGCTGGCTAACCAAGCATCCACTATCTTGATCAACAGATCTCGTTACATCTGAGTGTTAGCCAAACATATCTTACTACTTAGGGTTCACCTAGCCACCTATTCCATCCTTTTCACTATCTAAACTAGGCAGTTGTGCCTCAACAAGAGCATCTATTACCACGTTTCATCTTTATATGCTAGGTAAAAGTGAAGACCTAGACCTCCATGTATTCTACTTATTATCTCATCTTGAACTCTAAGTCTATCTTCATCAAGCAAACTCTGAGTTCATCCTCTTAGTTATCAAACTCAAACTTATTCAACTAATAAATTCCATATAGCTCATGATAAGAACATCCTTATAAGATGACTACCTTAGTTCTCGTGGTGTTTGTAAACCATCCACATATTGTACACTCCACAAGGGTATGTTATTACCTCTATCCTCATACCTCATAGCAACATTTCAACTCACATCATCTTTATCCTTGGTGTATGGCATGTGTACTATCCTATCTCTCATTCCCATAACATGAGGAAATAAGCATTTCGTGGCCGTCCAAACACAAAGTTCTTCCTATTCCAAGAGTAGAGATGGTACATCCCTCATTGCCAGTACACCTTCAAATCTAACTTGAAACGTGCATCACATGTCTCAACATTGTGAACATCTGCACATCAGGGTTACCTCCATTGAAAACTGGTCTCGACCCCACTTGTATCATCACACCATCCTTGGTCATCTCCTCTAGGTCTGTAGGGTGCTGGTAGTTTTGGGGTCATCCCTCTTTCCTTATGCATCAGAGAGTGCCCTCTTCATTTTCCCTTTGGGTCCCATGAGTTCATTAAGGTGATCAATCTCCTAACCCATGGCCCTCAAACAATGACAGTTGTTACCTCCCGACCCGATGGTCATGTGCAACTAGGGAATTAGGCAACTCCTACTCCCATCGGTCTTATCCCTACCTAACCCTAGGATAGACTTAGGATCCAAACATAGCACATATCCAACTTGAAACCTTACCCAAGTCTCCATCATCTCTCTCAGCATTTGTGGTTTGACTGAAATCCTTTCATAGGGATCATGGCGACCTACCTGCCTTGGTCAGGCCCCATCCCCATGCACTTAGAGATGATTATCTATGGGTCTGTAGGTTCATTATCCTACTATGTACTCTCCACTTAGCTTCTTAAGATCCTATGAGACCTCTTTGGGTTACCTCAATCCAACTAAAGATGGTATATACCCTACAAAAGGGTCCTTCTCCCAAGATGGGAGGAAACTATCTCTTGATAGTAGCAAAGGTCACAAATGTTCTTATGTCTAGGGTTTACATCCACATGAGCATGTTTGACCCCAGCAAGCTACTAAGGCACGTAGCTAACCAACAGACCACCTACTAAACCATGCTAGGTCTCCATGGTAGGTCATACTTGTTCTCATTCCTCAACATTGGTCCATCTTCATACATGCCCATGTCATCAACCTATATGTAGGAGGTTCATCAAACATAGACCTTAGTCTCAGGGATCTCCTTTTCCTCTAAACATGAGGAGTGCCATGCTCAAATATATAGAAACTCAAATCTCATCATGAGCATCAGGTGCACCAGGTACTACTACTTCCCCTCTTATAGGTCTAGGAACCCTAGGTTTACTTTTCATACAAGAGTTGTCCAACTGCATGCTCAACATTCCAACCA
This sequence comes from Alisma plantago-aquatica, assembly GCA_963693085.1. Taxonomy (NCBI): domain Eukaryota; kingdom Viridiplantae; phylum Streptophyta; class Magnoliopsida; order Alismatales; family Alismataceae; genus Alisma; species Alisma plantago-aquatica. The sequence continues at coordinate 582,804,478 of OY856413.1, forward strand.
TGAACCATACATGTACGATGTATAACTTGCACATTTTATAATTCTTCCATATGAACAAGACCTCAGAGTCGAGTCCTCGTCAAGGACACCCGGCTAGGTATGAGGCCTCCCAACTTATTACTAAGCCTCCACAGGGTCTAAGGAACTCTTCTTCCTATCCTTAGAAGGTAAGCACCTATATCATCTACACATAGGTATCAACAACCTCATCCTTTTCTTAGGGTTTGATTCCTCTAAAGGCAACCAAGATACTATAGGCCTCCAGGGATCATTCAAGAGGCAACCACAACCATCCACATAGGTTGTCCATTCTAGGATAAAACATACCCAACTCCTCACTATTCCTCATATCTCGGAGTCTAAGCTTCCAACCTTTTTGCTCGGGTCTTTCTCTCTTTCTCTTTAGAACTAACCCTACAACAACCCCACTACTATAGGTTCTCTCTTTAAGGTGGATCAAGCTCACATGCATACACCTAAACGTATGATCAAACCTATGTCCGCTCAATATTATCCATAACTCTTTGCGCTTATCTCATAAGTTATCCAACATGCCCTTTGGCCTAGGTTTTATCCTACTGCCAGTACTACTAACGTACTCTGGGTGTATACTATGCCATGCTCATATAAGAATATAGAGTTTCTATATGGTCATCACTAACCTCATTGATGAAGGGGTCATCCTTCACCCTAACATGCACGACCCTTCACAGGTTGGGTCACCCAAAAGGCACTAAGTCAACCAGCATCACATTGCTCATACTCCTCATTGGTATTCAAAACCAAAAGTAGGTCAACTCACGCACATGGTTGACCATGATATCTAATTCATCATGCCATCTCTCCCTAATCACCACTTAGGGTTAGGGTTAACATCATCCTCATAGGATGTGCCAGATCTCTACCTTTAATGGAGGTCTCTGCCTCCAAGACCAACTCTCTACTCATCCTCCTGACAAGAAAGTCTAACCTCAGGTCTCTCCCATGGGTAGGATAACACATGTCATACAACCTAAGCATGAAACTAATCTTTAGTCTACACTTAAACTATTAAGTTTATGTCCATGACAACTTATTTACATTCTTTTCATTAATTTGGTGGAGGATTCCTTGACCATATCATACATACCCTATCCTCAAGAGAGTGAGGAAGAGAGAGAAAAACCCTAAACCTTATAATCTTAATAGAATTAGGGATGAGAAGGGATGAAAATTGATGAGAGAATCCTAAAGGTATCTTATTTTGAGTCAAAACCTCAGACATTGGCCAGGCAGTCACACTGCATCCGGGAGTCCTCGTGACTGACTAGCGGGGTGGAGGAAAATCTTGCCAGCCCCCAGACTGTGATCCTTTTCTAGACAACTCCGTCATCAGAAAATCCTCTAATAACTCCTTTGGGTTCTAAAGAGTTTGTAAAATTTAATAATCATTAGAGATTAAATGTGGAACCAATGCTCTCATATTGAATGTAATGACCCCGCCTCCCGGTAACCCCCAATTAAGGGAGACCAAGAGGTCAGAGCCGTTATCCCAATAAACAGTATCAAAGGTTCGACAAATACTTAATAATAATTATGAAATTATATCAAACTATACTGAAAGCTGGAATAAAATAAAACGTTGCATACCTTTTAAAATTTTTGGATATCTAACTTTTATCCATAGCTTCAATCTATTCTAACTAATCCTCCTTGCACTTTAATTCTTATTTTCATAATATGCCACTTTACTATTTGTCCTTTTCAATATTGTACCTAAAACGCCGACAAACAAAATGTCGATCAGCATAAATGAATACGTCAGTATGTGGGGACAACCAAAATTTCACATATATGGCTAACAATCTAAATATTACAATCAAGTTAATTAACAAGCCAATTTACATATTCAATGTGACATTCTCCACCTCTTTAGACCTAACCCTGGAATACCCTCCTTAGGGTTTCTCTTTTGCCATTGACTTAAGGCCACCTTCTCCATCCTGAGCTTGGTGCCTGGGGTCACCTCTCATGGTGCCCATTAGTCATGCAATATCATAAGGCCACCTTCTCTATCATGAGCTTGGTTCCTGGGGTCACCTCTCATGGTGCTCATGGTTCTTCCCTCTTGGGCTTGACCTTATTGCATCTTACATCAGGGTGGCATGTAGGTGCGAGAATACACACTTATATCTTAATTGTGATAATCATATTGACTTTATGATTTGCATATATGAACATCCAAACAGATAGGTTGCATTCAATTCGATTAAACACCCAAGAAATCTCTGTGAAACTAAAGCGGTTAACCATATATAACCACATACCTATCAGGATGATTTGGGACAGAAATAATCCAATCAATGTTAGAAATCCAATAGGCAAGAAAGCACACAAAGAGATCTTGAAATATGCATATAATTTCCTATCATAAATCATGTCATCAAGATCTATTAAACCTAGCTTGCTTCCTAGGGTTTCTAGTCCACTTTTAGGGTTTCCATTGTAGTTAGGATTTTTCTTGTAATTTTATCACTACACACCCTAGTTAGGAAAAATTGCTCTTAAACCCTAATGATTCGAACCTATTTCGTTTAACAGGCTTAGGATCATCTTCCAACAACATATTCTCACATATATCAAATGAAAAGTGATCTTTTTCTCTTTTACCCTAAATTAGGGTTTCTAAGTTATTAATCATTCTTATTTGGTGTAAAACCCTAAATCATGCAAGAAACATCTAGATCAGGTTCAAGTTTGCTATTAACTGTTCAACATGTTGCAATTGCTCAATTTTATCAATTAAGTAACATGAACTCTGTAAGGACCCTGACCCATGTTTTGGGATAACCCTGGTTTCTTTGCTTAAGAAAGGTGCTTAGAACCTTAATCTAACCTCTCAAGAAGTTTTGATATCATGTGACAAACTTATGTTTCCAGTTTGGTCTCGTTTGGATGATGTTTGAGGAATGTTTGCTTGTTTTGGACCAAAGTGCAATTTACCCAAAGTAAGAGGTTATATTGCAATATGTCACATGAAGATCATGTGTTTAGTTCTCTATAATCCTTAGATAGAGAATGATGCTATGGGGCACCTTGTGGAGGGCCCATGGTCCAAGTTTGAGCTTGGTTGGATGATGCTTGTGCTTTATGTGCTAGTTTTGGTGCAAATTGCAAATTACCCAAATTGAAGGGCCAATATGCAATTTATCTTCTCTAGAGTCTTCTTGCTTCAGTTTGGCATCATCTAGTACGTGGATTATGGCTTGGGCACCTTTTTTGGATGATAGTTGAGGAGTGACATCTCTATAATATTTTTAATGTCTTATATGTCACATGCGTTATCTTGTCCTTTAGTGTATCGGGTAGAGCTTGGAGCGTGTATCGGCCAAGAAGGTGTATCATCTATGGGACATGACCAGATGCATGATACAAATCCTAGAGTGTATCACCAGGCCATGCATGTTGCGTTTGGGTAGCAACAAGTGGTGTTAAGAGCATGAGCAAGTGGCATCTAAGTTTATGTGGTTATGACACCTTTCCTTTGCTACCTCTCTCTTCCTTGGTGTATATAACTCCCTTCCTCCTTACCTAAGTGATTCTTTTCGGCCACCTCTTTCCCCTTCCTATATGGGATGAGCTTGGGAGCTTTGGGAGCTAAAGGAAAGCCCCCATGGAGCTTGGGAGGCCGAGCTCCTTGCCTATGGAGATCTCTTGCTCAAGATCTGACCTTGGTGACTCATGCTTCTTTGCTAGCTTTTCCTTGTTCTTACTTCTTCATTTCCTTCTTCCCCTCTCGGCCATGGATGGACCCTTGATGAGATTAGGCAAGGTTGTGGTTATCTCCCCCTCTTTTCTTCTTCTTCAACTATGCATAACCATGGAATCTTCTTCTTCTTCTTCTTTTGTTTCTTGAAGTGATGATGATGGTGCTGAAGGCATGCTTAGAGCTTTGGATGGATGATATTCATGGTGAGGAATGTGGGTTTGCTTCTTGGATCAGGAAACTTGATGTCTTTCATGGATATCCTCTTAAGGCGGGTTACATAACTCTTAACCATCTCTATTATGTTCACTCTCCATATGTGCATACATTGATTCTTGTCTTTAGAATGATACCCTTCTCTATGATAGTTGTGTATGTGGAACTTGAGATCTATTCTATTAGAAATGTTCACGTTTTATTACTGTCTTTATCTTGTTTTCTTTGTGCAAGATGGTAATGGGTGTCTTGAGGTTGAAGATGACTAACCCCAATATGGTGCCTTACCCGATATGGGGCTTTGCCCGATATAGTACGTTGCCTAATAGGCTATGACTTGGTTGATGGATTGTGAGAAATACCCCTCTCTCACTTTTTTGTTGAGAGGTGAGCTTAGGATCCCTTGATCCAACATATGGTAGTGAGTTCTTAGGCAATACCCCTCTCTCACTTAATTGTCTTGAGAGGTGAGCCTATGCTCTATATGATGGTTGGGTGACATGTTAGTTGGATGATATACCCTCTTGGACACCTTGGGTGACATGAGTAGACATGCTTTGATGTTGAGTTTTTAGAAACACCCCTCCTTCCTTGATTTGTGAGGTGATCTCTAGCTCTTGGCCGATATGATGATGGGTGATATGATAGTTGGCCGATATGAAGTCCTAACCTTAGCTTGGACAATATAGTGCTTGGCCGATATGGATTCTCTAACCTTAGTTGTCTGACATGATTGTCTTGGGAAATAGGGTTCTTTGGCCGATAGGATAACCCTAACCCTAGTTGCCCGATATGGCATCTTGGGTGACATGGCATCTTAGGCGACATGGCAACATGGAGTCTTGGACGATAGGGTTGTCCTAACTCTAGATTGACTGATCGGGGTGCTCTTATTGTGAAGATCTCTTGGGCGTCATGGTGTGTTGCCCAAGATAGTTCTCCATGAATGATAAAGATGTGAGGTTGGACATTATTGATGGTCCCTTGATATGCTTCTTGATATCTTCAACCCTAACTCGATACAAGTGTGTATCTATATATGGCTTGGGTGACACCAGGGTTAAGTGCATGGCCGATACCCCATAAGGAGATATGATATCTTGGTTGATATACCCTTGCCCGATATACTCCCTTGGATGGTTTCCCGACACAAGAAGGGAGTTGTAGGCCGATATATGTTTTGAGCTTGGGAGATATAGGGCCTTGGACGATATAGAGTTTGGGTGACATAGTGTCATGAGCAATACAAAGACTAGTGATGATATGTGGACCAGGTATGTGGAGTTTGTTACCCTTATACCCTTAATTATGATTCATGGATGAGGAAAAAGGAAGTCAATCCTGGTAGGGATGACCTAGAGAGCACCTTGGTGGTTTTGGTGCTATAAGGTTCTTGGCTGACATAGTTGTGGGGTGTCCTAACCCAAGAGGATTAGATGTGTTGGTTGAGCATGGAACCTGACATGCTTAAGATCTATGAGTTGTATAATATCTGAGAAGGTGGTCTCTTGACAGTGATGGCCTAAGGTGTGTCTGGGTGATATGGCCTTTGGAGGTGTTCTTGCACAGTATGCCTGAAGGCATGGTGCTTAGGGTTGTTGGTGCCCGATATCCCTTTAGTGAGGATTGTGCTTTACCCGATATCCTTGGGTGAGGATTGGTACCCTACCTGACACCCCTTTAGTGAGGGTTCGTTGGTCATTGCCGGGTTTTGGTAAAGATAGGAGATACTACTAGTGAGGGTTGTGCCCTAACCTGATAACCCTAAAAGTTACCTTGAGCCTTATATGATAGTGTGTTATCTTGATACCTTGAGACTATATCTTTGATCATGATGATAAGACATGATGAATAGGTTGTGAATGTTAGTATGGGGGTTACCTATGGTTGATGATAGGTGAACCTTTGATAATGCTTGATGGTTGATCATGATTTTATGATCCCTAAAGATGAATCCTTAAGAATGGTGTGCATGATGACATGAGATATAGGGTATGGTGGATACCCATGGTATGGTAACAGTAATGTGTATTTGTTTACACCATCTATGACTTATGCTTCATGTGTTTATAATAATGGATGATTGTTACAATCCTATAAACCTTAATCTTAATGATATGATAATCATGATATGTTCTTCAGAGATTGTATTTGGTGATCAAGTTATCTCTTTGATATGCTCCCTAACCATGCAGGTATTATCAATTGAATTCATAGCCAGGTAAGAGCTATGATGATTATATCATTATGTTCCTTGTGTGGAATTTGGTATATGAGAAATAGTTCAGTAATGATGATGTGCCCTGTTGATAAGATAACATGTATCTCCAGTATGATGAGGAAGGTCTGATGACCTGATAAAGGCTGAGTGCCTAAATGATGTGTTATCCTCTAGTGGTAACCTGAGGGATTGATATCCCATGATGATGTATGATGATGAAGCCTTGAGAGGAAGTGGCATTATGTGATGAAATGAGGGATTGATATCCCATGGAAATATGATTATTGTTGAGGGCAATGAGAATAGCAGTAATAGTGTGACACCAAAATAATGGAATCTAATGTTGTTCATGTTTTACATATGGTTTCTTAATACAACTTGGTTGCCCCAACAATCCACTTAAAATGCATTAACTAAATACAAATGAACCTTTCATGTAGTTTGTCGTGGCCATAGATCCATCATTGTCAGTAGCTGGTGATGGTGAAATGGATTCTCCTATGGGCTAACCCAGAGCTCATATTATTGAATATGCGGGGTTCTTCCTAGCTGAAAATAGGAGGATTAGAGTGCAACTACAGTTGTAGACTCAAGATGTGTATAAGAGCATGGTGAATAAGCCCATGGCTCAATGTGATGGATCATGAATGTGTTCATGGCTCAGGAGCACAGTGAATAGGCATGTGGCACATGATATACTAGTGTCGAGACCTGTACCAAGGCAGGCTAGAGAAAAGGGTAGCCTACGGAGCAGACCCTATGGCTGTGGCCACTCAAGCAAGATATTGCGGTCCTGATTTGGATATTGTGCACTGACCACGAGGAGGTGAGGTCATGGAGTCCAGCTCTCCCATTGACCTTGTATGGCACCGGTTTTGGGCTTCGCAGTCGAAGGTTGGATTTGAGCGGGACGGCTCACTTCCTCAGGGAATAATAAATCATAATCTAGTCATATAGTATATATTGTTTAAGTCAAAACACGGAACATTGGTTGAGGCCTTATACGATGTAAGTTTTCTCATATGCTTTTAAAAAGGTCTTTTGTATAAGTTTTCATATACAAATTCTTCATATTCCTTCTAGCATAACTGGTTAGCTATTATCAGTTGGTTACATTGATTTATCTGCTCAGTTATCTGTGATAATAATAAAGTTGGTAGAGGGTTATGTTTCTCCTGGGACTTGTGTCTCACACCACTGGTTAATAACCCTTTTTAGGTGGACGTGTCTGGCAAGATGAAGATCATGTGGCTAAGATGATATGCAGAGGTATCATACCTGGTGGAATAGATAGTGCCTAGCGGTAGAGTCCTATGTGTCGTCCCTGTACACTCAGGTCTTCAGGAGAGTTTCTCGATGTTTCTGATAAGATGATCAATATGTGGTTTTTGGCTTTTGTACATTGATGTAACAAATTAGCATGTGGAACAGTTCTTTCATGTAACGAGATGATGGGAAATTATGTTGTAGCACCTTGAAAATATGTTTTGAAAAGAAAGTGTGGGCTCAGATGCAACATGTCTCATCTTATGGTGCTTGTTGTAAATCAGTTTTAATTTCCCGTGATTTTCAGTAATCCGCTGGTTAGTATGTAATCATGTTTTGTTCGAGATGGGATGTTTCAAACTCAACCAATATGCTCAATTAGGGTTTCAAGGTCCATTAAAGCATATTCATGTATATGGAACCATAAATTAATTAAAATATGCATAATCATTATCCTTTTGGATCTAATGTGTCCTTTTATAATCAACAGGTTAATATCAACTTTAAAAATTCATATAACCCTTCCTAAATTATAATCATTATAGATTAGGGTTTCTTAAGCATTAATGCATTAAAGTTGATAATTTCAACTAATTTTCGAATTGCAAGAGGAATTAGGATCTAAATCTATTATTGATGTATTCCTTGTATTTTTTTGAGCAAAATTCAAATATTATATGTATCCATCTGAGCTACCATTAATTAGATACAATTTTTACAAAAATCACTTACTTGGACTAATGGGAGGCTGCCATGTCAGCCTTACCATGCACCACATACCTCGGCCGAAAACATAACCAAGTTACCTTTTTGCCCCCGTGTAAGTTGCCAGCTCTTCAACACGTGGAGGGGCAAAATTGTCCAATGCTCCTAGGTCATCTTCAACATTGCAACACACACATCGGCCTCTGAGTGCATCCCTTCATGGGGCTGCCCCTCCTCCCCAAGGCTCATGGGTCACCGCCAACTGCCGCCCTGGATCCACTGCACCTCCATGAACATGAGGCGCCTCCAGTTCGCAGCCAAGGTGGCCGGTTTCGAGCGTGCCCAACCCACAATGTGCGGTCGGCCTTGCAGCCATGCTACTGCTATTATGCATGGGCTAGGGAATAAGGATGATGGGCATGCTCCTCTCTGACAATGTGGGGCATCATGCTTCCATCGGGACGACCTTATGGTTCCTCGCTGATCCAAGGATAACTCTACTCTTCTCGATTAGGGTTTGAATGAAAACAAAGAAGAAAGATAGAGTGGGTTGCATGGGATCCTTTTGAACTCAGGCTAAGGGTTCAACCCTTATATAGGGGAGGGTAGCAACGCCCTAGGACTCTTAACCATGAGGAAACAAGCCCCCCTCTTCTATGGTCACCTTTCTTTCCTTGCTTACAAAGTAACCTCTCTTTTAATTATCTTCTTAATAATCCATATTCCTTAGTTATTAGGAATTCTAAACATGATCTATCTTATCTTCTTTGTGCTTGGATTTTAATCCATTGGCCACGAAATTTTACTTCCTTTTAGTAAAAATAATCTCTTTTTTATAATACCAACAAGTCATTAACCATGTAGCACATTTTCCTCATATTTTTGTATTATTTGTATTTTCTCTTGTTTCTTCTCCATTGGGACTCCTTGGACCCCAAGAAATCCTAATATTTTGAAACCCTTTTTGAAGGATACTTATTATCCTTCTAGATGCATCTACAACCATTATTTCTCATTATCCTACTTATTTCTTTATTAAAAGATTTCTTTTCAAGGATTTATCTTTATCTTTTATTTCCTTTTTCCTCTTTTCCTATTTTTTTATTAGAAATCACATATAAACGAAAGTTACTCAATTGTGGCCATTAATGCCACTTTCTAGATATTTCCATATATTTTCATCAATACTTTGCTTAATATTCATTATCTTGTATATTTTCTAATATTTGGACTTTTCTTCTTTTCTTCTCTTTTATATCCATTATTGGATTAATATAATAGTAGGAATCACAAAATTCCTATCCAAAGGGAGATTTGCAAAGAAATCTATCTTTTGAAGAATAGAATAAAACCTTTTCAATTAATTCCATATTCATAAAATCATTACATTTCAATTATGAAAACATATACAAAATTGAGGTTGTAACATCCTTCCCCTCTTATAGGAATTTTTCCTTCAAAATTCCATCAAACATACAAACAAGCAGGATAAGACTTCCTCATGTCCATCATGGCTCCCAAGTGGCTTTACCCTCTCCATGGTGCTTCACAAGAACCTTCATCATCTCATATTCTTACATCTGAGCTCTCTCTCACCTTGGTATCTCATACCCTCATAGGTGACACAGGACATTTCAGCCTCTCCCTTAAAGCTTAATAAGTTAATGGTTCAGCACATGGCTCGGGTATCTCACATAGTGCTCTAGATCAGACTCGTGGAACACATCATACATCACATTATGTTGAGTGGTAAGGCTACACACAAGCATCTCCACCAATCCATCTCGAATGGACCCATCTATCGGGGACTGAACTTTCTCAGCTATATCTCAGAGGGGTTGGATTATCATATCACATATTCTCCCATAATGAACTGCATGTCAGTCTGCTTCACATCATCTCACGACTCATGTCGCCCCTGGGATTTCTCAACCATCGCATAATCAAAGTGACTTCATTTGCACTCACTATGGTCTCTCTGACCTTCACAAGGTCTTTCCACCAACATCATTTTCATGAAGCGGTGATCGACACAACCATCCTTCAGACCTTCTTACATCCTGATACTGTCTATGGTGGCTATCATTGCATCTTTTATAGGACAAGAACTGTCTCCATATATCACCCTAAATGAGCACACATGCTCTCATCAGACCCTCTAGTTTGGATCATAGTAACTAGTCGTTAGGGGTGAAAAGTTGTACTAACATCAAGTTCTTCATGTATCTACTTCCACCTCATGGAAGTGAATCTTTAGGTCATACTCAAGAACCTTTAAACTCACATCATGGTGTAGTTGAACCATCTCTCTCTCTTACATGTAGTTCAACTAGATCTGTCCCTTCACAGTACTCTCTCTTTCTCTTAGATTATGTCATCTAGGTAAGGCGATCTACCAGAACCCATAATGCGTCCTGAACTTCCTCAGTCTAGGGGAGACTTACCACCACAACTATAGTGATGAACTCCCATTCCCTCTCAAGAACTCTTTATCCTCCATATCCTCTCGTTGAGTTACTGGTGTTCGTTCTTCACCTCCTGGCATGCATGACGACAAGCCACATGCAACTTCATCTTAGGCGTCCAAAGTACTACCGCAACTTACTATCTTAGTAGTACCACGGTGTATGATGAACTTAAAATCATGATCTCATGTATGTCATGATTCCTCAAGGTTGATTCCTCAAAAACCCTAAAACACTATAGTCATGGTTTCATCACCTTCCTTTATAAAGAAGTGCATCTAAGGTTCTACAACCATCCTTCTATTGCATCAAGCCCTAGGCTGGCTAACCAAGCATCCACTATCTTGATCAATGGATCTCATTACATCTAAGTGTTAGACAAATATATCTTACCACTTAGGGTTCACCTAGCCACCTCTTCCAGCCTTTCCACTAGCTAAACTAGGCAGCTGCGTCTCAACAAGAGCATATGTTACCACCTTTCATCTTTATATGGTAGGTAACAGTGAAGACCTAGACCTTCATGTATTACACTTTTTATCTCATCTCGAACTCTTAAGTCTATTTCATCAAGAAAACTATGAGCTCATCCTCTTGGTTATCAAACTTAAACTTATTTAACTCATAAATTCCATATAGCTCATGCTAAGAACATCCTTATAAAATGACTACCTTAGTTCTCTTGGTGTTTGTAAACCATCCACATATCGTACACTCCACAAGGGTATGTTATTACCTCTATCCTCATACCTCATAGAAATGTTTCAACTCACATGATCTTTATCCTTAGTGTATGGCATGTGTACTGTCCTATCTCTCATTCCCATAACATGAGGAAATAAGCATTTGGCGGCCGTCCAAACACAAAGTTCTTCCTGTTCTAAGAGTAGAGATGGTACATCCTACATTGCTAGTACACCTTCAAATTAACTTGAAACGTGCATCACATGTCTCTACATCATGAACATCTCAACATCAGGGTTACTTCCATGGAAAACTGGTCTTGAACCCACTTGGGTCATCATACCATCCTTAGTCATCTCCTCTAGGTATGTAGGGTGCCGACACTTTTGGGGTCATCCATCTTCCCTTATGCATCAGAGAGTGCCCTCTTCATTTGCCCTATGGGTCCCATGAGTTCATGAAGGTGATCAATCTCCTAACCCATGGCACTCAGGCAATGACAGTTGTTACCTCCCGACCCGATGGTCATGTGCAACTAGGGAATTAGGCAACTCCTACTCCCATTGGTCTTATCCCTACCTGACCCTAGGATAGACTTAGGATCCAAACATAGCACATATCCAACTTGAAACCTTACCCAAGTCTCCATCATCTCTCTCATCATTCATGGTTTGACTTACATCCTTTCATAGGGATCATGGCGACCTACCTACCTTGGTCAGGCCCCATCCCCATGCACTTAGAGATGATTATCTATGGGTCTGTAGGTTCATTCTCTTACTATGTACTCTCCACTTAGCTTCTCAAGATCCTGTTAGACCTCTTTGGGTTACCTCAACCCAAAAAAAGTTGGTACATACCCTACAAAAGGGTCCCTCTCCTAGGATGGGAGGAAACTATCTCTTGATAGTAGCAAAGGTCACAAACTTTCTTATGTCCAAGGTTTACATCCACATGAGCATGTTTGACCCCAGCAAGCTACTAAGGCACATAGCTAACCAATAGACCACCTACTAAACCATGCTAGGTCACCATGGTATGTCATACTTGTCCTCATTCCTCAACACTGGACCATCTTCATACATGCCCATGTCATCAACCTATATGTAGGAGGTTCATCAAACATAGACCTTAGTCTCAGGGATCTCCTTTTCCTCTAAACATGAGGAGTGCCATGCTCGAATCTATAGAAACTCAAATCTTGTCATGAGCATGAGGTGCACCAGGTACTACTACTTCCCCTCTTATAGGTCTAGGAACCGTAGGTTTACTTTTCATACAAGAGCTATCCAACTGCATGCTCAACATTCTAATCATGAACCATACATGTACGAGGCATAACATGCACGCTCTATAATTCTCCCATATGAAAAAAACCTCAGAGTCGAGTCCTCTTCAAGGACACCCATCTAGGTATGAGGCCTCACAACTTATTACTAAGCCTCCTCAGGCTCTAAGGAACTCATCTTCCTATCCTTAGAAGGTAAGCACCTATATCATCTACACATAGGTATCAGCAACCTCATCCTTCTTCTTAGGGTTTGGTTCCTCTAAAGGAAAACATGATACCATAGGCCTTCAAGGATCGTTCAAGAGGCAACCGCAACCATCCACATAGGTCGTCCATTCTAGGTTAAAACATACCCAACTCCTCATTGTTCCTCATATCTCAGAGTCTAAGATTCCAACCTTCTTGCTCGGGTCTTTCTCTCTTTCTCTCTAGATCTAACCCTACAACAACCCCACTACTAGAGGTTCTCTCTTTAAGGTGGATCAAGCTCACATGCATAAACCTATAGGGGTGAAATGTATAATCAAACCTATGTTTGCTCAAGATTATCCATAACTCTTTATGCTTATCTCATAAGTTATCCAACATGACCTTTGGCCTAGGTTTTATCCTACTGCCAATACTACTAACGTACTTTGGGTGCATACTATGCCTTGCTCATATAAACCCATAGGGTTTCTATATGGTCATCACTAACCTCATTGACGATGGGGTCATCCTTCACCCTACCATGCATGACCCTTCACAGGTTGGGTCACCCAAAAGGTACTAAGTCAACCAGCCTCACATTGCTCATACTTCTCATACATATTCAAAACCAAAAGCAGATCAACTCACACACATGGTTGACCATGATATCTAACTCATCATGCCATCTCTCCCTAACCACCACTTAGGGTTAGGGTTAACATCATCCTCAGAGGATGTGCCAGATCTCTACCTTTAATGGAGGTCTCTGCCTCCAAGACCAACTCTCTACTCATCCTCCTGACAAGAAGGTCTAACCTCATGTCTCTCCTAAGGGTATGGAAACACATGTCATACAACCTAAGCATGCTACTAACCTTTAGTCTACGCTTAAACTATTAAGCTTATGTCCATGGCATCTTATTGACATGCTTTTCATTAATTTGGTGGAGGATTCGTTAACCTTATCATACATAGCCTATCCTCAAGAGAGTGAGGAAGAGATAGAAAAACCCTAAACCTTAGAATCTTAATAGAATTAGGGTTGAGAAGGGATGAAAATAGATGAGAGAGTCCTAAAGGTATCTTATTTTGAGTCAAAACCTCAGACATTGGCCAGGTAGTCACACTACATCCGGGAGTCCTCATGACCGACTAGTAGGGTAGAGGAAAATCTTGCCAACCCCCGAACCGTGATCCTTTTCTAGACACCTCTGTCATCAAAAAATCCTCTAATAACTCCCTTGGGTTCTGAACAGTTTGTAAAATTTAATAATTATTATAGATTAAATGAGGAACCAATGCTCTGATACCAAATGCAATGACCCCGCCTCCCGGTAACCCCCAATTAAGGGAGACCAAGAGGTCGGAGTCGTTATCCCAATAAACAGGATCAAAGGTTCGACAAATAATCAATAATAATTATAAAATTCTACCAAACTATACTGAAAGCTGGAATAAAATAAAACTTTGCATACCTTTTAAAAACTTTGGATATCTAATTTCTATGTACAGCTTCAATCTATTCTAACTAATCCTCCTTGCACTTTAATTCTTATTTTCATAATATGCCACTTTACTGTTTGTCCTTTTCAATATTGTACCTAAAAAGCTGACAAACAAAATGTCAGTCAACATAAATGAATATACCGGTATGTGGGGACAACCAAAATTTCACATATATGGCTAACAATCTAAATATCACAATCAATTTAATTAACAAGCCAATTTACACTTTCAATGTGACATTGTCCACCACTTTAGACCTAACCCTAGAATACCCTCCTTACGGTTTCTCTTTTTCCATTGACTTAAGGCCACCTTATCCATCCTTAGCTTGGTGCCTGGGGTCACCTCTCATGTTGCCCATTAGTCATGTAATTTCATAAAGCCACCTAATCTATCCTAAGCTTGGTGTCTGGGGTCACCTCTCACGGTGCCCATGGGTCTTCCCTCTGGGGCTTGACCTCCTTGCATCTTACATCAGGGTGGCATGTAGGTGCGAGAATACACACTTATATCTTAATTTTGATAATCATATTGACTTTATGATTTGCATATATGAACATCCAAATAGATAGGTTGCATTCAAATCAATTAAACACCCAAGAAATCTCCGTGAAACTAAAGTGGTTAACCATAAATAACCACATACCTGTCAGGCTGATTTGGGACAGAAATAATCCAATCAATGTAAGAAACTCCAATAGGTAAGCAAGCACACAAAGAGATCCTGAAATATGCATATAATTTACTATCATAAATCATGTCATCAAGATCTATTAAACCTAGCTTGCTTCCTAGGGTTTCTAGTCCACTTTTAGGGTTTCCATTGCAGTTAGGGTTTTTCTTGTACTTTTATCACTACAAACCCTATTTAGGCAAAATTGCTCTTAAACCCAAATGATTCTAACCTATTTCATTTAACTGGCTTACGATTATCTTCCAACAACATATTATCACATATATCAAATTAAAAGTGATATTTTTCTCTTTTACCCTAAATTAGGGTTTCTAAGTGCTTAATCATTCTTATTTGGTGTAAAACCCTAAATCATGCAAGAAACATCTAGATCAGGTTCAAGTTTGCTATTAACTGTTCAACATGTTGCAATTGCTCAATTTCATCAATTAAGTAACATGAACTCAACCAATATGCTCAATTAGAGTTTCAAGGTCCATTAAAGCATATTTGTGTATATGAAACTTTAAATTAATTAAACTATGCATAATCATTATCCTTTTGGATATAATGTGTCCTTATATAATCAACATGTTAATATCAACTGTAAACATTCATATAACCCTTCCTAAATTATTAATCATTATAGATTAGGGTTTCTTAAGCATTAATGCATTAAAGTTGACAATTTAGACAACTTTTCAAATTGCAAGAGGAATTAGGATCTATATCTATTTTTAATGTATTCTTCACATTTTTCTGAGCAAAATTCATTTATTATAGGTACCCATCTGAGCTACCATTAATTAGATACAATTTGTACAAAAAGCACTTACTTGGACCAATGGGAGGCTGCCACGTCAGCCTTTTCATGCACCACGTAGCTCGGACGAAAACATAACCAAGTTACCCTTTTGCCCCCGCATAAGTTGCCAGCTCTTCAACAAACAAAGGGGTAAAATCCTCCAACGCTCCTAGGTCATCTTCAACCTTGCGACACATGCAGCGGCCGTCGAGTACATCCCTTTGTGGGGCCACCCCTTCTCCCCAAGGCTCATGGGTCGCCGCCAACCGCCGCCCTACCTCCTCCGCACCTCCATGCACATGAGGCACCTCCAATTCATAGCCAAGGTGGCCGGTTTTGAGCGTGCCTAGCCCGCAATGTGCGGTCGGCCTTGCAGCCATGCTGCTGCTGCTGCGCATGGGCTAGGGCATAAGGATGATGGTCGCACTCCTCTCTGACAACGTGGGGCATCCTGCTTCCATCGTGACGACTCCATGGTTCCTCACTGCTCCAGGGATATCTCTACTCTTCTTGATTAGGGTTTGAATGAAAACAAAGAAGAAGGATAGAGTGGGTTGCATGGGATCCTCTTGGACTCGGGCTAAGGGTTCAACCCTTATATAGGGGAGGGTAGCAATGCCCTAAGACTCTCAACCATGAGGAAACAAGCCCCCCTCTTCTATGGTCACCTTTCTTTCCTTGCTTACAAAGTAACCTCTCTTTTAATTATCTTCTTAATAATCCATATTCCTTAGTTATTAGGAATTCTGAAAATGATCTCTCTTATCTTCTTTGTGCTTGGCTTTTAATCCATTGGTCATTAAATTTTACTTCCTTTTAGTAAAAAGAATCTCTTTTTGATAATACCAACAAGTCATTAACCATGTAGCACATTATCCTCATATTTTTGTATTATTTGTATTTTCTCTTTCTTCTTCTCCATTGGGACTCCTTGGACCCCAAGAAATCCTAATATTTTGAAATCCTTTTTGAAGGATACTTATTATCCTTCTAGATGCATCTACAACCATTATTTTTCATTATCCTACTTATTTCTTTATTAAAATATTTGTTTTCACGGATTTCTCTTTATCTTTTATTTCCTTTTTCCTCTTTTCCTATTTCTTTTATTAGAAATCACATATAAACGAAATTTACTCAATTGTAGCCATTAATGCCACTTTCTAGAGATTTCCATATATTTTCATCAATACTTTGCTTAATATTCATTATCTTGTATATTTTTCTAATATTTGGACTTTTCTTCTTTTATTCCCTGTTATATCCATTATTAGATTAACTTAATAGTAGGAATCATGAAATTCCTATCCAAAGGGAGATTTGCAAAGAAATACATCTTTTGAAGCAAAGCATAAAACCTTTTCAATTATGTCCATATTCATAAAATCATTACATTTCAATTATGAAAACATATGCAAAATTGAGATTGTAACAAAGAGTTTGAGGACATTTTGGAGACCGTGATAGTGTATCACAATGGACACTACCTGAAACATAATGATGTATCAGAAAGAATTAATCACACCTTGTTAGATCATGGTGTGATTATTAATAAATCTAGCTAATCTTCCAATTTCCTTTTTGGCACATGCTTTACACTAAAACAATGTATCGTCTAGAATGGTTCAAAAGAAACCATATGCGATATGGCATGGGAGGTGTCCTGATATGTCTTTTATAAGGATTATGATTTAAATCTTATGTAAGAAAATAGTTTCTTGAAAATTTTTGTCCATAAATCACATAAATGCTATTTTGTTAAAGAACTACTCTTATACCAATCCAACAACAAAGTTGTTTGTTGATCAGGATGGCTCTATTCATGAAGGAGAACTTAGTTCCAAAGGAATAAGTGGGAGAAAAGTAGAAATCAAAATATTTAAGACAAACAAGAAAACATTGAACCTAAAGAGGTACAATCGGAATATATAAAATAACAAGTTTTTGTAGAATCTCAAGTTCCCTATGTTACACAAAACCTCAGAGTTCTAGTAGAACATGCCTTGACTTTGAAGATTATGATATCATTATACACAAAAAGGTAGTGAGTTAATCATAGATGATGAGTAAACAACCTATCTAGAAGCTATTGAGGGACTAGAGTCTAAGATATAGCTTGATGCCATGAGATCCAAGGTGGACTCCATGTATGCCAACAAGGTATGACCTTGTGTGGATCCACATAAAGGGTTAATACACATAGAGTGAATTTAGGATCTTTGAGAGAAAACCAACATATAAGTGTAGATTGGTTACAAAGAGTTTCAAACAGTTCAAGGTATTGAACATAACATAATCCTTTCACCAGTTTTCGTTGTTAATTCCACTAGGATCATGCTTGCTCTTGTAGCTTAATGTGACTTTGAGATTTGGAAAAATGGATGTTGAAACTACATTCCTTAACAAGAATATCATGGAGGATGTGTGTGTGAAAGAACCTAAACGTTTCATGAATCTAATAATGCAAATAAAGTATGTAAGCTACAAGGTTCAATCAATGTGATTGAAGCAAGCATCTCAGAACTAGAATCTTCAATTTGACAATATAGTCAAAGAGTTTAACTTGAGTCTAAAGGAGGATGAAATCTGTGATTACAAAAGATTTAGTGGGAACATATTTATATTCCACATAATGATGGGGAATAACATCCTTATACTGCAAACATTAAAACTTGGCAAGGAAAGTACCTTCTATATGAAGGGTTTAGGTGAAGCACCCTATGTGATAGGAATTGAGATCTATAGAGATCAATCTAGAAATCTTCTACATTGGCAAGATGCTAAAGAGGTTCATCATGCAAAACTCAATGAGAGAAAACTTGTGTATGTTCCATGGAGTTAGTCTCTCAAGAGTCTAGTGTCCCAGTTCTTGCAAAAATGGGAAGAGCATGAGTAAGATACCATATGTGTTTGGAATTAGATCTATCATGTATGCAATGTAATTATCCAATTATCTCATATGTATTGGACATGAATAAATGATATATACTTATCTAGCAATCTTGTATATATTGGACATGACAAGTGGGTATCTGTCAGGTCATAGTGAAGGTCACTAGAATGCCACAAGAACATCCTTAAGTACTTGAGAAGCACCAAAATGATTAGTTCCTTGGTTATGGTAATAAGGAAGAGTTGGATGTAAAGGTTACACCGATGCAAGCTTCCAAAATGACAATTAAAATTAATGATTGCAATCTAAATTATGTTTGACCTTAAAACTAGAAGTGTAAGATGGAAAAGTTCCAAGCAGGAGACAGTTATTAGAATCTATAATAGAATACAAGTATCTTTATGTTATGAGAGCAGAGGCTATTGTATGTATTGAGAAATTCATATAGATGAACTTGTGGGAGATTCCAACCATTGATTACATAGTATAAATATTGTGTCAACAATGGAGCTATTGTATATGCAAGGAATCTCATATAGCATAATATGTCACTTCCATCTCATACAATATGTCGTATAACGAGGAGATGTAAAACTTGTAACATACTGACTTGACACCAATGTTGCTAACCCTTTATAGAAGTGCTTGCATAGTAGAAATATGATGGACATGTTAAGATCACTTGGAATAATATTCTTGGGTGGTTGAATCTAAAGTGCAAGTGTGGGTCTATTGGTATGTATTCCCATAGAGCCAATCATATGATGATTGGAGTGTGGAATCAGATACCTATTTTGATAATAATGAAGGTAATTTTGTCTATTATGTTTGTCTCACTCATGAGATGATGACACATACATAGTACATGTCTAAAGTATGGTGTTACTTGATGACATATGTCTTCAAGTTGAGGACCTGAACGATGAGGTCATATGTATGACAAGAGTACATACATTCTTGTTATGTCCCCAGTCAGATATTACTTTGGAAGAAAAATAGACAACAATAATATATAAGACTAGAGTCTATTTTGACTGATAACAAATTCTCATTATTCATCATATATGATATTAGGTCAAGCACACAAATACATGTTAAAGAATAGTGTATCAGACAGACCCACCATGAGAGTGATACATGAACACCATGGAATGGTAGTCACAATCAGATCTCATAGTGATAGTGGTGATTGTGGTTCTTAGACTTGAAGTTGCTACACTAATCACATGTTATTCGATGTACTTAGACATCATCCAACTTGACCTTGAATAAGGGTTGACAAAAAGGTGATGCTCATGTGCATTGTGACACATGGGGATTGAGTTTGAGTGATGTAGATGGGATTTGTCCCTCCTACAAGAGATTGATATCTAAGGCCTCTTGATAAGAGAGCCTGATAAATGTATGACCATACTCATGTGACTCAATGTATGATATGTGAGCTCACGTGCATATCAGACAATCTACTTCAGTTCAAGGAACATGGATTGAATGTTGAAGAGGATGACGATTCCATACCTTGAGTTCAATCTGAATATCAGAGACAAAGGAACTATATGATCATGGTAACACTGATCATGGATTGTAGGTTGGATTTTTTCTCCAACTTTCCAAACTACTTGGGTAGTAATTATGTGTTTCTAGATACCTCTCATTTCTTGTGATGTCATAAGCTAGTTGTGGACATTCACTGCCAATATAAATTGCGACCTATAGGGTCCCACACATAGGATACACTTGGAATAGGAGTATATTCATGAATGATGTTTAACTTGATTACTAAAGGTGTTTATGTATTCAATTAAACAATTGAGGTTCCAAATTTACTAAGGACTCTGAACCAACCAGTTCAAGTGTTGAACCGATCGATTGGTGTCAGGTCAATTGGAAACACAATTGGATGAATATTTGCCTAATTTGGATATGTGAAATGACCATTTCGCAAGTGAAATGACTTTCATGATGTGAACCAACTGGTTCACCATCTGGGCTGTTTGGATCCATAATCAATTCAATTGGATCAAGGATTGATGTTGATGTCATTGTTGTGCATTAATTGAATATTAAAATCCAATATATTTCTAAAGAGTAAACTACAAAACTGACCAATTCATGAGAGGAACCAACCCGTTCACCTCTGAACTGACCGGTTGGGTAGGTGAACCGACTAGTTCTCCGTCTGAAGTTTCTAGAAAATTTGTAAACTTCATCCTTTCGACTCTTGCATAGACTAGAAACCCTAACCCTAGCCTCTCCTATAAATCAAGGGGTATTGGGGGCTTCTCAAACACAAAATAAGCTCTGATAATTTTTGTCCTCTCTGGTTGTGGTAACCAATAGAGAGACCAAGAAAGTCCTACCCGATAAAGGGAGGGATAGAAAGGGAGAGACAATTGTGGGGGAGGAATTCAACCCTTATAGATTGACGTTTGAAGGGACAACTCCTTCCCGTTGGTTTTGGTAGCACAACATGGAGTTTCTGGTGGCCCGTGTGGACTACTATAGACGTGGGAGGTTGTTTCCTGTCGCTAGAAGAACACTATCAACTGCTATGAGTGATTCCAGACTAGGAGACCATTATTGAAGACTGTTTGAGTGTTGTTGAAAAAGTAGCTTGTTGCTTCGTGGAGAAGAAGCACATTGGTACTACAAGGGTAATGTCACTGGACTTTCTCTAGGACCAGGTATAACCTTGCAAAGCTTCCCTCCTAGATTCATTATTTTTGACACGATCTTGCTATTTTGGGAAATATTCATTTAAGTTTTTACTTCCACTGCCTTATATGTCACCCTAATTTCCCTACAGAGAACACATTCTTTGGTTCAAGTTTTAAACTTTGGCAATTGTTAAAGAAGATCTGAACAATAATTAGGATTGATGACTATGTTGACTATGGCTGCCTCAAACCAGATACTTCAGAACATTAAAGTCCATAAATTGTAGTCCAGTTTAAGGATAATGATCAATTATTCCATTCTTGTGTATTCTCAGCAGTTTTGAACATATCCTTTGATGTATATACATGTTCTTTAACCACTATAACTAAAGTAATGTGGGTTTCATTGGATTATATGTATAACATATACAAGTGAACTTTGTGTGAAAAAGAATTTTATTTATCATATTCTTGAAGTTCACTAGTTTTCCTTTCATTGGAAAATCTACAAATGTTAAGATAACTTAGATCTCATTCTCAAGCTTGAGAAGGAGAGCATAAAACTAGATCTTCTATTGGTAGGCATAAGAATAGAAGAAGGACATAGGAGTCTGGGAATACCATGCTTGTAAGTATAATCCTAAGATTAGTCTAACACCAGAAAAGAAGGAAAGACATGACCATAAAGGAAAATGTAAATCACATGACAAACCTAAATTCCAAAGGGAAAAGTCAAACTGTGTAGGATTTATTACAAGATTGGTCATTGTTAAGGAGTGTCCTCTCAAGAAATCCTGGAATTCTCATGTTGTTCAGGAAGTTATGGTCAACATGACAACCAAAATGTTTGTCAAACCCAATGGGTATATTTCTATCAGATCTATAACTTTATTTGTATTTAAGCCACTTTAAATGCTTCTAGATACCTAGACTAGTGTGGATATTTATCCAATGATTCAATATGTGTATATGTCTAGGTTTTTGTTGAGGTTAATGACCTTAGGAGATAATTTTTTTGTTGAATTCAAAGCAAAGAGTCATGTGACTTGAAAGTTTCCTTTTTGGAAGGTTTTAATATTTCATGAATATTTATAAGTTATGTATGTGTTTTAATGGGTTAGGGAGGTGGCCAAATTTACTTATTTTGTTCTGTGTCCTTGTTAGTGGTAGAGGGATCTTAGAGGTGGATCCAATTAACACAGTTTATCTTTGTTGTAGCATATCCCCTGATTTTGGGTGAGACAAAAGAAGAAGAAAGAAAACCTAGTCATCTAAGGATTAGGGTTCTCTCTTCTGAAAAAAATTCCTTTCCTCTCAAGGAATTTTCTATTTAAGATCAATTTTGTGTGAATATTTTATCTAATGACTATTTTTTATAGTGGTATGAGATCTATATGATACCTTTTCCTTTAGTTTCTATACTATCATAATGTATTTTATCAAATTTTTGAAGGAATTTATTGATTCAAATGTGAGGATTTTATCCATACATTGACTTCCTTCCCTTTATCTTATTCCTAGAGGATAATACTTGTTGGAAGCAGGCTCTTTCTTGTCCCAAATTAGGCATCAATGTTTTTGGATCTGGAAAAGCATGTTCTACCCCTCCCAATCATTGAACACCCTCTAGTGGCTATAAGTGGGGGGGGCTTCTCTCCTTGAAATAATGTCCCTATAGGTCTCCTCCAACCCTACCCCATTACCCCTAAAATGATGAATGGAGAAGTGTGAAATAAGGTATGTTTCCCTCTTTTGTAAAGGTTGCATGGTCATTTTTATTGTATTTGATGTCACCCTTCACATTAGCATTTTTTGATCTATTAGATGAACTTTGTTTTATGCCTCCCTTCCTTTGGACAAATACTCATCCTCTAGGCGTCTTCTTCTCTAAGTTCAACATGGATGATGAAAATAAATCTTTGGATCTTCTAAAATCTCAAGGCAACAATAGATGTAACTACCCTCTTTAGGTTGATGATGTATAGATGTTGATATTTGGATGTGGACTAATGGGTTATATAAAAGTAATTAAAAATTCACTAATACATATTAAAAAAACTTTTGGGATACTTTATATCTTGAAAATAGTCAAGTAAAATCTTAGATCTCTTTAGAGATCTAGCCATTAATTATTTGCAAGAGGATAGTCCATGACATGTGAGAGACCTTGAGGAGAAAATTTGAAAAGAAAAAATAGAAAATTTATCAATCATCTAATTAAATAATTTTTAATATTTAGCAAATCAATTATGCATTTTATTGAATAAAATAGTACTCACAAGAGCAACTAGGAAGAGGTGGAATTTTTATTGATGAAACATGTTCATATGTAGACAATCAAAATGAATATAGAATATAAATTGGAATATTGTACTTTTATCTATTTTAGGTGACCTAATTCTGGAGCTTTTTTTTTTATCAAGATTTGGGTCCTAAAAGTGCACCTATCCCTAGCATTAGTATACCTATTTTCGAGTGGACGTAGAAAAAAAATTATTTTATGAGTGGAATTATTACGAAGAATGTTGACAAAAACATTGATCTATAGGTGATACAGAGTTTCAAATCCTTAAACTCCAATCCATCTTCTAGAACTAGAGTAAGGACTACTTAAAATTGTAATCACAATCAAAATATATGTTAGTTTTTGGACTTTGTTTTGGATCTCAATTTTAAGAAGAGGCATTGTAGAGGGAAAAGAGCATGTTATTATGGGAATAGAAATTTGATGTCGCCTCTACTGATATGAATGAACACAATATTCAGTCGTTGTTCAGAGTAAATACCTACAAGGTTTTCTTTATAAAGTTACAAATACCAAATAAATTATATCTTCAACCTCCTCCACCAATCATGACTTTTAAACTATAGGAAGTCAATGTATAAATATTCCCTCCACAAGGTGACTGAGTTATTGATATTGGTGCCAAAAATCAGATGAGTAGAACTCCAAGTGGTTCTCCAAATATTAATTTGGTCTAGCCATGAGTAGATTTTCAAGGAGGATGTATCTCAAGTTAATATGGAAAGAAAAGGGGGATATACCTCTTTATCATGTTGTTACTTTTCCTAAGCTCTTACTATTTCTGATATTACAAAAAAATTGCTTTTTGTTAGAAAAAAATACAAAACATATAAATTGTTTCTTGAGTTTTTAATCTAATTGTTGTACCTTGCAATTGGGGAAGGATATTGGGATTAGGTTGGAAATTGATGGTACCTAAGAGATACCTACATATTGTTAGTACTCTTGAAGCTCCTCTACATGACAATTATAATGTAATTCAATTGTGGCATGCTCATTTGAGCAATTTGGGACTTTGTTCCTAATAAATATTTTTCCTAATTTGTTTCTCAAATAGAACAAAAACAAATTTAGTGTGATGTTTATGAATTATCTAAGATTTTTTTGTTCTTTTGATAAATATAGTAATAATAGTATTAATTTTTTCTTGATTCATGTATATGTTTGGGGCCCAACTCCTACTATTTCAAATAAGTGTTGTTTTTAAATTTTATTTAACATCAAACCCAATGTACTTTGTTATCCAATGATGAATAGATCTAAAATCCCTAGGAGTACTTGAACCATTTATTGCTATGGTGGAGAACTAATATGAACGTATAGTTAAAACATGTCTCTCTGATAATAGAAAGGAATATCTTGACAAAAATTATAGTATTTTTTTGTTTGAAAGGCATTGTTCATGAAACATCATTCAATTATACATGACAATAGAATGGACTTGCAGAATAAAAGAATAGACATATGCTTAAAGATAGCACAACATGACTTATTCAAAAAAGTGTTCCAAAATGGTGTAGGAAAGGTTTTTATGACTACATATTGTCTTATATGTTGTATGTCAAATAATTATCTTAGTGGATCTCATCCATATCCTTGGTATACATAGATAAATGTAGTTTTTATCTGCTATAAAAAATTATGATGCATGTGCTATGTTCATTTTATCTTAATAGATAAAAAATTACCCGTGTTCAATTTTTGTTATTTCCTATGAATATTCTTCTACTTAAAAACAATGTAAGTGTTATGTTCCTACCAAAATGAAACATTATGTCAGCAATTATGTAACTTCACATGAGAATGTATCTTATTCTATGACCATGACTCCTTTTAGGGTGTTTTTGTAACTAAGAGGGACTTAGTATTTTGATAAATTATGAATAATCTTCTACTAGCATAAATGGTAGAAAAATTAAGGGAGAGAATGAGAACAATGAAGGAATGTCTAGAATCAAAAAAATCAAATTGTTTGTAGAAATATATGTAAGGAGACCCTAGTTTCCTCCTAGCAATCCCTATCTTTCCTTCTCTTCTTGAATTAGGTGAATGTTTGATACAAATGAGGTTCATGATGACACAACCAATATTTGTGGCGATCAACCTATTTCTCTCAAAAATGTTTTTTATGTCTGTTAGAGGAATCCTGTTAAAAATGCAACCTTTTTTGTCTTTGTCAAAAATATAAATGTTTTTCTTTGCTTGTGATGTGTTCTATTCTATTCCCAAGTTGTGGAAGAATCATATCTTGATCCAAAATGAGTCTAGTATACACATAGGAACTAAAACTCTTTAATGAAAATAAACCTTGGGAGTTTTTGACATACCCCAGGATGCTAATACTGTGGGCTGCTAGTGGTTATACACCATCAAATACTAAGATGATGAAAATATGGACATATATAAAGCTAGAATGGTTGATAGAGACTTTACTCAACAATATCAAATAAATTATCTTGAGACTTTTATCATATATCAAATATTAACTCTTCCAGTAGTTTCTTGTCATTGCCATCCACTTCTCATGGAAGTTTCACCAACTTGATGGGAATTATTTCTTTTTGAATTGAGAGTTCTTGAATTTTTTTTATTGTAGTTCCACTAGATTTGAGTAGGAAGGAAACAAAAAATATAAAAATCTTTGTATGGTCATGAAATACCCAAATGATTAATTTAAAATACCGAAGATTTTCATCAAAAAGTTAGTATTCTCAAGGAAATAGTGAAATTCACACTTGCTTTGTCAAGAGGACTATAGGGAATTTTACATTGATGATTGTGTATATGAATATCATGATAATCACTCATAATGATGAAAATTATATCATGGACACAAAAATGAACTTTATTATTAGATTATGGAGCTCAAAATTAAACTTGAAAATGAATTTGAAACTAGATATTCATAATAACTACAATATTTTTTTAGAATTGAAATAGCAAGGTATAAAGATGGTCTCAAATTGTTTAATCACAAATATACCTTGGAATGTTGTGTGTAATATGGCTGATTTTTTTGAGATAATCATAAGTCAAGTCACAAAGATGGAAATCCTTTTAAGCTTACTAGCTTACTCTTATCATAGTTAATATAACAAATGTTGTCAATATTTCAATTCTAGTTATGAAAACTCCTACTAAATCTCATCTTTGTGTTGTTTATCATATTCTTAATTATTATAAAGAAGAATCATGGCAAAGGAATATTGGTTTTATGCCCTGAGAGATCCATATGAAGATCACAGTGGTATATATTGTACTTGTTATTCGATACATGATAAATGCATTTTTGAATGTCATGTTTACTTTAGTTTCATAGAAAATAATTAAACTTAATAATTTCCTAAGAATGTGTTATTAAATGACATTGATATGAGGTTGAGGGTCTAAAATTGAGATCATGTGTATGTTAAGAGTATTCACTCTTATCTAAAATCCCTAGTTACATATTATTGTGGAAATTAGGATGAAAATAATACATAAGACTAGTATATTTGTTGACTGATGACTAAGTCGCATAGGTCATGATGTTTGATTTCAAGTCAAACACAAATGTACTTGTTAATGAATAAATGTATCAGACAGAACCATAGTGGATATGGTACATCAGGGCCATAATGGCAGTTAGAATCATATCTTGATGTGAGAATGGTGATTGTGCTCCATAAACCTAAAGTCACTATAATGATCACATGATGTTCAGTGTACTTTAACCATGTTCAACATGACCTTATATAAGGGTTTGCATACAAGTAGTGTTTAGGTGCACTGTGACACATGTTGATCATTTAATGTAGATGGAAATTGGAGATCAAATAGGACTGATATCTTAACCACTTGACAAGTGAGACTATGAAATGCACATAGATGGTCATGTGAGTTGATATTTGAAATTATTCTCACATGTATCTTAAATATTCTACTCTTGAAGAAGGAAAAAATTATGAACATTAAGAGGATGACATTTTCATGACTCATATTCAATCTGGATATTGGAAACAAAGGAATTATAGCATTATTTTAACACTAGTTCAAAACTAGGTTGAACTTATTCTCAATCATTTCCAAATACTTGGGTGGGAATGAATTCTTTATAGATATCAATCATTGATTATGAAGGTGTAATATGTTTATAGGCATTACTACCAACATAATGTGGAGCTATAGTGCCACATACATAGAACTCATAGGAAAGAGGAGTATAATCATGAAGAGAAGTTAAATCAGTTTCTAAATATTTACATATTTAATTAGAACAATCATAGACTTCCGAGATGCCCAACCAATGGATTTGAAAGTCCAATCGACTAAGTAGACAGACAAGTCAATCAACAACAATGCCCAGTTGGTTGACTAATCTAAGATCATCCCAAACAATTGATGGGATATTCAATTTAATCAAATGAACAAGATCAACTAGATGATCAAATGGAGAATCAAATGGGTCAGTTGAAATGAATCAGTAAATTGGGTAATCAATTCTAAAACACTATGAAACTAACCTATGGATCGATTGGACTACCCAACCAATCAAATGGTTGTCTATAAGAGGATGCTTAGCACAGTTTTTGTTGCCATTTTAGATCTCTAGGTTTTAGAAACACTACTTCCTAACTCCCCTATTTAAAGAGGCATAATGAGTAGGGTTTTCATTACATGCTTTTACATATGAATCATGTTGGTATGTATGCCCAAAGAGTCTATCATACGATGATTGTAAGGTGGCATGATGTACTTGATTTGATTAATAATAAAGGCAATTTGAATCTATATGTTTATTGAAATTATGAGATTATGGTATAAAATATAGATGTCTAAAGAATGATATTGTTTGATGATATATAGTCTTCAGGTTGAGGACCTGAATAATGATATCATATGTATGATATGAGTATATACATTCTTGTTATGTCTCAAGCCAAATATTATTGTGGAAACTGTATAGATAAAAATAATACATAACACTAGAATGTGTGTTGACTAATGATAGAATATCATTAGTCATGATATGTGATATCAAATCTAACACATAGGTACTTGTTAGATCAGTATACCAGATAGACCCACCTCGAGAGTGATAAGTGGAAACTATTGAATGGTAGTCAGAATTAGCCCTAATAGTGATAGTGGTGATTGTGATTCTTAGACATGAAGTCACTACACTCATTACATGTCATTTGATGTACTTTCACACCATTTAGTGTTTCCTTGAATATGGGTTACCATAAAAGTGGTGCTTGGATACATTGTGACACATGAGAGTCGACTGTTAGTGATGTAGATGGGATTTGTCCCTCCTGTCAGAGTCAATATCCTGTCCACTTCATAAGCAAGATGAAGAAACATATGACCATACTCATGTGAATCAATATGTGATATGTGAGATCAAATGCATCTGAGACAATATTCTCTATTTCAAGGAACATGGATTGAATGTTAAGAGCCTCATAGTTCCATGCCTCATGTTCAATCTGGATATTGGTGACAAAGGAACTTACGATCGTGATAACACTAAACATAGATGTAGGTTGAATCTATTCTCCATCTTTCCAATTACTTGGATAGAAATGATGTGTTGCTAGATATCGCTCATTACTTGTGATGTCAAAATTTTATTATGGACATTCGTTATCGGCATAATTTGGGATCTATAGGGTCAAACACATAATGTGTACCTAGAATAGGAATTTACTCATGGATAAGGTTTCACTTATTTACTAAAGTGATTAGGTAATCAATTTAAACAATTCAGGTTGTCAGTTGGCTGACTGGTGTGTCTAGTCGACCGACTAGGAATGTTAGTTGACCGGCTAGGAATGTTAGTTGACTGACTAGAGTGTCCTTTTGACCAATTGAAAAGTCCAGTCAACTGAATGGACAATCAATTGGACTGGATCAAGGAATAGATGTTGACATCATGACTTGCATTAATCATAACATTCAAAGTTGGTACTTTTGTGAATATGAAAAATAGCCAATGGACTGACTGCAATTTCTAGTGGTGTGCCAATCGACCAATCGGTGGTTTGAAGTAGCTGAAAATTCATGAAATTTGTCCCATCATGTCCATGGGTTTCTGGAAACCCTAATTTATCCACTACTATGGGGTATCCAAGGCTCTTATTACTTACACTCCTCATCTCAACATTGTGGAACGTGAGAGTCAGAGGCATCTTACCCATTAAGGGAGAGATAGCCAAAGTGGAGAAAGTTGATGAGCATATTGACAACACAAAAGGACAACTCCATCCCGCAAGTTCTAAAGGAACAAAGAGGAGTTCTTTGTGGTCCAAGTTGATTAATTAGAGGCATGGAGGCCATTTTTGTCATGCTAGGAGGTCGTCAACCGCCTTCTATGGTGCTACACCAGGAGGTCGTTGCTGACTTTTGTCTGGGTGCTGCTAGAGAAAGAAGTACAATGTTGCAAGGATTGTCACTAGACTTGGTCCAGGACCAGGTATATACCATACAAACTTTGTTCCCATTCATAGTAATTGATGTGGTCAGTTGGTTGTGAGGAATATGGGAATAATTTTTTTCTATACCATTTATGTTGTCATATTTTCCTTATAGTGGTATTTGAACCACATCAATTTACTATGTTTTGAGATTTATTAGATATGACCAGATTTAGTTTTAAATATTTATTTTATTGAATGTGTTGTAAATATTTAAAATGATTATTGTCCATATCTAATTCGATACCACATAGGCTATGGAATGTCTCACATATCCTATATATGATATGATACATACACAATTTATATGTGTCGTCCTAAAATCTTTTTGATGGGGGTTGTATACATGGTTATGGTCAACCCCCCTTGGATATGTGTGCATGGTTGAATGTTTATTTCCTACCTTTTGAATTTAGTCTTCATACCGAACCTCATCTCTTTATCTATATGCAAGTTTATGCTTTCCTCCCTATATTCCCCTCAAATGTAACTTGAGGTTTCACCTTTTACAATGTAATACATAATAGGATAGTTTTAATATCTATTTAGGAAAAAGATAAGATGTTCTGAACCAGGAGAGTCAATCAAATGGGAGTCAAATCAATCGACCAAAAGACCAAGGAGGATATAGATCGAAGGACCCAATCGATCAAATGGAGGCCCAAGAAAATGAATGAAGGATTCCAAACAGCCGTTTGAGCCAAGATATAGGTGGATGAATCGATCTACTAGAAGAGTCCAATCGACTGAATGGCTTGTTTCTAGCATGAATTTTTCTTTTATAGATTGTAAAATATGATGTTTGACCTTAGGTGGATAGAAATTCTCATGGCTCCAAAGAATTACATTAGTATGGCCATAACCATTTCATATTTTATGATTTCATGATTTGTTTGTGGATGTAATATGTATAGGATACATATTATAAGTATCTAGGGATTGGGTATATATATATATATATATATTTATATAAAAATAATCCTCAATCAAATATTATGTCTTAGATGCTTTCCATTAGCAGAACACATGAAAATCTTGATTGAACAAGTGTGGGAACACCAAGCATGGTGTGTCGTCTATCTTGGGGAAGGGTGATGGTAGTTATGTGGGCCTGCCAATCACAATGGATTTCTATCATGTTGGCTTTTGGGTCAGACTTAACTAGGTGACCTTAATGAGATTAAGTGCCTTGAATCATACAGATGGAATATGAAAAAGAGTTTTACATACCATCTATCCAATAATTGCATGAGATGCAATTGGCAAATGTTGCCTACATTAATAATTGGTTATGGATGACGATGTCGGTTGGGTAATAACTTAATTATTTTGGATCTTGGATCAATAGAAGTTTGTACTCTACAATCTTTTTAATTGAAAGTGAGGGCTATCAGTTTGATAAAATAGTGGGAGAGATAATTAAATTAAAGTCCTAATTAATATCCTTAAAATTTTCTTTTAATCAATTTCAATCAAAAAGCTTTTAACGAAATGCAAATTTCTTTGTAGAAACAAATGAAAAACAACTACATATTTTCTTTGCAATCCATCCTTGAGAAGGACAAATTGAATAAGAACAACTTCCAGTTGACTGGTTCAGGACATTAAGAATTGTTCACATGCAATAGTGCAAATTCTACATCCTAGAGACACTAGTTCCATATGAACCCACTCCCACCACTCCTAAGGCTGAGAAGGATGCTTATAAGAAGCATTCTGAAGTTGTCATAGAATCTAAGTGTCTGATGCTATGTTCAATGAACTATGAATTGCATAGACAACATGAGAATATGGATGTTATTGTGATGGTACACATCTTAAGAATATGTACCAAGATTAGGCAAGAAAAGAGTGATATGATGTCTCAAAGGCATTGTCCAAGTGAAATATGGTAGAAGGAAATCTAATGGGGTCCCATGTTCTCAAGTTGATTGGGTATGTGTTCGCTAAATTGGACATTATTGTAATCCCTTTGTTTTGATGATGACAAACATTTCATTCTTGTGGATCTAACGTACTACTTGAGTGTTGTAGGAACAAGGTGGATGACAACCCTTTGGAAGATCTATATGCTTCAAAATGCCTTAATATCATGATTGTAATCAAATGTAAACACTTGTACAAGATATATAATGTACAAGTACTTAGACATCATGTAAATCAAGCGTTAGATCTTCCCTAGTCAATCACAACACTTCGATAGGTCATCCCCTACAATAGTGTCACAACTGCACACTCATACACACACTTAGTATCTAGTTCAAAACATTGAAACAGGGTCATTCTCGGTCGACAAACTCCTCGACCGAGACACTCTCGGTCGACAAATTCCTCGAACGAGATTGACCCAAGTAGCCGTTAGACCCAGCAGACAAGGTGGTTGGGAGTTGGAAATGAACGTTGTAAACACTTGCTCCAGGACATCCCTCGGTCGACAAATCCTCGATTGAGAAGGACTCTCGATCGACAATTTATCGACCGAGAAGAGTTCTGTCTGCATTTTTTAGAGTTAATTAACTAGCCATTGTTAAAGCAACTAATGGTTACCTAATGGCTAGTTAAGCACTAAGAACCCCCTAGAAAGTGTCTAGAACGTCCTTAAGCATCCATAGGCCATTCCTATAAATAGGACAAGCCATAGGAAACCCAAAGTACACTTGTGCAACACTTGAGCATATACTTGTAATTGGCTATTCATTCTTGTGAGAAATAGAGCAATTCCAACAATTGGCTATTCATTGCCATTGCTCTAATTTCGTGTCCTATAGGCGTGCATCTTCTACCCACTGCACAAACACTTCCATATACATTGGTTAGGAGATCAAAATGCTTGATATAGGAAATCAAGCCTTGTACTACATTGCTATTGTAATTTCTTTTTTTCCTTCTTGTTCCTTTATATCTTTTGTACTCTCCTTGATACTACTAGGGTTGGAGGCTGTGGATTGGATAGGGTTTGACTTATCAGGTGGAGAAGGTGGACTTTGGACTACTTCAAGAAGGTTGTCTCAACGGGAAGCTACTTCAAGAGGAAGGCTACTTCAAGGAGAGCTTGAGGTTACTTCAAGGAAGGATGCTTCAAAGTTGGTGAGACTACTTCTAGGTGAAGGTTGTCCAAAGGGTTTGATGAAAGAATTGTAATTTTATGTAATATCCTTGCGAGGTAATAAAATTTAATTCTTTCAAAATCTCGGTTGGGTAAGCAAGCGGGTAGTGGATTGACTGCCTTAGTATTTGCTAAGGTTGGAACCACTCTAAATCCTTGTCCCCTTGTCCAATATTTCTGTGGTTGCTTGCTTTGGTTGAATTATTATTAAAATAATTATAAAACCCTATTCACCCCCCTCTAGTGGTTTTTCAATTGGTATCAGAGCATGGCTTCAAGGAACTCTAACAAAGTCTTGAAGAATGGGTAACGAGTTGCTCAACAACCTCAACTTGGAAGGAACACTCGTGTCTAGACCTCTAGCTTTTGATGGAACTAACTACACTTACTGGAAGAGGAGGATGCAATTTTACTTCCAAGGAATCAGTTGGGACTTATGGAGAATGGTATCAACTCCTTATGAACTTCCTCAAACGGAGTATGCAAATTGGGATGTCAATACGGTAAAGTCTGCCCAAATGAATACAAAAGTTGTAAGTATACTTTATTGCTCAATTTCTATTGGTGAGTTTAATAGAATATCAAATTGTGAAACAGCTTATGAGATATGGCATAGATTGTCTATAACATATGAAGGAACTTTTCAAGTTAAAAATTCTAAAACGGAATGCTTAAATAGAAATTTGAACAATTTCGTATGGATCAAAATGAATCTATTAGTGAAATGTATGCAAAATTCTCTTCTATTGTAAATGGTTTGAATGCTTTAGGCAAAGTGATTAGTGAGGAAGACCAGGTGTCAAAGATTCTTAGATCCCTTCCTCCCAAGTATAAGCCCAAAGTGACTGCCATTGAAGAAGCAAATGATCTCACCCGACTAAGGATGGAGCAACTCATTGGCAACCTAGAAGCACATGAGGCAACTTTAGAAGAGGAAGAAAGATGAGAACGTGAACTTCAACAAGGGAAAAAGAAGGACATTGCATTCAAAGCATCAACCAAGATTAGTCATGACACAAGTGAAGTTGATAGTGAAGAAGAAACACTCATTGTAAACGGTAAGCAATATAAAAGTTTTAAAACTAACAAAACTTCTAGTGTTTCTTCTTCCAGGTGCTTTGAATGTGGCAAAAAGGGACACATGAAAGGTGATTGTCCAAAACTCAAGAAAGGGAAAAAATCATCTCACAAAAAGAAAGAAAGAGCATATAAAGTTGCATGGGATGATTCAAGTGATGATAGTGATGATGGAAAAGAAGTAGAATGACTTATTGCTACAACAAATGAAGAAGAGGTAAGTCTTTTTGATCTACCAAGAGAAGATCTAATTGCTAGTCTTCAAGATACACATGAAAAATATATTGAGTGCAAGAAGAAATTTAAGAAATCAAATAAAGTAAATGATGGTTTAAATGCTAAACTTCTTGCTCTCACATCTGAAATTAAAGATTATGATGTTAAGCTAAAATATATAGAAGCAAATTGCAATCTTCATTCCCTCGAAAAGTCAAACTTGCAAACTCAAGTAAATGATCTTCAAAAACAACCTATTTTGTGCACACATCTAGATTATGATATTATTGTGAAAGAAAGAGATTCTTTGTTATCTAATCTAGATCAAGCAAAATTAGATATCAAGAAGAAAATAGATGAGATTATGAAGTTACAACAAAAAGTGAGTAGCTTGAGTAACAATAATATTCTTCATAATATCTTAAATGATTCTTATCGTCAAATTGGAAGAAGAGGACTAGGTTATAAGACTAAGGGAAAATCTTATCAAAAACCTAGTTGGAAAAGGACACAAGTGCTAAAAAACCAATCCATGTATTTACCCAAGAACAATTCAACTCCTAGAAAGAGAAATGAGATTGACTCTATTAGTTGTCATTATTGCTTGCGTCTTGGACACTACTCATGTTCATGCCCATACAAGAAAAGGAATGATGATCTAGCTTGGGTTCCTAGAACTTAGAAGTTTGAATTTGACTAGTTGATATTTGACCTAAACTAATTCTTGATATACAAATGTCATATCTCAACACAATCAAGCTTTAACTTTCATAATCTTGATTTACATGGAAACAATTACTGAAAACAATTCTGAAACAGTACAGAAACTTTCTCGGTCGAGAAACTGTTCGACCGAGAACATTATCGGTCGAGAAATAGTCGACCAAGCGGGTTACTATTTTCAAGCTTGCAATAAATCTGATAAAACATGTACAAACAACAACATTATCAGTCGAGAAATAGTCGACCGAGATAAATTCGGTCGACAAACAGTTTGAACGAATCAAGTTCTGCTGAACCTATTTTCAATTAATATTAGTTTGCTATAAACTTGTTATTAATAATTAATTTAATATGCAAAATCAAGAATAAATCTTGGAGACCATCTTTGAAACAAGACATATTGATCTTTTTGCAATATGATTTAAGGTATAACATTATGAATATGAAATTTTTAAACATATAGCAAAAGTATTATATGAAGACTAATTTTTGAACAAACCTTATTCATTGATTGAAAAAGTTTATTAAGCATGTTCATGGTTTGTCTTAAAATATTGAAAATCCATGAATCATGAATGAGATTATTTTGTCTTACATGGTTTAAAATTGAAAATTATGCACCATGATTGGTATAATCAAGGAAATTACTGTTTTATCATAGTCCACATGGTTTATCCTAAATATTTCTTGGTCTATCCATGTAGGAACCATGTGTATTAAAATTTAAATGATCATAATCATTGTATTTCATGAAGTTACATGCTTCCATCTTGATCATTGTATTGTGGATATACTTCTACTGTTCAATCATAATTACTGTGCCATAATCATTATGTTTTCATTGGTTTGTCTACAATAATTTTTGATCCATATATACAAACCATGAATGGATATTGTTTTTTATCATTGTGATTCAGCTCATGTGAAGATTCCATTTTGCATAAACAGTAAAACTTCATGGCACAAATGCATTTTAAATTAAAAAAATCTGCAGAAATTATACTTCACATATAAGTGTTCAAATTGGAAATCTGCAGAAATTGCCTCTTGGTTGAAAACAAGTTTGACCAAGGGGCACCATGGTCGAAGTCAAGATCGACCTAAAATAAGCTTGACAAAATGCTTATTTGTACATCATTTTACTGCACTTAATCTTAGCATCTTGATTCAAAATGAGTTTATCATATTGAAAACATAATTTTAGTGCATAACTCTCATAAAAGGTCAACTTATTATGATCTAATACTGATTGTGACCTTAGAATCCTTAAATTATATTGACTATAAGATTAAGGGGGAGCTCACACAAACAATCTTGATTATAAGATTAAGAAGCTTACAAAACTTTGTAAACATCATTTGAAGCTTGTTATGAACTTAGTATCCTTAAAAGTAGTTTTGGCTATGAAAACAAAGAAATCTACAATATTCATGAATATGAAATATATATTGTTCTTAATGGAATTCTCTAAACAAATTTGGGCTTAACATGTTGTGTATTTGATTAGAGATACATACATTTATTCTACTATAAGCTTAAAGGATTCTCATGTCATTTTCAGGGCTTAACATCCTTTGTAAAATGGATGATAAATAAAAATACATATGCCATAGATCTAAAAAGATCTCATATCATTTCAAGGCTTAACATCCTTTGCAAATGATTGAGAAATAAATTTTGGCTAAATTTAACATTAATCGGTTTGCATTAATCCCTTGATTTCAAACTCAATATCTTATTAAGGGGGAGCATCTAATTATGATATTAAGGGGGAGAAATAAAAGTCATACTTAAATGTTTATCTTGGATATCTTTTTGAAATTACAAAGGGGGAGAAATACTATAAAATCAAAAACATAAAATAAAATGAGTTTCATAACATCTCACACTTGCAAAACAAGAGATACACACTTGCAAAACAAGAGAATGGCTATAAAATGTAAACTCCAGGTATGAAACACATATGATTTATATTTCCTTATCTTATATTTAGGAAATGTTTGTCATCTTCAAAAAGGGGGAGATTGTTGGCTAAATTGCACATTATTTTAATCCCTTTGTTTTGATGATGACAAACATTTCATTCTTGTGGATCTAACGTGCTACTTGAGTGTTGTAGGAACAAGGTGGATGACAACCCTTTGGAAGATCTATATGCTTCAAAATGCCTTAATATCATGATTGTAATCAAATGTAAACACTTATACAAGATATATAATGTACAAATACTTAGACATCATGTAAATCAAGCGTTAGATATTCCCTAGTCAATCACAACACTTAGATAGGTCATCCCCTACAATAGTGTCACAACTGCACACTCATACACACACTTAGTATCTAGTTCAAACCATTGAAACATGGTCATTCTCGGTTGACAAACTCCTCGACCGAGACACTCTCGGTCGACAAATTCCTCGACCGAGGTTGACCCAAGTAGCCATTAGACCCAGCAGATAAGGTGGTTGGGAGTAGGACATGAATGTTGTAAACACTTGCTCCAGGACGTCCCTCGGTCGACAAATCCTCGACTGAGAAGGACTCTCGATCGACAATTTGTCGACCGAGAAGAGTTTTGTCTGCATTTTTCAGAGTTAATTAACTAGCCATTGTTAAAGAAACTAATGGTTACCTAACGGTTAGTTAAGCACTAAGAACCCCCTAGAAAGTGTCTAGAACGTCCTTAAGCATCCATAGGCCATTCCTATAAATAGGACAAGCCATAGGACACCCAAAGTACACTTGAGCATATACTTGTAATTGGCTATTCATTCTTGTGAGAAATAGAGCAATTCCAACAATTGGCTATTCATTCCCATTGCTCTAATTTTGTGTCCTATAGGTGTGCATTTTATACCCACTGCACAAACACTTCCATATACATTGGTTAGGAGATCAAAATGCTTGATATAGGAAATCAAGCCTTGTGCTACAACGGTATGGTAATTTCTATTTTTCCTTCTTGTTCCTTTATATCTTTTGTACTCTCCTTGCTACTCCTAGGGTTGGAGGTTGCGGATTGGAGAGGGTTTGACTTCTCAGGTGGAGAAGGGTCTTCTCGATGGAGAAGGTGGACTTTGGACTACTTCAAGAAGGCTGTCTCAATGGGAAACTACTTCAAGAAGAAGGCTACTTCAAGGGGAGCTTGAGGTTACTTCAAGGAAGGCTGCTTCGAGGTTGGTGAGACTAATTCTAGGTGAAGGTTGTCCAAAGGG
Source organism: Alisma plantago-aquatica (assembly GCA_963693085.1). Taxonomy (NCBI): domain Eukaryota; kingdom Viridiplantae; phylum Streptophyta; class Magnoliopsida; order Alismatales; family Alismataceae; genus Alisma; species Alisma plantago-aquatica. The sequence goes on from OY856413.1 coordinate 582,842,894, forward strand.
TTTGGTGAAAGAATTGTAATTTTATGTAATATCCTTGCGAGGTAATAAATTTAATTCTTTCAAAATCCCAGTTGGGTAAGCAACCGGGTAGTGGATTGACTGCCTTAGTATTTGCTAAGGTTGGAACCACTCTAAATCCTTGTCCCCTTGTCCAATATTGCTGTGGTTGCTTGCTTTGGTTGAATTATTATTAAAATAATTATAAAACCCTATTCACCCCCCCTCTAGTAGTTTTTCAGTATGTAGAGAAAATTGCAAGATTAGAATTTCCCTTAGTCCAAGAGTTGGTCACATATGTGATTTTGCAATCACTTTTGGAATCATATAGCAAATTAGTCATGAACTACAACATGAACATTTTGATAAGCCATTGTTAGAATTTCTTGGCATGTTGATAACTGTAGAAGTGAAAATCAAGAAGGACAAACCCCAATCTATGATGATGATTGACAAAGAAAAGGGAAAGTCCATGGGAAAAGGAAAATCTAGGAAGAGTTCTAAATCTAGCTAGAAACCTAAGTCCTCAACAGTCAAAGAAAAGGAAGGGTGAATAAGGAAGGCAATTCTCACCACTTTCACTAGGATGGACATTGGAAAAGGAATTTCCCTCTTTACTTGGAGGAACCGAGGAAGAAGAAGTAGAGATCATATGTTATTGAGATAAATATGTCAACTTCTTCATCTTGTGTATTGGATATCATATGTTGATCTCACATATTTTCAAATATCCAGGATCTCGAAATAAGTAAACCTTTAAGAGAGTGTGAGGTCCAATGACGTGTCATGAGTGGAGCAAGAGTTGTTGCCATTGTACTTGGAACCTATCATTTATCTCCGACCAATGGACTTGTAATAGAGTTTTAGAATTGTTACCATGTACCTTACATTGATATAAACATCATTTTTTTATCTTGCATGGATAATAATAGATTCTAATTTCATACTAAGAATGGTCAATGTTCAATTTCTAAATATGAGATATTCTATGACAGTGCCCATATGTCCTGTGGTCCTTACTTACTAGATATGGAGAAAAATGTTTATAACATAATTACCAAAAGGTTAAAACTTGATAAATCAAACAAAACATACATTTGGCATTATCGTCTATGGCACATTGATGAGAAACACATTTTTAGACTCCATTAAGATGGTTATCTAGACTCTTTTGACATTGAATTAATAGAGACATGTGAATATTATTAGTTGGGCAAGATGACAAAGGCTCCTTTTGTTGGACACGGTGAGAGAGTAAGTGATCTATTGGGAACTTTACATATGTGGACCATTTAGAACAAATGTGAATGGTGGTTACCAAAACTTAATTACCTTTACTAATGATCTCAGTAGGTACGGATATGTGTACTCAATGAATTACAAGTTAGAACCCATTGCAAATTTCAAGGATTTCATGAATGTAGTATAGAACAAACTTGGTAAAATTATTAGAACACTTTGTTCCAATCATGGTGGAAAATTCTTAAATTGAGAGTTTGAGGACCTTCTATGAGACCATGGTATAGCATCACTAAGGACTCCACTTGGAACACCATTGTGGTATAATATCTTATAACTCAAGAAGGCAATGAGTTGGTCATAGATGACAAGCCAACAACCTACCAAGAAGTCGTTAAGGGATCACATTCTAAGAAGTGGCTTGAGATCATGAGATATGAGATGGAATCCAGTACACCAGCAAGGTATGGACCTTGGTGGATCCACATGAAGGGGTAAAACCCATAGGGTGCAAGTTGGTCTTCAAGAGTGATGCACGTAACTTAAACTTCAAAAATGCAAGTGCATGTATCAATGTAATATATGCCTAAAGAGTTTCAAAAATTAAACACGGGAAAAATGTGTACCCAGAAACTACTACTAACAATGAACAAATAATCTAGGCATGAGAAAATGAGTGATTTGGTTGATTTAACAACTAAACTGTAGGAATTCAATATAAGATTATTGGTTTTGATTATAAGTGGAATGAATTCCTTAGGATTGTGCTTTCACCACCGTTTAGAATTTAATTAACATCATTTCATGAACATTAATCTCTCCTACCCCTAGAAAAGAGACATGTAGTAAGAATTACCCACTCTCGCAGCATAATTGACTACCTACTCTAATACCAATCAGAAATTGTAGCCATTATGTTATTATTTAGGTTCTTTACCAAAATATTGGGATTATTCTCTTCATGTTTGTAAGCCCTCTCTCGAGATGTGATATAAAATGTTTAAATATATGAGTTTTCTAAACTTTAATCTATTTCTCAAAGCAATTTACGGTCTAAACAACTACATATGGTGATCAAGCATAGATGATTCGTGATGCTCTCTTTGAAATATGTCAAAAATTATTAGAAATGTGTATATTAAATCATAATCATCAATTACAATGCAAAATTAGGCTACTCTTGGGTCCTAAGGAGAAAGGGGATTAGCTTCACATGATTTTAGTTTCTTTACATATATAAGAAGAAGAAAGGAATGATTAAAACATCAATAACAAGGAAAAACCCTTAGAGAAATATGGTATGCATGGTTCCTTCTAACGAACACGACGATTTGCCATCTTCCAACTCCAAATCGGGCAACCAAAAGTGCATGAACCACCTCGCTCCCTAAGCAAACTTCCGAAGAAGGCAGGAAGGGAAGAGCAAGAGCGAAGCGAAAATCTCATCGTAGAGAATCCCTGCCCAACTTGATTGAGCACTCCTCTCCTTACTCGCTTCTCTATTCTCCTCTATCGTACAACTAAATATGGTGTGATCATTAGGTCTGGACAAGATCCCCCTATGCCATAAAAGTGATATAGGGCATCATTAAGTCCCAACTATTGGATTAACAAAAATCATTAATCTAGCATGATCTCGTCATGTCGGTACTACCAACTAGGTGTCAGTAGTATCGATGCACTCAATTATTTGTGATCCATTTTAGCTATTGGTACTATCAAGTTTCCCATCATAGTATTGATATTTTCTTTAAATCAACTTGTTGATTTTCGGTCCAAGTCAGTACCACCTAACTGACTGTCAGTAGTACATATTCTTCTCTAAAATGGTCTCTATTAATCTATCAGTAGTACTGATTCCTTTGTCGATACTACTAAGTTTCCTTAAGTTAGCATGTTCCTTTTCCTCAGATGGCGGTACCACCAACAGTCAAGTCGATAGCAATGAGTTGTATCATTTCTTGTAAAATCACCTGAAATATAAGAAAAATGAACATAAGCTCCAAAATTATGATAGATCATTTGGAACATAAAAAATAAAAAGTATTTGATGCAATTAAGTGTCACATGCTAATGATGATAAATAATTCACAACTGATAACAAAACAAACAATCAGTGAATAAAAATCCATAATAAACATCCCATGAGAATGAAAATTATTCATTGCATCAAACTCCCCTAAGCTTAAATGTTTCTCATCCTCAAGAAACACACCCTCAGATCTGTTTGAGACAAGTCAACAAAAGCACACGAAATAAGAATTCCATTGTCAACTACCCCCACCTGGTGGTCCCAAACCGACCTTTACTGACCACTGAACAATCAACTACTCTCAAGTGACCAAATATATCCATAAAATATGTCCAACTTAGATTTATGAAACACTATTGGAAGAGATGTTAACATCATACTCAATCAGGCATTTGCTTGGTGCATCATGTGATTCCCTATCTACATTACTCTTTTCTTAACTACCAACTACTTGGAAGCCTCTCTCCATTTGAAAATGAATTAGGAGATCAATTATATATGGCCTACCAATAAGAGAAATGGATGGAATGAAGTAGGAGGATTATGAAGAGTCACAAGTAACATCCAAATCATTTATGCAAAAATAAAACATGATGAACCTACTTGAATGAGTATGATGATAAATTCATGAATCCTAATGCCTACTAGATTTGGTGGAATGATGAATGTATTGAAAATTTCATCAAATAGATGAGAGTGAAGTACAGAAGAAAATGCATCATGTGTACGTTTCCATTTCTTTACGGAGTGAAATCCAGACCCAAGTTTAGGGCATCCTTTCTCCCTCTTTATTTCATAACATCAATTTTTGTCTCTTTTTTTAATTGGCCGACTATTTTATCATGGTAACAATGTATGCTTGGGCTTCACCAAGATATCTCATTCATTTTTTTTATTTTTCTGAGGGTAGGGATATATATCTTTGCACTCTAATTTTAGAAGAAAATCATATAACCACATGATGTGGAATGAATGATGCAAAAGGTATGCAATCTGCATGTAGTTGTCATGTAACTAGATGATGTGCATAAAAGTTTTTTTTTATTTGTAACTAATGCAATAAGTGAAGCTAACTATCATGTTACCTATTATGCCTTGCAATGAAATCAAAAGGAAATAGTTTGGGTTACTTGATCATCTTAAAGTGGTGGATCAAAATGGATGGAAAATGGATTGAATTAAGAGACAATGCATTTCTCAATCTATGATATGTCCATTTGCTACCGACCTGTGTACATGATGACCTTAGGATTTCTTTCTAAAATTTCAATTTAAGGTCTTGTTATTTGTTTGATTAATTTAGGCTCAAACCCCATCTTCATCCACATTAATGAATAACTAAGATTTCCATTCATATCAAATGTCCAAAAGCTGACTAACCCATACACTCCTCTAGGCGGTGTCACTCAAGAAAATTGCAACTAAGCCAATTTTTTTTTCATTTTTAATTTTCATTGCACTAACATAAAAGAACAAACTCTATGATGACAAAGATAAAATTCATGCTTTTTACTGCTTCACAGTTATACTAGATAGACGTGGATCCCATAACTCTGAATAATAAAAGCTTAAAATCAAATAAAAGATAGAGTTGTTCCAACACCCCCTAATCTTGAACTTTACTATGTCCTCATAGTCAAAATCCAATCATAGAGGTGGAATAGTGGTATCGATCATAATGGTGGTGGTGGTGGTTGCAACATGGTTGGGTCATGGAGATAGAAAGTCCCCTATAAAGTCTAGGGAAGTGCTGGCATCTCTGGAGGTTGTAGATAGCTACCTAAATATCCTTAGCTCCAGTAGTGTTCAAAGAATGACTATTGATATTCTCAATCCACTATAGGCACACATGCATGTTCTCCTGGTTGTCCAGGAGATATCACTCATTCTCAAAGATATCCAGATGGTTATGGTATAGTAACCCTTGGACATCTTGAATGTTTTATAGGGTTGTGGTCTACTGTTGTTGCCCCTGTTATATCTCATATAACATCCCATACATACCTGCCATTGAGTATGGGTTATATTCATGGGCAGTTGGTGGATCATAAGAAATGGAGGCACCTTGTCCTCTAGAGCACTTTTTGGATGACTCACCTTGTCATGAATGGAATGGTGGATTCTTCCTCCTCTTTTTCTTCTTCATCATGTTACTGGTCTTGGTTGTGTTCAACATTGTCCTCTTCTTCATAATCTCTCTCCATGGCATCTCCTTCCAGCCACCTCATGTGCCAGTCCCCTCGCAAGTTGAAGATGGGGTCAGGGAGTTCTCTCTCTTGTTATTGTTCCCTAAGTGTACAACAAGCATTCACTTTCCTATGATTCTCAGTGATGAGGTTGGCTCTCTTTAAGTGCTTGAGGTCCAACTTGGAGGATGTCTTCAAAGGCTTGGAGGTGGAGAGGTCTAAATTGAGATGCATGGTGATAGGTGTGATAAGCCCTCCAAAATGAATCGAGGGCCTCCTCTGCGCCTGTCGCTTTACTACCATCATGTGCGACATAAATAAGGAGCCCAAGTAGAATGTATCCTCTGCTAAGATTGACAAAGATGAGAGGGCATAAAGGTCCATCTATTGCACCTTCCTCTTTCCTTGGTTGGAGTTGGTGAATATTGTATTAGTGAGGTAGCAGTGAAGGATGCAAGAAAAAGAGTGTTCAATGTCAGTGATAGAGTTCTGATGCCAACTGATTTTGTAGCCCTATGGAAAATCCGTCAAAAGCCTCCACACCCATCCTTTGTCAAAGTTGTTGGGTAAGTGTCGGATGTCCCCCATTGACCAACCATAAATGTCATAGAACTCCTTCAGTGTGATATGGTATGCGGTGTTGAAGAGATAGAATTTGAACCATCATTCTTCCCATCCATTACCATTCTCAGGAATGCAACATATCTCCAAAGATGCCAAGAACTCACAAGTGATTACATGGTAAGTGAGCCAATCAGTAAAGAAGGGGTGATCACCCACCATCTACTAGCCTTCGCAGACTTGGTGGAGATTGTCAGTGAATCTTATGGAAGCAAGGAAAGCACAGTCTCCATACCATTTTGGGATGAGTTCTGTTCGCATTAGCTCTTGATATATCTTCCTTTGATCGGTGTTGACATGAGGAATGTGTTTTGGATTTGGTATCAATACGATCTGCCCTACCGTAGAGGAAGTTGGTTGCATGGATTCCATCAGAGTGCTACAAGAAAGGATGGATAAAAAAGAGCTCGGTGAAGACTTTGAATGCCCAGAAGCACTTTTAGTCTTTTACTTGTGAAGGATGAGGTGTGGGTGTGATTTGAGCACAACCTACACCCTTCCTTTTATAGTTGTAGAGTTACCTTTAGGAGCCCTATCGGTAGTATCGAAGAAAGGGCCAGTACTATCAACTTCTTCCCCTACAATCCATGTGAGATGCTACTGATTGTTGATACCAACTTCCTTCATCTGTTGGTGTCCATGTGCATGAATCATCCCACATCAATAGTACCAACGGTTGTCAGTAGTACGGACATCTAAAAGTGCTCATTGGATCAATACTACCTACTGTTGAATGTGGAAAATTGTGATCATTGATGATGTGCCCACATATTTTGTTGTTTTGGATGTTAGAACTATTGACAGTTGTATCAGTAGTACTGAGATGATTTATTCTCTCCCTATTGAATGATGTCAGTACTGCCGACAAAGATCTAGGTAGTACCAAGTCTTTAAAAATATTGATACTCTCGAAATGTCTCTTGGTATCACAAACCTGGAGCATGGCTTAGGCGTTAGTACAATTGAGATTTTGTCGGTAGTCCTAAGCCCTATTCAGTCAAATTGGTTTCTCTGCAAAAATTTGGTGGTACCGACCTTGACATCAGTACTTTCGAGCAAAAGCTTGGTTGTCCCTATTGCGACTGTCGCCACTATTGACTTTCGTGTCAGTGGTACTGAGTTATTGTAAACTTGACCTTGTTGTCCCTATGATTGCGTCAGTAGTAACAACTTTTTCTCTGTCTGCACACCACACAAAAATGATCAAGCCACCTTTTTTTATATAGAAACTAATATAATGCAAACCAAAGCTATGAAAACTACAGACTCAGATGTAAAGAACAAAATCCTACAACAATAAAAGATGGTTGGTTTGCCTCCCAACAAGAGTCCTTTCTTACGTCCTAGGCTTGATGATCAAATAAACCAATTAGTGAAGCTCAATGAACTTCAACACTTCTTCTTCCCAGACCACATATCCCCCAATGTAGTGCTTTAGTCGTTGGCCATTGACAAGTAATGGCTCAACCCCATTTCTTATCTCGACTGCCCCATGGGGAAAAGCCTTAACTACCACAAATGGACCACTCCATTTAGACCTCAATTTTCTACGGTGTAATTTCAACCTAAAATTGAACAAGATAACCTTTTGTCCTAGAGGGAAAACTTTGTGCAAGATGTGGTGGTCATGGATCCTCTTTATTCTTTCTTTGTAGATCCTAGCTCTTTCATAGGCATCCAACCAGATCTCATCTAACTCATTGAGTTCCATCATTCTCTTTTTCGCTGCATCATCCAAATTATAATTCAATTTCCTCAGAGCTATTTGGCTTTATCTTCTAACTCTATTTGTAAGTGACACACTCTCCCATAAACCAACCTAAAAGGATTGGTTTATATGGGCATTATATAGGCATTAAGTTTCATGCTCCAATTTATCCTATTGGTTGAGACTATATTTTTTAATATCTTCTTAATCTCTGTATTTGACACCTCAACCTATACCTACGTCTTTGGGTGATGTGGAGTACCTACCATGTGTCTTACTCCACATTTTCTCAACAATGCACCAAATGTCTTATTGGTTTGGGACTCCATTCTTGCAAAATATGTGATCTTTTACAAATCTGCACACAACCCGAGCATCATTAGTATGGGTTGGAATTGCCTCCTCCTACTTAGATACATAATCAACTGTAAGCTATATATATAAATTGTAGTTAGATGACATGAAAGGGCCCATAAAATCAATTCCACATAAATCAAAAACCTCAATTTCTTAAAAGATGTTTAAGGGAATTTTATGTCTTTTTTATATATTACATGTATGTTGACACACATCACAATGAAGCACAAAATTATATACATCCTTAAAAAGTGTTGTCCAATAATACCCGCTGTCTAAGACCTTAGTCATTATCTTAGACCTAGCATGGTGTCCCCCAATAGGTAGGGAGTGATAGTGTGCCAAGATACTAACAATCTCACATTCTGGTACACACTTCCTCGAAATCCCATCCCTACATTGTGTGAGTTGAATGGGATCATCCCAAATGTAGAACCTTAAAGAATGGAAGAACGTATTTTTCTCCTAATATCCCTAGTCTTTAGAAAACTCACCACATGCCAAGTAGTTCACAATATTTGCAAACCATAGATCTTTTCTTTTCATAGAAAAGAGTTCCTCACCCAAAAATTCCTCCACAATTAGTGTGTCTATATCCTTTTTATCCACTCTTTCATGCCTAGAAAAATGATTTGCCACCACATATTCTATGCCTTCTTTATCTTTGATTTCAATATTAAATTCCTATAGTAGAAAAATCCACCTAATTAGTCTAGGTTTGGCATGATCAATCCACACAATGACCCTTGCACCTGTCAAATACTGGAATTTTTTTTCAAAAGCAAAAACTACCACCAAAAATTCTTTTTTAGTGGTTGTGGAATTTAAATGGGCATCAGTTAGGGTCTTAGACTCATATTAAATGATGGTAGGATTCTTGTCTTAAAGTTGGCCTAAAACATCCCCTACCGCATAATCAGATGCATCATGCATCAACTCAAAAGGTTGGATCCAATCTGGAGGCCGAACAACAAGTGTAGAGACCATTTTCTCCTTCAACATCTCAAATGCTTTCAAACACTGCTCATCTAATCTAAATTCAACATCTTTTTCCAAAAATTCAGAAAGTGGTTTTGCAACTTTTGAAAAATATTTTATGAAATGTCGCTAAAAACCATCATGTTCTAAAAACTCCTAAATCCCTTCACCGAGGATAGTGGAGGCGGCTTAGAAATTACATTGATTTTAAACGGATCAACCTCCATACCACTATGGGACACCTTGTGTCCCAAGACTATTCCCTCACTTACCATCATTTGACACTTCTCCCAGTTCAAAACTAAGTGAGTCTCCTTGCATCTTTACAAGACTTTGTCAAGATTGTCAAGCTAGTCCTCAAATGCCTCTCCATACACCAAAAAAAGTCCATGAAAATCTCAAGATAATGCTCTACCATATCAGAAGAAATGGCAAGCATACATCTCTGGAAAGTCATGGGTGCATTGCACACAAAAAGGCATCCAACGGCAAGTTAATGTGCCATATGGACAAGTGAAAGCAGATTTCTCTTGATCCTGTTGCTCAATGGAAATCTAATTGTACCTGGAATACCCTTAAAAAAAACAACAATTAGAGAGGTCGACAAGCCACTTCAGAATCAGATTAATCAAAGGAAGCCGGAAATGATCCTTAAGTGTATCAATGTTTAAATGATGATAGTCAACACAAACTCACCACCCAATCACCAACCTAGTAGATATCAATTCACTGGATGAATTTTTGGTGATAGTTATCCCCCCTTCCTTTAGAACCAATGAGTAGAATTTACCCAATTTGAGTCAGAGATAACATAAATTATACCTACCGACAAAAGTTTGACTACCTCTTTCTTCACCACCTCAGTCGTGATGGGATTGAGATGCCTCTGAGAATGCAACATGGGCTTGGCTCCATCTTCTACGAGGATCTTATGCTGGAAAAATCTAGGGGAGATCCCTTTGATATCTGCAACTGACCACATAACTACTATATGGTAGATTTTCAGCACCACAATCAACGGCTCCTCCTCTTGGATGCTCAAGAAGGCTGATATAATGACTGGAAGCTTCTCATTTTCTGCCAAAAAAGGTATACTTCAACTGCAGCGGCATTGACTTCAACTCAAGATCGAGATGACTCTTTAGACATGTAATTAATGGTGGTGGAGGTGGTCCTAAGTCTTCATAGTGTCTGGTGTAGTAATATAGAAATGCCTTGAGAAAAAAGACACACTCCTCCAAGGAATGACATCAAGTGTAGTCATCCACCAAATTCATAATGCATGCCTCTAGAGGTGTCTGTGGATATGCTTAAATAACTGTGGAGGAAGTTGCTTCTACAATTGTTGTTGGGCAATCTTCCTACTCTTCATCATCAGGGTATTGAACTGCCTTGGCTAATGAAATCTCGTTGGTTTTCGCCATGATGTCCACTGCCAATGTGACTTTAATTACATGTGTCATCACATGAGCCATGTCTAGGAATGGCATCCCTAGAAATAAAGACACCTTTCCTTAGACCTGCTGCAATATGTGGCATTGTGCCTTCTCCTCGGTCGTTTGTGTAGACTCAAGCATCTTGATTTCAAAGCGATCTTCTTTGATACCCATTGTTAGTATTCCTATGCCCATCTCTAAAATCATGTTTTTGTCTAAAATGGCCTCCCTAATAGTATTTCATTTCCATGATCATCCTGCATTTCCATAACCACAAAATATGTTGGAAACACAAATCTGTCCACCTTGACAAGAACATCTTCAAAGAAACCATACGGCCTAACTAATGAGTTGTCTGCTAGTTTCATTGTCATGTTTCTCTTTTTGGATTCCTTGAGACCTAGCTTCTTGAAGGTAGTCCAGGGAATAAATTGATGCTTTCCCCTGAGTTGCATAAAGCCTCCCCAAACTTGGTCTTCTTGATGTAACATGATATATTGAAGCAACTTGGATCTTTCCTTTTTGGTGGTAGTTTTCCCAGAATGAAAGAACTAACTTGCTCTTTCACCACCACTGCATATGAATTATCTTTCCTCCTCTTTTTATTGATTATATCCTTTAAAAATTTGTCCTAAGAAGGAATCTACTCAATTGCATCAATGATTGGAATGTTGACATGCAATTTTTTAAGAGAATCTGGAAACTTCTAAAAGTGTTGGTAAACCTTCTTAGGCTTCACGCTATTCAGAAAGGGCACTGGCGTCACCAACTTCCTTTGGTGAAGTGGGACATATGCCTCCTTCCTTTTCTCCTCTAGTTCATCAGTTTCTTCATCAGTAGCCTTGTCGTATGTTGCATTGTCTAGCTCAACTGGATCTACAGTCACCACTGGTCCCATGTCATTAGGATTATCTTTAGCCCTTAGAACTATCCTCTTTTCATTCATCACTTTCTTCACTCTACGAAGCAACATTTCCTTCACCTGATGATTACTAGAAGGTATTTCAGTATTTTTTAGAAATCCTTGCTGAACTGATTTCTTCAAGGAAGCCACTTCTGCTTCTTTCTAAGAGATCTGACTCTATGTTTTGGATCTGTGCTCCTTGGTTCTATAATTCCCTCTAGGTCTAGCCAATGATCACCTCATTTTGACTAACCAAAATGTCTTCAATGTGGTTTTTTTACTAGGGCCCCTTTCTGGTTGATGTACATCAACTTGTTGTGGCTTGGCTTGTTGTTCTTGGGATGGTTCCTACTAAAAGTCATTGGGATCCTTCCAAGAAAACTTTGGATCCTTCCTCCAAGAGTAGTCATTGCCCATGTAGTTTTGATATTGTGTAAACATGCATTCCTCTTCCTCTCCTCTAGAGGAATTTCCATCCTTCTGATATAGTTTCTTGGCTATGAGGTCTGATTCAGCACTATTTTAGGGCTTCATCTTGTGTCATGTTGCTCTTCAATCACATATGTACATGTTATATTACATGTTATTTCTCCCAATATGCTTATTTGTGTAAAATGCTCTTATGGACATTATTTACACGTTTTTCAGGCATTTGGACCACACTTGATGAAAGAGAGAGAGAAGGAGTGATCCTAGGGTTTCTCTACTCTTGGAGAGGTCCAAAGTGAAGTATGATGCTCCCTCAACCTACCCCTAGTGGCCAAAGATACATTGAAGCAAAGATGTCCAAGAAAATCCAAAGAACAAAGTCAAAGTGCTGAGCCAGGACCTAGCATGTGCATGGTACCATAGAACGGATGTGCTAGGTCACATGCACATCAACAGAGCCGACCCCAAGTCAAGATGAAAGCACCGCGGTCGTGCAGCAAAGAATGGTTGTGTAAGGGACAACCACCACGGCCGTGCCACCAAGCACAGTTGTGCTGTATAACTGAAGAACAGGCGTGGTGCATCACCACGGCCACCATCACCTAGCTCACCACGGTAGTGCCACCCAACATGACCATGCTACCCTCAACCCACCATGGTCATGGTAACCACCACAGTCGTTCCAGTTTCAATGCAAAAATGACCACCAACCTGACATTTGTCCATTTTAATTCACACGGTCGTTGTACCCCACCATGACCGTTCTCACCCCTACCCACCACGGCCATGGTGATCCACCAAGGCCGTGCTACTCACAAAACCTACCTATTTTTGCACTGCTTTACCCATATTGCCCCTACTTAACCTAGTGCTTCCCCCCACACCTATATATACCTAGGTGGTAGCTAGGGCAAGAGGGTAGCTACCCTTAAGCCACCCCTAGCTCACTCATACCACTCCATTTTTCCCCTTAGCCATTCCACTCCATTCCACCTCCATTTCACTCCATTTATCCATTTCCACCCCCAAAACCCTCATTTTCAAGCCTTCCATCCACTTTCCACCATCATTCCACACCATTCCATCCAAGAAGAAGGAGGAGGTCGACCTTTTAGTAGCTAGAGAGGAACTTCCACTCATCTACACCGAGCTCCATGACTACTTCTTCCTCTTTCTCCTTTCTTTTTGTATTTTCCATTTCCATGAGTAGCTAGGCCCCTTTTGGGGGGCTGTTTGGGGAAAATTATGTTACTTTGATGCCATGTTGGGGGGGAAATGACATGTAAACTTTGTAATTCCATTTGTTAATGATTATGTTCTATTTGCATCTCATTCTCCATGAATTCCTTGTTGGTTTGTGTGTGAAATCACCTAGGAATTTAGGGAAATTGCTTATATATGTGAATTTTGGGATTTGCCCCTAGGTCCAATTCTTGGATCCCTAGGCTGCCTGCCATCTTCCTACATCCTAATCAATCTCCCTAATCCTAAGTGAGAGATCTAAGTAGCTAGTTTAGGTGATTCTAGTGCAATTAGCATGGAGCCTTCTCAAGGCTAGAATGTGGGGGAATTGGGGTCCAAAGCCCTAATTTCACCTCCCCATTACTACCCTCATCCCCTAATTTCCCTAGGAGTGTATAATCTAGAAACCTAGACTTGATTAGACTCTAATTGAATTGAACCTAATCCCTATCCCAATTTATCCTCGTAAGGGTAGTAGGGAGTGTTAGGGACTAGTTCCCCTATACACAACCTAGCATATCCATGGCTAGTTAGTAGCTTAGGCTAATTCATTAGACTCTAACTCATTGTTTAGTTTGGATAATCTAAATGGAATCATAATGTTCATATGTCACCCCCAACTTAAGTGATAAGTGCATCCCCTAAACAACCCACACCTCTCTTTATTGCTTTAAAAGCCTAGTTTTCATCTTGCCTAGCTAGTGTTAGCTTAGCTTTTTCCTTTCTTAGTTAGCTTCTTGCCCTATTTTTGCCTTGTACATTTTAGTTTAGCTCTTTAATTGCTCTTTTGCTTCTCTCTTGCTTTCTTAGTGTAATTTGCCTTTTCATACCTAGCTTAATCCCTTCTTTCCTATTTAGCCTTACTCTAGCCTAGGGTTAACTTAGATTTCATTCTCACCTTTAATTACTTTCTTGCTCACCTAGTTTAACAATATCATCTTTAAACCATTAACCCTAGTCTCTGCAGTAGGAACATAGCCAAACTAACCTAGCTCTAGTGCCCCCTTTTCTCCCCGAGGATCGACCCCTACGCTTGCCCTTTACCTATGCTACAATAGTACCCTGTGCGCTTGCGGGTGACCTATTTGGTATTGTGATCGCCTGTGTTAGGGTTAATATAAATTTTGAAAGATCCACACGTGTGTTTGAGTCTCGTGGAGTGCATCTAGTCATCCCTTATTGGCTAGTGTGTATACCTCTGGCTCGACGCACCAAGCTTTCTGGTGTCGTTGTTGGGGACAGAAAGCACCATAGCTACCTAGTAGTTGTGGTGTTAATTCTCCCCTCTGGCGCCATCTCTTACCAGTTTGTTTTGTTGCGTTTGAGAAACACCAAGCTTTCTGGCACTGTTGCCGA